>CM053626.1:305655141-305768624 GCA_028646595.1 Phalanger gymnotis | reverse complement strand
AGGTTTTCACAACGCTGTGTCCCAATGTTCATTATTGGGCAGACTCTTGAGCCACTAGATAATTTAAGTTGTCTTTAAGTGACCCATCTTGGCCACATCCCGAGGTCAAGGCCGCCCAACAAGGCTTGGGCCCCGGGATGGGCTTGGCCTTTCCCTGCCACAGAACTCTGGGCCTCGTGCTGGCCGGTGCTTAGGTAGGCAGGCTTCGGGTGCCATCGTATTTGGGCAGCCCCCTAACGGAGGGTGACCTTGCTGGGTGGTCAGGAGGCCACCGAGGGCAGCCAGCGGTGGGGTGGGGGGCCGGGGCCAGCAGCCCCTCCAGCACGAGGGTGCGGCCGAGGAGCTAGGGCTGGGCCGAGCGGCCGGCTGGCGGGGCTGGGGCGGGAAAGCTGCGCGCGTGCGCGCTGGCGCCCCCGTGGCCATAGGCGAAGCTCGCTCCACTCGCGGAGGGAGGTACCCCCTCCCCAGCTGAGGAGCGGCGCGGCGCGTACAGGGCGGCGCGTGACGCGGGGACGCTGCGCGCCCGCAACGTCGCCTCGGTTTGACGCACACGGCACCAAACTGTGAGTTTGGGGGGGGAATTGGTCGGGTTCACCGGCCCTAGAGCGGGTTTCGGGCCGTGGGGCTGAGGCGGCGGCGGGCCTGAGGGGGGCGGAAGGACTCGGGCGGGGCCGTCCCCCGGAGCCGGGGCCCCGACCGCGGCGCCCCAGGCTGGGTCCCTTCCATCCCAGAGGACGCGTTTTGCCGCACAGGCTAAGATGGCGGCGGCGGCGGCCGAGGAGGCGGAGCTGGTGCGGCACAAGGAACCCGGGGCCGGGGTTCGGGGCCGGGGTCGCGGCGGCGGCGGCAGCGGAGGAGGCGGAGGCCGCGGGCGCGGGCGCGGGCGCGGGGGGCGGCGGAGCCTGAGGTGAGCCAGGGGCCGCGGCGGCGGCGGCGGGGCGGGGTCGGGCGGGGCGGGCGGCGGTGGTGTTGGGGGCTCGGCGGCGGCCGCTGCGAGCCAGCGGACCGACTCACACAAAGGGACCGGGCCGGACCGGACCCGACCCGGGAGGGGGGTGTTCAGTCACATGAAGCGGCGCAGCCAGTGAGCGTCGCGGAAGGGAAGGAAGGGGCCGAGGCCCGGCGGGCGCCATTGCCGAGCGCCGAGTAACGGGGCGGCGGCGGCTCCCACCCGGGCCCGCTCTCTCTCTCCTGCCGAGCCGGGGGCGCTCCTCGGGCCGGTGCCTGGCCTCTGGGCCGCGGGCCCCCGAGAGCCGGCGGGGCCCTTCCCCCAGGCCTCTGTTGTCGGCAGCCTCCAGCGGAGCCGCAGCGTCGCGGAACTCGGGGCTCCGCCGGACGCGGATTCCCGTAACTTTGGTGGGAAAGTTTGCTCCGCGCCCCCGGCGGGGGGCGGGGAGGGAGTTTTGGAAACTTTTCTCCGAGGGGACGCCCCTTTGTGCGGGGTCACCGAGAGGGACGAGCTTTCCGGGGAGGAGGTCGTGCTGATGCTCGTTTGGATGCCGCCGCGCGAGCGCGTCGCGCACGGGGACCGGCTCTGGGCCAGCGGCAGCACCGGCGGCACCAGCGCTGGGGTCCAGTTGTACCAGAGAGATGGGTAGCGGGCTAGCGGAGGGTCCGCCTCCCGGCCCAGAGTAGTCAGGAAGACCCCCGCTGCGGGACGGAGCTCTCTAGCGCCGGGGTGCCCCTGGCTGGGTCCCGCGGTGCGGCGGCCGGACCCCATCCCAAGGGAAGTCTCGGTTCCCGGCCTGAGTGCGTTCTTGGCACTTCTACAGGTACATTTTTTTAGCTGTTAGGCGAGGTGTAAGTTTAAAGGGCTCGGCAGTAGCGCATCACGCCCTGCTGTTTCCTAATGTCCTTCAAACATAGTAAACATGCCTGTAGAGAAGCCCCCCCAAGAGATTTGGGTGATCACTGAAAAGTTCTCCACCTGATAGAGAAAACTTCTACTGCAGAAGGAAAACAAGAAAAAAGATCCTCAAGTGGAACAGGCTAAAATTACCCCAGTATCCATCGTTCCTTCCATTCCGATAAGTTTTACTCTTTTTATTCCTCTTTCCTTTCCCCTAACACTAACCTGGAAATTTTGTCAGGTTTACTCAGTGTAGGAGATAGTCACTGAAAAGCGATTGAAGAATTAAAGGCTGTTAGAGGTAGATAATTGTAGTCTCACTCCCACATTTTAAAGATGAGGAAACTGATAACCAAAGTGTGTACTGGTGGCCAAGTCCTCAGAACTAGTTAGTGTTAGAGAGGATGTCTCCCAGCGGTGTCATGCTTATCGTCTGCCTGCCCCTACCACCCAAATGTACCCTCATTGAAATGTTTAACAACATAAATATGCGGAACAACTTAGATAGTGGTAATTTGTAGTTTTATAAGTCAGCTCCCCACAGGGATCAGTTTCTGTTTTGGGCCTGATACCGCTGGATTCTAGAGAACTTGGGCCGTATCTTGCTTGTCAAAGATTTTCTATTGATTGCGTGCTTCTATGATTTAAAAAACAAAATTTCTACCTGTAATAAAACTATTTCGAGGGAGACAATTACAGGAAATGATACTTGGCATGTAGTACTCTTAAACTGATGAAAATGTGGCCTTAGAAAAAACTGAAACCTTTCAAGTTTGATTTTGTATGATTACTTTTAAAAAGCTTTCAAAGCAGAAGCAAATTCAAATGCTATTTTACGCATAACAGACAATTATAGAATATTTTCATGTGTAATCCTGACTTCTCAAAATGTTTGACTAAACTGTCATATATAAAATCCTTTTTGTTAGTTATAGAGTTAGAGGAGCCACAGTGTCTTTAGAGGCTTTCACACTTGATATGTATATATATATATATATATATAGTAGAAGACCTGGATTCAGGTCACTGACACTGCAGTTTATGCTCCCCAGCTCTAGATGGAGATGCGATTGTCTTCAATTTTTAGTTGCTTATGTATAAAATTTCTGTTAAAGTTTTATTGTGAAGCTTCATTGTTGTGTGAAGATGAACTTCGTTCTCTTAAGGATTTGTCTTACAACTGCTTTGCTCTTAGAGCCTTAAAAGTTTGCTAAGCTCAGAATTGCAGAGGCATCCTGGAAGAGGGTATGTTATCTGAGGAACAGCCTAATTAAGTTTAAAGTCGTTATCATTATCATTAAAGTCATCATCAGGATACCTGCACAGTAATAAAATTAGTTGGAGGTAGGCTAAAAACCAGCTCAATTGTGGAACCTGGAAATAAAAGTGTCAAATTGAATAAAAATTCAATAATGTGCATATTTCACCTTGGGTACTCAAGATTTACTCTTTTTTTCAGTCTTTTATATTTGATGGGTAGTTTTAATGTTTGAATATAGGTTGCAGCAAGTTAAGTACTTGTGTTGGGGGAAATCTAAATAATAGACTTAAAAGTGATTTTTCTGAAATGTAGATTGGACACTTTTCTTATCTAATCAACTACCGTGTTCCCTGTTACCTCTAGAAGCAAAAGCCCTTCATAATCTCACTCCAACCTACCCCTTCATTCCTTATTCTGCCTCTTATTCTTCTATATGCACAATATGGTCTAGCCCAGGGGTGGGGAACTTCTGGCTTCAAGGGCACATGTGGCTCTCTAGGTCCTCAAGTCTGGCTCTTTGACCGAATCCAAACTTCACAGAACAAATCTTCTTAATAAAGGGATTTGTTCTACAAAACTTGGACTCAGTCAGAAGGCTGCCACCCACATGTGGCCTAGAAGCTGCAGATTCCCCACCCCTGGTAGCCAAACTGTCCTTACAGTTATTCATACAGCACATTCCACCTCTGTGCCTTTGCACTGGCTGTGACCTCCATGCCTGTAACTCGTTTCCTTCTTAAGGCTTCCTCTTAAAATCCATAGACCTTCCTGCATGAAGAAGCTTTTTACTATTTTTTTCAGTTGCTAGTGACTCAGATCACCTGTATATACTGTTTATGTATCTCATCCAGTGGAGGGTAAGGTCCTGGGATACTGGGACTAGTTGACTTTTGTCTTTGTATCTCCAGTGCCTGTCTAACACCTGGCCTGGCCTATAGTAGATGTTTAATAAATGCTGATTGATGTAATAGCTGTTAGAAAATTAGATATCAAGAGTCACTTTCTGTGGCACTTAGAATTCCATTCTTTTTTTTTGAGTCACGTTGAGCAAAAGCAGTTAAACTTATATTGCAAAAATTCATTAGTTAGGAGAGTCTTTCGATTTATTTCACTTTTCTCAAATTTCTATGCCCATAATTTTATCTGGTGATTTTAATTATCTTAGTTTTGTAGTTGTTAGAGCAGATACACACATATACATACGTACATACGTAATGTATATATGCATATGTTTTCAAGCTTTAAAACTTGGCAGATTCCACTTATTTAATTGTATTTGTGAGCAATAAATGTAATAAAGCATTATTAAGCACTTACTATATTCAGAGTACTGAATGAGAATATTCTCAACCTAGATCTTCCTTCAGTGGCAGAAAGGGTGGGCCTGATACCCCCAGCATGACAGGGGGGTGTTCCAGAGTAAGGAGGGCCCAGGTGGAGACTGTTTGAGGTATAACCTAGATCTCTGAACCAGATTTAAACATCATTGGGGAATTGTTTAGCAAAAAAATAAAAATATAACACAACATAGATAACGTTATATGTGATTTTCTAAGTCAGTGTTCAAGCACAGGGATCCATTTCTATTTGAGTTTGACGCTATGGGTGTAAATGAACTGGGGAAAGTTAGAAGCCGAGCCTGGAGGGGATGGTTATTCCAGAATGAGGAAGCACTTTTGTTTTTATGGTTGAGGAAACGTGTGCCTGGGCTAGTTAAGTGCCTAAAGTTATGCTAATAGTTAAGTGGTTAAGTCAGTCATTCAATAAATAAGTATGAAGCACCTGCACTATGCCTGGCACCTAGCTAAGCACTAGGGATACAAAGAAAGTCAAGAGCCTCTGCCCTGGAGCTCACATTTTAATGGAGGAAGACCACATGCTAATTACTGTACAAACAAAACTATAGACTGGATAAATGAGAGATAATCGATAGTGGAAAGTCACTAGCTTTAAGGGGAATCCTTAAACACTTCTCTTGGAAGATGGGATTTTAGTTGAGACTTGAAGGAAGACAAGCCAGGAGTGGGTAATGGGGAGTATATTATAGGCATGGAGGAAAGCCAGTAAAAATGCCTCAAATCTGGAGATAAAGTGGCTTGTGCAAAGAATAGCAAGGAGGTCAACGTCACTGGATCTGGGGCGAGTGGTGTGAAACAGGTGAAGGGAGTTAAGGTGCATGAAAATTGGAAAGGTAGGAGGGGACCAGGTTGTGAAAGATTTTCAATGCCAAACTGAAGGGTTCATGTTTGAGGTGATAGGGAAACAGTGGAGTTTATCGAATAAGGGATGGGTGTGTGTGTGTGTGTGTGTGTGTGTGTGTGTGTGTGTGTGTGTGTGTGGCAGAGACATGGTCATTTGCTGTTTTGGAAACTTAATTTGACTGTGGAGTGGAAGATGGACTGGAGTAGGGAAAATCTTGAGGGTCAGGGAGACTAATCAGCATGGGAATACAATAGTAATAGTCCAGGTGTGAGGTGAGGAGGTCCAATACATATCTTGGTGGTGGCATTGCCAGAGAACAGAAAGGGATGCATCTAAATAACAGGAGTCAGGATTCAAACCCAGGTCCCCTGACTAAAAAATCTAGGACCTTTTCATTATATTGAGTTCCTGTCTCTAATATCAAGTTCACCCTGCTGACTAGTTAAAACAGTAACCTGTTTTTGTTTATTTTGTTGTTGTTTTAAACTATTGAGCCATGGAATCTAGAGCTAGTGGGACACAGGCTTTCTGAGTAATGGAGCCCTGAGAAAAGTGGTGTCATGGGAGGAGATATCTCACTTCTCTTTGTTTCCTGGGATTATTGGGTAAGTTGGGTGTCGAACTCATCTGGCCTCAGATCTGCCAGTTGTTACATTTACTATTTGAAATTGCTCCTTAGAATCAGAATGTCCTAAGTCATTGTGGAGAGGTTCTGATTTTAAGGAGAATACCATCTTTGGAATTTAAGAGAGTGTAGATTAAAAAACAAACCAGAATAGGTCCAATAAGAGCATTATATTGAGTATTGGGAGGAAAAATGAGAAGGAAGAGTTGGGTTTTTTTGGGGAGGCTGGGGGTGGGGGGGGTGGGGATTAGTAGGTAGGAGAATAAATGGACTCAAATGAAATGTATCTATACATATATATCACTTTGGAAATTTTAAAGAACAACACACAGGTTTAGCCATTTCAACATTTTAATCTTTATTCCACCACTATTATTGTCTTTATTATCCTACAAACCCCTCTCCCCCCATTCATATTTGGAAGTGTATGGAACTGCGGGGAAATTGACTAATATTTCACCTACACATACATAATGATGTGCAATTTTATTTTTTTCTTGAACCTTAATCATATTAAAAGGCACAAGTACATCTTGATCAAGAGCTTACTTTAGTTTGTGGCAAGATTGAAATTGGTTAGGAACACATTTAAATGCTATGGAGATGTAATAAAATCTAGTCAGAATGTGTATCATTCTTTAAGACTTAACCTTACAAGCAAGAAAATAATACCTTTCTTGAGACTCATTTTTTAAAAAACTCAAGAAATGCCTCAATGTCTACTTCAGTTTAGCTCTTTTTTTTTAAAAGGTTAAAATTCTAATCTTGTCCTCCACGGTGGCTTTTCTCCCTAATATGTATTTTTCCTATTTTATCTTGACTCAAAGTTCTTGATTTAGGTTTTTGAAGAAAATGTAGGGATGACTCTGTCATCCTTGTTCTTCAGAGGTGCTGGCATAATCTGTGTAATCTAAATCATGTTTTTTCAGTTCTTAGATGTATTTACCGTATGAAAGAGGTTGAAATAAACATGACTGATTGCCACTGATTTGCTGCATTCTACTGATATCATAAGGGGATCCTGAATACATACTTCCAGATGTTTATCTCTTGCATTAGATCTCCAGTGGTGGAGAGCTAATGCCATTAATATATGCACACCTCAGTTATTTGTATTCTTCTGTAGATTACACACAAAACTTCTACCTAGCAGGTACTCTAAGCCAAATAGATGATTCTCCTCAAATGGCACTTCCCTGACTTGGCCATGTTTTTCTGTGTATGTGTACTTGACATACAGACTATGCATTATCTCTATGTCTACCTTTTTATAAAGGAAAAAAAACAAACAAACCACAAAACCCACAGAAAACAGCCTCTCAAGCTTTTAGAACAGAAGTATAAAAAACTGCCAATGAGAATTCAATTTGTCTGAAGATTAATTTTCAAAATTGATAGTTCATAGGTATCTGCTATTCTAGTTCTCAATACTTTTGTTAAGATGTCATTTTTAAAATGCACATTGTTTATTCATAGGGTTATAGAAGAACCTTTGTTTTGGTTGTTGAATTGGTGCAAGGCCACTGGCTGAAATGAAGGTTGTTTTGCTTTACTATTACAGTGCAGAAAGGGAAGAAAAATACTAAATCAGATCTGCTATTTTTTGTGATTTGAGGCTTTCCAGTGTCATCTATTCAAAGGGTAAAATATAATTAAAGTTGAATAGCACTAAAATTTTGAAAATTTGCTCATTAAAAAAAAAAACTTCTTTGGGTATTTTTATACTTTGATATATCATGAGCTTTGTTTAATCTCTTATCTATTTAGTTCACAGAATCTCAGTTGGAAGAAACCTCATAGACCATCTAGTTTAACTTATCATGAGCTTTGTTTAATCTCTTATCTATTTAGTTCACAGAATCTCAGTTGGAAGAAACCTCATAGACCATCTAGTTTAACTTGTTCCTGAACAAGAATTCCCTCTGCCACATACTAGACAAATGGCCTTTGATACAGGGATGCCCACTGCCTCCTGAAATAGCCCTTTCCACTTTTGGATATTGTAATGGTTAAGGAACTCTCCTTACACTGAGACTAACTCTTGAAATTGAAGAGTTGCATTGAATTCTGCTTTTTGGGGCTGAGAAGAATAAGTCTAGTCCTTTTTCCCCAAGTATCTTGCAAATACTTGAATATACCCATCAACTCTTATCCCCCCCCCATCTTCTCTTTTGCAGACAAAAAAAAAATCTACACTTTCTCCAGGCATCATCCCTTTACCATTGTGGTAACTGTCCTCTGCACATTCTTCTGCTTATCAACTGTGATTCCTAAAATGTGGTGCCCAGAGCTACACACAGTATTGGAGATACTGAGGGTAGATTATAGTGGGGTTGTTATTTCCCTAGTCCTCAAAACTCTGTTTCTCAGTGCAGTCTAAGATTAAATAAACTTCTTTGGTTATCTACCGTCTTATACTTTTTCTTGGTAATATAAAAACTGCGAATCCATTATGTACATGCAGCTTGCATGAAGAAATTTTCCTCTTATGACTTAATTATAACACAATTTTAAGGCTATCTTTTTGTCTCCCTCTAAAGATGTTTTTTTCCCCCTATATATATTTAATGCTTCGTTGGCATTTTTCCCCACCCCACCACTCCCAACAAAAAAATACTTACCTTGGAACGAAGCTTAGCCAAAGCAAAAAAAAAAATTCATACACTGGCCATGTCTGAAGGTGCTTGTATGGCTTATTCTGTACCTCTGGTGCCTCACCCTCTCTGCTAAGAGGCATGTAGTATGCTTCATTAGTTTCCTGGTAATAGTTTTTTTGAAATTCTTTCTTTGCAGTGTTAAAACCATTGATTGTATAGTTCTCCTGGTTCAGTTTTCTTGAATCTACATCATTTCACACAAGTCTTCCTAGATTTTTCTAAAACTGTACATTTTATCATACCATAATTTGTTTAGACTTTTCCCATTTGATAGGCACCCTCTTGGTTTACCTGTCTTTGGTATGACAAAAAGTGCTGCTATGCATATATTTTGTTCCTGTAGCTCCTTTCCTAATACTTTGATCTTTTTGGGTTTTGAGCCTGGTAATAGTATCTTTGGGTCAAAGTCTGGGTATAGTTTAATCACTTCTGGTGTGTAGTTACAAATTTCTTTCCATAATGGCAGAAGCCATTTACAGCTCCTCCAGCAGTGCCTTCCTCCCACATACCCAGATTTAATTTCCCTTTTTGTCATCTTTGTTAATCAGATGAATGTGAGGAAGAGCCTCAGAGTTGTTTTGATTTGAATTTCTCTTTTAGTGATGTGGAACATTTTTTTCTTACAGTTGTTCTTAGCCTGTATTTTTTCCCTTTTGCAATCTTCTATTCAAATCTTTTGATCACTTGTCTTTTGGAGAGTTGATTCATTCCATATCTTGGATATCAGACCTTCATGGAGAACTTGGTGCAATGATTTTTTCTAATTTTAAGAACTTTGATTTTGTGCAAAAGCTTTTCAGTTTTATGTAACCAAAGTTGTCTTATTTTACTTCCTTTTTCTCTTGCTTTGCCCCATCCATAGTTGTTAAAGATATCTGCTTTCCTGCTCCTAATTTGTTTATAGTATGACCTTTTACGACTGAATTTTGTATCCATTTGGAGCTTGTTGTGGTATGTGGTTGGTCTAAACCTAATTCTAGTTTCCTAGAAGTTTTTGGTGAAGAGTGAATCCTTATGCCAGTGATTGGGCTCTTTCTTCTATGTTCTTTTGCTTCTGTATAATGTGTACCTAATCTGTTCCACTGATCTACTTTTTTTATTTAAAAAAAATCAGTACCAGTTTTGATGATTGCTATCCTGAGATTTGATGCATGACCCTTTGTTGGAGCTGAATTTTGTTATTTTTTTTTCTAGTGCTGTAAAGTAACTCTTTAGTATTTTAATATGACATTGAATAATTAAACTAATGTATCACACTGTTGACTCATAGTCATTATAAATGTGATAATCATGGCCCTTAAATTCTTAGATTTTAAAGGAAGAAAATCACACTACTGGTCAGTGCCTATTTTTATTCTGAATTGTGTCTTTCTGCAAATATTTACTGAAGATCATCTAGTTATGTGGTGCTTTTCTAGAGCTCAGAATCTTGGGAGATAAGACATGCACCTGAGAAAACTAACTAGACAGTACTTTAGAAGTACCAAATGAATGGTACAGAACAAGGGAGATGGATGGACAGGATCTGAATAGGGAGAGAGGGGATGGCTGTACCCAGGAAATGTGACATATAGTGACATATCCAGAGATAAGGGTGGCAGGATAGGTAGAGGTGGAAAGGTAGAAGAAAGACTGGAGGAATTTGAATGCTAGGCTAAGGAAATTGGTCTTATTTGCTGGGCAGTAAGAAGTTACGGAGGATTTTTGAACAAGGAAATGAAACCATCCAAGTTGTGTCTTAGGAAGATTGATCTGATCTAGTAGCAATTTGTAGGATGGATTACATTGGAGGAGAGGCTGGGACATAAAAACTATTTAGAGCAGAGGTGTCAGACACAAAGCCCTCAAAACTCCTGCAGCCCCTCAATATTTCCTGAGTGTAGCCAGAACCAGATTAAAATGTAATTGGGAAATATTTAATGAAATAAAAATACAGTAAAGCATAGATAATGTTAATGTGTGTTTTTCTGGTCAGTATGCATCCATAGGGTTTCTTTTGTATAGTTTAGTGACCCCATTTCTATTTGAATTTGATGTCTCGGATTTAGAAGGTTATTGTTCTATTAGTTCAGATTTGGGTGAAAAAGTGGTTAAAAAGAACGGAGAGAAAGAGATGGAGGCAACTTTTTGAAAAAGAAACAGGCAGGATTTGGTGACTAACTGGAGAACAAGTAGGAGGAAGAATCAGAGGTTGTGTCAGATGTTCTTTGAGAGATGGAGGTCAAGAGGGCAAGCTAAAGGCCAGAAAGATAAATTCATTTAATGGATATTTCTTAAATGTTGCTTGCATATAACATATACTATTAAAATGTTTAACTTACGTTTACATAGCACTTTCATAATACACAAAATGACTTCCTTTCAACAACCCTGTGAGGTGTAGGTAGTGCAAATACAGCTCCTGTTTAACAGATGGGGAATATGAAATTGACTGTGATTTTCCTATAGCCATACAACTGGTGAATTTTAACCAGGGTTTGAACCCAAGTCGGCTGACTCCATGTTCAGTGCTCTTTTCTTTCCTATTTTATTACCCACATGGATTCTTAGATATATTTAAAGTAATGGCAAGATGGGAATATCCTTCAGAGAGTTTAAAATGTGTAACTTGAGCTTGGCAGAGAAGTTAGACATGGTGAATAGAATTGGAAGACATCTGAATAGAGGTGATAATGAAACTATTGAAGTGGATGAAGTTTTTTGGCAGAATGGATTGACAACTAAATCTTAGTACACCAAAATGTGAGTATTTACCATGTGCCAGTCACTGGTAGGTGCTGGGGATACAAATAGAAGCAAGCAAGATGCTCCCTCCCCTTAAAGAACTTATATTCTGATGGAAGAAGACAGCCTTCCAGAACCCATGGTCTCAGAGAGAGAGTCCACATTCAAGAGGGGAGAGATATGAAGAGGAAATAAGAGAAAGATCAGAAAAGTGGGCAGGCAGAATGGTGTTAGATTCATAGAAACCTTGGGGAGAAGAGAAGTTGAATGCTGGTACGATTGAACTTCATTGGTTGTCCCTAGATGTGAATGATCAGCTATTAGGTTTGCTTCCTGTATTCAACTCAACGCTAAAATGAAACTTCTTGAGAACAGGGAGACTGGATATCAAGAAGAAGCAGGATCTAAAAGGGTAGTTGGGTGAATGGAAAGAAGAGGGTGGATTCAAGGAATCATCTACAAGTAAAATATTTGGTAGCAGATTGGATACATGGAGTGAGGGAGAGTGAGGAATCAAGATTGATTGTGATTTTAAGAACCTTTTGGAAGAGACAAGTTTGAGAAACATACTGGATTATTACAGTTGCCTCCAAATTTTATCTCCTTGATTCTATCTTCTTTGACCACACTGAGAGGTTGTATGGCAGAGCCAGGATACCTAGGTTTGAGAGCCTCTGAACAATCCAAGTTAAGTCACTTAACCACTTGGTACCTCCTACACTTAAGACTAAGGTACAAGAGCAGGTTCCCCTCTGCATTGGTAAACGGAGTTTCGTTATTGGGAGTTTTCCCTATACAGTGAAATCATTCCCAATCTCTTAAAAAACAAAATAAATATCTGTTGTTACTGTGTTAATCAGTTTCTCAACTCTCTGAGAGTTTCTTTTTAAATATATTAATGTTGTAAAAAATCGTGCTCCTGATTATGCTTATTTTGTTAAGCATCTGTTAATAAATACATAGGTCTTCCCAAGTTTCTCTGAAACCATCTGTCTCATTTCTTATGGTTCAAAAAATAAGAATTATCATTTTGGCAGTTTTGGAACTGAGGTGGAGAAAGGTGAGACAAGAAAACTGAAAAAGTCCGATCCTTCTTATGTTTGATATCTCTATTTCAGGACCCTACTTGTGCCCACCCTCTTGAGGTTAAACATTCTTAGTTCCTTCAACAATCATCATTTAGCATGGCACTATACACACATACATACGTTACATATGTGTGTATGTATGTTCCTTCTCTTTCGTTCAGAAAATGAGTTTCAGCAGAAGTATTGCACAATAAGTGGAGATGAAAATTGGGAGAGACATTGGAGGAACTTTCACAGCTATTGACTGTCTCCACTTATTGATTTCAGTGTGTTCTGTACACTGGAAAGGAGGCAGCATAGTGTAGTGGGGGAAACTGCTTGTTTGGAATGAGATGACTTGGATTTGAATCCCACCTGTGTGACCCTGGGCAAGTTACTTAGTTACTCTGTTCCTCAATTTCCTCATCTGTAAAATGAGGGGTTGAATTATGTTACCTCAAGATCTCTTCCGATTCTATAGCTTTCATCTTAGGAATGGCTGAATTCTATACAATAAAAAACTGATTTGGTGAATTTTTTCTTTTTTCAAAAAAGAACATCATTAATTGATGATCATAATGATCCTAAGGTATTTCAAAATCCTTCTGAATCATCAAACAAAATAAATTACATTGCTTATGGATTGTGTTATCTGGTTGGCAATTTGTATGGCTTGTATTTTGAAGATCTGAGATATAATTGGTGAGGTACTTCTCCCACCACTTAGATTGCAGTCCCTTTGTAATATTTGTTACTGAGGCCAGATAAATTCAGTATGTGGTGACCCTTCTGAAGTTTAGTCCTTATGACTCAGCATGATTGTCCTCCCCTGGATCTACATTCAAAGTCTTTCCTGGTTGGTGTAGAAATTTCTTAGAGCTTGTGCTTTACTAGCCTAACATTCAGAAGCCTAGGGTCTCTGCCATACCAGTGACACACAAGAGTATGACTTGGGTGATGAGTTTATGGAATAACTAGTAATGTTTTATTTAACCATAAAACCTTGTTGCATAAGGGACTTAATAAATGCTAGCTGACATTGTGGTTATTATATTATGTAGGAATTTTGTTAATTGATTTCAAATAAAAATTACCCAGTGTATCTGTACCTAAAGGGAACGTGTGAGAGGAAATTGCCTCTCAATTGTGAGCATAAGTAAGCTTGCTTTGCTCTTTGCTTCTTCTGTTGAAATATTGTAGTAAGGTGGTGAAATTAGAAATAACTTGATGGTTGATGAGACTACAGCCTTGTGTTATCTGCTCATTAAATCTAGAGCTGTCCTTTGAAAAAGCTTATTTCTGAGGAATCTTCATCAATACATCCTTGGGGAGGGGATACCTACTATATATTCAATTAATTGTTATTAAAATATATTTGTATTTTGTTTCTAAATTGTCAGCTTCCATAGTATATTTATTTTCAGTTTAGTAGAGAGAGGAGGTGCTTGGGTCTCTTAGTGTTCTGTCCTTGTTTGGCATTGCTGTATGAATGTGGCACAAATCAGATGAAGTTATGTGGTAGCTAAGCCTTTCTGTTTTGCTGTTTAGGCCAACCCCAGAGGAATTGTACTTCTTAGTTTTCAGGGGTAGTAAGTAACCTGTTAACTTGATGAAGATTACTAGGTTACTTTCATTTAGAATCTAGAGTGAATTGCTTGCAGAGATAAGAATTGTCTGACTCCTGTGCTGTACAGTATTCTCTGGGCAGAGAGCCAGGAAGTAGCTGGAGAAAGTCTTGGATTGCCTCCTTATATAGCTGCCTTTGGGAGCTTTTGTAGTAGCTTTAGGCACTGTTCATGTCATCCATACTCTTTTTAAGTATTTCAGTGCTACAAAGTGTGGCATTTGATTCTGAATGTGATTGTATAAGCAGAAGTAGTTTTGGGGTTCTTCACTTCAGAGGTAAGTAACCTCATTTTAGCCAATGAGATTTTAGCATTTGTTTAGTGAAAGATAAGAATGTTACATTAGAGTTTTACAAAGTTTTAAATTGCTAAAAATATATGATTACTAAATTACTAAAATGTAAAATTACTATAATGTATATCTAAAATTCAGAATTTGAAAAGCCAGTTCTAATTACTTAATGTATCAAAAGTTCGAATGTCGAAATAGAATTGTCTACTGATTTGACATGGATTTTTTAAAAATGATACTGGTGGCAGTTAAAATGGTTTACTGATGAAGGCCATTAAAAAATTTAATAACTTTAAATCTCTGAGAGAGTAGGTTTTGGACTCTCCTCTAAAAAGTATGTATGTTTTGTAAGCTTTTCTGAAGCCACGGAAATCAGAATTGTTGTACCATCCAACTAACATCATGACTTCGGTCTAATTTTTTATTTTGTCCTCTCACCCATCCCCCACATCTCTGAAGAGAAGAGATACCTCTATCCTTTTAAGGCTTTTACCTTAGCATGAAAAGCTAAGGGGATGAAAGGCACATTATGGAACATGAAAGTTTTAGTCACAAAAGACTTTTGCTGAATTAATATTCTATGTAAATAATATCTTTGAAATTTATAGTGTATTTTAAGAAATTATTGAAACTAAAATATGTTGAACATGTTAGTACTCAATTGTAATATTCCTGTTGAGCAAATAATGAAACCTTATGTTTGATAACCTGACGACAACCTTTTCTTGCTGTAGGTTCTATAAATATGAAGTGTGAGAAGGCTAAAGAAAATAACAAGATTGGCTAGATTGAAAACTCTGCAGTTCACCCTATTATCTACCACATTAGGACGGTTGTTTCACAGTTTTGCATTTTAATGTTAAATTTAGAGGCAGCTACACATCTTTGTTATCCTGTCCTTTTATTATTTTATTAGTCGTAACTTAAGTTGATAAATGCAGGAAAGGTATTATTATTTTTTCCTCATTTTTCCATTGTAGTTTTTTGCAAAATAGATGTTAGATTGGATTTGTGTGTTCTCATTTGGGTTCTACAAAGATTGTTTTGCTTTCCTATATATATTTATTTTTTGTTTGGATTAGCTGTGTTCTATAGAAATTTATCTAATTTGTAGTCAAATTAAGTCATTAAGTATTTATTAATTACTTACCACGTGCTAGACACAGTGCTAAGGGCTGGAGCTATAATGGAAGGCAACAATTTCCTGTCCTCAAGAAGCTTCTATTCTAAGGGAATAAACAAAATGCAAAAAACTGTACACATACAAGAGGTGTGTGTGTGTGAGAGAGAGAGTAGGACAGAGAGAGGGAATTGGAGGATAGTGTAAGAGGAACAGCTAGGAGGATAGATTCCCTGGATGGTGTAGCAGGGGTGGGGAACCTGCAGCCTTGAGGCCACATGTGGCCTTCTAGGTCCTTGGCCTTGTGACTGAGTCCAGGTTTCACAAATCTTTTTATTAAGGGGATTTGTTCTGTAAAGTTTTCAGATTTATTCAGTGGCCTTAAGGCCTCAGGTTTCCCACCCGTGGAGGTATAAAGAGTCTGGAAATGTAGGAAGGGCTCAGGTTATGAAGGGCTTAAAAAACCCAAAGAGGAATTTATGCATGGTGCCTCCAAATTTTAGCTTAACACTGCAGTGAGACTTTGGAGCACTGTGTATTTTATCTTGAAGGTGATAGGGATTATTGGAGTTTATTGAGAGGGTGACATGGTTTGACTTTCAGGACCATCACTTTGCAGAATGGTGGTTGGACTGGAGCTGGGAGAGACTTGATGAAGGGAGACCAGCCACCAGGTTATTGCAGCAGTCCAGGTATGAGTTAATGAAGGCCTGCACCACAGGGGTCGGGGAGTGGCAATGTCAGAGGAGAGAAGGAGGCAATATGAGATGTTTTCCCAGACAGAATGGAAGCTGCGTATTGTTTGATCTTTTTCTTTGTATTCCTTGCTTTGAACACATAAGTGATCGAAGAAATAAATGCTTATTGATTAAATCAGTTAAATCATGATAATCTAATAACTGCAACTGACAGAGTACTGTGTAGCACTTGCTACTCATAGTCTACCACCCCTGTACCAAGAGTAAGAAGATAATGTTCTAACATGTCATCTTGGAGTGAATTAATGATTTTGGCATTTGCACACATTGGAAGGGAAGGGAGTAGGCCCTGGGAAGCAGCTGTGATTATAAGCCATGTGGGTATTAGGGGATACAGCTGACCAGTAGCCCCTACCATGTAGGCTGCTAAAACACAGGCTTTTTTGTTTCTTGTATAAGGGAACACTTTGCATTGGTGACATAGTACCTGGCAGACCCACAGAGACATAAAAATACTGAATATAGGTCTTTGGAGCCTCAGGGCTTCCCTGGCCTTGCAAGCACTCCTTTGGGGCTGCAATTGCTAACAAGGCTGTGACATTGTCCCCTTAGAAAGAAAGGGGATCATTTGGAGGACCAAGTATCTTCCAGGACTACATTCTTAATGTTTGCCAACTATCTTTACAAACTAAACATTTTATTACCTTGTACTTGTGTCTGGTCAGTTCTTTACCCCTTTTTAATATTAATACCTGAAGTTGACAGTTACCATGTGTTCTCTTTAGACAATGTCGTTAAGTTTTCTCCTCATTTGTAGTATTATAGTAATTTTGTATATTCTCCTCTGGTCCTGTTTTCTTTGACATCAGTTTACACAGAATTTCTCCAAGTTGTTCTTGGCAAACCACTATCCCATCATATCCAAATGCCACACTTTCTTGAGCAATTCCCTGCTCTCTGGCTGTCTACTTCGTTTCTGATTTGGGGAGCGGGGTACTACAAGAAACAATTTGATGTGCATGTGCATTCTTTCTTTCGTTGATCTCTTTGAGGTATGTACCAGTAATAGAAACACTGGATCAAAGGATGTGAATATGTATATATAACAATTTATTAACTTTTTTCCCTTATTTCTAAATTTGTAGATTTCTAGAATGGTTGGACAAATTCATAGCTCTGCCAAAGGTGTGTTAATGTGCTTCTCTTTCTACAGTGCCTCTTCCCAATATTCCGTGCATCTTATATTATGTTTGCCAGTTTGACGGATTTGAGATGAAGCTGAGTTGGTTTAATTTGCCTTTTTATTATAGATTTTGAACATTTTTTCCTCGTTTAGTTGCATTCCTTTTCAAAAAACATTAATATGCTTCAACTATTTTTCTTTTCCAAAGTGAGCTAATCATACATTTCTGCAACTTATCTTCAATGTCAGACTAGCTTCTTATTCTAGCTGCATGTATTTCTTTAATACTTTTGTAATTGTACTTGTCTTTTGTTGTTAGGCCTTGTGGTTCAGTCATTTCAGACTTATTGTGACTCCATTTGGGATTTTCTTGGCAAAGATACTAGAGTCATTTGCCATTTCCTTTTGCTCATTTTACAGTTGAGGAAACTGAGGCGAACAGGGTTAGGTGACTTGCCCGGAGTCATACAGCTAGTGAATGTCTGAGGCCAGACTCCAGGCCAGGCACCCTATCCACCGCTACCCTAGCTGCCCTGTAATCAACACTACTCTCTGATTATGAAATCTCTCCCAACCATATTTGTCTTAAGTATTTCTTTCTATACTTTTAACATTTTTGGCATCTGTCTTTTCATTTTAAATTGTTTATTCACTTGCAATTTACTCTGGTATTTGCTATTTTATGCCAAACTACTTTTTAGCTTCCCTAGAAGTTATTATCCAGTTAGGAATCCTTGCTAGTTTGTATTCCAGAGTTTACCCAGGGTTACTCTTAATCCTTCTAGAAGTTGCATTATTATTTAGATGTTCCACTAATCTACTTAAATTTTTTTTTAAAAATTTAAACTTTTAAAAATTGACTTGTCTTAACTTTTTAGTATTATGAAACACATGAGAATAAACTATTCTGATTTTCTTCCAGAATTAAAAACAACTTTACAGAAAGATGGGCATACTAATACACTTGGTGGAGCTTTGAATGGGACAGACGGTTCTGGAAGCAGTTTGTAATTAAGCTCAGAAAGAGCCTAAAATGTTACATCCTTTGACCCAGAGATTCCATTGCTAGACATGTAATCTTAGGGAGGTTATTGTTATCATTGGGCCTTTCATGATTGTCGAGAAAAGTCTTGTACAGACCTCCATATTTATAGCAGCACCTTCTGTAGTAGCATATTATTGGAATTAGATACTCAAGATCAAATTGTAGTACATGTGTGTGGTAGAATATTACTACCTTAAAAGAAATTATGAATATGATGAGTATAGAGAAGCATGGGAAGGAATGGCATGTACAAGGAATCCACGTGAATGGATACAGAGTGAAGTAAATAACCAGGAAAACAAAATACACTGACTACAACAGTGTAAATGAAAAGAATAAAACAATTGAAATTTAATGTTGTAAAATTATAATAACCAAGTTTGGTCTCAAAGAAGAGAGATGAAAGGTTAGGGACTAAAGTGGCTACTGATAATGTTAGACTGGGTTGATGTTTTGGTTAGTTTTACTGAACTTTTTTCTTTTAATTTGTTGTAAGGGGTGGTTTTTAATAATAGGACTGAATTATTTTGGGAAATATAAGTGGTGTAGAAATAAAAATTCACATGAGAAAGATTCATTTTCTTGTGAGCTGGTAAATGTAAAAAGCAGTACAATTCCCCCTTTGGGCATGTAACAGACTGTACACCGCTTTTTTATTTACTAATTTTTCATTTAAAAACTGAGCAAAACCTGAGGGAGCTATGCCACAGTGGTATTTTCTCGGCTAAGTATTTATAATGTTATCCACGTTAAAGAAAAGATGCCTTAAAACTAATGTAATTTTTTTATGCTTACAAGTAAATGATAGTGCTAACATTGATATTTTAACTAGCTTAGATAGCATAAAAACAAATTATTAAGGGATAAGCTTAAGTAAGTTAGACATGTTTTTGCACTCACTCATCAAAATAATGTGTGTATTTACAGTTTCCTCTTCTCATCTTCTATAAACCTGACTTCCAATTGCTATTTAAATTTTGGTTGCAGTTGGCATAGAGGTTAAGAGAATAAGAATAACTTAGATAATTCCTATTTGTTCAAAATGATTGTGCAGACAAATACTCTGGCTTAACTAAAAATAATCACCTCAAAGGATTATAAATTGATTCCTAGAAAGGACCTTAAAGCTTGTCTAGTCCAACCCCTTCCTTTAACACTTGAGGAAAAAGGTCCATAGAGGTGCAGGGACATAGACAAGGTTATACAGGTGGCAAGTAAATAGAACTGTAATATAACCCTATGTGCTCTTGATTGCAATTCCAGTGCATTTTCCTTTACACTGTGCTGGAAGTTAGTCAGTTTAATAAACACTAATCACTAACGTGTCAGGCATTATGCTACGCACAGCTCTCATTTTCTCAGTTTAATGAGGGAGATAACCTATAAACAATTAGGTATAAATGACATACGTATAATAAATTGGAGATAATCAAGAGAGAAGGCACTAAGAATAAGGCCTAGGAAAAGGCTTTTTTGGTCAAAGGTATACTTTAGCTGAGACTTAAAAGTAGCCAGGGAAGCTCTCCAGGAATTGAGGAGAGGAGGGAGAGAGTTCTCTGCATGGAAGGTGGCTAATGAAAAGGCTTGCAGTGTGGAGATAGTGAAGAAGAGATGCTGTAAGGTGGCCATGGTCCTTGGGTCACAGAGTGACTGGTGCTGAGTAAGGTGTAAGCCCATTGGAGAGGTGGGGGTGAGATGGGGAAAGTCAGATGATAAAGAGAAAAGCCAAATTGAAGAGCTTCTATTTGGTCCTGGAAGTGAGATTGAGCCACTAGAGTTTATTGGCTGAAGGGGGTCCTGTGTCTCAGGAAGGTCAGTTTTCGCTGCAGAATTGAGGGTGGATTGGGAGGGAGAGACCCAAGGCAGAGACTAGTTAGTTAGCAGGCTATGAACTAGTCCAGGTGTGAGGTGCTCAGGGCCCAGGTGATAGCCTGCCACTTAGTAGCTGTGTGACTAGACTTCTGCAACTCACTTCACCTCCCTAGGCTTCTCAAAATGAATATAATAACACTTCATAGAGTTACTGTGAGAATCAGCTGAAGTAACATGTAAAGTGTTGTGCAGACAAACCATAGAGTGCTATAGAAATGCTTGTTGTAGCTGATTTCATTTGTGTCCAACTCTTTGCGACTCCATTTGGAATTTTCTTGGCATTTCTTTCTCCAGCTCATTTTATAGGTGAGGAAACTGAGGCCAACAGGGCGAAGTGACTCGCTCAGGGTCACACAACTGGTAAGTGTCTGAGGCTGAATTTGAATTCAGGAAGAGGAGTCTTCCTGACTCCAGGCCTGGCACTCTCTCCACTGTGCCACCCAGCTTCCCTTATATAAATGCCAGCTGTCATTATTAGCTTTTTTGCCTGTCAGATCCCAGTGCTGAACACTGAACTTTCATTTTGCTAAAATCTCTTCTTTTTCGTGTAGGCTGCAGGTTAATAATGTCTTTTCCATCTTATATTTGTGAAAATTGATTTTTTTGAACCCACATGGTTGGGCTTTTCATGTATCTCTATTCCACCCAGTTTTGTAGTTTCAAGTTCTTTTTGAATCCTGACATAGTGTTGGCTTTCCTTTCCAGCTTTGTGTCATCTTAAAATTTGTTAAGTTGATTAACTGTACTTTTATTCATGTCATTGTTAGAAAATGTTATTCAGCACACGGCCAAGTGCAAATTCTTGAATCATTCTGCTGCAGTTCTTTCCCAAGTTGATACTGAACCATTTCTCTATCTGGTTCATTTGTATTTAGCATACATCCTTCCATTTCCCCCACAAGAATGGTATTGACTACTTTTTTTTGCCACAGTGTGGATAATAAGTCATATCTTTAGAATTCCTGATCTTAATAGTTTAGAAAGTGTCCAAAAAAAAAAAAAGGAAAGGAAATTAAATTAGAAAAGATGACTAGTCCTTAGTAAAGCCGTATTTAACTGTTTGTGATTGTTTCTTTCATTCTCAGATGTTTACTAACAGTCTCTTAACTGATCCATTCTAGAATTTCCCCAGGAATTGAAGTCAAGCCTCACTTGCCTATAATTTGCAGACTTTTTGTCTTTTTGCAGATCAGGTTGCTTGCTCTTTTCTGGTCCTTTGTTGATATTTTCAGTCTCCACAGTCTTTCGTATGTCATGAACCGTGGCTTAATAACCACATCTACAAATTCATTCAGTCCTTGAGGATGTAGTTGATCTGGACGAGTGAAGGCAGCTAGAAGCTTTCTTACTATCTATCTCCTTAGTTTTCTTGGTTATCAACTCTTGGTTATCAATTTTTCTTTAATTTTTACTACAATCGTTTTCCTTGAAAGAGAAAAAAATTGATCCGCTCTTCTGTCATTCCTTTGTTAGTTATCATGGTGGTTCTCATAGAGATCGTAGTTGAACTTATGGAAAGTAATGCTATCACTGAGAATGTAAGATAATACTAGTTTTTCAAATTTAGTACAATTAAATACCTTTGACTAAATGGATGCAGAACATATTGGAATCTTTAGTATTTTAGGTAACTCATTTATTAAGGCATACATAAAAGATATGGCAGATTGGCTCAGCTCACCTGTGAGTTGAGAAATTTCTTTTTAGAATAAATCCCTGGTAGCATTTTGTCACTTTTAAAAATTAAAATTATATTAATGAAATTATTTTGATTATCCACAAATGAAAATTTTGTCACATGTGAAATATTACAAAAAATATTTTTATTCCATTTACCCAGTTTTTCCCTATCTAATCACCTATACCATTGCAGTAACTTCTGCAGGTCTTCTCAAAGCCACAGACTTCTGGCCCTTCCCTCCATCCTTCCTCATCCATTATATCCATACAAGAATAAGTTCTTTTGTTTGTAGATCTGGTCACTTAATTACTTATGCCTTTTAAAAAAAATCTTTAGTGGCTTCCTATTAACTTCTTATCCCACTGCTTGGCATTCAAGGATTCTAGAACCTGGAACTACCTTCCACTTCCAGCTTTTTATTATTTATTATGTATGTACGTGTTATGATTTTATCCTATATGGACTATATACTTCAGTCAGATGAGACTATTTTCTACTACACGACTATGCCTGAAACTTACTGTTTTTTCATTGTCTTTCTTAGAATGCCCTCATCCCACCTTTGCTTATCTCATACCCGTCCTTTAACGACTAGCTCAAATGATAACAACTCAAGGAAGCCTTTCTTGATTACCTGATATGTAATAACTACTCCCTTCAGACCTTATTTAATTTTGGGGGGGGTATTATCATGTAATATTGTGTATTGTAGAGCTTTTACTGCATTTAAATGCTCAATAAATGCTTACTGATTTGTATAATAGTTTTGGTGGTGGTCTTCAGTGTCATCGCTCTCATAGAATGTAAACTTCTTGAAGACAGGAGCTGTATCTTATCTAAAGCTTTGTCTTCTTCCAGTGCTTAGTTCAGTCTTCTGAACACAAATGGATTATTAAGTATAATAAAAGGTGCTTAATAAATGTTTATTGATTCCTTATGCTTTCCAAATTTTGTTAATGTATTTTGTAGTTAAGTCATTCTGTCCCAAACGTCAATTTCATAGCCTCAATAATGTCCATAGAGAATAGTGATACTTTGGTTAAGAAAGCCACATCTCTTGGGGGTGATAATTGTTTAAAAGACCTCCCCCCACTATATAATACAAGGGTACTTGTCTTTACAATTCTATTATGTGAATTCTCCAGTGCACATTTTTTATTCTCCACTCAGCCTACCTAATTTTGAAGGCCAACAGGTATATGTAAAAGGCAATATTATAAAGCCTTTAGAATTTCTGTTAAAATCCTCTTGGTCTCCCCCCCCCCCCCACTTTCTAGGTTTGAAGTTTCTGACAGTATGTCCCTGTAATATTTTGGTTTTCATGCTGTAATGGCAAGCAAAGTGGTACTTTTTGTTTTGTTTTTTCTTTTGGAGTTGTAGTTCTCAGCACTAAGGTAGTCAAGTGCCTTTGATTGAGACTTGACTTTGTTTGAATTAAGAGTCTTTGATTAATCAAGAGTCTTTGATGACCTGCTTAAGTCACAAGAAAGCTTGTTACATGAGTTTGAGTCACATGGTTGTGATGCTCCCTCTGTGGGCTGACCCTACAGAACTGTATATATACTCTGAGGTTAGCATCTTGCTTTAGGGGCTCACTCATTGGAAGAGTATTCCTGTGACATTAACTGTTGAGGAGCTTTGCCCCCCACCCCAGCTTTGAAAACCCAGATGTTGGTGCTTCTCTCTCTCTTTCTTTCTCTCTCTCTCTCTCTCTCTCTCTCTCTCTCTCTCTCTGTCTCTGTCTCTGTCTCTGTCTCTGTCTCTGTCTCTCAATTATGTATATATTTCAGGGGACAGACAGAAGCCCTGATTGCAGATTTATGTTATTTGTTCTGTTTATATAATTTCTGCTTGTAATTTCTATTTGTGTTTTCTATGAAGTTCAGGGTGCTGACTTTTGCCCCTGAACTAAGTGAATGATATATGTATTTGTAATGTAAGTGAGATTGTAAACCCCTTAAAGTTGCTTTCCTTAGAAAAGCAGATCAAAGAACTTGTGCTAGTAGACCTCCTGTATGCTGGTATTGTTGGTCTTAAACCTCCACAGCAGCTGCTAGTAGCATTGTTGTTACACATACTTAGCAGTATTACTAAGTGTATCTCAGTTCTAGGAAACTAATTTTTTAGTACTTTTCTTAAGTTCAACATTTTTTTTATTGCTTTGTGGATCCCTTCATCAATTTACAGAATTGGTAGGCTTTTTGCCTTTATCATCTGTTGCTACATTGTTTCTGTCACCACTGCCATCCATCATCATCCTGTTCCTTTTTCTTTTTTTTTTTCCCCCTGCAACAACTCCCCTGCTGTTTGCAGTTTACACTGGTTGTCTACCCCTTTGGATTTGTGCCAACTCCTAAACCTCGTTGCAGCCTTCCAACATCTACAAAGAAAAAGCTAGTGTGCTCAGGACTGACTTCTTGTCTCTGGCCCCACTTTAGAGTTGTCTTGATAGGTTGTGGTGGACATCATGTCTTTGAGCAAGAATGTTATTTACCAAGGCAGTGGTGGCAGCAGCAGAGGCAGACAAACAGTGGCCACAGTGTGGTGACACAGAGTTACCATTGAAGTCCTAGAACTTGGTCAGTATATTGCCCAGTTGGTTTATTTTATTTTTAAAATTTTTTATTTTCAACATTACTTCCATAAGATTTTGAGTTTTCAATTTTTTCCCCCTCTCTCCTCCCCAAGACATCTGATACAGGCTCTACATACACATTCAGATTAAAGATTTCCACATTAGTCATGTCGTAAAGAAGAATTAGAATGAATGGGAGGAACCCCGAGAAAGAAGAAACAAAACAAAACAACAAAAAAGTGCAAATAGTATGCTTCCATCTGCATTCAGACTCCAAAGTTCTTTCTCTGGTTGTGGACAGACGATAGAGTCTTTTGGAGTTATCCTAGATCCTTGCATTGCTGAGAACATCTAAGTCTTTCGAAGTCATTGCACAGTGTGACTGTTACTGTATACAGTGGTCTGCTGGTTCTGCTCTTTTCACTCAGCATCAGTTCATGTAAGTCTTTACAGTTTGGTTTATTTTAGCCATCACAAGATTTGGTCAGTACTTTGGAATTAGATCTCAAGTGAAGCACTTTACTATGTGTAACACCCTAGGAATTTTAAAGGTCGAAAGTGAGTCATGTTTGCAAAGCAGTCTTATCCCTTGGAGGAGTTTTATAATCCAGTAGATTGGTTATGGCACTGCACCTTGTGTCTCTAGTTTCATCAGCCATATTGCTTTTGCAGGCATTATTTGTGATGTATATATCTCCTCTCCATCCCTTGACCACCCGCCCATCCTGGGCTATCTGAGAGTACACAAAACCAAAAGGTATACTAAAGATAGATTAAATGTCCTAACAAGTTTAAGCATACCCAATCTAATTTTTTAAAATAACTTTTTTCATATCGCTTGTTTTTACTTCATCTACATTTTCTAGTGTATTCCTCTTCATCTTACACAGAACCCATCCCTTAGAATAAGCAATACTAAAGAATAAAGTTCAGCAAAACTGACCAGCACATTGAAAAAGATTCACATTGTATTCAGTGTTCCACACCTAGAGTTTCCCTTACTTCTTAGTCATTATAATTTCACTGCATTTTCCATAGTGGTTGTCCTTATCATGATGGTGGTGGTGATTCTTTTTTCCCCCTCCTCCCCCTTCTCTTTCTACTCTTCTTTCCCCCATTTACATTGTTGTAGTTTTGTTGTTCTCCTGTGCGTTGTTACCCACTGATCTAGTTTTGCACTTCAGGGTTAAGGAGAACAAGTTGGATCCTTCTTCCATTTATCAACTACCACAAGTATTTTAAAGATAGCCAGTGTCTCATCTAAATGTTCTTTTCTACAGGTTAAATTTTCCCATTGATCTTGAGATGATATGATATGTATGTCAGATCATTCATCATCCTGGTCGTCCTCCTCTGCACTCAGTAGCTTATCAGTTTAGTACCTGAAGTGTGGTGTCAGAATTAAATATTCTATGGAAATATTCTAATCAGAAGAATATTTGGCTTTGAATCCAGAGTACTTTGTGTCTCTTAATGTAGTCTAAGGTGATATATTAGCATTTTCTACTCTCAACTTACTAAGCTTACGTTCCACTAAAAACCCTAGTGCTTTTTTTTTTCCTAGATGAAGTACTCTCTAGCTTTGTCTTTTCTGTCATATAAAGTTGATTTTGTTTTTTAAATCTAAGTTTAGGAGTTTACCTTTATAAAGCCCCAATACGTTACTTCTTACTTGATTTGGTCCAGTGCTTGCCTGTCACAATGTGTTAAAATTCTGGTGGCCATCCATCTGAGCTTTGTGTCAGCTGCAAGTTTTATAAATGTAGGGGGAAAAAAAAGCTTCTGCATTTTCACCAAAGTCCGAGAGAGACAGTTATCTAAGCATTGTTCCTCATAGTAGAGAGGGATTCAAATGAATGGAATTTCTTCCTGCTTACTGAAAATATGTCTGAACCATTCAGTGTACACTTAAAGACAGATTCCACAGAAGGTAAAATAATGGCTCAAAGTTCAATTTTTTTGAGTTTTTGATTTGCTTAAGCAGAAAAATAGTGATGTCAGTATCAGGGTACTGTAAAAGAAATAATTCTATCTTTAGCCATTCTGGCTAAAGACCTTCCCTGCTTTCAATTTAGTGAAACTGAGATACTGCTTTTAAATTAGATTAATCCAAGTCCTCTTGATCTTGGCCATTTAGAAATAAAACATAGTCTATTAGGTTCAGGGAATCAAGATTCCTTCTTGAATTTGATTGTTTTTAAGAAGTCTAATTAGGTCTTTCAAGTGAGCCTTAGACTTTAGACTAGGACACTGACATTATTTCTTAATATTTCAAAGAAAGAAAAAGAGGTCTTAGTGGATCACAGATGTACTGTCTATACCTTTTTCCAAGTCCTCAATTATAATGTTAAATAGCATAAGACCAAGCATAGATCCCTGGTGGCACTCTATGAGAGACCTTCCAGATTTGACCTAGAAACATTACTGACTATTCACATTCTGCTATTTCTACATATATGTTATCATCTAGCCCACAGGACTCTATCATTTCCATAAGAATAGACTGAGATTGGGACAGCTAGGAGGCACAGTAGATACAGTACCGGGCCTGGAGTCAAAAAGAGCTGAGTTCAGATTTGGCCTTAGACAATTCCTAGCTGTGTGACCTTGTGCAAGTCACTTAACCTTGTTTGCCTCTGTTTCATCTTCTGTAAAATGATCTGGAGAAGGAAATGGCAAACCACTTCAATATCTCTGCCAAGAGAACCCCACATGGAGCCATGAAGAGTTGGAAACAACTGAACAACAAAGATTGAGATAGCTATCAAACCGACTCTGTGTGAGACCCCATGAATTTTGTCCATGGGTTTTTTTGGGCAGAGATACCAGAGTGGTTTGTATTTCTTTCTCTAGTGTATCTCCATTTTACAGATGAGGAACTGAGGCAAATAGTGGTTAAGTGATTTGCCCAGGATCACGTAGCTAGGGAGGTGTCTGAGGCTGGATTTCAACTCAGAGCATTGGGGCTGGAGTCAGGGAGATCCATCTACTGCACCACCTTTTTGATAATCTTGTCAAAAATGGAAATTAAGTTAGTTTGATATGAAGCCATCCTGAGTTTTGTGATGACCCATTTCCTTTTCTAGATGTTCACTAATTGTCTCTTTAACAATGTATTGTAAAATTTTGTCAGGGATTTTAAGACAAGCTTACTGACTTACATGTTTCTCCCTCTCCCCAACTTGGTGACTTGAACAAATCATGAATGCATAGGTGCTCCCTAGTTCTAGGAATAGTACCACCTTAGCTATTCTGGATATCAAGTCTCTATTAGTTTGTAGAGATGCTGGATCAGAGTCAGAAAGACCCGAGTTCAGATATGGCCGTAGATATTTACTATGTGATCTTGGGCAAATCACTTAATCTCTCAATGTCAGTTTCTTCCATTGTAAAATGGGGATGATATATAGCATCTACCTCAGGGTTGTCGTGAGGGATCAGATGAAATATTTGTCAGATGCTTAGCACAGTTCTTTGGAAAATTGTTATTCTTGGATGGGGACTCCCCCCCCAAAAAAAACACCTTACCTCTCCATGTAATTGACACATAGCTGTCTCAGGGTCATTCCTCCTCTCTCCCCCTCCTCCCCCCCATCAGTGAATTAACAATTATTCTTCCTCTAGGTGCTTAGTTCTTATATAATATCACTCTAGGTCCCCACATTATCATTCTTTGGAATATGAGCAACTGCTGCCTGGTGATACCATCCAGCTCAGTCTTTGGGAAGGGCTCCCTGTCTGTTGATTAGCTCCAAATGTTTAGTGGGCCTTCAACATTTCTGCCTTCTTTGTTTTTACATGGAGGCTTTTTTCTGTTTTCCAAAGGAGCATTTCATGTTCTTTGATAATCTGGAGGAAAGCAGAAGGAAGGCTTTCTTCAAGAATCTTCATACTGAACTTGGAGCATAGGTACTAGTTGCCTTGGTAGTGGCTGAAGTACAAGCTGACTGCCCAGTGTACATCACTGTGAGATTCTTCCTTACTTTTTGTACTTTGCTAGAAGTGAGATAGATTCTTATTCTTTGTCTATCTTGGTATTCTCTTCCCTTAGCAAACTGTTATGATAAACTCTTGCTGAGTACCTCCACGTCTGTGGTTGTTCCTCTTCTTGACTATTGATTGAGCTTTGACAGCTGCTCCTAACTTCCTTTCCTCTTTGTTGCATACCTAGCTCTCCTTACCATGGTCTACTCCTTTTCACATCTTTTTTTTCTCTCTAGCTGGAGTTCTTATCTTTCAGCTCAAGTTCTTCAGCTCCGCTCTTCACTTTGATTTTTTCCTCATGTTCTCTCCAAATATTATCTTCCAAAATTAAATTTCTAGCTCGTTGTACTTTTCCAGACCTCTTGAGTACCTTCACACTTTTTTCCTACAACCTCTTATATAAGTTGGAAATGAAAACTTAGCTGTTTGTTTTATTCCTATTTATCCCTAATGTAGCTTTTCAGAAGCATTTAATCTCTTTTGATAATAATAATCATATTGAGTAGTTTTGATAGTGAAAATTGACCACATGGCAGTCATTTGTCACAAGCAAGCAAAGTGTGGGGAGAGTGAGTGTAAAGGGAACAGACATTTTTTCTCCATTTCTGGATTGGCAGTAGACTTGCCAGAGACTTGAGACAGTGTGGTCACCTAGAGTATTTTTTCAGTGTTATACTAATCTGCCTAAAGATGTTTCGTGTGACTCTGGCAGTTCTTTCCTAGTTGCCTCTACTCCTCCATTCCATCAGTGTAATGTAGTAAAATGAAAGTGGTTAGAGCCAAAAAATTTTAGAGTTGAAATTGGAGATGCCTGTTCAATGTGAAATGGTAATGATTATTATGTGACAATTAGGATCCACTTCTCTATCCAGAAGTGTTCTGGTCTACCTGTGTAAAGCCTGACCAGTATACTTGGTGAAGGAGCAGAAAAAAAAAATCTTATTTTCAGGCTCAAATCAACTTTAGGACCGACACATGCTTCTCTGAACGAAGGTCTGACTGGCTCTGCTGACTGACCCTGTCTACTGCTCTCCATCCTCCTTGCACAACTTGAAAGAGAGCCAGTGGAACTCATTAATGGAGGTGGATTGACTGGATTGTGAATAGGCAATCCATGTTATGTTTCGAAGCAGGATCAATTTTGGACTGTAAGAAATAAAAAATTCTTAAAAGGTGAGTTCTTTAAAGTTTGGGGTAGGGGTGGGTAGGGAGGTGGGAAGAATTACTTGAATTTTCACAAAAATGGAAAAGCATTTAAATGTCTGCCAATTACTGGAAAGGCTCCTGAATTTCTTTGTAAGCAGGATATTTAGTCATGAGTTTCAAACTAATTTTTGGATTTTTTGGTTATTGATAGGAATATATAATTTCTGACTTTGGCTGCTTTATATAAATGAAAAAATTTAAAGATTGTTTCTAAATAGATGATTTCAAAAAACCTTTTTGAAATTCACAATCAGAAACCTGGGATACATCACAGATTATAATCATAATTAGCATTTAAATAGTGCTTTAAGGTTTGCAGAGTGCTTTATAGTTATCTTTAGATGTATTTGACTTCATAATTTTGCATTTAAAAATAATCTTGTTGCAACCTGTAATATTTTACATATTTTAATGCAGCCTTTATTAGTTCACGCAGTTGACTTAAGTTTAGCACCTTCAATATTCGTTAATAGTAAAGAACTAAGTTAGGAGTTAAGAGTGAATATATAATACCTTGTAGAGGACCTTAGAGAGATGACTGCCTCCAGGCTTAACAGTGCTGCAGCAGGAATTACTGGGACTAGCACAATTTTAGAGCTGAAAATAAAATGATTTCCAGAGAGTAGTGCTGTGACAGCAGCAAGATGGCTTGACTTCGAATGTGCTATGCTCTTGTATTGACTGAAAATGTTGCAGGGAAGATTGTTCTTGGGGGTGTATGAAACCTGGTAGTCTCCCCTGTACTTTTCTGTACCAATGGAGCCTTTCTTTGCACGTTAAGCCATTTAGATAGATTGTCCCTTCTGTTTTGTCTTTAAGTTACAAATATATTTTTTAAAAGCATATGTGTTCATAAAAACAACACTCAGGGAGCCTCCCTAAGTGTGATAGTGTGTATTTTTCTGGGATGTTTACTTTTTGAAAAGTGAAACTGTAAGCCATTTAAATTTAATAGGTAATCCTACTACTTTTCAGTTACATTAAATATAAGAATTTGGAGGTTTAAGGGGTTTTTTGAGGTTGCCTTTAGATCTAAGAAAGTCCTATATCAAAGTTTTGTGAAGATTTCTAATAGAATAATACCATTCTTTATAAAAATGAGATATTTAACTTGTATTTAGCTTTCAGGCTTCTGGGGAGAAATCAAGATAATGCCAGAGTTTGTTCTTCTCCCTGATAGATTTTGAAGTGCCTGAAGCAGTTGTCACTTCATGTAGTTTTTGAATTTTAAAAAATTTTCTTATGTGTATTGTTTACTCATGCATATTGTTTGGATACCTGACCTAGTTTGAAACCTTGGATCCTTCCAGTTGCTTAGGCTTTTCTGAATTGTGAACAGCTCTGTTTGTTTACCCTCCTACCAGGTATTTTTTTCCTCCCTGAACTGCTTCTTCAGCATAATTTCAATTGATATTATGTGTTATTTTTAAAAAAAAGTTTTATTTATGCCTTTTGTTTTTGAACCACAGTCATTTTCCAATATATCTTTCCCTCCTGTGAGCCCTTCTTGTAACAAAAGGAAATAAAACCAGTCTCCTACCCTTAAATCTTGGGGGTGGGAGGTGTGTTTGTGTCTCATCCCATCTCTGTGGACTGAGACTGGTTGGCTGCCTTTGTCATTTTTGTTTACATTATTGTAGTTTATTTGTTGTATATTGTGTTCTGACTTAAGTATGTATCAGTTCATGAAAGTCTTTCTATGTTTCTCTGAATCTCATTCATTGTTTCTTATACATCTTGACTGACATGCATTCATAATCCATTACAGTGACAAGCACCCAGTTTGTTTCTAGTTTTTTTGCTACCACACAAAGTGCTTATATGAATATTTTGGTATGTATGGGGCCTTTCTTTTCTTTCTGTCTTCTTAGAGTAAGAAATGAGATGTCAAACCTTCTCAGAACTCTTCTGAGGAAAGGCCAGTTGTGCCAACAACCCTAAGTGGCCTTCATCCTCCCCTCTCGAGTCTACTTCCTCCCTCCCCCCAAAAAAAGGAAGACAGTTTTGAAGTTTCCAGGTAAGACCTCAAAAGTAAATTCTGCCAAAATTTCTGTGAAATCTCTTTCCTGTGTTGAATATGCGTAGTGCTTATTTTAACTATTTTAGTATAGAGTTAGATAAAACAAATTTCAATTTCTAGATGTCTCTATAAGGTCAGAGAATAGTCAGAAGATGCAGGAAACCTATATCTAAAAAGGACTTTTGCATATCTCTGATACCTTGTCAACCATAGCAATTTATAATACATTGAATATAAATGCTCTTACATTGATTTATCGTTTAGTCTGTAATATGTCCATATTTTTGGTGCACAGTTAGAAAAATACTTAGAGGAATTCTCCAACTATTCCAGTTACCATTTCATTTCTGAATACTCTGTGTTCCAGTGTTATTGGGATTGGTGGTTGATCACAGCCTAGTTGATGAAAATCTATTTTATAATTTAGCTGAAAATTAGAATTAATGTAATAAGTAGCAGAGCTGGAATTTGAATCTAGATCTTCTGGTTCCAGGTCAGGTGTGTGTTTTTTGCGGTGTTTGTTCTAGGCATAGGGAACTGACTGAGTGAAGTCATAGAGATATTAAAGGAGAATAATCCAGTTTTCCTGGAATTTTTAGGTAGAGGAGCAATATGATCAGTGATGATGATGGGAAATTTGTTGAACAGTAGTAAAAAGGATGGGTTAAAGAGGAAATAGACTTTTAAGAAGCTTTTTTAAAAAAATTCAGCTAGGGGCAGTGAACTAGAGTGGTTACAGTGGAAAGTAGGAGGTATTGCAGAAGAAAGATTTGTAGGGTGAAGATTCAAAGATGAACAAATTTCAAATCTACATGACTAACAGGGTGGTGGCTTTATTAGCTGAAATAGAAAAGTTAGAGCACAGCTTCTTAACCTCGTGATCTGTGAACTTGTTCTTCAAAAAATATTTTGATAACTGCCTTTCAAAGTACATTGTTTCTTTTGTAATAGTGTAGTATTTTAGTTTAGTCATTTAACAATTTCATTCTGAGAGGAGTTCCATTGGCTTTGTCACACACCAAGTGCTGAAAAAGCTTAAGAATCCCTGAGTTAAGAGAAATAGGTAGTCATTTTGAGGGAGGTGAAAAATTTAGTTTGATATCTATTGAGTTTAAATATTGATGTTAACATCTAGTTGAAGAGATGTAGCATTCTTAGCAATGTGGGACTCAGTCTAGAGAGATGTTGGGGATAGAGACAAAAGTTTTGAAGTCATTTCTAGAGAATGTAATGGAAACCATGGGAGAGTTGATAACATCTTTTAATTGGAAAGAAGAGGAGAAAGAGTAGAATGTAGTTTGGGCAGGGAGGAAAGCCCATGTTAAAGGAAGATGATGAGATAAGTGATTTGTGTGGTAGTAAAAAGAGTGAGGTCTCTGCTACATAGCTGGATCCTGCTACAGAGGGAGTTAAGGAGAATGGAGACAGTGAAGAGCTGACTCTTCCGAAACCCTCCTTTAGCTTGGAACATACAAATCTAGATACATTGACTTATATGAGTTTGGATGCCCTATGTTGTATAACTATTATAAGCCTAAGACAGTAACAGTCCTGATGTTTTATATGATTCTAGTCCTTCATGTACATCTTTTTCACTTGTTCTTACATCTCAAATGCACAAATCCCGGAAAATTCTTTCTGTTACTTTGGAAGAATTCATGACACCTCTTAGGATGTACTTCAGTTTGTTGAAAGTGTCTTAATCCTGCATACAGTTGGAATTTTAAAATGAGGATTGGAGATGTATGCTCTGTGTTCTAGGGAATATAATGGAAACCAACCACTATCTTAAGTTACTTAATATATTACAGAAAGAAATTAATGAAATAATAGTCGATGAGAAGCATATCAGTTCATTATCTTCTTGTTGAGGAATTTGTCTATGTTCTGTCATCTCTGATTGAATTGTAGAAAGTTTTCTAGGTCAGATGTTTGCTTTTGTTTGTTTTTGCCCTGCTTTGAGATTGGTTTTAAAAATAAAATATTGAAAGGTTAATTCCTCAGCTGTACCCTGATAGCCTCAATATTTTTGGTTGTCTGCAGCGTTCAGCATTGCTACTAAGCTCAGTGTGAATAGGCATTACGCTGTATAGAGTGCCTAATTTGAATTTGAGAAGACCTAAAACTAGCTTTATGATTATGGGCAAGTCATTAATCTCTTTGAGCCTCAGTTTCCTCATCTGTAAAATTATGTCAGTGAACTACCCTCAAGGACTTTCTACTGGGGGAATGACAATAATACTATAGTACTTACAGAGTTATTGTGGGATTTGAATGAAATTTTGTGATTCATATTTGCAAATACGTATATACATACATGTATGTGTGTTTGTATATTTCAGTGTATATCTCTCTGTGTGTGTGTGTGTGTGTGTGTGTGTGTGTGTGTGTGTGTGTCTTTCCAAACCTTAATATCTGACATTTTTTGGGAAAGTAATTGAGGAAGAAAAATGGTTATTTTGAAATTCATATAGCAAAGAATTCACCACTGTGTTTCTTGGTGTTTTAATCTATTAAAGAAATGCCATGTAGACATAGACCACCAGGTATTGGGAATAAAGTTTGGGAGAATTAAGATATAAGGGGAAATTCCTGGGTAATTCTATTAAAATATATCCCAACTAAAAAAACCAAACGAACAAAACTTAGCTTAATCAGGGAATTCGAAAGTAAAAAGCGGTTCCCCTGAACGCTGTGAAAACAGTGTACGGTAAATAGCAATTAAGCCATGCTTGAGAGGAATTTCTTTTTATTTTATAGCCTTGTGCATTATCTCATTTGATCCTGTGATGTCAATAGGACAAGTGTTTTATAGAGGAGGAAAATGAGACTCTAAGCAGTTAAGTGATTTTTCAAGGTTGCAAAGCTAGAGAAAAATTCGTGGTAAAATGCAGCTTGATACTTCTTCAGTAACCTTTCCATTGTAGGAAGGTTGCTTCCTGTGGTAAGGCCTTCTAAGAATTCTAATTGTTAAGTAACATCTATCTATCTATAGCTACACATATAGCTATAGGTAGATCTGTTTGGATTTCAGGTGAATTTTAATTGCTTTTTTTGAGGGGTGGGGAGGAAGTGTACATGTTATCCAGGTAGATGTCAAATTTTTGTTTATATATTTGTCAGTAAAGCTGCATATACATAATAGTAATTATAGAGCTTTAAGTTTTTGCAGTGCTCTTAATACATTATCGTATTTGAGTATCACAGTAGCCCTGAAAGGATCATGAGTATTGTCCCCATTTTACAGATGAGGAAACTGAGGTTCAGTGGCTTCTCAGTAGTCACAGAGTTCGTAGGTATCAGAGGTGGAATTCCAGCCCAGGTCTTCATTATTCCTAAGTCCAGTATAATTGAACTATTTACAGATGCCGAGAACCATATTTGGATCCAAGTTAAGAGTTAGCAAATTTAATTTAAAATGTAAGCATTCTATCTCAGGGTACTTTAAAAGGAACTGCAATAAAGAGTGCCAGAGGAATCCTGTAAGAGGTTAATAGATGGTCTTTTTTGGCAGAAAAAAGTAAAGATTTTGTGATTGTACCCTAAGGCTTGGTTTCTTAGCATATTTTTACCCTTCAGCTCTTTATTCATTCTTGATTCATTCATTTCTTACCATTTTTACCGCTTACCTTATTTAGATTACTTTGAGAAGATGCTGGAGAAAAAAAAACGTAGTGAGTCTAGTACCTGAGGGCTGTAAACAGAAAAATAATAGAAGAAAATTGAATATGTTAATTTTTCCCCCAAATAAGGTTAATTTTTATAATTAGATCTCTAGAAATATAGTTGAAGAATCGATGTAGAAACAGAATTAAGGGAACATCTTTGTAATGTGGGTTTGCCTAAATATAGTAGAACTTCATACCTAGAATTACAAAAATCATACAATCTTAAGGATAAACGGTAATCTCAGAGATGTTAAATAATTTGTATGATCTCACGCACTGGTTTAGTATACTCAGGCTTATGTACTTCCTATATAATTAATTGCCTTCTTTCTGAGAAGGAAGAGCCTGTTTAGTTATAAGGATTTAGGAACCAGATATCACAGCAGCAATTGTTCCAAGATGGCTTTTTGGTAGCATAGTTATTGTATTTGACTGAAAAGGATGAATGTGTGATCAGTTCTTTCCACAGTATGCCTGTGTATGTCTGTAACTAATTTTCTGCTTACCCTTGCTAACGATGGAGCCTTTTGGGATCTCCTCCCACACAGTTGGCCCTGTGTGAAAAAACTCACCAGCTTTCTGAATGCTGTGCACCCAGCTGGTCTATCTCCTGGTATGCTGCAATGATTAATATACTTTTCAGAGGATTGGCAGTCTATGGTCTTGGGAAAATTGTGGTGTAGAAAGGTGAGACAATGGCTCAAGTTGCACTTTTCAAAGAGGAAAGAGAATGGAGTCTATAAAAATAAAGCCAGTCAACTTAACTTTGATTTTTGGTGAAATTTTAAAAGGATAAGTTGTGAGTAGGTACTATAGATTCATCAAAAATAGATTATGCCAGATAACATTTTTTTTTTGACATGGTTACTAGTTCGGGACCATATTTAAAAAAAAGAAAAGAAATATTTCAGTGAAGCTTTTGACCAAAGTTTATCATGATAAGTTTGTTTTTGGACAAATTGGAGAAATGCCATTTGAGCAGTCAACATTAGAGTGCTGAACTTGGAGCCAGGAAGACCCAATTCCATGACTTTGGGCAAGTCTGCTGGAGGTAATAGTCGCTTTACAAGGTTGTCTGAGAGTCAAATGTAAAATGTTTTGTAAAATTTAAAGTGTTACATAAATGCTATCACCATTATTATATGGATTAAAAACTGGTTGAATAATTAGACCCATCGTTTGATGTCATGTTGGATGTGGCATGCTTGTATGCTTGTTGTATATGTTAATGTTGTATGCTTGGGCTTTGGCCTGTTTAACCTTTCTAATCAGTGATTTAAGAGAAGGTATAGGAAATGTAAAGATGGCAGACACGTGTTCGAGAGGGAGAAGTATCCTAGGTAATAGGGCCTAAAACAGATCTTGATGAGCTGAATCTAATAAGATAAAATGTAGAATAAGATGAAAGTTGTCCACTTTAAAACATCAGCTGCTTAAGTGCCAAATGGCAGAGACCTGGCAGATAACACTTTTTGTGGAAAGTGCCTAGAGTAAAGCCAAGTAACAAAGGATGACCATGAAGGCATGGTCCTGTAGGAATCTTACCATTACTAAATGTCAGGATGATCTGAGTTATTGGAAAAAAGCAAAGGATGGAGAAGATGTGGTGGGGATTTTGCAGGAGGGGGATGGTGGTTGAATTACATTGAGGTTAAAAGAGGAGGATCATAGAAACACTAACTTGGAGTAGATGGAGGAAACAAGTAATAGTGATAATAGAAGACAGTTCATCTTATTTTGCTTCTGTTTTATCTATTAAGGATAATATTTGGACAGGAGAGGATAGAAAGAAGATAGCTAATGAAGAGTTGAAAGGTGTGAAGTGAGTGAAGAGATAGCAAGAGCACCAAGTTGCTTTTGCCTTTGTCGCTAGACTTAGATGAGGAACATTCCATGGTACTGTTGTAAAATAGGCAGATTTGATTCTGGCACTACAATGAGTGATCTTTGAAAGAGATTAATAGAGCAGGAGAGGTACCTGCAGGCCACAAAGAACAAATGCACCAGTTTTCTAAAATGAGAAAAAGTGGAATCTATAGGCCTCAGGTCAGTTAGCTTGACTTTTGACATCTGGCAAAATCCAAAGAAAACATTTATCAAAGGTCCATTAGTGACTATCTAGGAGAGGAGACAATATTCGCAAAGATTCACCATGGCTTCATAAAGAATAGTTCATTCCAGACTAATCTTAGTTCTTTTTTTTTGGTTAGGGTTACTAGACTGTTAAGTCAGAAGAATGTTATAGATATAGTTTCCCTGAATTTTTAGTAAAGCATTTGAAAAAAAATCTCTCATAGTAGAGAGTAGGTTAGGAGATAGTATGTTTTAGATTGATTCAAGACTTGTTGAATAGCTGAACTCAGAGTAGTCATAGTTTGATGTCACCTTGGAAAGGAGGTCTTTAGTAGAGTGCACTAGGTCTGTGTACTTGGCCATGCGTTTGTCTTAACATTTATCAATGACTTAGATAAAAGAATACTTACTGTATCTGCAGTTGGTACAGATCTGGGAGGGATAGATAACATCGTGGATAATAGAAAGGGGATAGATTTGGCCTAGTCTAATAGAATGAAACATAATAAGTACTAATGTAAAATCCTATAGATGGTCCTACAAATGCTTCTGTTTGCAGATGCACCAAGGCCCTGGAACATTGCTGAGGTCAGTAAATGAAACCAACAACTACTCAAGAATCCAAAGTATCTGAACTTGAAAAGGGGCAGTTAGAGTGCTGGGCCTGGAGTCAAATGACCTAAGTTCAAATTTGGCCTGACATTACTAGCTGTGTGACCCTGGGCAAGTCACCTAATCCTGTTCGTCTCAGTTTCCTCATCTAAAACCACTCCAGTATCTTTACCAAAAAAAACCCAAATGGGGTCATGAAGAGTCAGACACAACTGAAAGCAATTGACAAGAAGAACTTGAAAAACAGAGTGAAGAATGCCTTATTGCTTATTTAAACTGATAAAAGTTAGATAATCTATAGAGTCGGTCCATCATAACCTGGCCCCATTCTATCTTTCTAGTCTTCTTATGCTTTATTCCCTTCCCCTACTCCCACCCCCATGCAATCTGCAGTCTTCTGAAAATGGCCTCGTTGCTGGAGTGTATGACATTCCATCTCCTAACTCAAGGGAATTTTTTCTGATTGTCTACATGGCCTGGAACTCTCTCTCCTTGTCTCCAACTCTGACTTCTTTCAGTCTCAGCTAAAGTCCCACCTTCAGCAAGAAATCTTTTCCCACTCTTCCTTCATCTCTTTGCCAGTTTATTCTGTGAATATCTTCTTTGTACATAGCTGTTTGCATGTTGTCTGCCCCGTTAGATTGTGATCTCATTAAGATTGTTTTGCCCTTGTATAAATTCACTTAGTAAATGCCAGTCGATTGGTTGGTTGATTAGGTCTTGGAGAAATAGAATGCAGACTGGGTTGCCTTTGGGAAATTATGCAGTATTTTTTAGTAGTTCCACATCCCTGAAATAAAGACCCATCTTTTCTTTTTAGTAGTTTAGCATTTTAAAAAATCAGTTTTCATAGACCTTTTTGTTTTTACCTCACCTGATATCCTCCATTACCTTCATCTTTCCCCCTTTCAAGAGCTTGCCTTTATAACAGAATTTTTTCAAAAAATAAAGAGGAAAAAGAAAAAAAAACTAGGAAAATCAATTTAATATGTTAAAAAAATCTGACAATGTTTACAAATTTCTATGCCCTCTGTAAAGGAGTTGGGAAGTGGGCATCTCATCGCTCTTTTGGAGGGTGGGGGGCAAATTTATTCTTTGTGATTTTGCAGTGTTCATTTTCCATTGTATAGCTCTTTCCATTCTCCTTGTAATTATTGTGTAGGGCAACCAGGTGGCATAGTGGATAGAGTGCTGAGCCTGAAGTCAGGAATATTCATCTTTATGAGTTCAGATCTGTCCTCATACTTCTTAGCTGTGTGGCCCTGGGCAAGTCACTTAACCCTGTTTGCTTCAGTTTCCTCAGTCTGTAAAATGAGCTAGAGAAGGAAATGGCAAACCAGGCCTCTGTGTTTGTCAAGAAAAACCCCAAATGCAGTCATGAAGACTCAAACATGACTGCACAGTAATTATGGGTATATTAATCACTGTGTATCCTTTCATGTAAGTCTTTTCGTACTTTGCATATGTTCATCATATTAAGTCTTTTCTTATAGTACAGTAATTTTCCATTTACACTCATATACCATTATTTATCCTGTTATTCTCCAACCTGTGAACATCTACTTTGCTTCTAGTTCTTTGCAGTCATAAAAAATGCTGCTACAAACGTTTTGGTGTATATGGAGCCTTTCTTTTTATTAATGGCCTCCTTGGCTTATATAAATGGCTCATCTTTTAAAAATTAAAAAATTTTGGACAAACACCAATACACATGCACATTTCTATATACAAAGAAGTACAGAGAAAGATTATATATAAAACTGCAAAATTTCATTGCATGCTTTAAAAAAATATGTATACACACACACTTTATTTTTAATTTTTAATGTTTACTTCCACAGGATTATGAATTCCAAATTTTCTCCCCATCTCTCTCCTCCCCCCACCCCAGGGGTGCACCCCGACCACCCCTTTCCCCAATGTGCCTTCTCTTCTATCACCCTCCCCCCTCCTTTCATCCCCCTCCCTTCTGTTTTCCTGTAGGGTAAGATAGATTTCTATATCCCATTCATTCCATGCTTTTTGAAGCACACATTTCAAACATTGAATACTGTCTCACTCATCCATATTTTCCTCTGAGCCTCCTCTTCCCTCATGGGCATTTTACAATTGCTTTATTGATGCTTTAGCATAAATCAGCTGAACAAATCCACACATCAGCTATACTGGAAAATGTACATTTCATTCAACATTTCTAGGACATCACCACTCTGCCAAAAGAGTCAGCCCACTGGCTGCATCCTAGGGACCTAAGGATAGAAAAGAAGTTATAAAATATGTCAAGAGAAAAAATTGGAATAGGGTGCAGGAACGAAGTATAAGGAGGGCGTTGAGAGCATAACTTTTTCATTAAAAATCATAAATACAACAGTAAGAAGTAGTAAAGACTGTCAATGGTTCTTATTGATTGTTCTAGATGAAAGGTGTCAAACGTATGGCCTACAACACTCCCCAGTACAGCTGAATCAGATTAAATTTTAAAATATAACAGTAAATAAAAATACAATAAAATACATGATGTTAACATGCAGTTTTTTAAGTTAATATGTGACCCACAGGGATGTTTATGTATGATTTAGGCTCTCCCATTTCTATATGAGTTTGTTATCACTGTTCTAGATTACTTCATAGATATGGATTGTTTTGCTGTATATTTGAACAAAGTTTTACATTTTCTAGCCCACAACTAAATAATATTCCCCTTTGACAGTTTCCTTTAGGACCTTTAAGAGTGTGGCTCTTGAAAAAACAAGGACCTGTATTTAACCAAAAATCTCCAACAGGTAGTCTACTCTCTTCTTGAAGCCAGTGGCCGTGGGGAATTCAGGTGGAGAAAATGAGAAAGAACAGATGAGCTCCTCTAGTGTTGTACTTCTATCCTTGAAATATTCCACGTACTTAGAATAATGAGTGGTTAGGCCAGGGATGAGGGGGGTCTGAAAATCCATGTATGCACTAAACATGGGCATTTTGGTCAACAGTTGGATTACATGAACGAAGAGTTTTTATTCTTTGAAAACTGCAAAATTGCCCAGCTAGTTTAATAAAAGGGCTTAGTGTGATAAACCAATATATGTGTTGTAGCTCAGATAAATAATAAATCATTGTTAACCTGTTTTTAAATGTATGTTTTGTTGTGATTTATAACACACATGCACTATTTATTGCATTTTATATAATTTTATTTTGTAAAAAACCATGGGTCATCACATATATCTTGACTATATGTATTTTATAGGTGTTGGAAGAATACTATGTACATATTAGGAATTGTTTACTAACATAAAAGTTTTTACTTTTATATTTCAGATTTTCTTCAAAATAAAGGAAAGCATTGGCAACAATTTAATCATTTGTAGGGAGTGAATATTCCCAAATACTAAATGTGATAGAGCTGTTTTGGTTGGTTTGTTAGGATTAAAGATATAATTTACTAAATTGTTATTTATTTTCTGTTTTACTTCGTAGCAAAATTATCCTGAATATAAAAGTTTTGAAAGACAATTGTAATGTATCAGGATATTGAGATATCCAGGAGCTTGTTTAGTAAGAGATCTACTTCAAAGTTGTGATGTATTTCTTGTGAAACCTCAGAATAAAGTTTTTAAATGATTAGAATAAAATATACAAGATTACAAAGGAAACAATTATGTTGAAATATAGTTATATGAGGGGCAGCTAGGTGGCGCAGTGGCTTCAGCACTGGCCCCTGGAGTCAGGAGGACCTTCAAATCTGGCCTTAAGACACTTGACACTAGCCGTGTGACCCTGGACCCCAATTGCCTTTCAAAAAAGGAAAAGAAAAGAAATATAATTATATCAGAATATTTTTAAAAACAAATTCCTGGATGCCAGGTTAAGAAGTCTATTCCCCCTTTAAAAATACAGATGAGGAAATTGTGACCTTGAGGAGTGAAAGTGACTTCCTCTAGGTCATAAGAAACCTTTTAAAGTACTTATATAAAGACTGTACAATTCTCTCTTAATCCTTATGGAAATTCTTACTTAAAATATATTATCCTTATGAACTCAATATAACTGTTGATTTCTGAGTTTAGCCCCCTCCACTCCCCCCCAAAAAAGCAAAACAAAAACAAGTTACACTATTATCATAAACTTTTGGTCTCTTACAATTTTGAAAATGTCCAGATTCTAAGAGACTTGAATAGAAAACTGTTGCAACTTCAAACGTTCTGAAGTATGTTCAAATAATATATAACCTAACTAGCAATCACTTGATTTATAATTTTGCAGGAAGAAGCCAGGGTTCAAATAACTGGCAGTAAAATAGTACTATTTGAACTTTAGCAGTCTAATCAAAGTCTCTCTTTTTTTAGGGTATACTCTGTACTTTCATTTGTTTAAGCTTAAAGCCTCAATAAATGTGTGTGGCAATCAGGAGGAAAATGAATTTGAGTTTTCTGTGTTCTAGCCAGTGGAAGTCCTCAAGGGACATTCTTTATTTTCACATGCTAAGAGGACTTCTCTAGATAATCTTCTGATGGATGTTACCCAGTGCAGATCTGTAGGGTGAAGGAATCTGGACTTTTTGGGCTATAGGTAGACTGCTGACACTGTGAAGAATTGGATAGCTTTGTTATTTTAATTACACAAAAATATTTTTATTCTTGCTGTAGAAATTGGACAGTTTTTCTGCTAAAAGCATTTTGTCTTTTAACAGAAATATATTTTTGATACAGTATTGTCTCATGCATAACCTTTAGGACATTGCAGAAGTGATACTCTAGTGGAAGCAGCCCAAAAGAGCTCTTGTTTTGCCTTTCTGCATCTAACCTGCAGAATGGGAACATGTTACTGTTAGGAAGAGAGAGACTGTAGTTTCTCTACAACCTGAGTTGTCCATCAGCTAATATTCTCCTTGAGACGCTAGAAGAGTAAGTAGCCACTTAAGATCCTTGCTGGCCCATACGTGGCATAGACTCCCCAAAGGCTGTAAAATCCACTTCAGCCAAATGCCTTGGCTTTTCTTGTACTGATGCTAAAGCACTAACCAGTTTAAACTCATAATGATTGGATTTGACATTTAGCTAGGACTGGAATAATGCTTAAAATATTAAAAGAAAATGAAAGCTACAGTTCTATAGCCCCCACCCCACATTTCAAATGTATTTTTTTTTTGGAGGGGGAGGAGGGGTCAGTGGGAGTTAAGTGACTTGCCTGAGTCACACAGCTACTAAATGTCAAGTGTCTGAGGCCACATTTGAACTCAGGTCCTCCTGACTCCAAGGCCAGTGCTCTATTCACTGCACTTCTAGCTGCCCCTTTTCAGTGTATTTTCTATGGTCATGACCTTCCACGTTCATAGGCCTTAGATTCCCAAAGTGCTGTGGCTACTTAGTTATTGAATATATAGCAGGTTGTTGGCTAGAATGCCAAATTTAGAGATAGGAGTTCCTGAGTTCAAATCCTGTCTTAAACACAACACGTGTGAACCTAGCCAAGTCACTTAGCCTTTCTGTGCCTCAGTATCCTTATCTGTAAAATAAAGATAGCACCTACCTTTTATAGATGATTAATCATCTCTCTCACACACGTTTTGTATATCTTAAAGCACTATGTAAATGCTAGCTGTTATTTAAAGTTATTAGCAGTTTAATTATTATTAGCACAATTAGAAGGAAAAAAATGTTGAACTCTTTTACATGGAACCATTTCCCTCCAGCCATCTCTTAAAATTTTTTTTTATTAATAAAAATCTATTTTTTCTTGCACTTCCACCATCCCATGGAAAAAAAAAGGAAAAAAAAGCTCATGTAACATATACATAATTATATAAATCAAATTTCTGAATTGGTCATGTCCAAAAAACCCTGTATCTCAGTGTGCAGTGAGTCTGCTAGTTCTCTGTTTTGAGGTTGGGTTGCATTTTTGTCTTGGTTCTTCAGAAGCTATGGTGGGCTTTCCTTGGAGAGAATTCAAAGTTGTTTTTCTTTATGTTATTGTTGTACACAGAGCCTTGTTCTGCTTCTGCTCATTTGATTCCCTGTCCATCAGTTCGTTTGAGCCTCCTCAGGTTTCTTTGAAACCATCCCTATTATTTCTTGTAGTATGATAGTACCATAACTTACTCATCTATTCCCAGTTGAAAGATAGCTCCTTTGTTTCCAGTTTTGCCATCACAAAATGAATTGCTATATATACTTTTGTTTACATGGGTACTTTTCCTCTTCCTTTTATATCTTTGGTGTAAAGGCCTAGTAGTAGTATTACTGGGTCAAGGGGTCAGAGAGCATGGATGCACAGTTTAATTTTTTTGGGCGCAGTTAATTGCTGTCCAACATGGTTGGATCAATTCACAGTTTTACCAGGCATACATAAATGGGCCTGTTGTCCTGTAGCCCCTCCAACATTTGTCATTTTCCCTTTTTATCAAGTTTCCCAATTTAATGGTTGTAAAGTGGAATCTTGGAGTTGTTTTAAATCTGCATTTTTCTAATCATTAGTGATCCTGAGCAATTTTTTTCAGGTCTCTTGAAAGAATGGTTTTTTTTCCTTAGAAAATTATCTGTTCATATTCTTTGATCAGTTATCATTTGTGGAATGGCCCTTAATCTTAGTATTTGAAAAATCCTTATATATCATGAAAATGAGACTTATCAAAGACAAACTTGCTTTGAAGATTTCTTCCCAGTTGTTTCCCTTTGAATTTTAGTTGCATTGGTTTCCTTTGTTCAAAAACCTAATTTTTTTGTGATCAAAAGTGTCTGTTTTGTCTTCTATGGTATTCTTTATCCCTAATTTGGTCACAAATTCTTCTTTTACCTATATGTTAAGATAATTTTTTCTTATTTGTTTATGATAGTTTTTTTATAATTAAGTCATTTATCCATTATGAGTTTTCCTTTCTAAACAGTGTGAGATGTTGGACTACACCCAATTTATACTAGATAGAATTCCAGTTCTTCCAGCAAATCTTGTCAGATAGTTGAACCATCTCCCTTTTAATTCCTTCCGTTTGCTTTCCCTGTTCTTCAGGGGTGGTAAAAGAAAATTTTGCAGCTAATTATAACCACAAATCATTGAGAAGGAATTGTACAATGTGTGTTTGTGTGTATTGAACCTTAGTGCTAGAGAATTCTGTGGTAGAAAGTAAGGAGAAAACAGTTATCCCTGTCTCATCAACTTGCCAGTTTGAGGACTCAGGCCTCTCTCTTCCTCCTTTTCCAGTTTCTTCCCGGATTTGGGCAGTCTCCATAGGCTCGTTCGGGTGGAATTTCAGGTGACAGTAGCAGAGGCGGCTTCTGTAGCCCACAGTGGAGGTTGTTCTGATCTCCCTTTGAAGCCTAGCTTGCCCAGTTCAGTAGCTACTATTTGCCCATAGACACCCACATAGTGATCATCCAGTCCAACTTCAGTGAAAACCATCATTTGTCCCGATTTCCTCATATGGAGAGCAAGAAAAGTGAATCTTAAAGACAGCAGATAGAAACAGACCTCAGATCTCTGTTGTTGTGTAGTACTCTTGGCTCCTGTCTCATGACTTTCTATCTGTTGTGAAAGCATGCTCTGACTTAATTTTAGATGATGTTTGAGAGTTTCAGTGGCTTAAAAATGAATCACCAAGCAGTCTGCCTCGTGATAAAGCTCTCCAAACTTAGCTGGACTGGTCTGCAAATAATTATCATACAAACTGTCACCAGGCCCATATGAAGCTTTTCCATGTTGAGTAAGACCTAGCAAAGTTTGCACTCCACTGATCCCGGAGTCCCCTTCATAGCCTGAAGAGGCAATAGTAGAACTTTGAGTAGGAGATATGGTTAATATTGATATGACACCTTTGTGTTAAAATTTAGAAAGACCTAAGTATAAACCAAGGTAGGTTACATTTGAGTAATGAGTATAAGAATACTTTGTTTTCTTCGTTTTTCTTGAGAGGTAACCCTTTAGGACTAGAAATGAAGAACAGGGAAAGAAATCGAAGAATCCTGATCTCTAATATGAGACTTTTATGGATTATCCTCAAAAAATCATGTTAGCACATCTTAATTTTTAAAAAATTAGAGATTTTGGAAAACTGTCATAATACATGTCTTTATAACCTGTTGACTTTATTTTTCTTTATGTCATTCTTTAACAGGTAGAGGGGATATTTTCCTTATTTCCAAGTTAATCTTCTTGTCCCTCAATTTGTTATTAGTTATGTCAGCCTTGTGTACTACCTTTGAGAGAACAACTAGATTAATTCTTGGCTCTTTTTGACATTGCATTCTGAAAATCAGACTGCTTAATGGTTACAGTCAATGGTTATCAGTATGCGGTCTCCATTAAGTGTATAAGAGATTTTTTAAAAGGATAACTACGAAGGATGTTATGATTTGTAGGCCTTTAGTGATTTTAAAGATATTTTCCTTCTAGATAAATTCCTTTTTTTTCCTCTTTGCTCTTAAATAGTAGATTTTTAAAATGAAAAAAAAAACTAAAAGTTTGAAATACTGTAAGATTTCACCTACATAAAAGTCTTTATGCTGAGACAGAATCTCATGGCCAGAAGAGATCTTAGAACTCAGTCTAATGCCCTTATTTTATGATGGGAAAATAGAGGTATAGGAGAAGCCAAGTGACTTGGGGGAGATTATACCAATAGTTGAGATAACCCTCTCCTCTTTGTCTAGTGATTGTTCCACTAATTTAAGCTGCCAGAATGACTGCATTTCAAATAAATGTAATTGAAAAATATGCCTGAATAACATTTCTTTTAACATAGTCTTCAGCATATTCTGATTTCTAGACAAGGTCCTCTTCCCCAGAGCTTATTAACACTTGGACAAAGCCTACTATCTTAAATTAGGTTAAATTGAAATTAAATGAAAGGGTTGAAGTGATTTAATATTAGTAGTTTAAATTGGTGTTTCACAAATATTTTGTAGCGGTTTTGAAATTTATATTATGTGTTTTCCTTTATATCTTATTAGGCCAGCATAGTCTCAGAATTGGAAGTTACGCTATTTTTCATGTAGTGAGCCCAATTCATATCTGAGTAAGTATAATTTGAGTCTAACCCTAATCTAGCTACTGAAGACGTAAGTTTTATAGAAAATTAAAATGCTAATTATATAAAGTAGTTTAACATCCCCAGAATCAGATGAGTATAATATAATTTTGAAGTATATGCTTTTCTTAAAATCTTCTAGGTATTCTCATCACCTTGTGCTTAGCAAATTTTCTAAAAACTGAAGCTTTAATAAATTTTATCGCACTAACATTAAATACAGTTCTGAGTCATGTTAATATTATAAAGTTTATATAAACCTTTATTTTCATCATGTAAAGTATAACATTTAAAAAACTCTCTTTATTCTATTTTTTAAGGTGATATGCCACCACCTGAAATGTTAACTTTTATAAAATTTATTGTCTCTGCCTCACAAATCCTGAAAGTATTTGGTGCTTTCTTAGCTAGTTAAAACTTTGATCTGCAAACTTTTTTGATCATGCCCCACTATCAGTAAAACATTTTTGAGCGTGCATTCCCGATAGTTACTTATTTATAAATGATATGCTATCACTTAATAAGCATTTATTAGATGCTTGTTACTATGTGCCAGGCATTACAAAAACTGTCTCAACACTATAAGAACTTAAAATTTTGATGGAGGTGACATGTACCTATATAGGTATATACAAGAGTAGATCAAGGAAAACCTCAGAGAGGAAGGCACTTTCAATTGGTGAGGACTGAGCAAGTGGTCTTTGAACTGTCTTCAAGGAAGTCATGGATTCTGATAGATGGGGGTGAAGAGGGAGAGCATGACAAGCTTGGGGTACAGACATTTCTTAAAAGAATGGAAGTGGGAGTATCATGTGTGAGGAACAGCAAGGAGGACTGTGTGATGGGCCCACAAAAGGGAGGAGAAATGTAGGACAATGGTTAGATTAGCAGGGCTGAGTGGATCCCATTGGGGTTTTTTAAGGATAAGGGAGACATGGGGTTGTTTGTAGGCAGCAGGGAAGTAGCCAATGAAGTGGGAGAGATTGAAGACGAGTGAGGGTATAGGGATGATTGGGGGTTGATAGAGCAGACAGTCTGCTGGAGAGGGAGAATATAAAGTAGGGTACTTGATCTTTCAGAATGAAACATAAAGTTATTTGGCATTTAAAGCCCTTCGTAACCCGGGCCTTCCCTACTTTTCTAAATCTTCTTATACCTTATATTCCCAACCACTTATTTTGGGATAGAGTGACACTGCTCTCTTTGCTTTTCCTTGAAGAAAAATCTGTCTCCAAACTCCCAGGCATTTTTATTGGCTGTTCCTCATATCTAGAACCCTCTTTTTCCTCACCTCTGCCTTTTGGTTTCCTTGGCTCCCTTTAAGACTCAGCTAAAATCTTACCTTCTGCAAAAAGAATTTCCCAGTCCTCCCCAATCTTCATTGCTCTGAGATTACCCTCAATTTATCGTGGGTACATCCTGTTTGTACATAGTTGGTTGCATGGTGTCATCCCCATTAGACTGTGAACATCCTGAGAGCAGGGACTTTTGAGGAGAGACTTTCTTTGTATCCTCAGTGCTTAGCACAGTGCCGTATGTAGTGGGTGCTTAATAATTAATAATGGTGCTTACTGGCATGTTGTTGAGTGACCTGAGGTCCTGAGGATTTAAAACCTTTTTAAAGTAAGTGGTTTATTTATATTATGCCTGATTATATTCATAAAATAAATCTGACTTATAAGTGAAGATACTAGGTCTTCAATAAGTTAAGTATCCAGTACCACACAGCTAATTAGTGGCAACACCAGAACTAGAATTGGACTCTTCTGACCCTTAGTTCTTTTACAGTTGAAGATAAGAGGAATCTGTAGCCTTTTGTAATCTTTTCAGTTTGAGAGAAAACTTAGAAAGGTTAGCTATAGTAACTTAACTGTGGTAGACCACCAGAGTTGTAGTTATTTCATGTTTGCAAACTACAAATCATCCTCAATTCTTCACTCTCTCAGCCCTGGTATATATCTGATTAATTGCCATATGTAATTTTCTAGCTAAAAGACATCTCTCATACATCAATCTCCTCTCGGCTTACACAACTATGACCCTAGTTCAGTTTATCACCTTTCCACTTTAGTGGATGTAATTGGTGTCCTTCTCAAGTCTTCTCTCCAGTTCATCTTCTACATAGTTGACAGTGATACTCTCTTTTTAAAAAATAATTTATTTTTTCCTCAATTACATGTAAAGACAATTTTTAACATTAATTTTAAAAAAAATTTGAGTTCCAAATTTTCTCCCTTTTCTCCCAGAGACAGCAAGCAATTTGATATAGGTTATACATGTGCAATCATGTAAAACACATTTTAATATTAGTCACGTTTTGAAAAAATAGTATGCTTCTATCTGCATTCAGACTCCATCGGTTCTTTCTCTGGAGGTGGATAGTATTCCTTTGGAGTTGTCTTAGATCATTGTATTGATGAGAATAGCCAAGTCATTCACAGTTGATCCTTATAGAATCCTTATAGAATATTGCCGTCACTGTATACAGTGTTCTGGTTTTGCTCACTTTACTTTACATCAGTTCATTTAAGTCTTTCCAGGTTTTTCTGAAATCAGCCTGTTCATCATTTCTTATAGCACAATAGTATTGCATTGCAATCTTATACAACTTGGGCATCCCCTCAACTTCCAATCCACAAAGTGATATTCTTTTTTTTGGGGGAGGGGGCCAGGCGAGAAGGCAGAGCAATTGGGGTTAAGTGACTTGCCCAAGGTCACACAGCTAGTAAGTGTGTCAAGTGTCTGAGGTCGAATTTGAATTCAGGTCCTCCTGACTCCAAGGCCGGTGCTCTACTCACTGTGCCACCTAGCTGCCCCACAAAGTGATATTCTTAAAGAGTCATTCATTGTCTTCCTCAAAAAGACCTAAATTGCTCCCTAGGGATAAAATGTTTATTCCTTTGTTCAGCATTAAAGGCTCTTCACAATATGGCTATAGTCAGCCTTTTCTGATTTAATGCATATTGTACAGTATGTTTTAACTGACTATATATTTCATCTCCTAATTCCTGTTTTTATTCAAACTGTCTCATTTCTGAAATGTCATCAGTCAGTCAAGACACATTTAATATACTCCTACTCTGTACCAGGAGCTGTGCTAAAACACTGGTTATACTAAGGCAAATGACAGTCCCTATCCTCAAAGAGCTAATAATCTAATGGAGGTATCCTTCAGTTGCCTCTTAGTATCAGTCTTTGGCTTCTTTGAAAACTTAGCTCAAGCGCTGCCTCCTACAGGAGCCCTTCCCTCTCCACTAGATGTTAGTGGCATCGTTACCCCTGATATTACTCTGTGTGTTTGTGTGTATGTCTGAGGGATATATTTCCTGCAATAAAATATAAGCTCCCTGAAGGGTGTGCTTAGTGTTTGTTTTGAATACTTGTCCTGACACTGTAGTCAACTTTAGACATATACACATTTCTCCCAGACATTCACCACTGAAATACAAATGGAACTAATAAGCAGTTACATTTACACACACACACACACACATGCATACACACACATACACACACATGCATACATACATACACCAAATGCCAGCAAGGAACTAGATTTAATTACAGATTAAAGATGGAGAAATAAGTTAAATATTGTGTATAAATGGACAGAATGTGGTTTATAATATAGAGGCCTGTTGCTTATTATCAGTAATTGTTATTGTTATTGAAGCCTATAGGACACCTCCAAGAATAATTTTTAAATGCCTAAAATACAGTTCTTAGGATTACCAATTTTATTAAAATATTTATAAAAATATTTCTTCACTAGATGGTGCAGTGAGTAGAGCACTGGCTCTGGAGTCAGGATCCGGCCTCAGACACTTGACACACTTACTAGCTATGTGACCTTGGGCAGGTCACTTAACCCCAGTTGCCTTGCCTTCCCCCCTCAAAAATACTGTTTTAAAAAAGAGTTCAAAGGCCTCAACTTAAGGACTTCTGCTCTAGACTATGACATGTATCCTGTAGACAGTATTTTGAAGCAGAAAATTTTGTGTTACTAGATTACTGAAATACAGTTTAATCCACTGTATGCAAACTTCTATTTGAGTTGTAGACTAAAAAACAAAGACTGAAAAGGTGTTTGGGGCGTGGCTGGGGAGTGGGGAGGAGAGGGACAGGTTATGAAATTCTTTGAACACAAAAAGAGGATTTTACATTTAAATCCTGAAGGTGGCTGGGAGCTACTTATTGAATAGGAGAATGACAGGGTCAGACTTACTCTTTAAGAAGATAAGCAGTAATAACATTTTTCATTTATTATTACAGTCTGTGTGAAATGAGTATCCATATTCACTTCTAGATGCTTTTCCTTTCAAATACAATCAGCATTGATCTAGAGGGGTCCTAGTGGATCAAAGATAATTTATTTGTATCAGGGCACATTGTCAAATTACATTTTGGGAGAATGTTAGGTAACATTGAATTCCTACCTAGAAAAATGCTAATGTTTTAGGTTGTGAATTGGCATATTTTAGAGAATAAAGAGGATCAGGTCATCAGAAATTTAGATTTTTTAACTCGAGACTGCAAGAAATCATAGAGTTGTAGGTGTGGAGATGGAAAGGGCCTTAGAAATTATCTAGACAAATTTTCCTATTTTACAGATGGAGAAAAAGAAGCCAAAGTAGATTTATTGAGTTACCTAAATTATTATTACGTTATTATACTATATATAATATACTGTTATTATACTATATGATAATATGTTAATATTATTATTGTAATATTATACTATGTTATAAGCTAATCTAGATTGTAAAATTTTAGGCTTTGGATTTGAACCTAGTGCTCTTCTAAGCATTATGTTTTTTGTCATCAGTCTAAAAATTGAAGAAGGGTCTATCCTCTTAATTTTAAGAGAAAAAAAAATTAAAAATATATTATAGGAATTATAGGAAACTTAAACAATATCTTCATTAAGCCAGATAATGGCTTAGTTTAAAAATGGAATTTTCAAAACATTTTAAAAAAATTCCAAACACAAATTGTTTTTCTTTTGAATGCAATGGACGTATGACTAACGTTCTTTTTTAACTTGGGTTTAATAAATATATACTTCTGTTACATTATAGACTTCCTCACTCTCCTACTCTCCTTTTTAGTATGGTTAATGGCAAAGTTGATAATCTTCAACTGTGTTCAAAATGTCCCACCTTTGGCAGTTAAATTACTGTATGTTTTTTCCTCTTGTGCCAGGAATCTTTTTGATATTGCCTCATTTAACAAATTAGTGAAAGCAGATATTTTTAAAAAACTTTTTTTTTAAAAAAAAATAGACTTTTATTGTTAGCTCTTAATTTTACATTGCTTCAGTTCCTTAAAAATAGCCTTCCCTTTTTCTTCTCAGGGAACAATGCCATATAACAGAAATTTTTTAAAAAAAGAGAAAAATGGGAAGAAAAACCCAGCAAAACTAATCAGTGTGTTGGGGGGAAATAGCCTGTTATATATGTAGTGTTACAGACTTGTGGTTTCCATACCTTTTTGCAAATCAATAGAGAAGCTGTCTAATTCACGTCTTTTTTGTCATCTTTTTTATTCGTCATCTTTTGCATTTATAGTATTGTAGCTGTTGTGTTTATTGTTTTCTTGGCTTTGTTTACGTCGTTCACTTTGCATAGATTCATGTAAGATCTTTTCATACTTCTCTCTATTCATTATATCTAATACTCCATTACAATTTTGTTGTAACAACAGTGCTTGCTTGCAGCTGCTGTGGAAGTGTAAGGCCAGGAACACCAGCATATAGGAGGGCTGCTAGCACAGGTTCTTTGATCTGCTTTTCTAAGGAAAGCAACTTTAAGGGGTTTATAGTATCACTTTAATTAAACATATATATCATTCATTTAGTTCAGGGGGAAAAGTTAGCACCCTGAACTTCAGAGATAACACACACGGAAATTACAAGCAGAAATTGTATGAACAGAGCAAATAACATAAATCAGCAGACAGGGCTTCTCTCTGTCCATAGCAATACGTACATACATAGTTGTCAGAGAGAGAGAGAGAGAGAAAGAGAGAGAGAGAAGCACCAACATCTGGATTTTCAAAGCAGGGAAAGCTTCTTACCAGTTACCCAGAGTCTCATCTGCCCAAATCACATGAACACTCTTCCAATGATTAAGAGTATATATACACTTCTTCAAGGGCAGGGCAGCCCACAGAGGGTGTCACAACTATGTGACTCAAACTTTTTTGTGACTTAAGCAGGTCCTCAAAGACTCTTGATCGAAACTAAGGAAAGGTTAGAAGACACTCAGTTACCTTAGTGCTGAGAAGTACTCCAAAAGAAAAAACAGGGAAAAATCCCACTTTGCTTGCCATTACATTTGTGTAGCCTAGTTTGTTTAGCTATTTATTCTCCAATCAATAGGATCTATCTTGCTTCTAGTTTTTTGCTACCACATAAAGTGCTGCTATAAAGATATTTTGGTTTGATAAACTGCAATAGGTCATATGTCCATTTTCAAATGATTTTGTAGTATATTGCAAAATTTCGCCATAAGCCTAACTTCTGCCAGACTGCTTTTGAACTTTCTTAGCAGGTCATATTTAAATCAGATAGGGGAATTATTACCTAAGTAATTTATGTTTTTATGGATTATTGAGTTTCATTATTTCTTATTCCTTATTGTCTAATCTCCTCGGCTGTTTGCTTTTTAACCAATACCAAACAATTAACTGCTTTACAACACAGTTGGGTGCCTGGAAACATGAGTCTTTCCTTTGCCCTTCCCTTTTTCATTATTTCCCTTGACATTTTAGATTTTTTTTGTTCCTCCAAATGATTTGTAAAATTATTTTATCTAGTTCTGTAAAGTACTCCTTTAATAGTTTGGTATAGCAGTAAAACTGTAAATTAACTTAGGTATTGCTGTCTCTGTATTATATTGGCAACTCATGAACTTAATAATTTTCCAGGTATTTAACTTCTTTATTTTTGTTTGATTAGCATTCTGTAATTGAATTTATATGAGCATTGAACACGCTTTGGTAGATTGATTCTCAATTTTTTTTTTTTTGATTCTCAAATATTTTTTATGTTTTGCAGTTATTTTGAATGAGATTTCCCAATTATTACCCCTTGATTTTTGTTGTTGCTATGTAGAAATGCTGTTGATTTTTGTGGGTCTAACCTCTGACTTTACTCAGGCTACTGTTTTCGTTTAGTTTCTTTGCTGACTCCCTAGCATTTTCTAAGTAAAACATTATCATCAGTGAATAGTGATCACTTTGTTACCTTTTTGCCTACTTTTATGCCTTTCATTTCTTAGTGCTATTGCTGGCATTTCTAGAACTATTTCAAATAATGGTGAGGAGAGTGGACATTCTTGCTTTATTCCCACATTTATTGGGAATGCTTCTAGTGCAATCCCATTACATACCATGATAGATACTTTTTAATATCTTACAAACATATCCTTCTCATATAATTTAGGGTTTTTAGCTTGAATATGCCTTTCTAGCACTTAGCAATCAGTGCATCTTGCTAATAAAAGGAACTTTCATTTTTATGGAAGATTTCATTTTCATATTTCTTTACATATATAAATGGTACATTTACACCAGTTCTACTTATGTACCGTACTTTTTGAGAAACATGTATTATGTAATGCAGACACATTTGTGAAAAATGAATAGCTTCCTGAAGTAATCTAGTCTTTACAGCAGACGTTAGTAATGGTCTAGCATTTGTTTTTAGTAATTGAGAAAGATTTCTTGGATGCCCTTCTATTATTTATAGAAGTGGTTTATACTTGCATAAAGTATGCTACGGAGATTGTAAAAATATGCATACAGTGAAGAACAAGGACATATACTGAATAATGACTTCGGGTCATTCCCACTAGCCTCTTTCTAACTTAGTTTTTCTTTAGTGTTTTCCACCCTTAGTGACTTTAATGTGACTGACAGTTCTGTAGACTTATTATGCATGTTGTACCTAGAAAGACGTGAACAAAAGACCAAAATTACACTTGCAAAGCACATTATCTTTTGTATACTGATAAATAAGAGATATCCATACTACAAATAAATAAAAACCCTCAAGTATTCTTGTATTAAACAAATGAGTGGTACAGGGACTGGAGCATTATTACAAGTTAGATCACCCAGAGATGTCATTGATCCAAAATCATTTCATAACAGTGTCTTAAATTGATATTACTATCAAGTCTTTAAATATTCTGAACTTAATACCACTTTTATATCTGTTTCTATGTGTGTGTATCTGTGTTTGTTTACGTGTACACATAATCAGAAAAGATTGTACATGAAACTGCAGGTCTCTTAATGTACAGGTTACTTTTGTATTAAAGTAAACAAGATCAGTTTGTCACTTTAAAGCTATCCTGCTTGTCTGGATTTTCTGGCATTCCTTCTGTTCTCCATTTCTTGAATAGATACCTCAATGACTCTCTCCATTTTCTTCTACCCTATTTTCTTTTTGTGTCCTGCCTCTGGGTAAGGAGGGAGATAAAAACAGTGATCTTGTAACTAACACACATAACTAAGCAAAACAAATTCACATATTGGCTTTATCTGAACACATCTGTCTCCTGCATCTTTCGACCATCACCTCTGTCAGGAGGTGGATAGCATTTTTCATCTTGGCTGTTCTTGCATTGTGTTTTAGGCATTGAGTTGATCAGAATTAAATCTTACAAAGTTGCTCCCAGTTCATCGTTTTGATCTTAAACTGAATAAATCTCATCCCTTTTCCAAATACTTTTACGTTCCCCTGTTCCTCATTGTTGTCCATGTTTATACACCATTTAGGAGGTTTTCCTGTATTCTGGGGTTTTGTGCAGTGATTATAATATCGTTTCTGAATAAGAACATTGGGAGGACCTTAGTTGCCATTAGAATCTGTATTCCATTTATTTCATGCTCTGTATATACTCAGTGACAGTGAATGGAGAAGTACATGGTGGGGGGGAACCTGTGCACCCCACAGCACATCACAAAGTGTTGTGGAGGAGAAGCAGTTTTAAGGCTGACATCATAGAGATAAATTAGTTGGAAAAAAGTCGTACTAGTCAGTGATAGCAAACATAAAACCAATTAACAGCTTGTGTGCTCTGTAAGTTTATACCCAATAACAAATGATCTAAGGGAATCACATGACTGAATCTTGGTGGAAATTTCAAGAGAAGAGTTGAGCAGAATGGATCTGCATTAATGGGCTGTGATCTGAATCCCTGGAAGGAGTTCCAGCATCAAAAGAATCTATAGCCATTCCATTCCATATTTTATATTAGAGAAGTTGCACAGCATAGTGGACCAAATTGCTAGACCTGGAGTGAGGAAGACTTACGGTCTCTGGGTTCTGGAATGCCACTCTGAAGAACTATTTTTGAGCCCTAAGCTGGGTGGGTAGCCATGGAGTTTATATTTAATCTTTCTGATCCTCTTTCCATAACTCTTTAATTCTCTTAAAGCTATAAATTACAGTTAATATCATTCTGTGTATGTAGAGTTCCCACAAAGAGGTCCTTGATACATTGAAATAAGCTTTATTTTATTTGATTTGGCCCAATGTTGTGACAACGGTCATGATTTTTTTGATTTCTTACTGTCATCCAGTGTTGTAGCTATTTTTTTCTGCAGGTTTGGTTAATAGGACTTTGGAAGTGATTAAATGTAGGGATTGTGATTGATATTACTGGCCTAGTTGCAATTCCTTACACGAGTACACTTCCTGTTTTGTCTCCTGTCCCTTAGCACTGGCTATACTCTTCCTGCTCAGCTCAGCCTTATAGTGTTGAGAGCCAGCCTCTCTTGCTTTTCTGTTTATATCCCAGTGCTTTCACATCTTTGTTGTCTCACAAGTGCATGTGGATTGATATTATAATCATATACTCTGTCTTTGTGTGTTTTTTCCCAGGATAGAATTTGAATGAGACTTTTAGATAATTGTAGAATTAAAGAACCATCTGATAGAAATTAAAGTATTCATAACTTTCAGTTCAGGAATAAAACTTCATTTGAAATTTGTAGGACCTATAATTTAGATGGTAAAACATGAAACATTTAGGATATTTTATTTTAGTTTTCATATTAGTTTATTTCAATCATCTTGTTTATTTTAGATTGCACTATTTCAGTTGCACTATTCCGAGGATTAATTTTTGCCATTGCTTTACTATTTGGCATTTTGATCAAAGAATCCACCACCACTTGGTGGCAGCACTTGGCTTCAAAATGAATTTGTTTATTTGTTAAGTGTCTTTGATTATGCAAGTTGTTCAGAAGCTTACATTTAGAGCTAGAAAGGAACCACAGAAGTCATCTAATCAACCAGAAATGGTAAATATTTAGAATGTGTCAAATTTTGTAATTAGGAATTTAAAAGATGCTTATAGGTGTTAGATTTTTTTCTTTATGAAACATAATAAAATCGATTATTTTCTTTAAAAATAACTTCGAAATTATTACCTGGATCGTGTCAGATATAACTTAAAGGCTTAATTTTGTGGTATTGGTAAGATTTTTTTTTTTTACAATAGTTGAAAATTTTTTTATCTGCTTTTTTTTTTACTGTAACTTATAGTTCTCATTATGTCCCTCTCTCCCTAAAGCTCACCTCTTATCATAAAGAATTTTAAAATAACTAGTAACTAGTTCAGTAAAACTAAATGTGAGCCCAGTAACTCCAGGGATAGAATATTATATAAAATGTCAAGCCTTTTTCTATGTGTTGGTTAGTATTAGTTACTTGATAAAAGACTAGTTAGCTTCCCTCCTCTTCGCGCCCCCCCCCCCCAGCTCCATGTTAATGTTTTTATCTTCAAAAAAGACATTTTAAGTCTGACTAATGCTGGACACACACTTTTAGAATTTAGATATCCTCATTTTACCTATCAAGAAAAATGCACCCGTATGATTAGGCAGGTAAAAAGTAGATTCCAGAAAATGGGTGTTAGCATTGAAGGAGTTTATCTTGAATATGAAGTTCTTTGTATTTGACTGCAGCCAAAGCCTTTTGCAGAAATAACTTTTTCTCCTTATAATTGTTATTTCCACATAATTGACTGTAATTATAGTTCTGTCATAGCCAGATTAATATAATGTAAATGTTCTCATTAATATTTATTTGCAAAGCATGTTAATATTTACTTGTTTAATATGCACAAAAACCCAGGAAGTTCAACTATGATTTTAACTAGTAGCAGGCTTGCTACACCCCCCCCCTTAAAAAATTTTTTGTTTCCTAGGTGATGGAGATTTTGATGTAAAGAGTTCCATTTTCAAAAAGCACGCTGCTGGATCTGATAGGGACAATTTTCAAATCTCTTAAACCAGATTTGCATGGAGTATTAGGATTAGGGGCAAAAATAATTCCATAGTTATATGTCATTTATTCAAAATTCTTCATTTTATCATTAGGTGCTTAATATAGAAGGTACTCTGCCACACATTGGAGATACCAGTGCAAAAACAATCATTTCCATGCCTTCAAAGAGTGTATGTTCTTAGACATTAGCTCAGTATATTGTAGAACATCTTGCTTTAAACCCAGTTTTTTCCAGACTGCTTACCAGTTTCCCTAGCAGTTTTTGTTTTTATAACGCGAGTCCCATCGCCAGCAGTTTGGGCCCTCTAACACTTTGGTTCTAAATATGTCCTGCTAATTGCTAGTTTTGAACTTTGCTACTTTGTAGTGCAGTTTGAGATACAGTGCTGCTGAACAGTTTAACAAAGAAATCAGACGATCTTTTCTTAATCCTCATTCTTTCTTTACCACTGCTACATGCCATTTCCCTCCTGTAAACAAAATAGAAAATCCTCAGCCTTCCATTTATGAGACCTCTTTGTAATTTGGCACTAAGCAACTTCCCAAACTAATTCCTCCTTTATGTATTTTATCTTTCAGCTAAACTGAGTATTCCTTTAATTTCACTTTCCATCAACCTTCACACATGCCGTTCCCCCATTCCTAGAATCCCTTCCTCAATGAACCAATCAAAAACCATTTGCTAAGCACTTGTGTATGAAGCAGCATGTTGAATGTAGGGGATACAAACCAAAAAAACTTAATAGCTTGCCCTCCTGAAGGACTTAAAGCATGTTCATACAGGTAAGTACAAGATGTGTGCAACATATAAATACAAAGTCGCTTCCCAAATGGGGGCCTCAGTCACCTGGGATAATTCTGTGAGAAGGTAAACACTTTGGCCACACTTCGAAAGGAGCCATGAGTCAGGAGGCAGAGCTGAGCAAAGAGAGCACTCAGACGCACTATGAGGAGTTTAGAGAGGACAATGTCCTGTGCTGGGAAGATGAAGAACGATGTACTGGAAGCTGGGAATAGACTATGAAGGGCTTTAAGTGACAGCACATTCTTGGTTTTGGAGGCGACATGGAGAGCAGAACTGACATTGTTAAATTCGTGCTTTAAGAATATCAGTTTGATCACTTAGTCCTTGGGTTCATTTTAAGGATCAGTTGAGGTATTATACCTGAAAGGAAATATTTCCTCTGTTTTTCCTAGTTGTTAGTACTCTTTCTACCATCAGATTATATTTCATTATGCTTATTTGTGTATGTGCTCATTTGATTTGATATTTAAGTTCAGTATTTTAGAGTTCCTTGTTAATTTTGAGAGTAATAGTAATAAGCTATTATTTATATAGTGTTTTAAGGTTTGCAAAATGTTTTATTTGATTTAAGTTTGATAAGGTCTGCAAAGTGGCTTTTTTGGTATTTCATTTGATTAATTTCTGGAGGTAGAATTACAAGGGGCTGAGAAATTAGAGGAAGTAGCTTTATGAGATTTGATGATTATGAGCTAGGGAAAACAGGAAAATTACAGATCATTAAAAGATGGCAAGAATGTCAGGTTCAAGTGAATTTTTTTTTTAAGGACTTGATAGGCCTAAGTATATTTGTAGGGGGCTTCAAAGGAACCAATATGATTCAAGAACAAATTTGCTCTTTTAACTTGTGAAACACTATTACTCTTGAATTTCTGATCTTCATATAAAAATATGACATAACAGGAAGGACTAGATTTGTGATTTCCTTCATAACTCCTGGTGAGGAAACTGCTTGTACCTACATAGATAGACATTTTCTTTGCAAGTTGAGTCTTAGACAGTTGCCTCAGGCTCTGGAAAAGTCCAAGTGTCTTGCCCAGGGCCTCCAAGCCAGTATATTTGACTTAATCTCTTCAGGTCTCTGGAGCTCCTCTGTTTGATCCACACTGTCCCCTTGAAGCCAGAGTTGTACTTAAAGTTACATTCCACAAAATGTCATGTAACTGGAGGCTTTAGAATAATGACTGGCTTTATCTAGCATTTGGAGGTTTGCAAAGTTCTTTACAGATTTGATTTCATTTGATCACCCCAATACTACTGGGAATAAGGTTGTATTGTCATCGGTTTGGTCATTGAAGAAACTGAGCGCAGTGAGTTTAAATGATTGGCCTCTGTTTCACAGCTGTTTCACAGCTACCAGCTATCAGAAACCAATATTGAACTCTGGCCCCTCCTGATCAAGGGTTCTGTCATCTATACCATGCTTACTTTTAAATAATAGTAGGGATTAAGTGTATCATCTCAGTGTGTTTGCAGCAAATAATTTTTAATTACATATTTGAATTAAAGGCCTTATGCTAGATTCTGGGGATTCCAGTACAAAAAGAAACTGTCCTAGCCTTTCAGAAAATTGCGTTCTGTTAGCTCAGTCTAAATATATTGTGCCTTTCTTTGTAATCTCAGTCCTTAGCACAGTGCCTGGCCTAATATCAATATTTTGCTTCTTAAGAGCATTTGTTTACTTTGGATTGGTTATAAGAAATCAAAGCCCTGTGGAAATTTACTCAAAATCCTCTAGTTTACAATGTACAGTAAACAAATATCTTAAATTTAAATTCATTACTTTTAATAACTTAAATTTTAATCATTGGCGTATGCTTAATTTAAGGACTTAAGGTATGGATGCCGGGTTACATGGTCAGTTACATAAGGCCAGGATGGATGAAATGATGAAACAACTTTGCATTTTAACCATTAATGGGTAAAAGACATCCTTTTATAATAGAGTGCTGTACTGAGTTTCAGGAAGATCTGGATTTTAATAGCATCTCTGACAATTTTGGGAGACAGCTAGGTTGCACAGAGTACTGGTCCAGGAGTCATGAAGACTCATCTTTGTAAGTTAAAATTTGGCCTTGGGCACTTACTAGCTGTGTGACCCTGGACAAGTCACTTAGCCCATTTTGCCTTAGTTTCCACATTTATAAAATGAGTTGGAGAAGGAAATGGCAAACCACTCCAGTATCTTTGCCAAGAATACCTCAAATGAGGCCACAGAGTCAGATGCAACAGAAATGATTGAATGGCAACTAACAATTTTTAGCTGTGAGTTGCTTTGTTAGTATTCTTGTGGTCCTTTCTGGTTCTGAGGGTTCTTTTGTTTTTTGTCTGAATTATTTCTTTTTTTATTTTTATATCCATTTTATAGACTTTTTATATGTTACAATTTATTAACATTCTCAATTTGGAGAGCCTCAACATCTGATCACATGAGCCTTGGGTAAAGGAACTGGGTAAAATCTGTCATTTGGAAGGACTAGACTTCTGCTTGTGGACGGAATTTACCTGTCCTGTGTTAGTATTTCCTTTCCTCAATGAGTATACTAGAGCAACAGGGTCTTGGAGCTGGAAGAGACCTCAGAGCATGTAGTTCAGCATACAGACTCTCTTGTTAGGGGAACCCATTTTGTTCAGGGGATAGATCTAAGTTTGAGGAAGATTGCCCTTAATGTAAGTGTAAATTTGTGCTTTTGCAACTTTCACTCTTACATCTTTCTTAGAGGGAAGAACAAGTAGAGAAACGAGTAGAACAGATTTATTCTTTTTCTGTGTGACATCACAGGTACTTGAAAATAGCTATCATGTGCCTGTGGTAAATTCTTCTCTCTTGCCTCCTTAGATTTAAATGACTTACCCATGTTCACATAGATACTAAATATCAGAGGAAGAGTTTCAACCCATGTAATCTGACTTAATGCATCACTGTTTCCACTATATCATACTGCTTCTCACGGTCTTTCTTAAAATATAGCCCTTGGATACTTTACTCTAAATGTGGTACAATGAAGTAAAGAGTACAGCGAGGTTATTATCTCTCTGTTCATGGACATAATGCTTATCTAAATTCAGCAAATTCAGTCTGCTGTTAATAGTGACCATTTGATTTTTACATCACATCAATGGCTGGATATCCCTCTCACCTTCTTACCATCTCCCACAAGCTTCGTTTCTGAGATAGACAGCAATAGTTCATTAAAACCAAGTAACAAACCCGTAGGATCTGACAGCAAATGCAGTGGCCCCCACCCAGTTACCCACTTCAGCAATGAAGGCAGAGAGGAACACAGCCCACAATTGAGTGAAGTTTTTTGCTGCCTTTTTACATCATTTACTTATAATGAGTTTTTATATTAGAATAAATATCCCAATATCTTTTTCAGACACAGTACTGTTTAACTGTGCTTCTTACATCTTTTGTGAGATTGGATTTTTGAATCCAATTCTAAGGCTTTACAATTATAACTTATCAAATTTCATCTTACTAGATTCACCCAAAGGTTCTAACTTGCTAAGATCCTTCTGAATCCTCATTTTGTCATGTAGCATGGTAGTTATTCTTCCTAGCTTTTGTCTGTTTGATAAACATGCTGTCTGTGCCTATTTCCAAATAATTTGACAAAAAAAATTGTCATAGAGCCAAGCACATATCCCTCCAAGATGACCCAGCACCATTGAGGATAATTCTGGTGCTGGCCATACAACCGGTTCTGAATCATTGTGCGAGGCGAGCAGAAAACTAAGCTCTAGCTAATACCTCTCCCATCTTTTCTATAGGTGTAGCATGAGAGACTTGTCCATTGTTTTGCTAAAATCTAATGAAGCTAAACCTAATGCATGTTCAGTTATTCTTTGTTATAAGATATAGTACTGTGGACAGAGGGTGAGAATTAATATGTTTATTTGGCTATCTGTGACCATGCTTTGAAAAATAAGGCATCAGTAAAACTTTAAAAGCATATATAATGTAGGTAAACTAAAACATTCCCATTAAATAAAATAAAATATGCTCGATCTTATAGGACCAGGGCTTCAAGAAGCTGCACTTTGCTTTTCCAGATGTTCATAAATGAACGTTCTTCTTAACTAACATGGTCTAGAATTAAAATTGAGCTTATTTGTCTATACTTTTGTTATTTAAATTTTTATAGTTTTATAATGAGTCATTGAGACATCTGAAAAAATCCGTTTCTGGAATATACAGGCAATTGTTGCTTTCTCCTTCCTTTCAGGGCTTCTTCAACTTTTTCTTCTTGCAACCCCTTTAATGTTTCTTACTAAAGAAATTTGTCATTACATTTTATAAAAAGGACTTTTTGCATTAGTCTTAAGGCATTCACTAGTACAGTGCATACTTCTCCTGTCATGTGCAGCTAGTCTGACTTCCATACATTATGCATAACACATTTCAAGTAGCAGTGCTGCTACTAGAGTATGTGCCCCCCAAAGCCTTGGACGTCTGTATGTAATATTTGAAGTATTCTGAGAAGATCGGAGAGCCGGAGTATGGATGTCAGGAAAGTGGAAGAAAGAGAAGTAAGCAGTTTGGGTACCTTGGGAAGAGGTGACTTCTTAGTGTTTCACAGTGATAGCCTAAACTAGGGTGGGGAGCTTGTGGACTTGAGGCCACATGTGGCCTTTCTAGGTCCTTGGGTGCAGCCTTTTGACTGAGTCTCAAGTTTTACAGAAAAAATCCTTTTATCAAGGAGGTTTGTTCTCATGTTCTAAGGGGATTTGAATGTAGCCAAAAGACTGCACTTCGGGTCCTAAACCAACCACCAGTTATCATTTATATTCTTTAATAAAAATATCTGATGATGGAATCCTATGATGGATGAGGTCTTCCATCAGCCTTTAGGTGACCCAGGAGCATACTGAATATACAGCTAAGTGAGAGTGAGTAGATGGCCCTCTGCTGTGATACTATGTTGGATTTTCTGAAATGGAAGACTTAAACAATTTCTTCATAATATTTGCTTTACCCTGCATTTGCTTCCCTTCCCATGTATGGTAAGTCATACCAGTATAGTTATCAAATTACTGCAAGTAATGTTGCACAAAGCTGAATCCAATATGCTTCCAAATCAGCTTGTCAGCAATTCTGGATTTTTCCTGGTATATAAAAAACTATAAAATGAAGGGGTTGTACTAAGTTATCTAATATCTATGATTACGAGATCCTATGTTATAAGTGAGGTCTAAGGCCTAAGGGGCTAACATAATGGCAGCGGTGACTGGTTGCAACCAAGCCATTCCAATTGTTTTTTAAGCCCAATTTCTCTTCCTCTCTTCACTCTGTGCCACTCTCTCCCCTACCCTGCCCCGGGAAAGTGGGCCAGAAATCAGCAAATCTGTACTTCTCTAGGTCTTTAGGATCTCTTCTATTATCTGTTGGGTTTTTTCTCCCCCTGGAATAGTATTCGTATCTGCCAGGTTTTTCTAATACTCCGATATCACCTGAGTTTGGAAAATTGGGCTTGTCAAGGACAGCCAGATACACTATTGTATTAACTCATTATTAGCCATTTTTTTCTTCCTCAAATCCAGAGATTTTGTAAGTCTTTTGTCAGCTGTCATCCTTGTTCCCTATATCTGTAACATTCTGTGGAGGAAAAATTAATATCTTTTGGTGTTATATTAGTTTCATTTTCAAATATGTTCTTCCCCACAGTCATCCCTTTTAACAAAGAATAAGAAAGGAGAAGGAAAAAAGCAGTTTAGCAAAACTAAATAGCCTATCAACCTTCTTAGAGAGTGCATTGTTCCAAAACTTTAGTGCTATAGGTTGGGGGGAGGGAGGCGGTGAGGGGAGGCTTGTATCAGGAAAAGAGGGACTGAAGCAGAAATGAGGACAGGAGCGTGTGTAGGGCATGTTGTAGTGGAATGTCATGGTTGAAGAATGGAAGACCATTTTGGCCGGATCACAAGAGGGGAGAGAGAATGATGTCAAATGAAAATGAAATGATAATTTGGAATTAGTTTGTGAATGGCTTGCTTTAAAATAGAAACAGGAGAATTTTATGTTTTATCCTAGAGGCAGTAGGAAGACACTGGAGTTTATTAAGTGGGGGAGTCATGTGGTCAAATGGAGGCCTAAGGAAAATTACTTGGGCTGCAGAAAGTATGATGGATAGTTTGGAGTCGAGTGGGGCTTTCAAGGAGACCAGATGATCTTCTAACAACCTAGTGGGTGTTGCTCTAATCTTCAAGTTACCATGCAGCTCTGATGTTTTTGTCAGGAATGTTTAGAAGGCCATTTAATGATCCATTTGCACACATACCCTGCCCTGCATTATACTCAGTTTTGCTGGGTAAGTTATTTTTGTTTGTAAAGCTTCTGGAGTATCTTACTCCTTTGCCTTCTGGAATATTTTTCATCCTAAACTACTGGTTGCTGTGTTGAGATTCTCACTATGATTCATCAGTACTTTAATTTCTGACTACTTGTATTTTTTTCTTTGACCTTGAAGCTTTAGATTTTGAATGTCAATTTGGAGTTTTTATTTAGGGACTTATTTGAGGAGGTGATTGATAGATTCTTTTTGCTTCTGTGTTTATTTAGGGACTTATTTGAGGAGGTGACTGATAGATTCTTTTTGCTTCTGTGTTGCCCTTTGGTTCTAAGATGTGGGCAGTTTTCTTTAACGATTTCTTGAAATAGGATGTCTAGGTTTGGGTTTTGGTTTTTTTTTTTTGGTCATGACTTTCATGTAGTCCAATGACTATTAAATTTTCTCTTCAATATGTTTTCCAGGTTAGTTGCTTCTGTCTTATATCTTAAATTTTCTTCTAGTTTTTTTTCCACTCTTTTGACTTTGTTTTAATATTTTTTGTTTTCTCATGGGATCATTAGCTTGTTACTATAATTTTTAGAGTTTATTATTTGAGCAAGGTTTTGTACCTCTTGTACCAACCTATTAATTCCCTTTCCAGTTCTTCCATAGCTCTTACTTCTTTTCCACTTTTTTTCCTCTCGTTCATTGATAATAATTTAAAAATTATCATTTCCTCTCTTAGAAATTCTAGTTTAATTTGTGTCTAAGCTGTGTTTTTCTTTGAGGCTTTGTTTATAGATATTATGGAGTAATTTTCATCATCTGGGTTTGTGTCTTATCATCCCTGTCACCACAGTAGCTTTTTATGGTGAGATTCCTTTTTTTCTTTGCCCATTCTGTCAGTCTATTTCCTGACTTTGGACTTCAAGTTAGGGTCAAGCTTTGCACATTTCTGCATGACCAGAAGTTAGTCTTTGTGCTGCTTTCTTGAGATTATTAAGTATTTTATTATTACAGGGTCTTAGGGAGATGTCAGACTTGGGGGCTTTTCAAGCTTTCAGTGCTCTTAAAGCAGTCTGGTTGAAGACGAAGTTTGATTACTGCTCCTCATCTGACCCCTGCAAATTCTTGACCTAGGTTTAGGTGTGAGCAACCCACAATTAGGAGATGTGATCGCATATATATTTAACACAGTGTAGTTATATTCATTCCATTCATGTACCACACCATATTTATCCAATCAGTGGTTATCTGTTGTTTATTGGTTTTGTTCCGATAGTAATTAATGCTACAAGTATTTTAGTGCATATAGAGCTTTTTACCATTAACCTCTTTAGGTTACGTTCCTAGGAGTGGAATTTCTAAGTCATAGGAGTATTGGTCATCTTGGTCATGTGCTTCATAGAGCCTGTCCCAAAAGGTTTATTAGTGCAATTTCAAGCTATTAAAGCCTTACTACTTCTCATAGTTGAAAATTTATATTTTATAATCATTTATATTCCTTTTTTTTGTTTGTTTTTAAGAATTGGCCCCTAGCTACAGCTTTTTTGTTCTCTTCTATTTTTTTTCAGTATGATCTTTATTCCAGTCATGTATCCATCTTAGGGTTTTTTTTTTTTTTTTTTTTTTTTTGCCATATGTGGTATAACATAGGGGTCTATACTAGATTGTTTTTGGCAGTTCTTGTCAAATAGGGAGTTCTCTCCTAAGTAATTTGTTTTAGGTTTCTTGGAACATTGATTTCAATTATTTCTTCTTTTTCCTCAACCTAGTCTGTTCTCCTTTTCTGTTCTAGAAATAACACCAAATAGTTTTGATTACTTCTTTATGATTTATTATAAGGCCTAGAACACTTCTGTTCTCCATTTCTACTTTGAAATTTTTCTTTTGTAATGAATCATGTTGGTTTTTCTAACTCCTTACACACATACATCCTCACAGACACACCCAGCCCGTGCGTGGTACATTAGACACTACGTAAATGCTGGTGATTTCATATAATACTAAATCTATAACTGGTTTGGGTTACTATTGTAATTTTTATTATGTTGGCATGGCCCAGTATAAGTGCTATACATTCTTCCAGCTGCTTACATTTTTAAATTTTTTTTAACTATGTGTATGGAAATATTATGTGCTTTTGTAGAATGGCTCCCACATGTTTTATGCATTTTAAAAGTTATTGAGACTTCTATTTCTGTTAAACCCTAATGGATTTTGTTGGCATATTGAAATACTATTTTATGCAAGTATATATGAGCTTATTTTGTAATGGTTTACTTTACTGAAACTGTTAATTGTCCCAGTTAAGTGGAGGTTTGGAAGGGTTTGGGATGTGTTTTTAGTTTTCATTTTGATTTTGCTGTTTTATTTTGGAGTGTTTTTTTTGGGGGGGGTAATGTCTTGAAGATTTTCTAAGTACACCATCATATCTTTAGCAATTAGGGCTTATTTTATCTGCTTGTTGCCTATTTGTAGGTTTAATTTTTTTTATTTTGTTGCTTATCTCATAATAAACCCCCAAATATATAATTTTCTTTATTGAGAAACATTCAAATATCATTTATTTACTTTGTTGATAACTCAATGTAAAGATGTTGATAACCTCAGTCATATAGGTTTTGATCATTTCACGGAAACTTGAATTAGAAGTGTTTGTTACAGGGTTAGGGAGCAAAGTTTTTTTTAAGGGAAATAATCATGTATTGTCTATCTTGTATGAGGATTACATCAGTAATATCCTGTTAGTAAGAAAGGACTTTGAGTTGTGATAGATTTGCTTTGATTGCGTATACTTGCCTTGTCTTCTATGGGGACAGAGAAATTTTGAAGTATCTATCCTTGGTAAGAAGTTCAGTCAGTGGCCATTGAACTTAAAAAACTGTCTTGGTTTTGTAACTCATAAGAACTGAATCAAGAAAGAAATCAAAGCACAAATTTTTGTCATATGAGGTGAGCAATTTGTCATTTGCTGCCTTTGTCACTTTTGTGAAGGAATGTGGTAGGAAGCGCTAAAAACAAAGCCAAGAAACATGCCTGCAGAATAGGTGTGTATCAAAACAGATTCATCTAATAAATTCGAGGTGGGAGGGGTAGGGGTGGGGGGGGAGGCTGAAGGAGAGGGTGACAAGTGATGGTAAAGATGAGTCAGAAAAGAACAAAAAAATTAAACAACTAAAATATGTAGAGTTTTGTTAACTTAATTTTAGTTCTGTTAAGATGTTGGCAAATATTATTGGCATCATTCTTGAACTAAATCAGAGTGAAGATTCTGAAGATTGGAAAGTACTTTAGACACTCAGGAAGATATCACAAGATGGCTTTTGATTTAATCCGTTGAACAGTGAGGGGAGAGAAAATGGAATGCCATTTAACAAGCTAAGATAATGCTGGTATTTATCAGTTTTCCTTTCGTTGGGATTCTTTGTTTAGAAAAATACTATTATTAAATATTCGTTTGCAACAAGGCCATACTCAAGTGGTTTTCATTTACTTAGTTTCATTATGAAGGAAAATACTAACTCATGAGATTGTCAAAAAAAAAAAAAATTAGAGGCAAGATTGAGCACTGGAACAACCCACTATGTAAGGGGACTTTTATGGATACTTTTAAGAATTCGCTTTCAGTAACACAGGAGAGAATGGGTCCTAATGACCTTGAGTTTAAAATCGTGAGATGCTTCCTGCCACTGCTGAATGGTGGGGAGGTGGGCAGGAAAAAACTTCTCTGTATTAACAAACGCATCATGGCAAGAGTTCCAAGTAACTTGGTTCTGATAGAGAACCATTATTTAATGTTAAACACGGCCTTAAAGATCATTAGTTTGCCATGGAGATGCTATACACTATTGGATTTCTCTTATGTCATCAGACATAAAATGCCTACTGTCTGCCAATCACTTGGATTTATTTTTATCTTTCAGTATATAAGGGATTTCTTGCTTCTTATGTAGACAAATTCAGTGGAAAAACTTAGTTTTTGTATTTTTAATAAAATATCTTAAGGTTAGAGGATTTTCTTATTTTATCTAGGTATAGGCCTCAGTCTCAGTCTTACCCAAATAAGACTATATTGATTTTTCACAAAAGTCCATAATCATTTAACTCATTATTTGGCTATGTTCTTTAAACACGCAGTTATTAGCCTATAATGTTTGTAGAGTGTTTTCTAGTTTGATATAAACCTTCTTCTGTAGATGAAGAAAATGTCTCCCAGGCAGGTTAAAATAACTTACCCCCAATATCACTGAGCTAGTAAAAATGGCAGCAGATCTTGGACTAGAAACTCAAGCTTCTTGACTTGTTCTTATTTCATCATGCTGCAGTATTGTGAGGCAGTTTATGCTTTGTAGCTTTTTCCTGAAAGTTCAGGAGAGTAGTCTCACTAACATTCATATCTATGACTTTTATAGACTTTACACATGCACACATAAAATATCCTTGCCATGTGCGTAATATAAATGCTCAAGAGTTGGGAGGAACCTTAGAGATATTTAGTTCATATTTCTCCTGCCCAGAGCAAGAAATCCTCCTACAGCATGCCTGAAATTTAGTCTCTGCTTGAGGTGCAGGGAGCTCATTATATTACGAAGCACTCTATTTTGCATTAAGAAGTTGTATTTATTAGGAAGATGTTCTTAAATGAAACCTAACTTTGTTCCTTTGCGACGTCCACCCATTTTTTCTATTTTTTTTGTCTGAAGCTATATAGAAGTCAATTTCCTTCTCCATTGTGATTGTTCTTTAAATATATCAGCTGTCGTGATTATTCCTGCTTTAATTTACTCACCTTTTTCTGGTCACCTTTCTCTGTTGCTTTTTATTTTGTGTCCCTGTTAAAATGTGTAACTCACATGTACTTGAACCTGAAACATAGTTTGAGGGTCTACTAGGAGAGATAGTATGAGGTCACAAAGACCAACATCTTAAGCCTCTGTTCTCTTTGTAAATATACACTATGTATGTGCACACAAACTTGCATGTACAATATATCTCTAGCCAAACATATTTGTATAGTATTCATAGACTTTCATACCTCAATCATTGAAATACAGTATTTTAGCCAGTTAAGATTTTTTTTGTATGTAGATTGGCAGCTTTTGATGGTTTTCTTGGCTTTGTCACATGTATTGCTAACTTAAAAACTCTTATGTACTCTTAAGGCTCTTTTAAAGGAAAAGAAAGAGCTATAACAGAACCTGATAGATCTTAACTGCAATGGTGCTAGTGGGCAACACTAGATTGAGTTGTGCAATGTAATTTTTAATGAACAAGTACTGAATGAGGGCAATATTATAATTTTTTGCGAAATTGTATTATATGACAAGGTTGGCATTATGCGATAAGTACCCAAGAAATGTTAACCTGCTTGTAATAAATGCAATTAATAATGTACATAAAAGAATGAAATTAAGCTAATTTTCTATCAAAAAGATTTATTAATGAACAGCAAGTGGACAGCATAGATTTGATGACAGGAAGGTTGTATCCAATCTGAATTACTGAGTGACCTAGGAAGCTTGCTCAGAGGGATTACAGAATAATTATGTTAATATGCAATTATCACCTCATTTCTTCTGTAGTAACCTCAAGATGTAGTGTAGTAAGGGTGTTATAGCAAGTGCTGATAGTTTGCAAAAATACTGATGTTTGAAATTTCTGAGACAATAAGTCTAGCTTGAGGCATATAAGTGATGATCTGTCATCTTGAAGACAGATCTGACCTTTGTACTTCTCTTTTAATGCTTACAGTGTATGACTACAGGCAGTTATAGCTGCAGAACTCATTATGATTTTCTAGAACCTGAAATGTTTTTATATGTATATTAAAAATCCCATTTGCAACTTTTTACCCAGTATGTGAATTTAAAAAAAAAAGCCACAACTTTTAATCAAATGACTCCTTACGGATGATGCTTAACTGGTAATGTACAAATATAATTTGATAACTGACATCTTTATAGTAATGCAGTTGATCAAGTAGTTTAGTTGAACTTTGAGGCACCATATTTAAACTAGTTATATATTTGTAATATACATATGTTTTAATTTGAACTAGCCGGAAATTGATTTAACTTTTTGAATCAAGTTTTAAGAGTTGATTTCAAATATTCTTTGTTGGTTGGCAGCACAGAAAACTATAAATGTTGATGGAGTTATACTTAATTGCTTATTGTACAGCAGACAATGTATTAAGTTTGGTTCTTTGTTACTCCCACTGTTAGAATAACATAGTATTACATGTTGCATAAGTATTAGCGATAGCCGTATAAGGGGGGTAATCCTTTATAAATGATAAACATTTTTGATTATTGCATCAGACTTTGAAGATGCTATGGCCATCATTCATTTTCAGTGGAATTACTTATTCTAACAACATAAAAATACAAATCCTAAAAAAAAGTACTGTTAAAATTTTTGTTTAAAATAATTTTTTTTTTTTTTTTTTTTTTTGCTAAAAGTGTTCAATGAATCAATTCAATTTTGTTATGTTTTCCTTCTATTTGTAAAGATGTTGTGCCTGGAACAATCTTATTTTTAAAAGAATAGCTTGGATATGTGGAAAGATTATTAATTTGGAGTGAATTGGCTATCCTTGCTTATGCATAATAATTACCTAACAGGTGAAAGAACAAACTCTTGAGCTATGTCATTTTACAGTTCAGCAGATACTCTAAGTAGAGGTAGGTGTTATAAACCTCAACTTTTAGAGAAAGAATTTTATATGTATTCTGCAGATTAAAAGATAGATTATGAGCATTTATTTTAATGTATATTTGAGCAAAATAGTTTGCTGTCTTTTGAATGTGAACTTGTGGAAAGCTTTCATGAAACCATTCTGATAATGAGGACTGCAGTCTCCAAGTCGACATGATATTTTCATGGTTTGCCTCCCTGCTGTTCAGGGGGTACCACTGAAGTTGCTTTAAATGGGAAGCGTCTGTTCCTTCTCTGAACTCCTAACACCAGAACAGATGGGTAGAACATGGAACATGGAAGGTTTTACCTCAGAGGTGGTAACAGTGAAGCCACTCATTAACACTGAATTTACCACTTCGTTAGCAACGTTGCTTCCTGTTGAGAAAAGCTAATATAGGCTTTCAAATTGACTGAGCATATATTTGTCTACCCCCATTATTAGTAATAAACTAGAACAGATAGTATACATCTTCTACACCCAAATATGTATATTGTGTGTGCACACGTGTGTACATATTTATTTAAACAAAATATCCTTAATGCCACCTCTTAAAGATTTAGGACGTTATTACCCTTGTGCGGGATGTTTGACTTAATGTTGGGAGGAATCACTGAATGAGTAATAGCAATACAGCCATTGAATTTGGTTTTCATTTTACTGACATTTGCAGTACTCCTTCCTAACACATGTTTGTGCTGCCCATTTTTAACTTCTGTGTATGTGATGTAGAAACTCCTGCTGGGTGCTGCATTAGCACCATTTTGGGGTGATAGCATTGAATATGATCTTATTGAAAGTCTATTTTTATTTCTATAGAAATTTGCCAATCTCACAACAGCAGAGAACTTTAGGACTTACATGGGGGTGCTCACAAAATGATTGGTCTAACATGTTGGATTTAAAGAAGTAAATATCTTACGTTATCCATCATTTTTTACATAAATGTACATTTATTTTAGGCCATTTGAAGGAATGGCATCTTTTGTTTTCCCAGTTTTGTTTTGATCCATTATGACATTTGCCATAAAATGGTTATATATGTCATTTGTGTTGTTTTCATATAAAAATAAGTTTGTAGTCCGTGGTCTTTGCTATTTTTACATAGAAATAACTAACTTATACAAATAAAATTCTAAATGCTAGAAGCCTTAGAGGTTAATATTTTTCAGATAATGTATTTTGTACTCTTTCTCTAAAAAGTCACTATTTACGCAAATGTAGACTAATTTTTAATTAGAATTCTATTTTTGCGGTGGAGAGCTAGATTTGGAACTAGTAAACATGGGTTCAAAACCCAGCTCTGCCATTGTGACCCTGGGCATCTAGAGCAGTGATTCTTAACCTGAGGTTCACATAACCTCAAGTGGTATGTGGATAGATTTCAGGGAACCTGTGAACTGGGGAAAAAATTTTACACTTTAATTTTCACTAATCTTGAACTGGAATTTAGCATTTTTTCCAGTTATGAACATAAGGCAACAACCCATTTCACCAGATTGCCATAAGGATGTATGACAAAAAAGCAGTTTTAAGAGGCCCTGGTTTTAGATGGCCTATTTAAAGTGGCTTTCAGTTCTAGATCTCTGGTCTTAGATTTGAAAACATTAGAAGGTTAGGTCAGATATCAACTTTACAAGTAAAACTAATCATGCTTTGTCTTTATCATTAACACAATTTTGTGTTAATGCATATGTTAGTATATTTTTCACTTCTTTGTTTTAAATCTAAACTATACTTAGTTTCAAAGTACCTTCTAACAGAACTCACTAAAATGAATTCAAAGACCAACACTAAGTATTTGCATACTGTTAAATTCATGCCACATACAAATAAGCACACTCAACTCAGTACATTATTAATCTTTTGTAGCAGTACAAAAATATTTTAGGTCAGGTATTATCAACTATTGGCTGTTTTAGATGTTTCATTTGTGCATTCTGAAATTATTTGTAGGTGTCTGTTGCCAAATCAACAAGAATTAATGTTAAAAAAAAATAGGACTTTGGTCACTTGAAGCACATACTTTAAACATGTAGGTAAAAAATATTGTGATTACGATGATTCTTGAGTACCTGTTTTTTACATTTTGTTTATTTGTTTTGTGTTTTGGCAGTGTAGCTCCACTAGTAAATCCAACAAATATACTGAAAAATGAATTACCTAAATTTATTAGTAAATAAGAAACCAACATTTATTAAGCTGATTCATCATATTTTACCATATTAATTCACTATATTTTTTATAATTTTATAGGGCAGTGTGGTTAGATTTCCTAAACTGAAAAATTGAAACAGTACAGAGAAGTATGTAAAATCTCATTAACCTAGGCTTAAGTAAGTTTGAATTTGTGATAATTTGGATAATAGTTGAACTGAAAATTATAACAAGTAAAATCATGAGGAAAAAAATTGCAGTTAACTCTTAATGAAATACCTTAAAAATACTGTTTGTACCCCAGATGCTTTTGTTATTCTCATCAAGTATGTTCTTGAAAGAGTTAGAACTCTAGTTTGTTTAAAAAATTCATATTAGTTGACCATCTTAAGCATATCTAAATTAGTGGGTGGATTGTATTCTTCATGCCGTTTGCATTTTGTCTCTTTGTTCTTTTATTTTCTCCCACATATTATAGTAACTTAGGGATTTTCTTAGTCATATGTATGTGAAACACTTAGGGTGTCCTATATAACAAATTCAGTCTTTTGTATTTTAATCTTATAGAATGTAACACCTTTTAAATGGTTTCTAATATTTTAAAATGACAAGCAAAATATTTAAATAAAGCTGAAGATTTTAATAGATATAAAACTTTTTTCTGCCCACTTAAAATCTTGTTCAGTGCATTTTAAAGATATTATTTCTGGCATACATATCTAATGGATTCCTTTCTTTTCTTTTTCTAGAGTAAATGTGTTTAATGGGCTTGCCAACAACAATATGGATGATTCGAAGATAAATACTGAGATTACTGGTGCTAAAGAAGAACTTCTAAATGACACCAATTTCATCTCTGAGAAAGAGAGTGGTGTTCTTAAACCACAAGAGTGTCAAGTGTCATTTCAGAAAAACAATACGTTGACTCTGCCTGAAGAGCTATCCAGGGACAGATCTGAAAAAGCCTTAAGCGGAGGCCAGTCTACGTTATTTATCCATGCTGGTGCTCCTACTGTTTCTAGTGAAAAGTTTATCTTGCCTAAAGGAACTGCTGTTAATGGACCAGTTTCACACTCCTTAACTAAGACTTCCATTATGAGTAAAGGCAGCATTTCATTAACCACTGGACAACCCATGAGTCAGCAAACAACAGATTCCTCTTCAATCTCGAAAGTGGCACATGATCCCCAGCTGTCCACAAAAACTACACCACAAAATTCAAACCAACGCCAAGTTTTATTTTTGTTACCTGATGTAGCACAGACTAATAATCCCATCCATTCCATTAAGAAACCTACCTCTGCTTCACTTGGTTGTGATAAACAAAAATCAGTAGGGAGTAGTGTGAAGTCAGATAGCACTTTAATAAATCAAGTAGAGGAGTGTGAGGAGAGTGAAAGTTTATTAGCAAAAGATGATTGTGTCAAAACATTAACAGATATTTCCTCAGGTACAGATGATTTCAGATCAGGAAATGATACAAACTGGGATCCGCAAAAAGAGTTTATTCAGTTTCTTATGACAAATGAAGAAACAATAGAAAAATCTCCAGTTCACTGTAAAGTAGGGTTAGAGAAAAAGAGGAAAAGAAAAATGGATGTAAGCAAGATAACTCGCTATACTGAGGATTGTTTTAGTGAATCAAATTATATGACCACTAAATCAAAACTACTAAATGTAGAATTTATAGAGCAAAGTGAAGAACTACAAATAACAGAACCACAGAAATACCCATTGTCAAAAGTGAAGCCTGAATCAGCAGATGAAGACTTAGATGATGTGGATACTATTCAACAACTGATTTATAATCCAGGTAAATGTGGAGAAGAGAGTTCACCTGTTCATACAAGCACTTTTCTTTCAAATACTTTAAAAAAGAAATGTGAAGAGAGTGATTCTGAGTCACCTGCTACTTTCAGCACTGAAGAGCCATCCTTCTACCCCTGTACAAAGTGCAATGTGAATTTTAGGGAGAAAAAGCACCTCCATAGGCATATGATGTATCATTTAGATGGGAATAGTCACTTCCGACACCTCAATGTTCCACGGCCGTATGCTTGTAGAGAATGTGGGCGAACATTTCGTGATCGAAATTCACTTCTGAAGCACATGATTATTCACCAGGAAAGAAGGCAGAAATTGATGGAGGAAATTCGTGAGTTAAAAGAACTTCAGGATGAAGGGAGGAGTGCACGGTTACAGTGCCCACAGTGTGTATTTGGAACCAATTGTCCCAAAACTTTTGTGCAACATGCTAAAACACACGAAAAAGATAAAAGGTACTACTGCTGTGAGGAGTGCAACTTTATGGCCGTGACTGAAAATGAATTGGAATGCCACCGAGGAATTGCTCATGGAGCAGTAGTGAAATGTTCGGTTATTAATTCTGATCTAGCTCAGAGAAAAACGCAAAAAAAGACTTCTGTGAAAGACCCTTTGACAGAATCTTCCAAAAAACCAGCCACGTACATGTGCAAGTTGTGTGCTTTTACTACATCTGCTAGAAGTATTTTAAAAAAACACATGGAATATTTGCATCCATCATCATGCATTGATCCGTTTGGGAGGCCACTACGATTGGAAAAAAAAGGGGACATTCTTGAAGAACCTTTAGATTTTGGTAGAACTAAGTCATTAGTTAAGGAACAGACATCCACATTTCCAAAGAACTCTGTTTTAAAACAAGATGTAAAACGAACATTTGCATCAGCATCTCAATCTAACAGTTTTTCAAAACTCCATAAGAGGACACATAGAATACAAAAAGCTCGTAAAAGTGTCTCTCAGGCAGGTGTAAATGTGTGCAATCAAAATAATTCTCATAAGACTGTTATGATTAAGAACAGCATTGACCAAAAACCTAAATATTTCCATCAGACAGGGAAGCAAAAATCTAGTGTTAAAACAAGTAGTAACTATTTATATAGACACAAATATGAAAATTATAGAATGATTAAAAAGTCAAATGATTCATATCCTTTGCATTTAAAAAAGGAAGATGCCAGTTCTCTACATATGTTTTCATCATCAGATAATTCCCACAACAATTGCTTTATTATGGATTCTCATAATCTTGATCCAAAAAGGCCAGAAGATTTCAAAGACTATAGACGTGTAGCTGTAAAAAGAGTAGTTAATGAATCTAAGTTGGAGGGTTCTGTTGCAGGAGAGGATTTAGACTGCTATCCAGATTTTTTGCATAAAATGACTGTTGTTGTTTTGCAAAAGTTAAATTCCGCTGAAAAAAAAGATAGCTATGAAACAGAGGATGACAGTTCATGGGATAATGTTGAACTGTGTGACTACACTACACAGTGTATGGAAGGTGAATCTTACAGTGATGTTAATCGGGGAAATGTAAACTTATTCCCTCTCTTTAAAAATAAAGTAGAGGGTCAAGAAGCTGGAGAAAACCTTAGTTTTGAGCAAAATGATGGCTTTTTTTTTGAATATTATGAAGATGCTGAAACTAGCAACTACTTACATGAGATACATGATCCTCAACATTTAGAAAATTCAGAAACGTCATTGCCAAAGCATAATTCTCTTTTCCATTGGACTGATTTATCTCTAGAGAAAAAATCTTGTCCATACTGTCCAGCAACATTTGAAACTGGTGTTGGGTTGTCCAATCATGTCCGCGGGCATCTACATAGAGCAGGTTTAAGCTATGAAGCCAGGCATGTTGTTTCTCCAGAGCAAATAGCTACAAGTGATAAAATGCAACACTTCAAAAGGACGGGCACAGGAACACCTGTGAAACGAGTTAGAAAAGGTGAGCCTTCCGGTGGGTGGGCAGGAATTGCTGCTGTGTGTGGTACACTTAATGGATGTGAAAAAGATTTTGCTTTGCTTTTGTTTCTGTTTCTGTTTAAAGGAGCATGCAATATCCTGTTTTCCAGAATAATTGATTTTAGGGTAAATAGAATAGCAATTTAAAAAAAGGTCTTTGACACATCACATTTTTTTCCCCTCTAGCTATAGAGAAGTCTGAATCTGCTTCTGAGCACACTTGTCAACTCTGTGGTGGTTGGTTTGATACTAAGATTGGGTTATCAAATCATGTGAGAGGACATCTGAAAAGACTTGGAAAAACTAAATGGGATGCTCATAAATCTCCAATATGTGTTCTAAATGAGATGATGCAAAATGAAGAAAAATATGCAAAAATTTTAAAGGCATTGAACAGTCGCCGGATTATTCCCAGACCATTTGTAGCTCAGAAACTTGCATCAAGTGATGACTTTTTATCTGAAAATGTTATACCTCTTGAAGCATACCGTAATGGCCTAAAGACTGAAGCTGTATCAGTGTCTGCATCAGGGGAAGAAGGGCTGAGTTTCCTAAGTGAATCTGATGAAACAAAAGTGGAACTGTCCAGTGGAAAAAAAAATCAGTCTCTAACTCTGATAGAACTTCTGAAAAATAAAAGGTTGGGAGAAGAAAGGAATCCTGATATTTCTCCTCAAAAGACCCATAATCAAACTGCAAGAAAAAGATTTGTTCAGAAATGTGTTCTCCCATTAGATGAAGATGGTCCATTGATGTATCAGCCACAAAAAATGGATTTGACTGTGCAGTCAGGTAAGAGGAAGCTTATAATTGTATATTTTAAAAACAATTTTATTCATGCTTGCTAGAATATACAGAATTAAAAAAATTTCACTTGGGACTCCCTGTTCCATCTTCTTTGAAAAGCACTACTGAATGAATAATTATGAAGCATACTGATATGCATATTTAAATTATTGTCACTATTAATGCCCATCAGCATTGAATTCTATTTGTTCACCAAATCTTTCTGAGAACAAAAAATTTTGTTTGAATACTTTTGATTAGTTGAAGGGATGGTATCTGGGAGAGAAGGGCAGGGGGACAGCAATTTTTAGATCTTACTGGTGCAAAACCAATATTTTACCCAAAAGACATTCCAATGTGATATTATTATTGCTTATGTTATCAAGATTAAGTTATTCAGGTCACCGTTGATCTTTTGTTGCATTGTCAAAGGGGAAAAAAAAACCCACATACCTTTTAAAAATTGAGTGAATTAATGTCTAGTGTATGCTGGGCTACTTCACAGAATCAAAATCTCAGTCTCATTAATTTTTTGTTCTAGATCTTAGTTTTGTAATGAAAAAGAACAAGTGACCTTGCTTAGTATGTCACCAATTGTTTCTTCCTTCTAACAGAATAATTTGTATGTTTTGGTGAAAGACAGCTGAAGATAAGTCAGCCTTACTTTTGGGGAGAACTTGTTTTCGAAATTTAGGCTGTGAAAGTCATTTTAGGTTATAGTTTGGATATATTAGATTTCATATCAAAGTTAATATTGAAAATAAGCTTAATAGTTGTTACAATGAGTAGAGTACTAAAATAATAATAATAATAATAATAGAAGTTAGTCCTCGAATTGCTGGAGCAGAAATTGAATTATTTCAGATAAATGCAAACCTGTGTTTTAAAGGTTGGATGCTGTCTAATAGGCTTTCAGTCTAACTAGTTTTGATGTTCTCTTAACGCTGTGTATTGGGTGTCTGCTTTATTAGTTGACTATTGACCAAGGTAATTTGCTTTCTGAAAAGAAAGTGGGTTTTTTTTGTTGGTATTACAATCAAATTGCTGAAACCAATGAAAATATTTTGGTAGAGAAAGGATTATTTGATAACTTAGGAGTTTCCTATTGTTTCAACATCTTTTTTCTCGTAATAACTAAGATGTTAGCTTGTTATTCATTTATTTAGCACAAAGATTTTAGCAAAAAAATAAACAACAAACCCAAAACTTTAAATCATTAACTTTCATTATTGATTGCGCATCCAAAGTAATGAACATAAAATACCCTGAATAAAATGTTGTGTCTAACAGCTGTTCAGTGGTGTGTTTTACCACCTTTTCTTCCAGCCTTCATCAGAAGCCTAATTTAGTATTGAGCCTTTTACAGTTTTGTGGGTAAAACACTTTAATTACCACTTTGTCAACTAGACTTTTAAATTCTCTTTATTGGTAATGTTGTAAGCTTTGAAACTTCTCAACAGAACTGTGCTATTCAGATCGCAGGATTGTATTTTAGGTTTAGGGAATGATCTGTGTAACATAGAAATCTGAAGGAAAGTGATAATAGGTGTTAAATTCAGAGGAGCTGAGAGGTTCAAGGCTCTTCCTTTTTTGAAAGAACATGGGCTTGCTCTAAATACTCCAGAGCTCATTATGGCTACCTTAACACCCCACCCCCTTCCCAGTTAAATTAGGCTAATGCAGTAAGCATTTTTCATAGGATTATGGATTTAAACATCAGGGATCTGAGAAGTTATCAAGTCCAATCCAGCCCTTTCATTGAGGAAGAGAGTTTAGGTGACTGGTCATACAGAAAAGTAGGTAGAAGAGCAAGGATTTCAACGCAGTCCTCTGTCTCTTTGGTCTAGAGATTGACACACTGCACCCAACTCACTCAGAGTCCTTTATGAGATACTTACTTTTCCCATTTCATTTCTCAAAAGAACTGTATTTTAGTTTTCTTTTGAATAAATATTCTTGTGAAACTTAGAACATTGGCAGTATTCTTACAAGTGCTTGAGTAATTATGCATAGAAGACAACACTTGATAGGTACAGGTATGTTTATTATAGATACCAGCAGCAAGTCAGTTTGATAAATTTTTTTCTTTCTCTTACTGTACTTGCATATTCAAATATATATTTATAATATATGTGTATATTATATTATTATATGTTTCTTTGATAAGCAGTGATTGAATTTGAATACATACTAAACTTGAATAGCCTGCATACTTACATGTATCTTCTCCCTCCTTCCCCCATTTGGTTGTAGTTTACTTGCTTTGAGTATCAATCTGATTATGGGTTGTGTAACTATCAAAATCAATTATAGTTTTTATCACCCTCTGCAATGAACTTATAATGAAAATAATTTTTGTTTGCATATTCCAGAGAGGTGAATCTCTTTGTTAGAATGTAATGTGGCTCTGTTACTAGAAAATTAGGGGAATTATTTTGAAATCAAATTTGGATGTAGATATATAGAAATAGATAAAGATAGATGTTCATAGATGTGAAGTGCTTTGTAAACCTTAAAAAGTGCTATATAAGTGTTAACTATCATCAGTCTGTCTTCAAGTTAAGAGAGCAAAGCATATTAACCAGACTTCTCATTAGAATTTATTTAGGCTTGATGAGTTCCAGAAACATTCTCTAAAGATATTTGGGGGTGGGGAGGGGGAGAGGGGAGAAGAGGAAGAGAGAGGGAGAGAGATTTTTCTGTTATTTGGGTTTGGCTTTTAATCCAGCCTTGCAGATACATTTTTAAACTGTCAAGATATCAGTATTGGCTTTCATGATATGTTAGAAGTATATTAACACTCTACTTTTATTTATAGATTAGCTCTTTATTTCCTTAATGAGAATGATCTAAATTATCCCTTAGTCCAAAGGTGTTCTCCCTTGTGGAAATTCTCATGAGCTGAAGTTGTATGATCAACTATTGACCAGGGTGGGAATTTGTACTGGATCCCACCTTCCCCTTGATCATAGAGCTTGTTTTCCGAATAAGCATACTTACTCTTTAGCTTTTATCTTCCTAGTCTCCCTCACTTGGCACTTTCTTGGGCTATACAAAGACTCAATCTTCCATACCCAGATGGGACAGACAGATTTGGGGAAATCTCTTTTCTCCCAGCATACCCACTCCTATCTCCTTCATCCCCCCAGTCACTTTTGATTTCAGGAGGCACCTATCAGAGGGTAGTGACCACTGAGTAATAACCACCACCACCTTTCCTTTTCAGTTTGGGTGGGACTATGTGAGTCATTCAGTATATGAGTAGGCATAAATAGGTTGCAACCTGTAGTGTAGAGAGCAGTTTATTAATTTTTTCTCCCAGATCCTCTTTTCTAGTCTTCCCTATTTCAGATGAGGTTACCACCATACTTCTAGGTACCCAGGTTCAACATTGACCCATAAAATCCGCTAACCTTCCTTTCTAGCTTTATGTTTCTTTCCTTGCACACTATAGTTCAACCAAACTCTATTTGCTATTCCTCAAACTCATTAAAAAATACAACTAAAATAATTCAAACAATGAATAGGAAGGTATCATATGATAACCACTCATTAAGCATAATCCTATAAAGAAAGCAATAGATTTGTGTTAAATTTTCTTGAAAGACAAAAACCACTGACAATTCACTTATGCATTTTGATTTTACATAATTATACATGTATACATAATGAGCATGTATACAGGGAAATATTGACTCCTGTGGAAAATCTGTTTTATTCACTGATTTATATTGTGTATCTTTCAATAAAAAAGTATTGTTAAAAAAATTCACCTGCTTGGCTAGTTACATTGAATATTTTAACTGAGTAGTTACTGACAAACTATTTCTGCCCTTTTCCTTAGGACATATACAAGAGTTTTTTCAAAAATAACGAAGTATATTCAAATTATTCTCACTAAAACATTACTAATAATACTTGTGAAATTAAAAAGGTTTTTTGCATCATTAATATATTAAAAATAGTTCATTTTACCTTTATCTTTTCCTTTAAAATTTTTTATTTATGTATGTCTTAAAATATACATAGCATATTAATACCGGATACATATACATATATTTTATAAAAATATACATTCATATATTTGTGTTTAATCGTTTCATATTCTTAGTTGTGTAATCAAAGAATTTTAGAGACCACTGATCTAAAAGTCTTTTCTTGTTTTTTTCATTTTTTTTTTAACCTTTTTGAATTATTGCCTACTATTTCTTTTCTCTGTTTTCCTACTTTGCTCACTTCTCTTATTCCTAAGACACATACTTAGTGTGTTACTGGGCAGACCAGGGGTGGGGAACATGTGGCCTTCTAGGTCTTTGGGTGCAGCCTTTTTGACTGAATCCAGGTTTTACAGAACGAATCCTTTATTATTAAGGGGATTTGTTCTGTGAAATCTGAATTCAGTCAAAGGGCTGCACTTGAGGACCTAGAGGGTCCTTTACCAATTTCCCTGCAACTGAAATGCATTTTCAGCCTATAAATATTAGTCATATGGCTCTATGATACATGGAATTTTCTTTTAAATTGTGGAATTTGTTACTAAAGAACCATTTTCCTCTAGAATATTCATTAAACAAGGTTTAATTGTAAATTAAAATCAAGGTAAGAGAATATTGCAGTTACTTTAACTTACCCTTGCTTTAGAGTATGTTTTCTGATATAGTAAATACAATATAATAATAATGTGATACTTTGATTATAAAATAGGTTGTCTGCCCTCATATATAGTTGAATTAACTAGACTCATTGTTCAAATTCACATTTTTTTTTAAACACCTAGTCTAAATTCTAGGTATACAAAGAAAAGCAAAAAAGTCTTCTTGAAGGATCTTATGGGGGAGAACACATACAAGTAACAATGTACAATCATGAGTTTTTAATATGTGTGTGTATGTGGACATATGTACATATGCATACATGTGATAAATCAGGGATAATCTTGTTAGTCTTTTTCAGCTCTTTGTGACTTCATTTGGGCTTTTCTTGGCAAAGATACTGGAGCGATTTGCCATTTTTTTTCTCCAGCTCATTTTACAGATGAGGAAACTGAGGCAAACATTTAAGTTGCAAAGGGTCACACATCTAGTAAGTATCTGAGGCCAGATTTGAACTCAAGAATATGACTCTCTTGTGTCACCTACCTATTGTAGAGATAATCTTAGAGGGAAGGCAGAAGAAAAATGGATAACATTAAGTTCATATGATCCACAAAGTTCATATAAAAATTTAAATATGTAAATATTTTGTTTGAATTTTTGTCATTTCTGAGCATGTTAGAAGATTTCTTGACTAAGTGATCTTCTCTTTGGTTGGCACCAGTAATACCAGAACTCTATATAACAAATCAGTTATATAATTTATACGATATTTAAAAATCATATAAGGTAGCCTTGTGAACAGATTAATCAATTCTAGGGCCTAGAAACTCCCTTCCAACTTCTATTGCAGTTTCACTTAAGGAGAAAAAAAAACCAAACCTGTAGTTCCTGAGATAAGGTGTATATGTTCATAATGTTTTAAAAGACTTACTTTGCTCCAAACTGATAACTTTTAAACTTCAAATGTCTCCTTAGAGTCTGATAATTTTTTTTACAAGTTTAGTTTTTATTTTTAGTTTGTGACATTCAGTTCCACAAGTTTTTGGGTTCCAAATTTTCTCTCCCTCCCTCTCCTCCCCCTTCCATCTCAAGATGGCATGTGATCCAATGCAGGTTCTACATATACCTTCACGTTGAAATTATTTACATAATAGTCCAGTTATAAAGAAGAATTAGAACCAATGGAATGAATCATGAGAAAGGACAAATGAAACCAAAAAAGAAGGGGAAAAAAAAGGAGAGCAAAAAGTTTGCCTTCCTCTGCATTCAGATTCCATAATTCTTTTTCTGGATGTGCATAGCTTTTTCCATCATGAGTCTTTTGGAGCTATCTTTGAACATTGATGAGAAGAGCCAAATCTATCAAAGTTAGTCATCACAGGAGCAATGTGTCTGTAATTGTATATAATGATCTTCTGGTTCTGCTCCCCTCACTTAGCATCAGTTCATATATGTCATTCCAGGTTATAATGAGGTCCATTTGCTCCTCATTTCTTATAGCACAATAGTATTCCCTTATATACATATACCATAGTTTGTTTAGCCATACCCCAATTGATGGGTATCCCCTTGATTTCCAATTCTTTGCCACCACAAAAAGAGCTGCTGTAAATATTTTTGTACATACGGGTCCCTTTCCCACTTGTATGATCTCTTTGACATACAGCCCTAGAAGTGGTATTGCTGGGTCAAAGGGTATGCACTTTTTTATAGCCATTTGGGCATAGTTCCAAATTGCTCTTCAGAATGGCTGAATCAGTTCACAACTCCACCAACAACATAACAATGTTCCAATTTTCCCATATCTTTTCCGGCATTTATGATTTTCCTATTTTGTCATGTTAGCCAATCTGACAGGAGAGATGTGGTAGCTGAAAGTTGTTTTGATTTGCATTTCTCTAATCAAGAGTGATTTAGAGCATTTTTTCATATGCCTATAGATATCTTTAATTTCTTCCTTTGAAAACTGCCTGTTCATATCCTTTGACCATATCCCAATTGGGGAATGACTTGTATTTTTTGGCTCAGTTCCCTGTATATTTTGGATATAGGACCTTTATCAGAGACACTGATAAGATTTTCTCCCAATTTTTTGCTTTCCTCCTAATCTTTGTTGCACAGGCTTTGTTTATACAGGAACTTTTCGATTTAACATAATCAAAATTATCCATTTTGCATTTTGTTACACTATCTCTTGTTGTGTCATGAAATCTTTTCTTTTCCATAAATCTGACAGGTAAACTATTCCTTGCTCTCCCAAATTGCTTATAGTGTCAGCCTTTATTTCTAAATCATGAACCCATTTTGACTTTATTTTGTTATATAAGATATTGGTCTATGCCCAGTTTCTGTCATACCATTTTCCAATTTTCCCAGCAGTTTTTGTGAAATAGTGAATTCTTAACCCAGAAGCTAGATTCTTTGGGTTTATCAAAGAGTAGATTGCTATAGTCGTTGACTACTGTGTCTTGTGTATCTAACCTATTCCACTGATTCACCACTCTGTTTCTTAGGCAATACCACGTAGTTTTGTTGACTGCTGCTTTTATAATACAGTTTAATATCTGGTATGGCTATGCCACCTTCCTTAGCATTTCTTTTCATTAATTCCCTTGATATCCTAGACCTTTTGTTCTTCCAGATGAATTTTGTTTCTATTTTATCCAGCTCTGTAAAATAATTTTTTGGTAGTTTGATTGGTGTTGCACTGAATAAGTAAATTAATTTAGGTAAAATTGTCATATTTATTATATTAGCTTGGCCTAACCATGAGCAACTGATGTTTTTCCATTTATTTAAATTAGACTTTATTTGTGTGAAAAGTGTTTTGTAATATTGTTCATATAGGCCCTGAGTTTGTCTTGGCAGGTAGGCTTAAGGTCTGATAATTTGCTGGCTTATATGCTTATTCTTAGAACACATAAGCCATTTTTAAAGCTTCCTTTACTGTAGGACTTTTCTTGATTAGTTATGTTTTAATTGTATTGTCTAATAAGTACTGGAGTATTTTGTAATTTCTGATAACATTTTTTAAAACAATACTAGTTTGAATCAATATTGAATGTTGAAAATTTCAGTCTTTTCTAACTTAACATGTAGGAAATTTCATGTGTAATTTCCTACTTTCATAGTTTGTCTCTTAACATATTACCTTTCTTTATTATTTTTAAGTGACAGAATATATGGTTTACGTTTAGCTTTCTGTTATCAGTCTTACTGATTCAATGATTTTAGTTCTTGATCATTGTCTAATTTCTGTATTATTTCAGTTGACATTTGTAAAATTAAAAAATTGCTCCATGGCCGTTTCCAAAACACTTCTATCTACACGAAACAAAATTGATATTTCATTCAACCAAGAAAAGCACATTATGTCAGTAAGAAAGATGGGGTCCAGTGGCCAAATCAATCAATACTTACTCTATTACTTAGTAGTTTCTTGTTTAGAAGAAATAATGTAACAGACATGGCCGAATAGCAGGACTCTCTAGTGTCTTAAAATCAAAATACAACCTGTGCAGGAACATTTGACTATTTTACTTTTATTCTCTTTCATTGCCTCAAATCGTTCTAGTGCTGGTTTAGATTCTGGTTATTTTGGGCCTAAGATGAATTATTTACTTCCCCGGGGGGGCAGAGTGGGGGAGAGGAAGAAGAGCAATAACTAAAGTTCTTTCAAAGGGAGGTGGGGGGAGGGCAGGCAATGTAGTGTCACCTTATTAATGCTATCACATATATATTGTTGTGCATAATCACAGTACTTAATGTGGCCTAGTGAGAGCGTAGGATTCTGAAAGATCGGGAGACCTGGGATGTAGGGCATGTCTTTTCTCTCTTGACTTATCTGTAAAATCAAGGATTTCAATTGAAGGATTTCTAATGTTTCTTCTAGCTCTAAATCTATACCACACTGTTTGGGGTCTCAAATGTTTTGTACTTCTTACATCAGTAGTAAGATTCTGCTAGTAGTTTTCAGGGAAGAAGTAAAATTGTTCCTGCTTTAATATTCAGTTCAAGAAATTTAACCTTGAAGAAAGCTGTGCAGAGAGGTTAGCTTGCCTGATATAGACGTTTGTGTTACTGTCATTATTGTCCCAAATCAACACTACCAGTTTGCTATGCAGATACCAATCTAATCTCTTAGCCTCATTGTCATCTATATTAACATGAGGTTATTGTAAGACCTAATTCAGAGGGTTGTTATGAGGATCAAATAATGAACCATATATAGGAAGGAAAGAAGGAAACAAGCATTTGTCCACTATGCATCAGGCATTCTGCATTGTAAGTGCTTTACAAATACCTCATTTAATCCTTAGGACAACCCTGGGAAGTAGTTCTAGGCACACCTTAAATCAATATATGAATGTCAGTTAATCTGACAAGATAATTTTATTCTTTTGATTTTATATTTTAAGAAGGTTAATTGCTGTCAGTGTTATTAAATTGATTTTTCCAGTTTTCAGCTCTGTTGAAATATACCTGTTATATATGCCTAGAATGAGAGGGTGTGTGTGTGTGCGCGCGTGCACGGGCATGTGTGTGTGCGTTTGGCGCTGTAAGAAATGTAATTCTTATGTTGTGTCAGGTGCTTATAGACCCAGTTTTTACCTAACTAGAAACAAGAACCCTTGTAATAAATAAGTATAGTCAAGCAAAATAAATGTATACATTGACCATTTGTAAAAATGAACACCGTGTTTGGCAACTACAGCTAGCCACATCTAGTTTAGCTATTTGACTTTGACCTTCAGTTATATGGTGAATAACCATGTTTCCATTCTTCCAATTTTTGTTTTGTTTTTGTTCTTAAAGGGCAAATTTAGTACATTTTTGGTAATCTAACATTCACCAAAAAGATCATTTCTGTGTACAAATTAGAACAGAAAAACAGACTTGGTTGTATCTTATACTTCAGCTATTACATGTAGGGTGCTTTAAAAAAAAAAGGACAATAAATTCAACATGGTGTTTATAAGCTGTCCCTGCTTATCTGTGCTTCTTTCTATTCTCTTGTGTATTTTTAAAAAAATGCTTTGATGAATCTCATTTCTACGTTTATAATGTGGCCCCTTCCTTCCTCTCCTTAACTACCCTTTATCTACTTTACAATCCAATCACATTGACCTTCTTCCTTGGACAAAACATTCCATCTCCCAACTATATACATTTTCACTTGCTGTCTTTTATGTTTGAATTGAGCCTTGAAGGAGGCCAGAGAAGGCAAAGGGCAGAGGAAGGATTGAATTGTCTCTGCCCCTGGCTTCGTTGGCTTCTTTCAACTCTGTTTAGAATCTAAAGTTTCTTGAGAAGCCTTTCTAGATCACCTTTAGTACTAGTGCCTTTCCACTGAGACTACCATTATCTTATATGTATTTGTTTGCATGTTGTCTCTCCCATTTGATTGTGATTTCTTTGAAGATAGGGACTGGTTTTGCCTTTCTTTGTATTCCTAGAGCCTGCTTCAGTGCCCAACCCATAGTAAGCATGTAATTAATACCTACTGACTTTCCTTGCGCTTCTTTTCATCTAAGCTTTCTAACTCCCTGGTACCTAAGTCAGGACTACACACAATAGGCACTTAATAAATGCACTTTCTTTAAAAAAAATTAAATTAACATTGATAATTCTAACATTTTCCAGTTTGTTAATTCAAAATTTTATTTTCTTATTAGTGATTTGGAATATTTTCTCATATGCTTTTAATAGTTTAGATTTTTAGGTTGTTCATTTTATCTACTATAAATCTGTCTGTCCTTTTTTTTTGTCAAGAATGATTTCTTTTACCCTTTTCAGAGAAAAAGAGACAGGCAAGGATAAGAGTTTTGAATGAAGTATTGGCAGAGCTTGCTTTTTTGTTGGACCAGATAATATCCAAGAAATACCTCTTTTGTCCCTTTCAGTTCAGAGCCACTTCCCTGGTGTAGTAGTTCCTCATCACCTCATACCTATACTATTGTAGTAACCTTCTGGTTGCTGCCACTATCCCAGGCCTTCCCCCTTTCCGATTCATTTTCCAGTCATCTGCCAGACATTTTCTTAAAGGACAAACTCTAATGACTTTTACCTCCATGATCAAATGTAAAATGCTCTTATTTGGCATTTAAAATCTTTCACATCCCTGGTGTCCCATCCTACCTTTCTAGTCTCCTTTCACTTTACTTGACTCCACATACTCTGTGATAGAACAAGATAAGTCTATTTCTTCTTCCTTCTACTTGTCACTTGTGTCGGTTATCTGTGCTATTTCCTTGGCTGCCCCCCCCCCCCCATCTGTAATTCAATCCCTCCTCTGCCCCATGCCTTTTCTGGCCTCCGTCAAGGCTCAGTTCAAATCCTACCTTCTATCAGAAGGCTTTCCTCTTTTTGCCTAAAATTACCTTCCATTTATACTTTACATATCTTGTGTGTGCATAGTTATTTTACATTGACTTGCAGATTTAAATGTGAGCATTTTGAAGGTAGAAATTCCTTGGGTTTTTTTTTTTTTTTGCCATTCTTCTTAACCCAGTTAACATAGTGCCTGGCAGAGATACATTTTTGTTTGACGGATTTTTAAAACTCAGAAAATTAGCCAAGCAATATTTTGAAAAATGGAATGAATTTTATTAAGTGTTTTATCTACGTGGGCTTTTAGCAAAAGGATAAAGAGAGGGATAGTAGCTTTTGTTTTCATTCCTATCAGAGTATTTATTTTTCAGTTTTCTACTCACTACTACTTACCTATTTTTATTTACAAATGTGGTCTATAGTCAGTATTTTTAAAAGTTGCAGTTAACATATACAAAAGGCAGCAATATACTGTATTCTTTCTGTTTATCATGACAGTGAGCTTCCAGTATGTTCAGGATCTACCACAGTTATTTTGGTGTTGTATTTTTTTTTACATTTTACATAATTTTTACCAAATATTTACTCAGTATTTTCAAAAGGAGTTCATAATTTGCCTTTGAAATTCTTTTATGTTGCTACATTCTGGATGGAAAGGGAGATAAAAGTGAGATATACGAACAAAGATAACATGACAACATTTCTGTCTGTAGTGATCAAAAAATACTAAGATTTGAGGCCAGTTTTTATTTTTTGTTTATTTCTGTGTCAGAGTATATAACCACTAGCACCACTATTCCCTTTACCCTCATTAATCTGTACTAAGACTTTAGATTTTTTTTTATTAATACAAGAAGATTTATATGGATATTTGCTCCATTCAGTGATAACTAAAATTTGTGCTGTTTGCAGTTGTGGTCAGGGAAAGGAAAGCTCATCTTACTGTTCCTTTTATAATCTTCAACTCTGCATAATACTTTTCATTTTAACTGCCTAAAAAGAATTAGCTTAATCTTCCAAACTACCCACCCAAATCTTACAAATAAATCATAGCACAAAAAAGTGTTGTGGTATGTATATTCCATTTCTTCTTGGTAGTAAGCATCTGTTTTTACCTATTAGTTTGCCAAAGGGAACCTAGACACATCTTTTATAATAGAGAAGAAATATCTAGCAAAATTAACCAACATTATAACACAAAATGTCTGACATATATAGGGTTCCCCCCCTGGAAAGAAGCAGGAGTTAAGCCTTCTCATGGTTTTTCTCGGTCATTATACTTAACACAACATTCAGTTTGAATTTTTTTTGTTGATCTTTTCATTTACATTGTGTTATTCATTGGGTTTATTGCTTTCCTAATTCTCCATACTTCAAATTATGTTAAACTTTCCATGCCTTTCAGTATTCTTCATTTTCATTGTTTCTTAGGCAGTAAGCATACCATATACTGGATGCTGTTCTAAGCACTTGAAGAAATACTCTTAAGGAGCTCCCAAACTAATCGAGAGGCAACATGTAAATAGAAAAGCTATATACAGGGTAAAATGGAAACAATTAGCAGAGGGAAGGCAGTAGAATTTGAGAGAGATTGGGAAAGGATTCCTTTAGCAGGTGGGATTTTGGCTGGAATTTGAGGAAAGGCAGGAGGCAGAGGTGAAAGAGAGGGATGGAGAGGCCTGATCAAGGAATAGGAATGGAGGCCTCTACTGTCACTGGATCAGTTATGAAGAAATTTGAACTCTAAACACAAGATAGTGTATTTAATCTTGATGGCAGTAGGGAGCCACTGGAGTTTGTTGATTGGGGCTCTACATGGTTGCCCCTGCACTTTAGGAAAATCACTGGCTGAACAGAATTTTGGAGTGGGGAGAGATTTATGGCAGGAAGCCCAACCAGCAGCCATCACATTAATCCAAGTATGAGAAAGACGAAGGCCTGCATCAAGTTTATGGATTTATTAGAGGAGATCAGAGGTATGTTCAGAAGATGTTGCAAAGGTGAAGTTTATAGATTTTGACAACAGATTGGAGATGGGAGGGATGAGCTTGGAGAGTTGGGAGGATGTAATAGTAACAGGGAAGGGGGGTAGGGTGAGATAATGAGTTCACTTTGGGATGTGTTGAGATTAAGATATCTACTGGACATCCAGGTCAGTTTGCCTAATTGGCCGTTGGAAATTGGAGTTCTGCAGAGAAATTAGGGCTGGGTAAATAGGTTTGAGAATCATCAGTGTAGAGATGATAATTTAATCCATGGGAGCTGATGAGATCAAGAGAAATAGTATAGAGAGAGAAGAGCAGAACCCAGGACAGGGTGTTATGAGACACTCCTCACTAGTGGGCAGGAGCAAGATGAAGTTCCAACAAAGGAATGTTGAGAAGGTAATATCAAGGAGAGGCAGGTAATCAGCAATGGCAGAAGCAATGGTGAGATCAGAATGATGAGGGTTGAGAAAAGGCCATTGAATTTGACAATTAAAGACATCATGGGTGACTTTAGCAGTTTCAGAGGAATGATGTTATAAGTCAGATTTTTGGTTAGGAGAGTGAAAGGAGAGGAAGTGGAAAGACCTTTTATTAACTGTCTCAGGATGTTTAGGCACAAAAAGTCAGATATGAAATGGTAACTAATAGAAGTGGAGAAGGGGTTTTTGAGCATGGAAGAGACATGGGCATGATTGTAGGTAGTGGGGAAGAAGTGTATAGACAGGGAAAGATTGAAGATAAGTGTTAAAGTGGGGACAATACAAGGGACAGTCTTTTGTAGGATATGAGATGAAATAGGATCATTTGTACATGTAGAGGGGTTTGCCTTGGAAAGAGAATGGTCACCTTGTCATGTGAGATAGGGGTAAAGGAGGAGACTGCAACAGAAGGCATTTGAGTGATAACAAGATGAGGAGGAGGGGAGAAGAGGGAGCTTTCTTCAGATGTCCTCAAAAAGTTTTAGATGAGATAGGTGGGCATAGGGGAGCCACGGGAGGTTCGAAGAAGACTGGAAAAGTTTGGAAGAGTGGCTATGGAGAGGAGAATAAGATGGTGATTTATAGGAAGTATAGGAGCGACAGTGAGGGCTCAATTGAAGTTATGTTACATAAATTTATATTGGATCCATTCAGAAGAGTTGAGCAAAGACAACAAGTGAGCTGAGGCTTCACAGAGCACAGCTGCTGATGAAATGGACAAAATATTCATTTGAACACTATAAGGTGGAACTGGTTCACTGAGGGGGTCATACAGTGGAGAAAGGAAGGGACTGTGGCTAATGCAGTGTGATGATTTAGGAGAGAACTGAGGGGTCAAGGGATTGGAGGTCACAGTGTAAATGAAGAGCAATCAGGGTTTGGTACTGGAAGGTAGAAGAAGTGGAAAGTCAGTAAATAGATTGTGCTCAGATAAGGGAATTGCAGAGTTCATAAACATGGAGGTTTTTACATTTGTGAACTGATGACAAACAAGATTGTGTATGGCTGAGTTTGGGTGGAGGAGTAGATAATAGGAAATGAGATTGAAGAACTGGGAAGTTTTTAAGAGAGTATCAGTATGTATGTCAAAGTCCTGTAGTAAGGGGATAGAAGTAAGGGAGGAGAGAAAGACTGAGTCAGGTACTAAATGCATTAAGAGTGGCAGAAGCATGTCCAATTATCAGGATTTTGATTGGGTAGGAGATGTGAAACCTGGAGAGTCTCACAGCACAGCACTGGAACATTCTTTTTCTTTTTCCTTAATGTTCTGATTTCTTATTTTTACCATTCTTTTGTTTTAAAATTTTAAGTTTCAAATTCTCTCCCTTTCTCCCACCCACTGGGGAGGCAAGCAATGATATCAATTATACATGTGAAATCACGGAAAACATTTGCGTATCAGCCATATTTCAGGAAAAAAAAGCAAGATAAAATAAAGTGGGAGAAATTATATGTCAGTTTAGAGCCAAAGTTCATCAGTTTTCTCTCTTGAGCATTTTTTTCATCATGAATTCTTTCGAATTATTTTAGATCATTGTATTAATCAGAGTATCAATGCCTTTCACAGTTTATTGTCATTACAACTTTGTGTTAATGTGTACCATGATCTTCAGTTCTTCTCACTTCACTTTGCATCAGTTCTTATAGGTCTTTCCATGTTTTTCTCAAACCCCCCCCTTCGTCATTTCCTGCAGCACAATAATAATCCATTACAATCATATACTACAGCTTCAGCCATTGATGGGCATCCCCTCCATTTCCAGTTCTTTACTACCACAAAAAGAGCTGCTAAAAATATTTTTGTGCATATAGGTCTTTTTTATTTGGTTTCTTTGAGATACAGACCTAGTAGTGGTATTGTTGGGTCAGAGGGTATGCATAGTTTTATAGCCCTTTGGGCTTAATTCCAAATTGTTCTCCAGAATGGTTGGATCAGCTCACCACTCCACCAGCATTTTATTAGCGTACCTATTTTCCCTTATCGCCTCCAGTATTTGTCGTTTCTGATAGGTGTGAGGTGATAACTCACAGTTGTTTTAATTTGCATTTCTCTAATCAAAATCTTTTACTATTTATGTTTATTATATCCTATTTATCCTTTTGCTAAAATCACATGTAGACTACTTTTAACTGTCCTAGTAATGATAAGGTTCCTAGGAATTACACTTATCATATTTCCATGTAGAAATGTAAACAGCTGAATTTTATTGAATTTCTTATGTTCTTTCATGTTAAACTTTTTTATGCATCTCATGAGTCTTGTGTTTGAATGTCAGATTTTCTATTCAGCTCTGGTCTTTTCATCAGGAATGCTTGAAAGTTTCATTAAATGTCCATTTTTTTCCTCTTAATTATTATAATCCATTTTGTTGGTGTGACATTTAAAAAGGTTCAAGAGACATAGTTTCTGGGTAATTTAATCAGGTTATCAATAAAAAGACGATCATTTGGCCATCTCTCTTAGACCAAAGACCACTAATGGCAGTAGGGTCACAGTTTATATGCCCTTTAGAGGGAAAGTATTCCCAAGGGGTGCCTACTCAACTCTGATTGGTTAATCAAATTGTAGGTGGGTTATGTTGGAGTATGAGACTTAGGTCACTCAAATTGTGGTCAAAGAGACATCAGTTTCTGCATCACTTGTCTTGACAGTAAGGAGATTCAACATTTCCCGGACTTGTCTGAGCAAACACAATGAACAGGAATATACCCAGTGGCCTAAATTTAGAATTTCTTTTACCTTCTGATGAAATCTTGGCCTAAGTAAATCTCTGAGAAAGATTTCCTACACTGGCTGGTTTTGGATGAGGAAGTAGAAAATGGGAAAAACCTTGATCCTAATACAATAATTAGTTATTAAATATAAAAGAGAAACATTCATTTCTCACACTGGATAGATTATTCTTGGTTGTTGTCTTAGCTCCTTTGCTTTCTGGAATGTATTGCAAGCCTTTTGCTCCTTTAATGTGGAAGCTGCTAAATCTTATTTGATCCTGATGTGACTCCACAATATTTGAATTGTTTCTTTTTGGCTGCTTTGACCTTGGAGCTCTGGAATTTGGCTACCCTATTCCTAGGAGTATTCGTTTTGGGATCTCTTCAGGAACTGATCTATGGATTCTTTCAGTTTTCATTTTACCCACCGGATCTAAGATATTGGGGCTGTTTTCTTTATAATTTCTTGAAATATGATATTGAAGTTCTTTTTCGGTCTTGGCTTTCGAGTAGTTCAATAGTTCTGAAATTATCTCTCCTCAATGTATTTCCTGGGTCATTTGTTTTTCTGATGAGATATTCCACATTTTCTTCTATTTTTTCTCCTTCTGAATTTGTTTTATTTTTTCTTGATGTCTCATGGAGTAATTAGCTTCCACTTCTATTTTTCATTCTTCTGAATCTGTTTTATTGTTTCTTGGTGTCTCATGGAGTAATTAGCTTCCACTTGTCTAGTTCTACTTTTTAAGGAATTGTTTTCTTCAGTGAGCTTTTGTACTTATTAACTTTTTTTTTTCTTCAGTGGATTTTTGTGCCCCTTTTGCTATTTGGCCAATTCTGTTTTTTAAGGTGATATTTTCTTCAGTAATTTTGGTGCCTCTTTTACCAAACTGTTAATTATCTTTTCATAAATTTTTTGCATTAATTATTTCTTTCACCAATTTTTCCTCTACTACTTTTAGCTCTTAAACACTTTTAGGACATCTTAGAGGGCTTGGGTCCACTTAACATCTTTCTTTGAGACTTTTTGGGTAGCTATTTTCACTTGCCTTCTAAGTTTGTAACTTGGTCTTCCTTGATACTGAAGTAGCTTTTTATAGTCAAGTTCTTTTTTTGTTGTTTGTTTGCTCATTTTTCCACTTCTTGACTTTGAACTTTATATTAAAGTTGGGCTCTGCTCACCTAAGGGTCAGGAGGCACTGTCCTAAGCTTTAGTCTTTTTCATGTTGCTATATTCAAATCTAGTTTTAAGGAGGTCTTCAAGTTTTCAGGGTGGTATGATCCAGGGAGAGGTATGGTCACTGCTAATCTGGTCTTTACCGAGGAATGGCCCTTGCTGTCCTGCAGCTGCGAGTGCTAGCGTTCTTCTTGGCCTTGGAAGTGGGATCAGGGACTAGCCACACTTCTCTTTACCCTGGAATTGCAACCCAGAACTGTGTGGGGCAACAGAGTTGCCAGTCAGCGCCACCTGTATCTAGTTCCAGAAGAGGGTCTCTTGCACTCTTTGTGACCAGTTATCTGATCCCTTTCCCTTCTCTGGGCTGAGAACTGAATTGACTGATGTCACATGAGTGGGGGCACTAGACATGCTTCAGCCCCAGTGTTACTGACTTTTCTGACTGACATCTTAGGTGTTTCTTAAGCTGGAAAAATGTTTCATTCCAACCTTTTGTTGGCTCTACCACTCCAATATTTGATTTCTGGTGTTATCTTAAAGTTGTTTGGAAGGGGATATTGGGAGAGTTTAGCTGGTTAGCTGTCCCTAATCCACCAACTTGGTTCCTTCTCTACTGTAACTGTTAGGTTCATTTACTCTCATTTATTTAACCATTACCCAATTAATTAGCATCTGCTTTCTTTGCGGGTCCTTACTACCCTGAAACATGTTGCTGTAAATGTCTTAGTGTAGTATTATGGAGCCTTTTTTTTTTTTTTTTTTTTTTGGTCATTGACTGCAAGCCATGTCTGTAATGTTCAAAATACAGTGCTGAATACTGGGCACAAATAAAATTGAAACACTGAATCCTTCAGGAAAGGCTTCCTGGAAGAGACAAAATTTAAACTAAATCTTAAAGAAAGAGGAGATACAGGGAAAGAATATATTTCGAATATGGGGGATGGCATGTGTGAATAAGTAGAAGTTCGAGGATAGCTGAGTTCAGGGTGACTGAACTGTTGATGCCCCAAGGGGGAGGAGCGTGTCTTAAGGCTGAGAAGGCCAGTACCCTTACTACTCTGCTGGCATAGGCCAGTCACTTAACCTTTCTAATACTTAGTTCCTTTATCTGTCAAATAGGGATAAGAACCTGCAAGTAAGAACTACATACCAGGTTTGTTGGGAAAGCTCGAATGATCATGTTTGTAAAATACTTGGCAAACACACCCATTCTCATTAGTTCCAAGATTAATTATTTGAACACCAGAAATTCGATGGCTCTTGAGAACACCCTGTGTACACAAGAGAGTCCCTTCTATAATTTTATGTAATAAAGGTCATCTGGCTTCTCCTTGAAGGGGAACCTGCCACCTCCATCCTGCTTTTGAACACTGGTATTTGTCCAGAAATTTCCCTTACCATCAAGCCTAAATTTGACTCTTTGCTCCTGAGAGGTAGTGTGGTAGAGAGCAGAGGTGTCACACTCCACAGATATGATTAGGAAACATTTAACAAAGTAAATCAAAATGCAATACAAAAATTGTTAACTTTCAGTTTTCTAAGTCAAGATGCAGCCTGGGATCCTTTTCTGTTTGAATTTGACAACACTGGTATGGGGAACAGAAAGCTGGATGTAGAATCAGGAAAACCAAGACTTAGAATCAAGAAAACCTGGATTTGAATCCAGCCTCATTCACTTTACCTATTTGGGCCACAGTTTCTCCATGTTTAAAATGATGTGATTAGTTACTATATCTACAGTTTCTTCCATCTGTCATCCTCCGAACTTCTACTTCTTTTTCCTGGCTCTACTCGATAGGGTCAAACAGAATAACTTTAATATTTTTTCCACGTTACAGCTCTTCAAAAATTTAAACACAGCTATCTTGTAGCATTCCCCACCATCTACTCCAGGCTTTTCTTCTTGGTTAAACAAACACTCCCCAGTTCCTTGGACATTTCATGCACAAGTCTCCTAGCCTTTCACTTTACTATGCTGATTGACTTTCAGTGTTCTCCCCCTTATCTGTGGCCTTCCTAAATTGAGGTGCCAAGAAATGAATGTAATATTGCCAACGTGATCTGACCTGTTCAGTGTACAGCAAGACTGTCTCTTTTTATTCCTAGAAGCTATACTTTTTTTTGATTCAGCCCAAAATCTTACTTTTTTTTTCCCTGACATATCATAATCTGGGCTCATTGAGCTTGAAGACCACTAAAACCCCCTTTTCATAATCTGGTTTCTTTTAGAAACCAAATGTAAGATTTACATTTCTCCCTATCCATTTTTATCTTATTTGATTAACCTGTCAGGATACTTTGAGATATTGACTTTGTCATACAGATGGTTAGCTTTCCCTTTCAGCTTTGTGTGGCATCTGTAAATTTGATAAGCATGCCATCTGTGCTAATAGAATATAGTCTGCTTGGGAATGAGGATTTCCCCCCTCCTTTTGTATTTATATCCCCAGTGCCTTCCACATAGTAGGTGCTTAATAAATACATCCTTGTGGTCCTCTGCTTCCAACCCCCACTGCTCTGACTCATAGGGAAGTACTGTGCTAAGTCTAACAGTACCAAGTAATACTGGTTTACTAATAACCTATTTATTAATCAGCAATCTAATTTGCTGATCAAAAATGCTATCAGAAGGGACATCACTGAGCTTTTTGCTTACGTGTTTAATAAGTATTTTGTCATCTGAGTTTCTGTAACCTAGGTTTTCGTTGTTTTGTTTTCACTTAATTCTCTAAAACTATTGAATTCTGGTATTTCGTCATTTAGAATGCCTTTCAAAGGGGAAATAAGAAACTGAATATGTGATAGAAATGTATCAATGGTGGTTTTTTATTTTACTAAGTTATATTTTCTGTTAGTATGATAGTTGAAAGTTGATAATTTTATATTTGGTGACTTTATGAGGTCTAGATCAGTTCCCTGGAAACCAGGTAGAGATTGATTTCACACACACAGACACACACAGACAGACAGACACACACACACACACACACACACACACACACACACACACACACACACACACACACACACACCCCACACACACACCCACACACCCACCCCCTTTCTTTCTCTCTATCTGGTCACTCTTGGCTTTTCTTAACTAGAACCTCTGGTAAGGTGCCTGAAGAAAAGCTGCGGTGGGAATGGGTTCTTCTCCCCAGTTATTTACTCTGTGTTATGACTTTGGCTCAAAAGGAATTAGGTTGGAATTACCAGTCAGATTATAGCAAAAGATGAGTAATAAGGATTTTATTTCTGTTCCTTCCTGTGTCATGTTTTTCATTATTTCTTAATTAGCTGTTTAGCCATCTATTAGGGGAAAATTTTGAGTTATGAACCAGCTCGTCTTTTCCTTCTTCCCTCCCTCTTCACCATGTTAAATCTTGATTCCTTAATAAAATTAAGTTGTATTTTGTAACTTTTATTTGTTAGATTAAAAAATGAAAAGTAAACTCCTGTTACTTTCTTCCCTTCCCCCTGACCCCATGTAGAACTAGAGTATCAAGTTTAAACAATTGAACTATAATTATGGTATGGAATTCAAATTAATTACTCTTTTCTTTATAGTTTAAAATTTTCTTTAGTTTTTCAGAGATTTGTGGGACAAAGTGTAACAATAATCCACTTCAGTCTTAATGGTATTGTCCAATGGTTGTAACTTTTCTTAGAAGAAAGCAGAATTGGACAGTAGGATTATATATAAACAGTCATAAGAGGATCAGTCTTACTCTGATAATAGGCTAAATAAATGACTCACTCATAATAGTTTTTAAAATTTTTTTATTATATGACTTCTTATGCAGTAAATTGCTGGCACAAATAAGCACATGGAAATGTCTGAAAAATGCAGTATTACGAGTTTTGTTGAGTAATTTGTCATTATGTTAATGTAGAATCAGTAATGTGTTTTGGCTTTTCTGGAAGGAAAAAGTAAATGTAGGCTTTTTATTATTATATATAGAATGAACTTCAATAATGTTTGCTTTTTAAATATATGGAGTATTGAATCTTATTTCTCTCTCCTTTTTTAGCCATAGATAGTAAACAAAAGAAGTCAAGATCAAGATCTGGAAGTAAGAAAAAAGTCCTGCCGTTACCTCATGGTGCTGATGATATTTATATTCTGCGTTGCAGGTGTGCTTTTGCTTTGCTCCATCAGTTTAAAATTTTTTTTAACCAAGATAAATCATTTTGAAGGAGAAAAAAAATCCCCTTGAAAGAAAGTAGTCAGTTAATAAGGACAGTATATGAAAGTTTCTGACTTCAATAGAAAAAAAAAAGCAAACAAGAAAAAAATGTTGTTTTTTAAAGTTTGTCAGTGACTTAGGTGATTTGATCTCAGAACATACTTTCCCACAATGTGATATTACAAATGGAAGGTAGATTCCTAGACTGGCTCCTAAATCCTTACTTAACCCATAATATTTCTGAAACGTAATGCATTGAAGATATAAGTTATTCTGTATTTCTTCTACATTTTGTGTTATAGTCTAGACCTGAGAAGCCGTTACTTAGAATATTGTCAGAACTATTTTTTGAACTGTATTCCATAATCTAATAGAAGATAATGGAAACAAATTTTTATCCCCAGGTTTTCTTAAATACCCTTTCCTATGTCCTATTTCCTGACAATGGTGGAAGGCAAGAACTCTTGAGAATGGGATATTGGAGTTCTATTTCATTGGACATATATTGTGGTTCTGCCCCCACATCCCTTCAGGCATGGTTCAAAGTGGTTGTGCAACTTTCATATGTATGGGACATTTGATTTTGAGAAGTCTGGTGTGCTAAAATTTAGATTTAAAATAGTTATAAAGTCTTCTTTCTTCTCTCATACCCAATGCAAAAGTAATGTCTCACTCAAATTGCCCTCGTGCGTTTTAAATCTTTCTTTTGCTCCATCCCATGCTACTTCATATAATATTTGTTTATTTGTCGTATCTTGCCTATTACATTATAATTTCCCAGAGGGTTGGGCAGAGGGGGAGAACGACTTGTATGCATTTTTCATCCTTGTATACCCAGCATATCTTTGTAGAACAATTTCCTTCATGGGTTTCAAATTTTTTAAGCTAACTTCTGCCTTCTGAAATTCTAAAAACCATTTGGGTTAAGGTTCTCTTAGTACTGTTATGTTTCATTATATTCTTTGGTTTGGTATAAACCTGATTTGAACTGAAGGTCATTTATATTGATGATGAGACTGTTTTGAATATCTTGTACGTACAGGTTTTGTGGCCTGGTCTTTCGAGGACCGTTGTCTGTTCAGGAAGACTGGATCAAGCACTTACAGCGACATATTGTGAATGCTAATCTTCCTCGGACTGGAGCGGGCATGGTAGAAGTCACACCACTACTCAAAAAGCCTGCTTCTATTACTGAAACTTCATTTTCTTTATTGATGGCAGAAGCAGCATCATAGAACAAGGAAAACTTTTAAATAACAAATTGGATGTAAATTTGAAATACTTTGTCATTTTTTTTAAAGTTGCTACATTAAATTATCTGTTTATAAATCCTAAAGCAGGAAAACGGGGAAAGTGAATTACAGTGACATCAGAGCAAATTGAGTACTTTAAAGCAGTTACAGTAAGTAGTCTTTATATTTTATATAGATGGAAGATGTGTTTTTAAGGTTTACTAAGTTTTTGTCAGTTAACTAACTGTGTCCAATATCAATAACAAGATCATTACACTTAAGCAGCCATGGGTACTTAGAGACAGACTTTATTGAAAAATTATGTTCTCTGCAGTGTTACCAGAATCAAGGCTCTGTTTTTCCCCAAAAAGAGACTTGCATAGTAAAATAAGATATTATATTTTGTTTGTATGTATGTAGTGTTTTGTATAATACCAGGAACTGCTAACTAAATTCACTCAATTTAGGGCATTAAATATCATGTACTTCATAGTTCAAGAGACTGTTCACTCAAATAGGGCAATGAGTACTATTCTATCTAGATGTGTAAGTGTTTTTTTTAAAAAATCACATGAAAAGGTTTTTTTTTGTACTAAAAGTGGAGGGAGATTTGTTTAAACAAATATTTCTAAAAGAAATATGTACATAGTACTGGAAATTATTTGTGGTAAGGAAATATTCTTTACTCCAGTTGCATTTCTCAGACAATAAAGTGGTGCATCCATGCTACCTCCTACTTTGTCAACAAAGATGCTATTTACCCTTTACATTTTTGTATCATAATAGATTGAAATCTAACTCTTTATTGCAAGACATCCTTTTGTTAATGGACTTGTTTCTTTTTTGATGTTTTACTTAAAATTTGACTTGCTTATGAGACGGTTTTGCCTCTTTATTACTTTATTTAACACTGTAGAAATGTACTACTAATAATAAATGACGCTCACTACACCTTTTAGAATAGCTTTCTTCATTTATAATTTGTTCCAAATTTGATCATTTCAGCAAAATTTAATACATCAATTGAAATGTTTCTACATATGAAGAGAATGTTTACAACTTAAATTTTAGAACTTGTTTTGGATGTAATTATATGTACGAAAATTGTGTAACACTATGCTCATGCTAAGGACCGCCATAATGGAATTACTGAAATAAATGTGCTGTGAGGATAGAAAATATGGTGCAGGTGTCTTGGTCATGATAACTTGTGAATGTTTATTTACAGTGTCTCCAAAAGTGATCTAATTTTTATCCAGTAAACCAGATTTCTTTGCAAATACCAGTTTTTTGTATTCAAGTACCATTTCATTTTATTCATGTAGGATGGCTAATACTGTAGTTAGACCAAGGATATGCATTGATACTTTATTTGTAAATAAAGCAGTTAAAATGAGGTGTATTTTGGTAGAGTATATACATACCTCACTGCCAGTGAAATTGCTTTCCTATGGTATATCTCCTTACCAGAAAAATCTCTAAATAAAAAAAGTTTAAAGAAATATAAATGTCTATAATTTGAAGCATTTATTTTCAGTAGTATAAATCAGTTCATTTGAAGTTTTCTTGATTTAAATTGGTTACTTATTAATTCTAAAAGAAATAATTTTTTTCGTAGTTCACCATTCTTCTGGAAGAAGTATTGATGATTATAAAATAGCATAGGGAGAGTTTTTTATTGAACTTGAAAAAAGTGAATATTTTATTTCAGTAATCTAACACTGGCATAACATCAGTTTTCTTGTCCGTAACATGAAAGATTTGGACTGCTCTTTTTCATACTAACATGCTATTGGGTCTGTGATTTTGTTACTTTCCAAATCAAGCCTAAAAACCAGAAGCTCTTTCCTTTCTTACCTAGGTGGCTTTTAAAAAAAATGTAATTGATTGTATTTTATAGAATTATTCCATCTGTAATTATTTCTCTCTTCAGATTCAAAAATAAACACTTAAATAGAGTTGGTGAAATTAAGGCCAGTAGAACTTAAAAATAAACTGCCTTTTATCATGATATTTACATAGATTTAAAAAAACCTAATTAGGAATATATTTAGCTGTACCAGGATTTAAGTATCTGAGAAAACTAAAGCACATTTTGATCCTTTGGCCCTTCCTGGAGACATTGGCAGATGCTTTCTAAATTGACACAAGCACTTGATCCCTAGACCTGTATGGTGTTTATTCAGTTGTGTTCAGTTTTCTTTTAGAGAAACTTAATAGCACAGTGGGAATAGTGCTGGACTTGGCATAAGGAGCAACCACAATTCCCTTTTTGCCTCTGGCACTGAAGGTCATTACATCAATTTTGAGCTGGAAGGAAGCTCAAAGGTCATCTCTATCCCTACTTCCTTACCCAAGGCCACACAACGTAGGAGATGCAGATATATACAAAGTGATTTTTGGTAGGAGGACTATTAGTAACTGAAGGGATCTGGTTAGGCCACGTGTAGAAAGTGATATTTAAACTCATTAGGGATTCCTGGAGGTGGTGGAGGTTAAAAGGGAGCACGTTTTAGGAATGAGAGACAAACAGTTTATGTAATGGTATGAGAAGTAGAAGTGGAATGTGGCATATAGAGAAGGCCACAGGTAGGCCAGAGGCTGGAACCTAGACTGTTTGAAGGAGAGAAATATGGTTAAGTCTACGAAAGGTACACAGAACTGATTCAAATTGTAAAAGACCTTAAATGCCTAACAGAAGAATTTGTGTTTTTTCCAAGAGACAGCTTGAGTTAGGCGAGTAATGTGGTTAAATCTATGATTTAGGAATTTCCATTTGGTGACTGGGTAGAGAGGGTGGATGACTAGGGCAGAGACTTGAGGCAGCAAGATCAATTTGCAACCAACCAGGCAAGAGACGAGCCTGAAATAAGGTGATAGCCATTAGATTAAAAGGAAGGGAGGTAAATATGAGAGATACTGGGACTTGGTAATTGATTGCCAGGAGGCCGAAGAGAGAGGGATAAAATTGAGTATGACTTGGAGGTTGAAAACCTGGGTGATTGTTGAGATTTATGGTATTCTCAACAGAAACATGGAAGTTCAGAAGGTTTGTTAGAGAAATTGAATTCTTTTGTCGTCGTCTTGTTCCCCCCACCCCTCCCGGCTCCCCCTTAAAAAAAAAAGCTATGGAAGCTGGTGTTCATTTGTTTCTTCTCTTCCGTAGTTGAATTGTTTCTATTATGCTTGTTTCCTCTATTTTTCTTTAAATACCTGAATCCCCTGGAAAGAATAATAAATGATGCTCTACCGAAGTATCTAAAAGTTATTGATTCCTAAAGATTCTGAGGTTATAATTTTACAATTTTTTTTCAACGGTTCTATTGAAAAGTTTTAAGACAAGATTGTCGGTAGTAAAACATGTTCTTTAAAATAAGTCATTTTGTTAAAATAAGCTATATTTTTGTTAATGAAAGGTGAGTAGTGAGCTTTTAATGTTAAAATGGGCAACATTCGAGAAATAATGTCATAAAAGAAAGTTGCAAAACCAAGACATGACAAAAACAGTTGTTTTGCCCTAGGTAGGATTTGAAAGTTGTTCTCTTTTATATATTAATATACTTTTGTGGCTTTACTGTTATACTCATGACTTTATCATAAAACAAATTTGGTATTTTTGTCCTCTTAACTGAGTGCATTTAAGAGGAATATTAAAAAAGAATCTTTGTAATCATCTTTGCAATCACCCCACCTTTGCCCCAGGCATGCTGCACCCTAGCCCCGAGATATTTGCCTAATTGTTTAGTATATCACTATGTTTTTCCAATACAGTATTTAGAAAATTGAATTTTTTAGCACTGATTACAAAAAGAAACTCTAAAAACATATCTCTGTCAAATAGTGAATTTACCTTTCCTGATATTGTATTAGTTAAACTTGTACACCAAGAAATCTAGCATTTTTTTTTTTTTATATTTGTCTGGCAGAATAAAAGGTAATACTGATCACCCCAGGCGCCATGCCCTCGCAACTCTTCTCCCCACTCCCATAGGCCTTTATTTGCCTGTTAGCTGCTTTTAGGTTATGACATTGGGCTTGATTCAAGATTTGGGTTTTTTTAAAGAAAGTGTAGTTGACCAAATTGCTTGTTTTGATACCTTTTGTTCTAATTTCTCTGAAAAAAAATTTCTCCAATAAACTTAGACAACCAAACCACATAGCATTTGAGAATCTGTGAACTCGACAAGTCATTTAAGTCACTCTGAGCCTTCGCTTCTTCATTTATGAAAGTTGGGCAGTATTATTTTGATCATAATTTCTGAATTCTATTCAGATGGACAAATTATACTGAACTGAAAATTTGTGACAGTCTCATATCTTCATATTCTTAGTCATTGTTGGATCTGTTCATTTCTTGTGCCTTGTTCTTGTTTCTTTCTCATTTTTACATGTCGTTGATGATCTTCTGTGTTTTGCATACATGTCATCATTAGTAGTGTAATCTTAGCTTATTTGTGCATTCCAAATAGCTCTCCGTTGTTATTTGGAGTCTCCTGGAATTTTGATTGTTCAGAGATTATATTCCATATGACATCGCTGGAAGAATACTGATATTTTAAAAAGTTAGTTTTTGGTCTTAGGGAATAGTTTGGGGTTATTGAGAGGCCTGCATAGCTGCTCAATTAGAAGCCTTACCACTTTCTTCCTCTTGTTAAATTTTGGGCCTACTTCATTGTCCATCTGCCTTTTCTATCAAGATATTTGTCCTCCCGGACTTTGCATCCAACTGCCTACCAGAGCTTGCACAGAGGACATTTGTCATTCACTTTTTTATTCCTCTCTGAGTTGCTAGGCCAAACATTTTGACTAATTTAGGATTTCATTTAGACTCTTCTGTAGCACATTTATTATCATCCAGCCCCAAAATACTACAGTGTATGTATCTAGAATATAAAATAGAACATTACTAATTGTGGTGTAATACTATCAGATAGTTTTCAATAAATGGGGGAATGGTATGTGGCTTTTTGGTGGTGTTGGGGTGTGAATGAGTAAGGAAGGAATGGATTGATCCTGGCAGTATGCTTTCTTCCTAGTTTGTTCCTGGACCCTTTTCTTAAATGCTTTGGCGGGGGGAGTGTGGGGCACAATATGTCATTTTGAATAGAAGGCTAAATACTGAGAATCAAGATCTGGGTCTCAATCTTGACTTTTGACAACTAGCTGATTTGACTGTGGACAAATAACTTTTTGTAAATTCCATAGGTAAATTTTTCTGACTATAAATTATGATTCTACCAGTTTGATAGAGGGGGTTCACACTCCATTAAGATCCTTAATGTTTTTAAGTCACATAACTTCAGTCACATACAGCTTCTTACTTCATGCAGTCCTATTCCTGCATCCAGAATCTGCTTTATGAATTACCAACTGGTTTAATACTCCTAGCACTTTATTTTGAGGGAGTGGCGTGACAGGAGTAGAAAATTGGGAAGGTGGGTCTGTTCCCTCGTTACTAATTGTATATTGCCCATTTATGGGAGGACTACTAAATATATGGAAGCTGTACAACTGGGTAAGAAAATGTTTTTGTTGAATGGGGTTGGTGGTCTCATTTTTTTTATGTTTGGGGGGGATAATAAACCCATTAAAATTTGTACTTATAGATACACAAATTGTTTCCATCTTTTGAAAATGAAATGAAAACAGTTTCTTAGTACTGAGTTTGTTATAAAATAAGCTGCATACCTGTCTACAATTGTTTTTCGACAGCTTTGTAAATCAATTTGTTGTGTATTGTACATTACTCAAAAGGTCTCAAAACTCTTTTTACGTGATTTCTAATCATAAGTACTTGACATAATCCATGAAAACTACAATACATTAATATTTCCATCGAGAAAAGTAAAATATTTTGGAAAAAATAAGCTTGTAGGAGTACTACTAAAAATTACCTCTGTATTTGTTTTCGTCTGTTATGTCTGTTCATTTAGTTTCTTAATTATTTTTTTTAAAATATTTGTTAAATGTTCTTAGCAGGTAATATTTATTGCTATTCTGCTTTCCTTGTGCCCTGACGACAAGATGACCAAGCTAATAATTGAAAAGGTACCATTTCAGAATTGGAACATGATCTCCTAGAGGTGAAAGAACATTATGTCTGAATATGGTTTTTTAGATTTATACTTTTGTCATTATGTGTAGAAGTTTTAATTTCATTGAGAAATCTGTGGACACTGACAATAGCATTGTGAATGAAAACATCGGTTTTTCTTTCCCACCCGTAAGATAAATACAAATGAGGCCTTCAGTTTCTTCCATCTTTTCATTAGGGGCCTCATGTTTTTCATATACCTTTAAGGATCTCCTTTTCCTCTATTAGACATCTGCTATTGTCATATTTTCTCCTCGTGAGACAGCAGGCAAATGGCCTTCTCCAAGACCAAAGCCAATGTTCTCTTTGAATGAACCATCAGGGGACACAGACAACCTGCCATGGGGTTGAGCACTTAAATGCTTCAACAAGAAGTGACTTCCTACTAAACCTGAGGATTCCATATGGCAACGAGCAGAATTCCACCCCATTCCTGATATTTTTCTGGCACTTTTTTCTAAAGCATTTATTTCTAGCTATGAATCTAGAAGGGCAGTAGGATATCTTTGTATCCTCAGTTCCCAGTTCAGTGAATAGCCTATGCATAGTAGGTGCTGAATAAATGCTTGTTTAGTTGTCATTGAAAACGGTTCATGCAACACTTGGCTGTGTTTTTTGTAGATGATCTCTGAAGTGTTTAAAAACTATCCCCCTAAGACACCAACCTTTTGAGTTTACTTAGAACTTCTCTGAAATGTATTTCTTGGTGTGGCCTAGCATACTGTGGCCTTTGATCAGAACGGGGCGATTGAGTGAGTAGGGTCCAAAGAGTTCATGAACTTGTTTATCCTGTGCCCTGCTATTTTGTTGGATATAGTATGTTTGGTGCTGATTTATCTTATGCAACCATAGAATCTTAATCCAGTGGACTGGTAGAAATAATTTAATGATCATCCTGCCATTCTGTCTGTTTTCAGGTTTTTTCTGTCATTGAAGAATCAAAGAAAATAACAAAATGGTTCATCATCTTAAGAGACAAGATCAGAAAAGGTGGGGGATAGGGAGAGGTAGTAGTAAGAATCTTCCTAAATGAGAATTCCTTGCTAAAACCAAATTCAGACATGACAAACTGATTAAATACCTTTACTTCTGTCTGCCATTTTCAGTTTAACTGTTAATATGATTTGAATTTGCTGCCTTTAGATAGTAGTCCACTTTTGCTACTCGATACCTTCTTTTCCTTAAAATCGTTAAAGCCAATTTTTAATTATTCCTTTTTGCTGATTAATCGTCATTTTTTTCCTCCTTCTGTTACATTTATGATTTTGCTTGACTTGGGTTCTTCTGGCTAATGGTACAATATCCTTCTTCAAATAAAGTGATTGAGATCGATAGAGTGAAGGACTGCTCCTCACCCTAAACTGAAAGCATTATAACCTAGGATAATCGTTCCATAGTTTTTATTGAAGTTTGAATTTGCCTTCATTCTTAATACATTTTTTCCTTATGTTAACTAAAGTAAATCTACATTTATTTGCATTTCAAAAAACAATAAAATCCTGCAGATTTCTTTGGAGGAAGGATATTGAGAGAGGTGGCAAAGTTTGTCCATTATTGAGAGTCTAGTAACAATAGTTTCTGCCATTTATATAATAATTTAAAATATGCATATTTTTATATATGTTATCTTATTTCATCCCCATAGCAACCCTATGAGGTGTTATTATTTTCCCCATTTTACAGATAAGGAAACAGTCTGAGAGAGGTTAAATGATTTTATGCATTTTCACATAGCTCATGATGTCTGAGACAGGATTTGAACTCCACATCCAATAATCCACCCATTGTGCTTTCTAGCTGTCTCAAGTGACAGGTAAATAAATTTGTATTAGGAATTATCTTTATGAACAGAATTTAAGGATATTTTAATAGGCTTAATCCACATATCTTCCAGTGTTCGCTAATTTCTATCCCAATGGGATGGTACAAGGCGACTTGGTGCTGTGATAATGACCTTGAAGCCTTACATTATCCTAAAGTCCCTTCTGAATTCTTCTCCTCCTAAGAAAGATTAAATTCCATTCCATTCTTAATATCATTAATTTATCGTATCCTTTCAAAATTTGTAATTTATATCTGGTATAAATGGCATCACTTAGCTAAACTGAAATTCCTTATGATTCAATGAACTTAAAACATCCCATTTCTAAACCATTGTGGATTAATGGAAGTTTACTTAAATTTAGAATCATGTCTGTATGTACTTTTACTTTTGGTCAATTTGTACAGCTATACTTTTTGCCTAACTTTATCAAGCATCAGTATTTTTTCAGTGCTACTTTTCCCTTACTATCCTTTCTTACCTAGAAGCTCATGTACTATACCAGTAGAAAGCTGGCTTGGGGCTCTGCATCTCATGGATTTTAGTGCGAGATAATTAATTCTGGCCACATTGTGAGAGATAATTCTGGCATTTTAATAACTTATTCCAATGTAAACTTTATATAAACAGGTATGTGAAATTTGTTTAGAAACTATATATTTTAATGTAAATATTTGTATTATATATTAATATATTTTAAACAATATTATTTTCTACCAGTAATCATAATTTTTATGTATAATGTTTATGTAGCACTAGAAGCAACTTCTTCAAAAAATAAGAAACCATCCCATTTGGTAGATTTTAATTAAATTACTCTCCAGTGATTCAGTATTCCACTTTTCCTAGTTCAAGTGTTTCACTTCCATTAAACATCTACTTTATGGTAGGGCATGCTGTCAAATATACCAATATACAGTGTTCTCCCTCTCTGCTAGCTTTCCTTTTTGATGAGTAGAATTTCATTGCTTTTTCCTTAATTCTGTCCTATTCAATTTTTTAAGTGAAGGAAGAACAAGATAACAAACCATTTAGTGTGACTTTTGTTTAAATAGCTAGTAAAATATTTTATGCTAAAAAGTCTGGAAGTAGAGTTTTTAGAAACTAGGTTGATAGAAGTTAAACATTTGATCAGTGATGTTTCAGCAGTCTGGAAAAGTTCATAGCTGATTGATGAATGCATTTGATCCATATCAGTCTTCATGTGAAATTAAAGTATTAGTCTTTTTTATTTGAAAGGGAGCGAAAATACATATATATGCACCACAAATAACAAGAAATACAATCCACAGTCTTACTGGTAGCATGACATTATGTGCTTAACACCTGGTACGTTATTTTAAAAATATATTTATAATTGAAATTGGTTTTTACATAGTGAGTGTTTTATTTCATTATGTTATTGGTATACTGTTGATTTGGCATAATGCAAACCTTTAGGATTTACAATTCTAAAAGTAGAGATGTGATCATTTGGAAATATTGCCCATGTGTGGCAAATACAATAAATCATTCTTCTTTTTCCTTTAGAATTCCAAGGACATTTACCTACTATACTTGGAAAGGGCTTAATACGAACTAAAGTGAAATTTACCAGTTTTTTTAGTTTCTTATTTTTTTGTTCGAACGCATTTTCATAGACTAAAGAAGAGATTATATGAGGGTAAAGAGTTGCCCCAATTCTTCTTCTTTTGAGGGGCATTTCTAGGATATCCTTCCTCCACCGATGGTTTAGGGAGAAGCTCCCTTTCTGGGAAATAGATTTGACTAATTGTCATTGGTTTCTGTTCAGAATTCTTTGTCTCCTATCTGTTACAGGTAGAAAGCCATCAACTAAAAATGGAATCTCTTTCATTTACTATTAAAGTACAGTTTTTCCCTGTCAGTGAGAAGAAGTACATAGCTACCAAAATAGTTCATGTGGTATAGAAAAAGGGGATGCTCCATTATATGCAGCAGTTTAATAATGTCAAAGATGACTATCGTGAAGTGTTAATTGTTCAGTGAAAAGTAACAGAAAATAACTAGTCTCAGGTAACGAATTTGGCCCCGCTCCTAGCCTAGTTTATAAATATACAGAATAAAGTTTTCAGAATTACACATCCATTTGAAAATAGAAGATAAAGAAATCTAGTGCCAGTATAATTTATCTTAATAAAATGCATTTTCCCCATGCAACTATTTATATCTAAAATGGTTGGGATATACTTTGGCAAGGATAAAAGGTATAGTTAGTGGCATATCATATCACTGCGTGGAGGCTAGCAATTAGAATGTAGCCAGACAAAATCACAAGGGGGTCTATAAATAAATAAAAGGAATCCTTAATGTGATTTAAATACCGTGACTGAGTTGTATTCAGTGACAGCCTGGTCACCAAGTACAGTGCGACATCATGCTCTATAGAGATGGATTCCAGCAAAAGACTTCTCCATCAGCCATCTGGCCCCTGACTCAGTAAGTCCAGCTCACTGAATGACACGTAACCCAGTGGGATGCACCAAATTTGCTTAAGCATAAGCATATCATCTTTTCATAACAAAAGCCTGGATATGACCCTAATTTTTAGTTACATGAAATTTTTGAGGTTAGTAATAAAAGCAAGATAATATCAAGGTACTACATATATACCCATAAAGCTCATTGTTCTTGGTTTTTTTTTTTTAAAGAAATCCAACCAAACAATTTGATTTAAATATCAATTCTAGCTTTAAATTGAGAGGGCAGAAAGGTCTACCTTAAAAATTTACTTTCATATTAAAGGAAAGGAGCAAAAAGTATCTAGCCTACTTGTTTCTCTCTTAGTATCACCAAGAAATCCAGTCTAGGTTTTTGAACAAATTATCCTAAACCTCAGAAATTTCCCATTCACTAGATCTTAGGGAATCTATGGGAAGAATGAAGCAAATGAACTCTGTTTTGAAATAACTCTCCCCCCCTCCCCCTTTTTGGTCATCTTCCAGAAGTTTTGGGCACACTCCATAATAAAGGTAAAGAACAAATAATATTAATTGTATTTTTTTCTGTAACTTCAGCCAGTCTTACTAAATCCCTTTGAAAGGTACTGTTTCTTAGTTTTTCCTTTTGTCAGTTGTTGACTATTTTTTGTTTGCATAAAGACATGCGTTACTAGATGTGAGTTTATTAGTAAAAAGAAAAACATGCCAGAACATTCCCTTTTTACTTAACCTTTGGCATTATATAGTGTGTAGTTTCTTAGCTGCTGTTAAGCAACTTGGTGAAATTATTTTATATGGTTATACCCAGAAGTGTGCTAGAGCTAGCTTCTACTGATTCAGAAAAGCCAATTGTTAAATTTTTAGTGTGACTAAAAGCAGCAGACTGGTTTATTCCCAGGAAGTGTACTAGAGCCAGTTCTTACTGGCCCAGGAGAGAGCTTATTGTTAAAATATCATTATGGCCATTTGCACCTTGGAAGTTGACAAATTATAAATCAGTTTGATTTATTTGTTGTTTAATTGTCTTAAGAAGGTAATGGAGAAAAATGTTAATAATGGAGATGAAACTTAAAAATGTGTTCTATGCATGTACATGCATGTGTGTGTATTTTATTTTTGTCAGCACACCCCTGATTATAACAAATTTTTCTTAAAAGATAGTTCCTCAGCAGTTTTCTACGAACTCTCAAGCATGTAGATGCTAGAAGAGTAGTACATGGAACTTGGTTTGGAAAACAAAACTTTAAAAACTCTTGCTCACAAATCGAGTATAAAGAAGCAGTAAATATCTTGAGGTAAAATCAGAAGATTTGCAGGATATCTGTGAAAGATATAAGAGAACTGAAAAGCGTTCGCTAGATACAGGCACAAATTAAGGACAAAGGAAAGGAATATACTTGCCTTTTAAAAAATAGTAATGAAAAATGAGAATGCTATGAAGTAGACATTTCAGATATCCTTTTCTTTTTTTTTTTAAATTTTTTTTTTATTTTTAGATTGCAACATACAGTTCTACATAATTTTGGGTTCCAGATTTTCTTCCCTCCC
>CM053626.1:305624644-305638152 GCA_028646595.1 Phalanger gymnotis | reverse complement strand
TTCCTTCCTTCCTTCCTTCCTTCCTTCCTTCCTTCCTTCCTTCCTTCCCTTCCTTCCTTCCTTCCTTCCTTCTTTCCTTCCTTCCTTCCTTCTTTCCTTCTTTCCTTCCTTCTTTCCTTCCTTCCTTCCTTCTTTCCCTCCTTCCTTCCTTTTCCAGTTTTCTTACACAAAGTGACTAATATGGAAATGTTTTATATGATTGTACATGTATAGCCCATATCAGAATGCTTACAATCACAGAGTGTGGGGAGGGGAAGGAGGGGAAGATTTTGGAATGTAAACTTTTTAAAAAAGAATGATAAAAATTGTTTTTACATGTAATTTGGAAAAATATTATTTTTAAAAAGAAGAAAAAATAAGTATATGAAAAAAGGTAACAAATACCCAAAAAAGTGCTTATCCTATGTCAAGCACTATACTAGGCACTGGGCTACAGAGACAAAAATCCAATCCGCGACCTCAAGGCAGACATTCTACTGGGTCCCAAAAGTATTAAGTTTCCATTGTTCCCACTCAAAAATATAAATAAAAACAAAACCCTTGTAACATATATGCATAGTCAAGTAAAATAAATTCCCACATTAGCCATGTCCAAAAATGTCTGTCTCATTCTGCATCTCCAGTCCCTCACCTCTCTGTCAGGAGGTGGGTAGCATGTTTTATCATGGGTCCTCTGGAATCATAGTTGGTCATTACATTGGATCAGTGTTCTTAAGTCTTTCAAAGTTGTTTTTCTTTACAATATTGTTTTCATTGTACAAATTGTGTCACTGGTTCTGCTCATCTCATTCTGCATCAGTTCACACAAATCTTCCCAGGCTTCTCTGAAACTTTTCCTTTTCCTCATTTCTTATGGTAAATAGTAATCTATTACACTCATATATCATAGTTTTTTCAACCATCTCCCAGTTTCGTTGTTACTTTTAGTAGCCAATGATTTAAAAGAAAGAAAAAGTGACATCACTGGGCTTTTTAAATACCCACATACATTCCTTATTTCCCAATTCCATATTTTTAAAAATTTGTCTGGAACTATGATTTCATCTCTGTAGGGAATTTTCTAACATGATCAGAGTTAGAGTTGGAAAGGACCTTAGATTTCATCTAGTCCAACCACTTCATTTTATAGATGGGGGAACTGAGGCACAGAGAGGTCAAGACACATGTAGTAGGTGGTAGAGCTGGCTCTAAATCTGGAGTTCTTTCTAACATAACACAGTTTGTAACTTAGAGGGTATCTGGCATTACAGAGAACTAAACTTACATAGTTGCACATAGATACAAAGCTAAAATGCATTAGAGGTGTGACTTGAATACAAGGAGGATCCTTCTGTCCACATGTGCTTGTTCCCTCTAGTCCTGCTTTTCCCTAAGCAAATAATAGCTTCCTGAGACTTGGCCTTCCCTAATCGTGGCTGCAAAATGACGGCCTCCTTGACTCTCTGCTTCCCAAAGATTCCAGCATAGATATCTAGACCTGCAGACCAGATCAACATCAGGCTTGGCTCCTCGGGAGAAAGAGAGCATGAAGGATATGTTTGGGTTTTCCCAATGTGAGTACCATATACACATAATTTCTAATTTGGTGTCTAATAAGGAAATGGACAAGTCTCGTAGGCTTACATTAATAGGACCAAAAGTAGTGGCCTTAGTCTCAAGTCCTAATTTTGGGTCATTCTTTAGAATTATTAATTATGTGCAAAGCATTATGCTGGGTGCTATCAGGGATACAAAGAAATGCAAGGTACAAACTTGCTCTCGAGGGGCTTGTGATCTAAATGGGAAGATATATAAAGGACGACTAACAATATAAACAAGACTATACAGGGTGTCCCCAAAACTTTGTTGTTGTTATCTTGTGTCCAACTCTTCCTGACCCCATTTGGCCTTTTCTTGGCAAAGGTACTGGAGTGGTTTGCCATTTCCTTCTCCAACTCATTTTATAAATGTGGAAACTAAGGCAAAATGGGCTAAGTGACTTGTCCAGGGTCACACTGCTAGTAAGTGCCTGAGGCCGGATCTTAACTCAGGAAGACCAGTCTTGCTGACTTCAGGACCAGCACTTTGTGCCCTACAGTACCACCTAGCTATCGGCCTCCCCCAAATCTTAGCGGCCTTTAAAGTTTTGAGAGTTCAAAACTGCACTAATACTTTTGGGATACCCTGTATATGCTAAGTGCTAAATGTTCGTTATAAACATTAAGTGTCGGAGAAATTTAGGAAAGAGAGATCACTTCCAGCTGGACTGGTCATGGAAAATTTCTCAGAAGAAATGGGACTTTGGCTGGGCTTTTACTTGGGCTGGACCTTGAAGGATGTGTAGAAAGTCACAGGGAGACAGACCTGGGCTCAAGATAAGATAGAACTAGGTAGCAGAATGAGTAGAACTTGAGACTTGGAACCAAATCTGGCTTCAGATGTTTCCTAGCCATATGACCCTGGGAAAGTCACAAACTCTTTTTTGCCTTAGTTTCCTCAACTGCAAAATGGAAATAATAGGTGCACTTGCTTTCTAGGGTTGTTGTGAAGATGAAATGAGATAATGTAGAGATGTGTGTGATAGAGAAACAATTGGAGCAGCCTAGCTTCAGCTGGGTAATTCCAGCATTTCATCTGAGGCCAACCACCTCGAGAGGCACCCCCGAATAGCAATTCAGATGAGTTTTTTTTTCCTATGAAATATAAATTTGAATGGATATAGATTTGGAGCCAGAGGCTCTGTTCAGATCCTGCCTTTGCTGCTTACTCCCTATGTGACTTTGGCCAAAGTCATTTACCTCTGAATGTCAGTCTCCTCATGTGTAAAAAATGTAAGGATTGGACTATATAATCCTTGCAGCTCTAAATCTATGATCCTAGGAGGGGAGGGAGGCAACAAGCATTCTTTATGTGCCAGGCACTGGGCTAAGCACTTTACAAATGTTATCTCATGTGATCCTCATAGCAACCCTGGCAAGTGGATGCTATTATTGTCTCCCTTTTTGTAGTTGGGGAAACTGAGGCAGACAGACTGAAGTGACTTGCTCAGGGTCACTCAGCTAGTGTTTGAGGCAGGAATTCAGCTCAGGTCTTCTTGACTCTAGGTCCAGTGCTCTAGCCATTAGGCTTGCTGGCAAAGCTGTCTCTAGGAATAAGTAATCCTATCCTTCCAATGAAATGTGGTAGGAAAGGACAAGAATCAAAGAACATGTAACAAACATGTAACACTGTAACAAAGAACATGTAACAGACTCAGCTGGCACTTTGAGTGAGGAGAAGGGTATGAAATGATGTCAGCTGTTTCTTGACTTCAATGCAAAGGCCCACATACCTGTGCTAAGACCCTGAATATTTAATTGTCACCCAGCTCAATTTCCTGTTGAAAGAGGATGTGAGGGGAGGGCCAAAGTTTGCAGTGGCTGACAAACAGGGACAGAGAAGAAAAGACAAGATAGGAAGGCCCCAGGGAAGCAGACAAATGGATCCTTATTGCAGAGGCTTAGTTTTAGTTCTGATATCCAAGGTTTTGTTTATCTTCTCCCCAAATATGGATATATAGGAGGTGATTAGGGAAAAGAAGGCAGTGTAATGTGGCTGTTTGGGCTGCAAACATGAAGATTAGAAAAAAGAAGAATAAGAGGAGGAGGAGGAAGAGGGAAGGAGGGAGGGAGAGAGAGAGGGGGGCGGGGGAGAGAGAGAGAGAGAGAGAGAGAGAGAGAGAGAGAGAGAGAGAGAGAGAGAGAGAGAGAGAGAGTCACTTTTGTTGCCTTAATGATATTCCCTTCCCTGAAGTGTGCAGTTCTGACTACCAAGCTCCTTGCTACTCCTAAAATAAACCCCTGGCTCCCTGGAGAACCGAGGGCAGGTCCCACCTGGGAGCTGTGGAGCTGATTGGCCTTCCTGAAAGAGAGGAGGCAGAATGCTGTGGCCAACTGGCCGAGCAGACTGTAGGGAGGCAGGCTGGCGGGCCTTACTGTGGGGCCAGGGAGGCCGATCTCAAGTGGCCAGTCTCTGGGGCTGCTCCCGCCCGCCCTCGACGACCATTTCCTTCTGCTGGGTCACTTTTCTATGGCTTGTAACGAGATCTCTCTCTCCCTCTGTCTCCCTTTTTCAATTAAATGAGTTAATTACTAGGCGTTTAACTTTTTGCCAGACTCTTTCATTAGGGCCTGGAGTTGGTGCGGAGCAGGCTAAGGGAAGTAATAACATTCGCAGTGAGGGGCAAATCTTGTTAATGAACAAATTAAAGTTCAAACAACGACTCAAGTTCACAGCCTCGGTGCGCTCGCGTCTCTAATCAGAGTCAGACGCGTTACTTGGCCGCTCCCTCCTCGCCTTTATTACTTTTTAAGCTTTTCATCAACACTGCTGGGCTATATTGGCCGCCCCCCACCTTTCGGCCCCGACGAGGGCTCGAGCAGTTATAATCCCGTCTTAATTTGGCAACTTTTGTAAATCGCATAAAAGGCCCGGTCGCCACCTTTGTCCAGCGTGCGATTGCCGCCGCTGCCCGCTGCCCCCAGCGCCTCGAGCTAGCTCCGGGCTCCCGGCCCGGCCTCCTGGAGGCGGTGTCTGGGCTCCCCTCGGGCCTGCCAAGGCAGAAGATGCTGAGGAGGCCCGTGGCTGCGCTGCTCCTGCACATCTCCATCACTCCTGCCTTCTTGTTTTTCTCCTCTGCCCCACTTTCTCTCTTCTATCCTCCATTTCTCCCCATCTTCTTTCCCCTGCCTTCTTTTTCTTCTTACACTTCCTTTTTCTCTTCTTCTTCCATCTTTCCTTCTCTATCTTTTCTCTCCTTTCTCCCTTCTTCCTTTTCACCCTATCTTTTCTCCTTCCTTTCTCCTCTCCACCTTTTCCCTTCTCTCCCTCCTTTTTCTCATCCCCTTTATTTTTCTCCTCTCTTCTCATCCATTTTCTTCCATCTTTCCTTTCTCCTTCATTCCCTCTCCACCTCCCTGCTCACCCTTTCACTCTATTCTGCTTTTCCCATCCACATTTCTCTTCCTTTCTCTTTCTTCTCCCTCCTTTCTATCTTCCCTTCTTTCTCTCTCCTCTCTTTTCCTCCTTTTCATTTCTTCAGTCTCTCTTCCTCCTCGATTGTCCTCCACTCTCCTTCCATGCTTTCTTCTCTGTCGCCCTCCATCTTCTTCACTTCTCCTCCCCCTTCTCTCTTCTTTTCACCTCATTTTCTCTCCTTTTTTCCTCTCCTTGTTCTCTTCCTCCTTTTCTCCTCCATTTTCTTTGCTTCTCCCTTCTCTTTCCTCCTCCTCCTCTCTCCTCCTCCTCCTCTCGGTCTCTTTTTCCTTCCTCACCCTCTCTGGTCCCTACCACCGACCCAACCCCCTCCCCAGCCTAAGCCCAAGGCACCGTGGAGTCCCCGGGGCCCTCGTTGGGCCTTTCGAAGGTCCCTTGCTCTCCTTCCCCGTACCCGCGCATCTTTCCCCACGCTGTTTATAGACCCTGGGTCGAGACTAGGGCCTTTTGCCATCCCTCGGTAGCGCAGGCAGTGGAAGGAAGCCCTGTGCCTTTCCTCCGGTCTCTCGGGAGGGTGGGCCGAGAGGAAGAGGGAAGGCGCTGCGGGGCTCCAGCTTGCAACCCTCCGGGGCTGGAGAGAACTCTAGCGAAGGGCACCTCGTGAGGGCCCCCCCCCGTGGGAAGGAGTGAGCTCCGGCGTGGAGAGCTCACTTCCAGGGTGGTGAGGGGGCAACTCTCTGGGGGTTGGCCAAGCCGTCTGATCGTCTCCGTCGTGGCAGACGTGCAGTTTCAGCGTCCACAGCCCCGAGGAGGTGGAAGCACGCAGCAGACAGGGTATCAGAGAAGGGGCTAGATTATCGAGAATTTTCTCTCCCTTTTCCCCTCCCCCCTTTTTGGGACTGTGGGTTGCGTGGGCTTTTTTTCTTTTTCTACCACATTCACTGCTGTTTCCTCGCTGCCATCCGCAGAGTGTGGCTTGCTATAATCACCATGACAACTGCGGTCTATGAGCATACAAATAATAGAGATGAAATAGACAAAAGATTAGCATGCCGTGAAAAGTACAATAAGTTTCTTATTTAGCATTTAGATAACTGTCTTTCCTTCGGAGCAGGCTTCAAAGTTGAAGCCAGTTTAGACCAAGAGGATTAATTCTCTCTCCCGCATGCTTCATTGAATCTCTCATTACCAAACTTTGTCTGTATTGATGTAAGATTTGATTGAAGATTAGAGCATTTAGCAAATCTTGCTTTTCTGCATGTATCGGGTCTTTTCAAGCGCAGATCGCGGTGCCCAGTGGTCAATACCCTTACTTTTATCCAGTGTCTGCTTCATTTAAACTTCATCAACTCCATCAATGAACTGGAACAGGGAAACGTCTCTGCGGTCAGAATGTTGTGCTTTTGCGAGATCACGCTTTGCTCTTTCCCAATCCGTCGGCGTTAAACCCAAAATTGCACTATGATGAAGTTTTTTTTTTAATCAATATGATAATGACAATTGGCCCTGAATGCTTTGGCCCAACTTAAAGTGGAAAGCTATCTGGCTGCCATTATCAAAACAACTTCTCCTTGCCTCTGTGAGGGGGCCCGCCTTCTTTTGTGTGCGCCTTTAATACCTCGAATATTGCTCACGCTGGAGAATGATGCATCTTTGGAGGGGAAGGCTCGTATGTCACCGCGAGAAAGGGAAGCCGACCGATTGGCGGGATGAATTATCTGGCTTGTTGCAGTGAATTATTTGCACTGTTTCCCTACCCAGTCAACAAGTTCCTGAGGTATAATACAGATCAATCAAAACTGACGGAGCGCATGTGAAGCCTTTACTGTGTAAATCTGGGTTTCCTGTCCTTGCCTGGTTGGCCCTGGCATCTGTATATCATTTTTATACTGCTACCAGTAGAGCAATTTCAAAAATATTTGCAAGGAAAATTCATGTCCCCATCTGTTCCTGGAAGCATAAATGTGCCACCTTTGGAGGGTTTTCACTGGTAATCATATCTTTAATGATCAACAGACTTGTGATATATACCTTTCCATAAAATGGGGTTTTCTTCACTTTATTGTGATTGGCCAGAATAAATAGCTTTTCCATATGTTACGGAGATAAAATATAAGATTAGCAGAGGTCGTTTGGTGGATAGTAAACAAAAGAAACAATCCATTCCAAATAATCTTTAAAAAGAAGCAGCTACAAAATTAAGTTACATTAATACAGCATCTGGGGCCCAGCCCTGGGAGACAGACCTTTCCCGCTCTGGAAATGGCGCCTTTAAAAATAGCAACACGGAGTTTTCTAAGTTATTCTGGGGGCTCTCCTCTAGATGCTGCACATTTATTGGGGGGTAGAGGGAGGAAGGTCGGGCGCTGTATGTAGTAGGGGAAAGGGGAAGAAGAGCATATTTTAATGCTTGGGTTTTTTTTTTTGATTGAATTTTAATGCTATCCTGTTGTATTGCAAGTTATCTTGGAACAAGCAAAGGGAAGAAAAAAAATCTTGCTTCTGGAAAAGCTCTGAATGGCGTTTCTTTTTATCTCCTTGAAAGTGCGTGTGTGTATGTGTATGTGTGTGTAAGTGGGGGGGGGGTTGGAGAAAGGGATGTTGCTAATGATTTTGAAATAAATGATAGTTCTACCTTCTATAGTTTTTATATTTCAAACTTCAAAGCAAAACCCGCTCAGTCTGGAGAGGGTAGGGAGAAACAAGTTCCAGGCGCCCACAGTAGCCTAAATTGTGCCCCATTTCTCTTGAAATTACAGGTGGATTTTGAAAACTGGATTCGAACTTGACGTTTTCTGAGGCCCCCTCCCGAGCCGCAACAGGGCAGACTGGCCTCGAAGAGCCACCTCCTCCCTGGGGCCCTCCTGGTCACCATGGTATGTTGGTACAGGGGTGTGGGGGGGAAGGGCCACGCGGAGGGGAGGGTTATGTTAGCGCTTGAAGTGAAGCTGTCTCTCCAGTGTTCTTCCCTGAACGCTTCTGGTGAGCTGGAAGGCAGGGGGTGAGAAGACCTCCCCAGAAAGTGTAGTCTGTTGTTATCTGCAGTAGGGATATTTATTTCCATTTGGTAATAAAATCTAAAGACCCACACGGCACTGTACCTATAAAATAGGAAACCAGGTCCCATTTGTGATAGCTACACCACACTGCTCTAGCAAACCTGGGATTCCTTTGAATCGGTTCTTTACTTTTTGAAGGTGGGAGGGGCCTGTAGTTGTACAGACTACCTACAATATTTCTCCCCTCCCCCCTAATATTTTTCTCAGAATTTAGCAATGACTAATTCCAAAAGGGCAGGATGAAGTAAGTCATAGAATATTTAGTTACTTCCAATAAACAGGAATCTACCCCTTCCTACAAATACAGGTATAATAAAACTCTCCCCCTTCACCCCACCCCCAAGACAAATCAGAGTATTTACTTTGCTCTCCCTAAAGAGTTCAGCGAACTAGTATGGGATCTGTTTTTTTGTGCTGTGGGATCTGTTCTCTTTACTATTAATATTAATGAGAGTTAAGCTTTTCAATTCTTCTGAAATTGAGACCTTGCTCCAAAAGGGAGTGGGATCGGTGGGTTATGCCACTCGAGTCTCAGAATTGTATTTATGTAAAAGTATTCATCTATTCAGATGAATTGTTACTAATTCTTTGTTTCTTTGAAAGCTGAGACTGGAGACAGACCCACCCCCCTTTCATCCTTTATATACCTAATGGAGTTTCCCACAGTAGGGAACACCTGTGCCTGATACCCTAGTCCCAGATCCAGAAGATTGGACTCCACTTCTCACAAGCCAACATCTTCAATGTCTGAAAAGGTACTCCCCCCCAAAAAAAAACCCTACATCTGTCAATTCTTAGCAAAAGGTTCCTGTTTACATTAAAGTGTCTTATTCTCATTTTTGGAATTCAGAAATTAGACCTGACTCTGGCCTGTCCTGGCCCTGGACTGCAGGCATTCTTGCTGGAGGAGTAAGTAAGATACCATTGGTATCCTTTATATGAATTTCCTAGATACGGATAAGAGAAATGAACTTCTATGATCCCAAACCAACAACAATAAACAACTCCAACAGGCTGCTCCAGTGCAGTGAAGACTATGAACCGGAGAAGATTGCAACCAAAAGTATCAATTTAAGAAGCTGTTATTTCCAGCATGGAAAAGAAGATATGCTTTGTTCAAACACACGCAAAAAAAAAAAAAAATGATCACAACACTGGAGGTGAGGAAACTCAGGGTCATGACTGTGTTAGCAACAGGAATATAGATATATTTTACTTCCTTCCTCACTCCCATAGGGAATTTTCTGTAGGGAAACTCCTTCCACCATTGCAGATCAGTTATTGTCTATAACTTGCCTTCTTAGAGAGTTGCCTTAGGGAGTTGCACTTTGGGAGGTTGTAACTTGCCTATGATCACTTAGTATGTTTCTGAGGCAGGTCTTCCTGAGTCAAGGGCCAGCCCTCTTTCCAGGACTCTATGCTTTTTCTTGTTCATGACCCACGCTAATGTTAAGTATGCCTGTGTATAGATGAACCTCAGAACGTGGAATAAAAGCACCCAGAAATGACGGGTGAAAGAGATGATTTGCAGTTACTGAAGGAACCAGAGAGCTGATCTCCTGCTTTGTGTGTGCTAACTCCCAAACCCCAATTTTTTTTTCCATGTGACTTTGACCAGAAGAAAAGCTGCTCAGCCTGCAGGCAATGGATAGGGAACAAAATACAGTCACTGTCCACTCGGGCTGTTGCCCAGTAGGAGGCAGGTGAGGCTGGTTTCTGAATTTCAGATGAGGTTTGCAGGCCTAGGGATACAGTTGTACCTACAGACACGACTGTTCCAAGTCTCTCTGATGCTCTGGTGGATTGTACCAGCACACCCACGTGAGGCCGCTTGTGATTTGTTGGATGGAGACTCCCTGGTCTCTTACTAGAACCAAGGAACTCAGTCTGAAAACCGACTTGCCACTGGGACTCCCTGTTTTAAAAGAAAACCATTTAGGACACTGGGCTTTTTGAAAAGTTTTCCCTCAGCACCACTGTGGGTTTTGTGCAGAATTTCTTTATCCTCTCTTGCGATATTGAGGATGAAGAGCTCTCAAGTCCGTGTCTTCCAACTAAGTATGAGACATTTTGTTATGGAAAAAAAACCCAGACAATTATAGCAACCTTAAAAATTGTATTGCAACTAGTATTATCAACGACTCATCAAAGGAGAGGAGAAATGGCCAAACTCACGAGTCAATCTCATCTCTTCCCTTGACCTTAACAAAATAATTTTGCTGCAGATTTGTCTAAAAGTCACAAGAACACTTTTAAGGAACACGGCTTCTAACCAAAATCCCTTTGCCCTTCCCTTTGGTAGCAACGAGGAATCATTTTTAGGTGAAAAGGTCCACTTTGGCATGCTTCCCCCCCCCAAAAAATAAGTGTTTGAAAATAGAGGTGAACTCTAAGGGACCTATGTTTCCCCTGTCTCAGAACCCAGCCTGGAATTCACACATCTACCAAGCTAGTCTTTTTCTTTGACCAGGGGAAGATATGATTATGGGTGGGCGGGTGTGTGAACCTGAAAGAAATTCCCAAGTCTTGCTCAAGGTATTACATTCTTGGTTTGAAAAATGACCACCATTGACTTTTAAAGGGAATATGTGAATTCCTTCTTAATGCAACACCACTTCACAGCTCATAAATTCATTCATAGCTGAAGCTCTTACATTGCTTTGCTTCTTACAAAATGCAAAAGTGTTTATAATTTTGATCAAGAAAATAGGATATGACTTCACATGTATGATTGACATCACATTGCTTGTTTTCAATGGGTGGGGGAGGGGTGGAAGGGAGAGAATTTGGAGCTCAAAATTTAAAAAAATGAATGAGAAAATAAAATAGATTATTAAGAAAATAAGGCATTTCTTGGCAATGGAAAAAAAATTTAAAACATATATATAAAACAATAAGGAAATTGCTTTGTGTCTTTTCTGATTTTTATTTGAAGATTGTTCTTTTGTTTCACGGGAAATGTTTGGGGAAAGCAGCCTGCTTTATGTAGAGCTAAGTGAGGTTCTCTAGCGAAAGAAGGCCCCGATTTTGCACCTTCACGCCATTAAAATTTGACCTAATCCCAGAGTAACTGGGGCAAGAAAGATAATTTTCCCCATGAAAGGAAAATTCCAAAGGGGTTTTGTTGTGTGGGGAGGTGGAGATCGTGGGTTTTATTTCGAACCCTTATAAACCAAAGTGCACCCACAAAAAAATCTGTGTTTGGAAGTTTAGCAAGAATCCCCACATCCAGGTGGGCACTATGAACCCACCTGAGAAGAAATCTGGTGTGGGGATAGTTTGTGCTGGACTCGAAATTTAAAAGGCTTGAGTTCGAATCTCACCTAGCTTTAATTGGCTGTGTGTATCTAGGGAGAAGTCGCTTAGTCTTTTGGCCTCAGTTTCCTCATCTGCAATTGGAAATAGCAATATCTACAGTACCCAACGTGCATGAAGTGTTGCTTCGCGATCTTTACAGCTCCATAGGAATGCCTGCTATTATTTTAACCACATTCGCTGACCTTTATTTTTATACACATCTCCAACAGGGAGTGGCAACCGCAGGCAGAATTGGGAGCAGGCTGGAGTCACCGCAGCCCACCTGCACTGCTTGTTCTGGGGTATCTTAGGAACTCCAGCTCTTCCAAGGCGCAGAACCTCTCGCGTTCTCTATAGGGACAGCATGGGGAGCGTTCCTTCCTTGTTCGGTGCTTTCTATTCAGTGGTCGAGGGGAGAGACGGTATTAATGTTTTTAGCATGCCTTTCGGAGACTACAAAAAGCAGAACCCTTTCAGAACCTCGGAGGCTGCAGCCAGCCGCTAGACTTGTCTTTGGTGTAGCTCTCCAACCCCATCTCCCTCTGGGTTGCTAGGGGTAGGGGTGGGGTGGGGAGGTATTAGATCACTCTTCTAGACTGTCCAGGCTTTGACCTCGGTCCGGAGTCCCGGGGAGAAATGGTAAGAACGGTAAGGGAAGAGCCCGGGCTACAGCCACGCTAAGTAGACACTCTTGAATGGCACTTCTTTTCTCAATATATAAAACCACCCTCCAAAGAACAGAGCCTTATTGCAACCTCGCCCCTCAGACTCAGGGGACGGAGGGACAGGAATTAGGGGCTGGCGGGTTTTTCTTTTTTTCTTTTAGTTGGCTAAGTAGAGTCTCAGACAGTAGGCGGCTGGGTCACTCCCGAACTCCGGCTGGGCTGGTGGAGTGAGTGTGTGTGTGTGTGTGTGTGTGTGTGTGTGTGTGTGTGTGTGTGTGTGTGTGTGTGTGTGTGAGAGAGAGAGAGAGAGAGAGAGAGAGAGAGAGAGAGAGAGAGAGAGAGAGAGAGAGAGAGAGAGAGAGAGATTGAGAGATTTGGATTAAATGCAGGGCAGGTGACAGTACTCTCCCTGGCAGCCGGGTTTGGGACCCATCCAGTGTCTTTCACCAACTCTACTTGACCCCCACCCCGCACCCCTTCAACCTGCTAAGTAGCCACTCCTCCCGGGATCGGGCCTTTCTTTCCCACCACAATGACCTGGGTTGCAGCTAGAAGCCAGTCTCCTCAAGTACAGAGAGGCAGAGGAAACTCTCAGCTCAGCTTCCCAAGCCCTCACTTTCCTGCTAGCTGCCATCTTCTCCAGGCAGAGCCTGCTTATGTTATGGCAGGTCCGCCTGAAAGAGGCTGCCAGAGGTTTCCGGGGAGTGCACTCGAATTGGGGCCTCTTATCAGGCAGGGAGAGAAAGGAGGTGTGAGTAGTGTCCATCCTGGGCAAGAGAAACCGTGGCACTTCCCTCGGACAGCTGTTTCCTGGCATTTTTAGTCAAGAAACCACCAAGCCACCGCAGTAGCTTTAGACCAGGCTTCCTCAGCTTCCCTATCCATAAGCAATTAGGGATTGCGGATTGTTCCTTGTCCCAGCCTGCAAGTCAGCTCGCCCGCCCCTTTCCTTCAGAGGGGTCGAAGCTGTGGGAAGCCCCACTGCGGCACTGTTAGACTTGGCAAAGTCTGCCCTATAGTAGACCAGAGCTTTTCAGCCCTCCAATGGACCAACAGAGCTTCCCCGCCCTCCAATGGACCATCCCCAAGTGGAACCGCCCTTCCCACCCTCTGGCCGTTTGGATTAAAGGGACCCCAGACCCGTTTGGAATTAGCTAACTGCCTGTACCCACTAGGACAGCCTGAAGGGCGGCGAAGGTTCTCCAGTACGTGGAAGGCCTGCACGGGAGGCTACAGCCTCGGCCCCCTCACCTCTTGGCCCGGGGATGGGATGAGGAAGGGGCAATGCAGCCGAGGCTGGGCTCGGAGCAGAAGGCTTCTTCCCGCCGGGCCCTGGGAGCTGTCCCTATCCTCCCTTGCTGGTTCCCAAACACGTCTGAGTAATAGTCAACTGTTTTTTTTTTCCTTTTCTTTTTTTGTCACTTCCTTAAGATGCATCATCCCTGGTCTCTCTTGTTTCATTACGAAAAATCCCAGAGAAACCACCCGGCAGGATCAATCAGACGCAGGCAGCCAGACAGTTTTCTTGTACTTT
>CM053626.1:305614644-305619644 GCA_028646595.1 Phalanger gymnotis | reverse complement strand
ATATGTACATACAATAATATATGTATATGTATTCACACACATATATTATACACAGCCGTATACACATATATGCAAATACATGTTTCTCCCTGTCCCATATTGCCCCTTGCTACAGGCCTTCTGTTTTCCTGATGACAATGTCTCGCCTGTTCTGCATTATTTCCATCCCTAGTCTGTGTAGTGTACAGCTTCCTGTGGGTGCCTGGGTCTTTCTATAGCTTTGCTTGTTTATCATAGGACTAGTCTGGCCTGCAGGTACAATCCTGCAAAATAAAGGCTAAATGAAAACTATTTGGCAACCAACATATTGGTTAGTCTTCTACTAAAAGATTACCTACGTGGGGGCCAACCCCATGGTTTACCACAGAGCTTGCTGGTGTTCTCTTTCAAGCACCATGAGCAGTTTTGCAGCATTTGGTGATGGCTCGCTGTGAACTCAGCCAGAGAATATGCATAAGCCAACATTTAGAGAGTGTGTTCTGGTGTGCAAAGCCCTTGCCCCACACAATCCTATTTGAGACACAACAGCCCCACCTCTCAGGACCATGGGTGTTATCATACTGATTTTACAGATGAGGAAACTGAGTCTCAGAGGTAAAATGACTTGCCCCCAAGTCACAACCAGGAAGTGTTGAGGTGAGATCTGATTCCAGGGCTCTTTATATTATATGCTGCCCTATGACTTTTGAGGAAGGGATGTGGGAAAAGGAAGATAAGCATTTATTGAGCACCTTCTATGTGCCAGACATTGTGCTAAGGGCTTTTACAAATCTGATCTCATTTGTTCTTTATTTCTTTAATGCTCTAATATATGTGGCAATAAGGTCACAGATTGAAGAAAAAAACCCAAACAAATAAAAATCCCCTAGAAGCTTGGAGTGTTAAAATAATATTATAGCCCATCATGCACCCAATAATGCCTATGCAGTGTGTGCCTTATTAGTAAGTTTGTAGGTTCACAGAATTACCACTGGAAAGGACCTTAGATGTTGCCTAGCTCATTCCCCTCATTATGTAATCATTGCATAGTGTGGGGCCTTTGTAGAAGCTATGGAAAGAATGCTGAGCTTGGAATCAAGAGAGCCCTGGCTTTGAATACCAGCTCCGGCCCTAGCCAGTTGTGTGAATTTGGTCAAGCCTCTCAACCCCTATGAACCTCCATTTCTTCATCTGTGAAATGGGAATAAAGATGGTTGCAATACTTACCTCCTGGAGTTGGGAGGAGAGCACCAGGCTAGTCTCAAAGTGTTCTAAAGATGCAAGTTGTGGTGGCGGTGATAATAATGAGTAGCACCAAGGCTGAAAAGAATGGGGAACTTCTGATGTGCCTGTTTTCTCCACTTACCCTCTCAAGGTTCCTTCTCTTGGGATTTTTAAAGATGTGTCAACGACTCTGCAGGAAAACACAAGCACTTGGATGGGTGGGTAGGTGGGGGGGTTTCTAATTTTACTGTTTGGTGATACTGGGTTTTGATTACCTTCTAATCAGAGAAATGCAATCAAGACAAAAGAAATGGACTCACAATTCTCTATACAATTGAAATGGTGACTCAGACCTCATTGGGATGCCAGAAAACAGGTAATGCCGAAATTTTGCAACTGGTATTTTCTGCCTGGGGGAGGAGGAGCCTCTTGAAGTGCTTAATACAATTTCCACATTTATATCTCTTTTTTGAACCCAGTAAGAATGATGTCATTCTTCATGGCTAGCTACCAATGTACAAAATACAGTCAGTGTTTTAAGTTTCCACAAGTTCTGAATTTTTACCAAAAGTTCTCATAAGCTTCCCTCCCCCCATCCCTCATCACTGATGTGTGTTTTCCTGAAAGTATCATCTTTACTTCAAAGAAATATGAAGAAAGTACTTGGAACAATCTTGGATTTTAGTAGAAAAATGAGTTATTTGTTGTTATTGCACTGTTACCTTGTTCTCATCTCTTTTGTTGGGATTCAGATGGAAATGATTCATGGATAAGTCACTATTTATCCCGCTATTTTAAAAACATTTAATGTCTGGTGTACCATGGCAGAGGTGGATAAAACGATTGCTTTTGATGATTGAATACAAGCATTAAGATGTCAAATCATTTTCTCTCTATTATTATTATTATAATCTATTTGTATAAATCCAAAATGGCCCCATGGATTTCAATCAAACATTCCCAAAATGTCTCCTCTATATTCAGACTAAGGCATATTTGCATGCATTAATAATTTGTTTTGGCTTGGAAGTTATGAGCAAGGGAAGAGGAATAAACGACCAGTTCTGACCTAGACTATGAGACATATTGATATTGATATTGATATTGACGCAATGTTTTTTTTTACTGGGGTAGGGTTCAAATCTCTTTACTGAGCCTAGAGCTCCCACAGACTTCAAAGAGAGATGAATGACACAGGGAACTTCCTCTGTGTGTGTGTGTGTTTGTGTGTATATAGCATATTTATGCAATATGCAGACGTGGCTACAATCTATTATTCCTGACTGTTATTTCAGCTGCGACTGTAATTTTTAGATGAATGGTTATAATCTTGGTAATGCACACGTGAAAAGTTATGCGTTCATGCTTGAAAGGAGGGTCATTAAATATTCATTATTACCACTCAAATTAGTTGTCATGCCCTATATAATATTAACAGTTACCCGTTACCATCTCACTAGTTTAAATTCAGCAGTAAGTGAACGGCAGGCTGTCTGTAACCCACAACGGGGGAGGTGGGATTTTTTTTTCTTTCTTTCCTTATTGAGAGAGAAGCCGAGAAATAATTTTAAAATCTCTCTTCCATTTTCTTGTTGACAAACTATTTAAGGGAATAATTGATTTGTCAATAAACACGCCTTCGTCGTGCTACAGGATTGTAGCTGGATTTACTCCTAGTTGTTTAATTACTGCCGGAGTGGAAAAGCCAATGCTTCTTCAAATACTTTATAAAGAGAAACGTGAAAAGACAAAGGTCAAGATGGTGCAACCTTTTACACATATCCAATCTAGCTCCAAAGAGTCGGTGTTCATTTTATAGGCAGATCTTGAAGTCTTCCTTTTGCAGGGACAGCCGATTAACATCCGTAGTGTTTCCTATTTGGCAGTAAATCAAGGCTGGGGGGTGGGGCGGGAGTGGGGTGGGGGGAGCCCAGACAACAAATAAGAGATGAATTTTATGAAGATTCTCCATGAGCATATAAAACCGTTTTTACTGTAAGAAGAGCTTCCTCTATTCTTCAACCTATTCTAGTCTCCTGAATTCGTTATTTGAAGACATTTAGGGCAGCCAAATTTTCTTTTGATCATACACACGAATCATTGCATGCCCCTAGTTGCTTAAATTGCTTTTCCCTCTCAGAAAATAGCTATAAATCTGAGTTCTCACTCATCTAACTTTGGAAGGTTCTTTTAAAGAATCAAAATCGGTATCTAATGAATATATTTTGCATTTCTTGACATTACAACTGGACTCTTCATAATGAGGGTTTATTTTATTTTACTTTTTCCCCCCTGCACAGAGGGGAGGAAAAAATATATAGGTCCATGAATCAATCTAGATAATGGGGAAGGCTGAATGTAATAAATAATACAGTAACAACCCTAAACTAATGAGCTGTTGCTAAGGTACATTTCATAGGCTCATCCTCTATATAAAAAGTCACTAATAATCCCTCGGTGTAATCAGATGATAAAGCTTTGCCATAAGGCAACACCTGTGCAATTAAATCTGCAGATTCTTTTGCACGTTTCATTAATTTCTGGATTTTGTAAAGGCACAGTGACTATACTAATAATCTAGTCTACTTGACTCCATGTCTACTCGAAACAAAGTGTCTAATTAGATACAGGTAATTAATTAGAGATAAATGGAGCTAATCAGACTCAGTTAACACTAATTCTCTGAATTAAGACATTTTGGGACACCTACTATACTACTGATTTTGAGATTTTGCACTAAGATTGGGTTCCAGGATAGTTAGAAAAAAGTCAAGGTTTGAGAACTGAATAGCCTTTTGATGGTATATTTAGGTTTCTGAAAGGAGAAGGGATTATTTTAAAAAATGCAATTTTATGACCTTTACATGTTTGCATACATAATCCACTTTGTAGTGGTGACTCCAGCCAATGCTAACATCCGTATTGATGGTTTTTTTTGTTTTGAAGTTTAATTATTGCTGTTTGTTTCTATACCACAGCTACTTTCCTTTAACTATCTCACCTTACAATCTTATACCCTCTTGTAACAAGCAAAAACATTTAAGAAAAACCAATGTGCAAACCACTGCATCTGCCTATATGTATGACATTCCACTTCAATACTCCCCCCAGATCTCTCTGTTGAGAGGAGAGTGGTGTTTTTCCCTTATCTCTGGGTTTCCTGGGACCATAATAGTTAAATTCATTAGCGTTTCAACTGTCTTAATCATTTAGTTGCTGTCTTCATTGTGTATAATTATTTTCCCCCAGTTCTGCCTTCTTCATTCTATCTCACTTCATACAAGTCTTTCCATTCTTCTCTGTCTTCAAGTCAGATTGGATATGCTCAACAATAGTTTTTGTCATCAACTCAATCCACCAAAGTTGAGACCAGTAAGGATTCACTGGAAAATACAACAGTAAGAAGACACAGGAAAGAGATGCCCTGAAATGCTCATCCCTTAAAGACTTTCTTCTTTGTAAATTTGACTGGAAAAGACTTTTCAGGTAAGCCTTTTCTTTTTAAGTATTATGCTAAGCATGTACTACGTCACAAATTATTCTTATTTCCTAGTTGGAATTAGAATAAAAGCTAGAATTAGAAATGCTGCATGCTCATCCTGGCTTTGTGATGATCTCAAGGTAGGACCTCAGTCATTCTCTGTTTTAGGCTATAGCCATATACGTAGCATGGAATGAAGGGCCGAGCTGACCACTTGTCCTAAAAAAACAGTCAAATTAGAAAATTCAGACTAAAAAAAAAATGCTTTGAGGCCCTGAGTTTTTCAACTTGTCTGTCCACACAGTTATAACTGACC
>CM053626.1:305591650-305614144 GCA_028646595.1 Phalanger gymnotis | reverse complement strand
TCAGAACCACCTTTGAGTGCATAGAGATCTCTTCCTGAATAATCTGTGCTGTCCCAGGGTTTGATTCAACCAGTGCAATGTCATCTGTAAGCAGGAGTGTCTGGAGGACTTCACTATCTGCAGAGAGAAGCCTTCTCTACTTCTACTCACTGTTGAATCTCTTCCGTCATCTCTTCTGCCTGTGTATATACCTCCCCTGTTTTATGCCTCATCTAACATTTAAGATCAGAGAGCCACTGAACAGAAATATTTCTATCATATCTTCCAAAGAATGTTGAATGGTTTTGATATGTGGATGGGAGATACCTTATTGAAAAAGAGCCTTAGGAGGAGTTTTACTCTATTCAATCAAATGCTTTTAATTAATCAATAAACAACGAGATAGCTTATTACATTCACCACACCTTTCATTCAATTGTAAAATGGCAAAGATATGATCCATTGTTGAATGCCATTTATAAAATCCTAATTGTTCCTTACCAATGACCTCATCAGGAATGCCCTTGTGTTTTTATAGCTTCAACAAAGATTTTGTTTAGATGGAAGAGAAAGCATACAGACAGCAGCTGCTTATCAAAGAGTGAAGTATAGTGGCTTCCACTGTCCTTGGTGGCAAAAATAATTTGTTATGTTAATGTTTACAGATTTTTTCCATTTTTTCCTTCTTTGTTGTCCTATTTTTATTGCCCTTGGGATAACTTCAAATAATTATGTCTCTTCCTGAGCTTTTCTATAAATTGGTTTTTACCTTGCACTGCTTCTTTCTTCCTTATGACATGGTACAGCTCATAATTAGTCATCATCATTCTTCATAAGATTTTACAAATACATTCATATTGTATTTAAAAATGCATTTTAAAGTAGCTCCTGTATGACTGTGTAAGTAGCTTCTTTTGTACTCAGATTGCCTATGACCTATCTATAGGTACTGACTGAACCTAAGAATTCCCAGCCACAGTTCTCGTATCTAAGCAGTCTCCCACCAGATATTCTGGCTCTATAAGTAACAAAGTTCAGTCAGCTGAGAGAATATGTAATCTCTGTGACAAGACTATCTAAGGCTTTTCCTCTTGGTGTAGGGAAGTGGACTGAAAGATCAACCTGGACTTAGTTTAAGCATCCTCCCTGTCAATTCTTCTTGGACAAGCCGAGACCGGCCACCATGGTCTTCCCTCACCTCCAGTGTCTTCTGCCTCACCACTCATCTGGTAGATGAGCTAGCTTCTGCCCAGAAGATCCACAATTTTACGAAATTGATGCCAGAATACTCTCTTCACCTTAGTCACCTTCTTGTCTCATCTTTCTCTATATTTTTGGAAAACCCAATACATTTGCCGCATTTATTGCGGTGTCTGCATAATTTCTGCCACTCTGGGTCCCTTTATAGCCCTTTGCACAGTATCTGGGCTACATGAGCACAGATGTCCTCAGAAGTTTCATGAATAGTATTGATCTGAAATATGATCAAGAGTGTTTAACAACTGGCTCTCTGGGGGGAAAATGTATGCATGTCACACTTTTAAGTTTAATCTGCATTATTAACATTTTCTCCATCACTTTCTTAAACCTAGACAATGAAACAGTAAACTAAGCTCTTATTTGTAGCATTTGCCAATTTCTAAGATGTAAATGTTAACACTGAAAATTTAACAATCAGCTTTCAGCTCTCACAAACCAATATAAGCCAGCTCAAGCACATCACTGGATATGACACATACTAGCCAACCAAACATAAGTTCAACCCCTGTTACATTTCTAACAGGTCTGACATTGTCAAGTTACCCCAGGAAGAGTACATTCACAGTTGATCAATAGGACAACGACCCACCAGCCCAACTGTGCCATAGACTTTTTTGTCACATAGACTCCATGGCCTCAATTAAGTGGCAGGAATTCAACCTTTTCCTAGCTCCATAATTTCTAGCAAACACTGTCTTGTGATGAAAGGAATTGAAATAGTAAGGCAATAATAACAATGTGGATGATAACTGTCAAAATGCCTATGTAGTTCTGTATCACAAAGTATATGAGACTCTCCACATAGAAGGTAGAAGTAAACCATTTACTCAGACACCAGATAACCATATCCCACAAGCCATTTATCCAGTTTACCACAGCAGTAAAACATTCTACATACAATATTACAACTTGGAAATTCGCCATCCCAAAACCTCTCTGACTGCCTGCTGGGATCTTTCCAAGACAAACTCACAGTACATTTCTGTTCATTTCTAACAGTCATGATGGCAGTCACCAGCAGCCATAACATCTTTCTCTCTCTCTCTCTCTCTCTCTCTCTCTCTCTCTCTCTCTCTCTCTCTCTCTCTCTCTCTTTCTCAGCATTTTCAGCATTTTCTGTGATGTAACTTCTTTTTCCTGTCAGGAAGCTCCTCCTACCATGTATCTCAGGCTTCCTGTGAGGTGAGCAGGTCACATGGCTTACTAATGGGTGGGAAAGAGCTTCAAATCCAAATTGCTAATACAGGAATGAAGAGTGGGCAGAGAAGCGGATCATCTAGGATATGATCTTGCTTTCTAGTGAAGAACTCTAGTCAGGCTGGAGAGAGAATGGAGGCAAAACCTCAAGACATTGTTCTGATGGAGCAGGACTGAAAGACAGACATCAAGACTTGGAAGAAAGAGCACTGAGTGTGTTTGTGTGTGTGTGTGTGTGTGTGTGTGTGTGTGTGTGTGTGTGTGACAGAGAGAGAGAGAGATGGAGAGATGGAGGGAGAGATAGGTAGATAGATGATAGATAAATAGATGGATGATTAGATAGGTGGATAGATAGAGATACGGATGGATGGATGGATGGATGGATGGATGGATAGAAATAGAGAGAGATGGATAGAAAGAGATAGATTTACATACATGTACACATGCATATGTATGTATAGTGTACAAAATATGCATATATATAAGTACATGTATATATACACATATATACACATAGACACATATTCTAGAGGCAATAAGAGGCTACTGGAGTTGGCTGAGTAAGAGAGCTGTAGGGTCAATGAGACAAATTACTTTGGCAGGATGAGTTAGAACTAGGAGAGACTTGAGGCAGGGAAAGCAATGAGGAAACACTGATCTAAGTTAGAGAGGACCAGGGCTTGAACTAAGGTGGTAGGTGTGTGAGGAGAGATAGGAAGGTAGAAATGGCAATAGTTGGCAGCTGATAAGCTACATGGAGGGAGGGAGAGTGAGAAACATATAGAATAGGGGCAGTGGACAGAGTATTAAACTTGGAGTCAGGAAGACCTGAGTTCAAATTCTGCCTCAGCCAGGCATGGTGGCACACTCAGGAAATCCTTAGTTGCAGGAACATAAGTTGAAGCATCTTGAGCTGCTGTAGAGCTAAGGCTGGTCAGGCGCCCACACTAAATTTGGCACCAATATGGTGAGCCCCTGAAGCAGTGGGCTACCAGACTACCTAATGAGGGGCAAACTAGCCCAGGTTGGAAACAAAATGTCCATGCCAATCAGCAGGGTCAAGACTTCCGTGCCAATCAGCAGTAGGATTCAGCCAAGGAATGACTGTTACACTTCCTTCCTGGGCAAGATAGAGAGACCTAGTTACCAAAAAAAGAAATCTTCCCTCAGATACTTCCTAGCTGTGTAACCCTGGGCAAGTCATTTAACAGCCTCAATTTCCTCATCTGTAAAATGGGTTATAACAACAGTAATCAGCATATTTTAGATTTTTATTTACTACCTTCTTTTCTTCTTAAATTTTGAATTCCAAATTCTGTCCCTCCCTTACTCATGTCATGGAAAACACATTTCCATATTAACCATATTTTGCCACAAAGAAAGAAATATAAATATTTCTATTTCATATTATTTACATATTTATTATATAAAATATAAAAATAAGGAAAGTGAGAAAATATACTTGAGTTTGCACTCAGAGTTCGTTAGTTCTCTCTCTGGAGGTAGGTGACATTTTTTCGCCATGAGTCTTTTGGAATTGTCTTGGATCATTGTATTGATCAGAGTAGCCATCAATAATCATTACAACATTGCTCAGTAAGCATATTTGAAGTCAAGCCAACAAGCACTTATTAAGCACCTACTATGTACCAGACACTTTGCTAAGCACCTACCTTGAGCTATTGCTGTGAGGATTAGATAACATATATGAAATACTTTGCCAGCCACAACATGCCATATAAATGCTAGCAATTATTCTCTGATTCTGAGATAAGATTGAAGAAATAGGTCAAAGCTAGATTAGGGAGCATGGTAAATGCCAGGGCCAGGGGTCTGGGCTTTAGCCTGTCAATGATGCAGAGCTACTGGAGATGTTTTTAATAAGAAAAATGCCATGCCTAAAGTGGTCTTTCAGGAAGATTACTCTGACGGCAGCATGCAGGAGAATTTGGAGAAAGGAAGAGGCTGGAGATAAGGAAAGCAGTTAGGTCTTTACCGCAATAGCTTCAGATCCTATCCCTGAGGACCAAGACCAAGAATGGTGCCAGGAATGTAAAGGATGGAGGTGATAAAGATTCCAAAGAAAGAATCCAAAGGCCTTGGGAAAGGATTGGCTAGATGAGGCCATGGGAAGATCAAGGAGTCCAAGGGAACACCAAGGTGACAGACTCTGAAGGGGTAGCAGCTGTGCACCCAAATTGAAGACGGCTGTTCTTGCTATCACTGTTAGTTACCCCCCTGGCTATAAAGAATCAGTCAGTCAGGAATAAAATAATGCACATGCTCAGTGCCCAAATAGGAGTAACTGAAACAAAGAATTCTGATGGGAGACCTAGAAGGAGTGACTGAAATAGTGGTATTACACTTCATATGGTGAAATTTATTTAATTCTAAATAAGCAAAGCTGCAGTTTTTATCAATGTTTCATCAATGTCGTTTTTAATAACACATTTTAAAAGAATCACCCTAGTAGCCAAGAACTGGAAACCAAGGAAGTGACCATCAGTTGAGGAATAAACAAATAAATCATGGCATATAAACTTTCATTAATTAAAAAATAAAACTATATTTGAGAGGGAAAAAAGTTAGGACATTTTCCTGGCACCAATAATCAGTGATATAGACCATAAGTATCAACCATGCCTGCAGACAGCCCACAACACTGTAGTAAAGCTAAACCAGATTAAAAATGTAATAGGGAAATATTTAACAAAATAAAAATACAACTAAAAAAGACGATAAAATAATAAAATACAATGCAAAGACAATTAACATACAACAAAACATTTTGTTGTTGTTCAGTAATGTGAGAATCTTTACCACTCTCTTTGGGATTTTCTTGGCAAAGATAATGGAGCAATTAGCCATTTCCTTCTCCAACTCATTTTGCAGATGAGGAAACTGAGTTAAACAGAGTTAAGTGACTTGCCCAGGGTCACACAGCTACTGAGTGTCTGAGGCCAGATTTGAACTCAGGAAGATGTCTCTCTGATTCCATACCTGGCACTCCATCATGTGTGCCACCTAGCTGCCCAGGAAGCTTAGTTACTCCATCCCTAAAATGAGAGATTTGAATTAAATTACTTCTAATGTCCTTGGTTCATGGGGTTGGTTAGGACCTTAGGGTTTGAGTCTAAACTTCTCATTTTACAGATAAAGAAACTGAGTCATAGGGCAGGTAAATGACTTAGCCAGGTCACACAGGTAATAAGAAACCAACTTATATGAACATAGGAGAAGAGAAGGGAAAGGGAATAAGCACTTATATGGTGGCTACTATGTGCTAGACACTGTACAAATATTACAGCCCTTTACAAATATTGCCTCATTTGATCCTCACAAGAACATTGCCAGGTGGGTTCTATTAATATCCCCATTTTACAGTTGAGGAAACTGAGGCAAACCACATTTAAGTGACTTGGTCAGGGTCACCACAGTTAGTAAGTTTCTGAAGACAAATTTGAAGTCAGGTCTCCTGACTCCAGGAACAGAGGTCTATTAACTACATCACCCGGTGGCCTACTATGATCATAGAATCACAGATTTAGAGTGGGAAGGACCATCCTCTTTATTTTACATGTAGGGAATACTTAGTGGCTTCACTGTCCCAGAGCTAGGCTGGTTATATCCCCTTCATTTCTAAAGGTACCCCTGAGGGGCTATGGTGTGATTCTCTAATGTTATCAGCTCCAGCCCCCAATCGAGGTGTGTTCCACCCACAGTAAGCTGCCAGGGACTGGTGCCCCAGTTCCATTGACCAATTACCACAGATTAGCTTTTACAAAGAGATATTTTTGAGAGACAGCAAGAACAGATCTTCTATGAAAAAGAACTGGTCCAGTGAGTGGGTTACATGCTGTACTTAACTTCATCCCCTCCAGCTTCTTCAACAATTTCCAGAATAACCACATCAACCGAGGTTTCTTCTGTTGCAAAAAAGAACAAAGTCAAGATGTGCCTTTCTTATGAAAGGCTTAAGCTGAACATTAGCTTAAGCAAATGCCATCACATACAATGGCTACATCTCTCCTTCTCTCTCTTCCCCTTCCACTACCTTGATTATCTTTCCATAGACAAGAGAGGAGCCAGATAAATAATGAATGTTTGTGCTCACTTAACACATTCTTCACAGGCAAAAAGGGAAAGAAAATATCTTCAAAACCTGGCTGTCCTTCTATAGATAAAGAGTGGGTGACTACTAGGCCCTACCTTATGACTGATTGTTTCAGATATCCTTGTAATTTAAATGACAGGAAGGGAGGCATCCCATTTCAAAGCAATGATTCCACTCTAAGATGTTGAAAGAAAGCCACCCAGCAGGTGGATCCACTGGCTTCTGTGTCAATGGAGCCCTGGTTGTGTCACCCAGCAAGGGATCCTAGAAAGGCCAGACTGATTGTTTACCCTATTTTCTTCTGCCTGTTGTAAGAATGAATCCTCACTCTGATGTGAAGAAAGGATGTTTCAAGCTCGACCTTAGCCCAAATTCTCCATCACGGCCAATAAAAGTCAATCAACAGTCAACAAACATTTATTAAGCTCTTATTATGTGTTGTAACTGGAGATACAATAAATGACAGAAACAGTCCCTGCCCTCAAGGAGCTTTCAGTCTAATGAGCAGGGTAACATTCAAACAACTATGTACATACAAGATATATACAGGGTAAATAGTGTTAAGCAAGGAGATTGGAAAGTTAAAAGTTTGGGCATTGGTGGCCAATTTGTAGCCAAAAAGAAGGGATGTCAGTGATCACATTACCCCACCCCACCCTCATCACCCCTAGCATCTTTCAAATCAACACTCAGCTCCTAAAGTTCCATCTCCTCCAAGGTTACTTGACCTCTATTGTTTTTCCTTCATTCCTCAACTACTCCCCAGCCCCAGACATTTATTTCCCTTCAGCCAAGAAGGCATGACTGCTTTGTTTTGAGCACTTGCTAAATCCCCTTTTCACTTGGTCCCCATGACAGCAACAAAGAGAGGGATGCATCAAAAGAGGATGGGCCATTTAGCCCAGAAAAGTGACTCACTCAACAGACCTTAAAGAGAGGTATAAATTCCACTCTTGCTGCCTCTCCTCCCATCTTCCAAATATGTGGAAATGCTGTGAGGTTCTCTCTTGAACCTTTAGTGATGAGTGAGAAAGCTGCCTTTTCCCACCCTCACCAGAACCTATGTCAGATACAGATACTCACATGTGGCTCCCGGAGTATGTACTTATCAGGTAGCTTGTTTGTGTGTTTGTTTTTTGTCTGGGCATGGGTGACAAAACAGTGATCCAGGGATGGACATTTCCAGTCTTGGAAGCAAACTGATGAATTTGAGAGGTCAGGAGCTTCTGGGACACTCAGTCAAAGCTGATTAGCAGCAAAAAGAATTTTTCTACAACTACAGCCTTTCAGGGAAGATGAACGCCAACAGGAAGATGAGTCCAGACCCTTCCTAAAAAGACCTGTGGGATTAATAGGACAGTGCAGAGCTGAAGCGAAGGTGAAACAACTATGCAAAATTCCTTTAAAGGAGTCAAGGGGTATGCTTTTATCTTTTAAGTATCAACCTCCCCATTAATTGGAGAATGGCTAATCAAAGTGTGGTACATGGACATAATGGATTTTTACTGTGCTAATGAATGATGAATGTGAGGAATACAGAGAAGCATGGAAAGACTTATATGAACTGATGCAAAGAGAAATAAGTAGAGCCAAGAAAACAACATACACAATGACAATAACATGTAAAAGAAAAGAACAACAAATACAAAAAAAACTGAAAATGAATGTTGCAAATTTACAAAAAACAAGCAGGTGGGAAGGCCTGATTATATCTTTGTTTATAAGTAGGCCTCAAGCCCCTACTTACTAGGTACTAAGCCAATGTGGGTGTGAAGCCCTCAGGGCCCTAAGGGGAGTTGCTAAGACCAGAGCCTGTGGTATGTTCGCTGAGTTCTAGTCAATCAGATGAGGCCTAGGACTATATAAAAAGAGAGTAGCAGAACTGGGAGCAGCAGAACTGAGAACTGAGAACTGAAAACTGGGAGCAGCAGAGTGGAGAGAGGCAGGATTCAGAAGCAGAGAGCCAGCATCAAGAAAGAGTGCAGAGCAGAGAGTGGTGAATAAGAGAAAGGTGCGGAGATCAAGGAACTAGGAGTCAGCAGAGCTGCAAGAGTGAGTGCTAAGTGGAGAGTCAGGATTCATGAGTGATCTTTTTATAGGGAGGCCCTAGCATCAATGGGAAGCTACAGTATGCCTTGGTTTTTTGTTGTATTTTGTTATAATTTCCTTGTTAGTACAGTGAGGTGGGTTTATAGGTTTTGGAATATTATTGCTACAATATCAAATTGGGGGCATTGGTCCTTGAATTTGATCCTCTGGAGTCTAAATAAATGTTATACTTCCTCTGCTTTCTACCTAGAGAATTCCTTATACTTCACGATTCTGAACCACTCAGGCATGTCCATGGCCCTCTCCGAGGTTATGAATTTTGCCTTACTGCTATAAAGAGACAGAGACAGAGGCAGAGACAGAGACAGAGACAGAGATGGGGGTGGGGTTGGGGGGGTTGCAAAATCAGTCAAGCCATCACTGAAAAGAAATTCAATAAGAAATTATCTGAGAATGAAAAAGCTGGAGTAAAACCCCTTCCTTCCTCTCTCTCTTTATTTTCATCTCCCCACATTCCTTCATGGGCTTGCTGAAAAATAGGAGAAAGCCCACACAGCAGGGAAAGGAAAGGCAGTTAGCAATCAATGAGATATTCCATCTCCTCCACTCAAAGAACGGTGGAGACATTTTATCTAATCGGGCCCCTTTTCTCCCTCTTTCTTTGTCCCTCCTTCTTTGAAGATATCATAAAACAAGCATAGCCCTTGGAGTGAGGAGTGTTGAATTTTGGAAAGTGAGAAGCTCCCCAGGACAGAAGCTGGGAACAAGAATGATGGCGATATGTATAGATATAAACATATAGTTGTGTGTGTGATTATATGTGTGTATACTATATATATGTATATATATATGTGTGTGTGTGTGTGTGTGTATACATACAAATATATACATATACACATATACAAATATATGTATATGTAGATAGACAGATGAATGGATGGATGGAAGGATGGGTGTGTCTATATGTGTGTATGTTACATATATATTTACATGTATATGTGTGTGTGGTGAATGAAAGGCCTTTCTTTCCTGGAATTAGATGCCTGGGGTCCCTGGCAGTATTTCTGAGGAACCAAACTCTTTCTGGGTTCTCTTTAAAAGATGCTATGACCTTGGTATTACTGGCAGGGAGCGGGTGCAGGTCAGTCCTTTGGGACAGAAGGTTTCTATAACATTTCTTCATTTCTGTCTGGGTCTTGGAAAATTATATCGTCTATCTCTCTCCTTTCGGTATACTTCTTTTTGAGGAATGTTTTGTTAGGATTTGGGGTGGTGCTAAAAATCTCCCATGCAAACAAGTTTTCTGGTACATCAGCAGATTTGTTTTCGAGCTAGCAATCCCCCAAATTAATCAATAAATATCTTAATCCTTTGTGCTCACAATATATTCCTCCTTTCAAAGGAAAATCTATATGATTTATTGGGTGCAATCTGCCAAGACATGCTATTGCCAAGGTCAAAGATATCTTGAGTTCACAAGATTTATGAACTGCTAAAGAATTCACCAGAGGCATCTCTGCAATAATCCTTTCCTTCTCCACCAAAGCCTACTCACTTGCCCTTATGTCAAAAACCTTTATTGTGTGAAAGTGGGAACAAGATTGGGTCAAGGCCATCTTTGAGGGTTCAGAGTCCTAACAAGTCACAGCTTCATTCCCTTCCTTCTATCCCTAACTGTATTATTTCTTTACTTTAAGAATCCATACATGACTTCATCAATACTCTCCCCACCACAGTGGATCCCAAGACCTCCCTTCCATGTCTCCCTAGTCCATCCTCCTTGTGGAACTCTGGTGGTAAGGCTGCTATTATTATATGGCTATTATAAAGCTGGCTATTATAAAATAGAGAGTTTATCTATGAAACTGTGTTAAATGTTTGGCAGAATCAGCCAGGGCTTTTACTTTGCTGGCATTGTCCTTGATGAAATCTAAATATATGAGTGAAGTCTGTCTAAAATTAATAGGTTGAATCAATCTGTCATGGGACAGGCATGGCACTAATTCAGGGGCAAGTTAAGACCAAAATAATGATAGCTGCCATCTATATATAGTGCTTTAAGTTTTGTAAAGCACTTGAAAAATATTATCTCTTTTAATCCTCACAACAACCCTAGGAGGTAGGTGCTGGTTTTATTCCCATTTTATAGATGAAGTAACTAAAGTCCAAAAAGTTTGAAGGACTAGCCCAGCACCATAGCCACAAAGCAAGTGTTTGAGGCAGGATGTGAACTCAAATCTTCCTGAGTGCAGGTTTAGCACACTATCAACTCCCTCTGATGAAACAGTCCCCACCCTCAAAAACCTTACAGTCTATGGGAGCAAGAAAGAAAAAAAAATTTACATTATAATTTTGTTATATATTTGAAAGGAATAGCAAGTTGTGCATTGATTTGCAGTTTCATGTACAATTGTTTTTTATTGTATTATGTTATGAAAATGATTGCTTTATTCTATAAATCACAAATAAAAATAAAAAGAAGCCTTCAGCCCCAAGGTCTCAGGCTAGTTCCTTGGCTACTGACATCAAAGGCCAGTGGGAAATGCAGGAAATCTTTCCATCCGTTGTTCTTAACCTACACCCTGTTCCTCCATTCCCTCACACTGCCCCCTGGTGTTCAGGGATTTTCAGGGGGTCAATGGTTTTAACCAGTACCCATGTTCCTAACACCACCTCCCTTCTTGCCTTCTCCCATTAAAGCTTGCCATCCTTTCTTTCACTTTTTCATGGCCTCACTCTCCACTTCAAGACAATGAGTAATGACAAGCTAACTTTAGAACTGGAATAGACCTTGCAAAAGAACTCTGGCTCTGGAATCAGATGACCTGAGTTCAAATTATGCCCCCAACCCTACCTGTGTAACTTTGGACAAGTCACTTAATCTCCCTCGGCAACCATTTCTTCATCTGTAAAAGAAGAAGGTTGAACTAGATGGCCTCTGAGATCCCTCCTTGCTCTAAATCCATGGCGGACTGGCCAAGGAGGGACCAATCGTGAGAGCACATGGATAGCTAGTGAACCTTTTTCCAGGAATACATATAGAGTTGTTGTTCAGTCTCGTTTTACTTGCCTCCCACTCTTGACGATCCCTTTTGGGGTTTCCTTGGCTAAGATACTGGAGTGGTTTGCTATTTCTTTCTCCAGCTCATTGTACAGATGAGGAAACTGAGGCAAACAGTTAAGTGATTTGCCCAGAGCCACATAGCTAGTAAGTGTCTGAGACCAGATTTGAACTGAGGAAGACGAGTCTTCCTGACTAGGTTCTTGGCACTCTATCCACTGTGCCCCCTAAGCACTCCACATATAGAGTACCCCACTCTATATTTGTAGCATGCATATGTATTATGTGACTTTTTCCCTACCTACTTATTTATGTGGTGAAAAGGGGCCTTTTAATTGGCTATTAAGCCCAAATCAAGCATGTATACAAAAGGCTCCTGGGACTCACCCACTCACTTTTTTTTCTTGGTGGTGACTGAGGCAAGGTTTGCTGTAAGCCACCAGGTGGGACAACTCCATAAAGCCAAGAGATCCAGAAATGATCGTTTGAAAATGTGCTCTGTGTGTTGGAGCAGTTATAGAGGCAATTACACAAACATGCTATTGATAGTGCTATGGATTGATCCAGACCCCTCTGGGATCCAACTTAGAGGTAGCTCCACGTTCTCACTCTTCTTACCTGGTCCAACATGTGGCCATGACAATAATGTGGCTGTTATTCTGTCTGTCATATCTATTCTTTCCTCTTTTTATGTGCTAGGGGACAAAGAATGAATAGACATGAACTTTGAAAGGTCAGCAGTCAAATCTAGTGAGGAGGAGAATCTTGAGTAACCACCTATGGGGGCCCGTCCAACAGTGGATTGATCTGGTAACTAAGACGCCAAGTCCTACAGCAAAAGAACTACTCATCCAGCTACTATGATGCATTCCAAAGAGAATCTGGTGGGGCAAAGACTTTGTAGCTACCTCCAGTTACTATGATGCATTCCAAAGTGAATCTGGTGGGGCAAAGACTTTGTAGCTATTTCCTTAAGTTTGAACCTACTCTCCCCAGAGAATAAGGTAGTATAAGGGAGAGGGTGACCTAACTAGAGGCTGTTTGGTACTTTACATCTTGATACATCTTTTGAGTAAGTATTCCTTTATAAAAGCTAACTGTTGTTAACTGGTTAAATTAATAGTGGGTCCCTAATCAATGTTATCAGTGATACTGAAGATATAGCAAGGAGAACTGGTTCTGGCAAATTATATTGGGGGAATACAGGCTAGAATAGGGGCTCAAGCCAATAGCGCTAGAAGAATCCCACTGCCCTTCAGGAGCATTCTTAGGTTCCTGAGGGAGAGCAATGGCCATCTGAGCTCTGGGGAATCAGCCTTCTGATGAGCCAGTAATTCAGAAGATTAAGCTCAGAGCCTGTAAAGATTATACTGAAGAGAAAATTGAGGCCCAGACATGCAGAGTTTTTTGCCCAAGGTCACACAACTAATCCAACTCTCCATGTTCATCTCCTAAATATTCTCACCCTCCTAGCACATTTCATTCCACCAAGTGGTCAATAGAACTGATCAGAGGAAGGGAAAGTAGTGATGTAATGAAAAGCTCTTATTTCTCCCTAAGTTTTTGCCCTGATATCTTGGTACAACTGGAGAACTGTACTTGTACATTCTGATTCTTTGGAATAATAAAGCCCTTTAGGAAAAAGCTAGAGGCTGTGGCTTTGGCTGCATAGCATCAACACAAACAGATAGAAAATATGAAAAACAGTCAACTTGGTATTTTTTCTATTTTGGCCTAACAATGCCAGCATGCAGTTGGCTTGGGTCCTCTCACACCATGACCACCCTTCTCCTCCCCCCACCCCTGCCATTTTATTTAATAATTATTTTGTCACAATAGATATTCATTTTTCCTTTTTTTTAAATTATAACTTTTGTGTGAACCATCTAAGAAACTAAGGTCACCAAGCTTCCTATCCTTCATTCCTCATCTACTACACAAAACCATCAAACCCAAAGATGGTTGCTAGAAAAGTCTACCTGAATGTTGGGGGAGCAAACATATTCATGCACTGTTGGTAGAGCTATGAACTGGTCCAATTGTTCTGGAAAACAATTTGGAACTTTGGTAGAAAAGTCACTAACTCTACATAGAAAAGAGAATGACCAGATAATTATAGCAGTCACGAACCAAAGAAAGAGGATCTAGAGTAAACAGAAAGAGGAGATGGATAATGAAGACAGTGAGAGAAATTAGTTTTAGAAAAAAGTGCAAATAATGAAATTTTAAAGTTAAGGAATAGGACTAGCTGAAGGAAAACAGAGGAAGAGCGACCATCAAATGAGAAGAGAGGATGAAGGGTGAGGGGAATAGAACCAGTGGGAATAAGGCCACCTTAAAAAAAGATTAAAGGTAACTGAGGAAACAGAATACTGTGTTTGCAGTACAAAAAAGAACTTGAAGTGGAAGTGTTCTGCATATATAACATTAATGCATCTAGGATAAGAAAAGAATTCATCAAATGGGGAAAAAGTTTTGCATCAAACTTCTGTCATAAGGGTTTGGTATTTACCATGGCAAGGGTTTGGTATTTACCATATGTGTACATTTATGTAAATGTATATATATGTATATATGTACATATATATATATATACACAGATAGATAGATGATAGATAGATAACCATTCCCAAATAGTTAAATGTCAAAGGATATGAACAAACACTTTTCAAAAGAATTAAAAGTATTCATGACCACATAAAAAAGTTCCAAATTACTAGTAATGAAAGAAATGCAAATCAAAATTACCCTAAGTTTCTCCTCACATCCTGCACATTGGCAAAAAAAAAAAAATGACCCAAAATGGCAATGGTCAATGTTGGAGGGACTATGGAAAGATAGGTATGCTAATAGATTATTGGTGTAGCTGTGAAATGGTACAATGACTTTGAAAAGCAATTTGAAATTCTGTAAATAAAGTGACTGAAATGTCTATACCTTTTAAGCCTGAAACTCCATTACTGAGCTTATACCCCAAAGAAGCCATCAATAAGGGGGAAAGGTCCTTATATATTCCAAAATACTTACAGCAGCAATTTTTATGATAGCTAAGAATTGGAAACAAAGTGGATGCCCATCAGTTGGAGAATAGCTAAACAAATTGTGGCACATGAATGTAATGGAATATTACTGCCCTGTAAGAAATGATATGTGTGACGAATACAAAGAATCATGGAAAGAGCTATATGAACTGATGCGATAATGACATAAGCAGAGCCGAGGAAACAAGATACACAGTAACCACAACACCGGAAATGGAAAGCCCAATGATGCACCAAAAAAATCGAAAGTAAATGTAACAAAATTAAAAGAACAAGTGGGATTTGAATGAAGAGAGATGAGAAGACAGCCCCCAACCCAGCCCTTGGTGGAACTGGGAAGTCCACAGGTGTTAGACGTTTACATATATTTTCAGACTTTTTCAATGTGTCGATCAATTGCAGGACTTTTTTTTCTTCTCCAAAAAAAAAAAAATGCTATTTGTCATATGGGAGAGCTCTCTCAAAGAGCCAAAAGGAGGGAGGCATGGGATACTATGGTGATATAAGGGCCAGAAAATCATAAAAAAATTAATTTTTAAGTCATTAAACCATTTGATCTCTAGATCTCAGTCCTGGGCATATTCCCTAAGAAAGTCAATGACAGAAAGAACAGTCCCACGTGTTCACCAAAATATTCCTAGCAGCATTTTTTTGTAGTAGCAAAAAAAACTGGAAACAAGTAGATGGATGCCTAGCCATCAATCTTGAGATAACAGATTGTTGTAAGTTACAACCCTTTTGACTGAATTCAAACTTCGCAGAACAAATCCCCTTGATGAAAGGATTTGTTCTGTGAAACTTGGACTCAGTCAAAAGGCTGCACCCAAGAACCTAGAAGACCACGTGTGGCCTCAAGGCCATAGGTACCCCATCCCTATAACTATGAACATAATGAGATATTGCAACAAAAGAAACAAAAAATATGAAGAATTCAAGGAACATGGGAAGACTCCCGAACTGATGCAGACTGAAAAAAAGAACTGTAGAATGATATATGTAATTGTTACAACAAGGCTATTGAAAGCAATGCAAAAATACTTCTGAATTTAAATTAATGGTGATGCTCAATCTTAGCCCTAGAGAAACATACACTTCCCTTTTCTTAGTAGAAAGATTTGAGATTATGTGTATAGAAAATTGTATACACTATTTATTATTTGGGTTTTGCCTAAATTTTTCTTTCTGACAAGGGAAGAATCAATCAGTAGGGAAGGGAAGCATATGGGGAAATTATTAGAATATTGAAAATATTATAAACAAATTTTAAAGGGCATAACATCTTACAGAGATGACCCTGCTACCTTATAATGACTTTTCGGTCTCTCTACCCCAGATTTTTGACCTGCTGTCTGCTCTGTATTTAGTAATGTAATGGGAAGCCTGATTAGTAAGGCCATTTTCCGTCCATGAGTGCCTGAGGGGCCATGAGTGTCTACGTGGTGATGAAAAGTCATCTCATTGGCTGAGGAACCAGAAGGATTGATGATTCAGTAGAAGCTGAGTTGGAAACTAAGTGTACAAACAAAAGGTTTGAGTGGAAAATTTCACTCTCTCCTCCCTGGATGTCTTAAAGTGAGGAGGGAGGAAATCAGCATTTACTAAGCACGTACTATATGCTAAGCATTTTATAAATATTATCACATTTGATCCTCACAATAACCCTGGGAGGTAGACGCTATCATCAGCTCCATTTTACATTTGTGGAAACTGAGGCAGACAAAGGTGAAATGACTTGCCCAGGGTCACAGAATCATTAAATATCTAAGGCTGGATTTGAACTCAGATATTTCTGACTCCAGACCCAGCATTCTATCCACTGAGCCAAGTAGCTGTCAGGAAGAAAACTACTTGGCAGGAGTTGCCAGTTGGGGGAAGCCCCATCACCACCTGGTCATCATGTGGTTGTGACTCATCTGTGTATTGTGAGAAGGAAGGACCCAAGTGATTAGTGGGCCAGGGAGATCCATCAAAGCTGCCTGAAATCCCACACAGGAGTCTCCAGACTGAGAGCTAAGCCTGATGAGGAGCCGGCATTCCGGCACAGCAATCTCGATCCAGCAGCCCAGCAGTGAATCAGCAATCAGCCAAGACATTGCATCCTAGAAGAAGCAAGACTTCCCTTGTGCAAGGGAGATTCTCACACCAAAGTGAAGTTGGCAAGGACTACACAGAGTGAGAAAAGGACTCCCAAGGCCAAGAGCTTCAAAGTACCCTTCAGCCTCACATGTTCACATGTAGTGTGATTTTTATTACCTTTACATTTCAAGTTTGGGTTTACTCCCCAGGGACTGAGGAGGAGGAAGGTTCTCCCTAGTCTGAAAGGTGTGTGTGCGCGTGTGTTTGTGTATTACTTTAGTCCCTGCTATACTTTCTCAACAAATATTATTTTGTAAAATCTAATTGATATCAACTAGTTGATTGATATTGGAGACCACACTGGATGGAGGTTTGTGAACAACAGGATTAAAAATCCCAAACTTCTCAGGGTTACCCATAGAACCCTGAACTAGACAACTGCCTTCTGGAAACCTACCCTGCCTGTGTGAGTGGAGTTAGGAGAGTTATCCCAGAGGAGGTGCTGTAATTAAATATGTTTCCTTAACCTTTGACTCAACTCCCTCAGTTCCTACTGTCTTGCCTGGCTTCCACAGACTCAGTAACCCTCCTGGAAGCCCTGACTCTACCATTATCTAAGCTCAGGGTGACAAGGTCCTTCTGCCACTCTAGAGAGTAGACTATAGTATTGTACCCAAATAGTAGAAAGCTCTGGATTGCCTGAATTTGGAAATATTTGGGGAGAGCAGGTTTCTGTCTTTGTTTCATTTAGTTGGTATGTTTCTTAAATGGATTAATGACCTTGTCCAAATACAAGCCAATAACAATATAACTTTTCCACAACTTCTGGGTTTATTGACATAGAAAAGGGACAGGAATGCTTTGGCTCAGTAACATCAGGAATACTCCCTCATTTCTCAATCCAGTTCAGCACTTATTAAGCACTTGCTATTTAAAGGGCACAATGCTAGATGTAAGGGGAGATGGAAGGCAGTTAGGTGGCACAGTGGAGAGAGAGCTGGACCCAGAGTCAGGAAGACCAGAGTGCCTCCCATTTTTACTAGCTGTGTGATCCTGGTCAAGTTACTTAACCCATCTCAGCCTCAGTTTGCTTATCTGTAAAATGGATCAAATGGGATAACATAAGTAAAGCACTTTGTAAATCTTTATTATGTAAATGCTATAGATGATGACAACAATGATTATGGCGATGTGATAATAATGATGATGGTGGTGGTGGTGATGATGATGGTGGTAGTGGTGGTGGTGGTGATGGTAGTGGTAATGGTGATGATGGTAGTGGTGGTAGTGGTGATGGTGGAGGTGATGATGATGATGGTAGTGGTGGTGGTGGTGGTGATGATGATGATGGTAGTGGTGGTGGTGGTGGTGATGATGATGATGGTAGTGGTGGTGGTGGTGATGGTAGTGGTGGTGGTGGTGGTACTAGTGCTGATGATGATGATGATGGTGGTGGTGGTGGAGATGGTAGTGGTAATGGTGATGATGGTAGTGGTGGTAGTGGTGGTGGTGGTGGTGATGATGATGATGATGGTAGTGGTGGTAGTGGTGGTGGTGGTAGTGATGATGATAATGATGGTAGTGGCGGTGGTGGTGGTGATGATGATGATGATGGTGGTGGTGGTGGTGATGGTAGTGGTAATGGTGATGATGGTAGTGGTGGTAGTGGTGGTGGTGGAGGTGATGAAGATGATGGTAGTGGTGGTAGTGGTGATGATGATGATGGTAGTAGTGGTGGGGGTGGTGGGGGTGGTGATGATGATGTGTGGTAATGATGATGATGGTAATTGTAGTGGTAATGGAGATGATGGTCATGATGATAATGATAGTGGTGGTGGTGGTGGTAGTGGTGATGATGGTGATGATTCGAAAGTTTAGGATCTCTGGCCTCCTGGAGCTCATGGTCCAACGGAAGGATAAGATAGCAGCAACATAAGGGATTCTAATTTACAATGCTACATGATAGGTGCATTAGAGAGGAGTAGAGCAAAGATGAGGAGAACCATCATTCCTCACACAGAAGTCTTCATGGAGAAGGTGACCTTCAAGATGGGCTTTAAAAGATTGTTTGCCATTCAGCAGGTGCAGAGGGAGAGGAAACATATGAGCAGAGAGAATGAGTGAAGACACAAAGACGCGAAATGTTTAGGGGACAGAGAGCATAGTCAGTTTAGAGGCAGTGAGGTGGTTCAGTGGGTGGAGTGCTAGGCCTGGAGTTAGAAAGACCTGATTTCTAATCTGGCCTCAGATACTTACCAGCTATGTGACCCTGTGCAAGTCAAATGAGTCTCCGTTTGCCTCAGCTTTCTCAGCTGGTAAAATGGGGATAATAATAGCATCTCCCAGGGTTGTTGTGAAATATTATTATTAAATAGAATTTCAAAATGAGATATTACTTATAGTGTGCTTAGTGCGATGCCTGGCACATAATAGTTGTTTAATAAACATTTGTGTCCTGCCTTCCTGTGGCATAGAGTATGTAGGAGGGAATAATGGGATATAAGAACTTAAAGGTGGAGTGGTACCAAATTGTAGAGAACCTTGAATGTTAAACAAATGTTTATACCTTACTTGATGACATCATTTAAAAAGGGGGAGGGGATCTCTGATTTCTAATTCCTGGTTAGGACTTTATTTTGTCTTGTTTTGTTTTAAATAAGAGTCTAGCTACAGACAGTAGCCTGCTTCCTAGTTCCCTAGTAACTGTTGGGATTTCTGTTAATTGTTCCATAGATGATATTATATCTACGACTAATTCCATTTGTCCTCCTCATTTATCCAGTCCCCATTTATGGGGAGCACCTGGGACAGAGAATCTAGCCTCAGAAAACTTGTCAAACCTGTTTGGCTTAACCTGATTGTAATTCTCTGATGCCACAAGGGCAAACAACTCATGGCAATATACGTTTGAAGGTTTGCAAAGCATTTCACATATATAATCTCAGTACATACATGTGTGTGGTAATTAATGGTTCAATGTCGTCATGGCAGGAATTCTCTACTAGAGTGTGTCAGGGATCTGTCCATGGCCTTGAGCCATTTAACATTTTGATCAATGACCTTGTGAAAAGCATAGATGTATAGATGGCCATGATAGAAATTTACTGGTGGTGTAAAACAGAGAGGGATACCTAACCCACTGCACCACAGAGCCTAGAACCAAAAAAGATCTTGACAGACTATGCAGTGTTTCTTCAGATTTTTGGTCTCGGGAGCCTTCTACACTTTTAAAAAATGATTGGGGGTTGCAAAGTGCTTCTCTTTATGTGAGTTATATCTATCGTTATTTACTATATTAGAAATTAAAACTGACATTTTAAAATATTTATTTATTAAATTTATTTTAAAATTACAATAAACATAGTTTATTAATAACTATATTTTCCAGGGGAAAAAAAACAGTGAGAAGAGTGGCATTGTTTTACATCTTTTTGCAAATCTCTTTAGCATCTGGTTTAATAGATAACAGCTGGATTTTCCTATCTGTTTCTGTATTCAATCTGCTGTAATATGTTGTTCTGGTTGAAATCTATGGAGAAAAGTCAACCTCACCTGCAGACACATAGTTGGAAAAGGGAAATATGTCTTAGTAGGCAAAGGACGTCTTACATTATCATGAAAATAGTTTTGACCTAATGGATGCCTGAAAGGTCTCAGGGAGCCACAGGGGTTCACAAAGCACATTTTGTGAAACATTGGGCTAAAATATCGAGCTAAATATGATAAGACAGAATTCTACAGGGAAAAATGTAGCATCTTACACCTGGATTTTCCACACCTGGAATGCTCTGCCTCCTCAACTTCACCTATTGACTTCCCTAGCTTCCTTTAAGTGCCCACTAAAATCCTATCTTTTATAGGAAGCCTTTTCCTACTCCTCTGAATTCTAGTGCCTCCTTTCTGTTGTTTCTTTTTTATCCTGTATATAGCTTGCTTGTACATATGTGTGTGCTTGCTCTATCTCCCATTAGACTATAAGCTCCTTGAGGGCAGTGACTGTCCTTTGTCTTTTTTGGTATCTCCAGCACTTAGCACAATGCCTGGCACATAGTAGGTGCCATATTAAATTCTTGCTCCCTTCTCTTCCTTTTCCCCACCCCTATCTCCCCTCTGATCAGACAGACCACATCGGGAGCATTGTGTTCAGTTTGAGGAACCTCAGTTTAGGAAGAAATTTGATTCAGCTGAAAAGCATCCAGAGGGCAACCAGACAGGTGAAGGGGCTTGAGTCCATGCTTAATGAGGATCAGTGGTAGAAGCTAGGGAAATATTTCTCCTGGAGAAGAGAAGACTCAGGGAAGACATTATAGCTGTCTTCATACATCTGAAAGGTTTCGGTATAGAAGGAAGGTTAGAACTGTTCCCTTTGGCCTCAAAGAGCAGAGCTAGGAACAGTGGGTAGAAACTTCAAAGAGGCAAATTTAGGCTTGCTGTCAGTAAGAATTTCCTAATAATTAGAGCTATCTCAAAGCAGAAGGAAGGCCTGCTTGGGAGGTAATGGGCTCCCCCACTTTTGAGGACTTTAAACACCAAACTTCTCAAGTACAAGGTGGGAGAGATATAATAAGACAGCAATTTTTCTGAAAGAAATGGAGGGAATAGTGTACATTGGTAGACTAGAAGTTCATTATGATTTCTACGCAATAGTAGATAACCAAATGGATAGCCACTCTTCAGTTACCTTGTAGTAGACATTTGTGGGGGTTGGGGATGTGGAGAAGGAGGAGGAGGAAGAGGAATGCATTGGACTAGATGGATGCTGAAGCACCTCCCAACTCTCTAATGCTATGATTCTGTGATCTGTGTTTGGGGGCAGGGAACGGGGGGTGGTTGTGAGTTTTAGGGAAAGGGATAAAACTGAAAATGACCAATCTGATCATTATAATGAGTGACATAATCAATAATGCCATGTTTTTGTTCAATTCTAGACCATTCAGGGTCTGTTTGGTCCTAATGAATGAATTGAATGAGTGAATGAATGAATGAATGAAAAAGAACTTATTATTAGCTTACATGTGTCAAACACTGTCCTAAGCACTGGGAATACAAAAACTAAAGAAGAGATACTCCTTGTCTTCAAGGAGTTTATAGTCTAATAGAAGGAGAGAGAGAGATGCATATACATATACATATACATACACATATACATACACATACACATATACATATACATACATATATACATATACACATGCATATACATATATATGCATATGGGAGTGGTCACCAGGGAGGAATATTTGGATTTGGAAAATTACAGAAATGGTAAGGGGAGCAGACTGATAAACCCTTTTGAGTAGCAAAGATAATATTGATTTTATTATTTGATTATTTCATACTGGTAGGTAGGTAAGATATTTTTAAACATAGCCTGTTAGGTTTTGCATGACTTCACGTATATAATGGATATCATATTGCAACTTGTCTCCTTAGTGGGTGGGGGAAGGCTGGAGGGAGGAAGAGAATTTGGAACTGAAAATTAAAATTTAAATAAAAATAATGTGTAGCCTATGAATACCCCTGAAAAGCTAACCCGAGTTCGAGGCATGTTTGGAATCAGTTTTTACTCAAAACATAGCCCTCAGGGTCCCAGCGATTTTTTTTTTATGAGATGAACCAGAAGACACCTTAGTTCAAAGCAAAATAAATGTATCAGAATCATAATAAAATAAATAATAAGGAAAATACACACACACACAAACACACACCAACACATA
>CM053626.1:305559911-305591150 GCA_028646595.1 Phalanger gymnotis | reverse complement strand
ATTTAACCCATGCAATAATCCCTTGAGGCAGAATATTGCAGGTATTATCCCTGTTTTAGGAATGAGGAGACTGAGGCTCAGAGAGGACATGTGACTCATCCAGCATTGTGCAATTAGTAAGTGTAATAAGTAGGATTTGAACCCGTGTTTCTCCTGACTCTAAGCTCCGAATTCTTTCCACTATCCCATACTGCCTCTCATCATGCTAGGAAACAGAAGGCTGGTGGTAGCCACTCCCAACAGCCTCATTGTCCCAGTTTTACTGCTTCATCAATCTGGATTGGGCCAGAGAGACTCTTAACACTCCCCTTTCCCCACCCCCACCCCTATCTGCAGGCATGCCCTTTGCTGCCCCAAGGTAACCACCCATCCAAAGGAGAGATCCCATGGATGCTTTCACAACAGAGCTCTCTTCCTCAATAGAGATTTCAGATAGATAGAAGAAACCCTGTAATTGAGCAACTTCAGTGACTTCCTCATCCCTTCCCTTCTTCACTCAACTTTAAACCCACTGGGAATAAAGGAGGACAGTGGGTTTGTACGACAAGGGCAATAACCTGCTGCTGTGGAGAGGTTGACATCTGCAAGCCCTCGGACCACTGAATTTCACTTAAAAAACCCTATTATCATTATTGATGATGCTATTAATTATGATTATGTCATTCATTTATATTGACTATTATATGCAATGTATTATATAACTATTGATTATATATAATCTATATTGATTACGATCAGTATCATCAATGTCCATTATTAATTAAAATTATTATTGTTAATGCTGAGAAATGATGATGATGGTGGGGGTGATGATGATGATGATGAGGAGAGCTAAGACCTACTATGAGTTGGACACTGTGCTAAGCACTTTGCAAATATTTCATTTGCTCCTCACAATAATCCTGGGAGGTAGGTATTATCATTATCTTCATTTTGCAGCTGAGAAAACTGAGGCAAACAGAAATTAATTGACTTGTTCAGGGTCACACAACTAGAAAGTGTCTGAGGCTGGATTTGAACTCAGGTCTTCCTGACTTCAGGTCTAGTGCTGTATCTATTCCTTTCCACGATAGATGCTTAAAATTCAGGTTAGAGAAAGGTTCCCTTCTGCCATTCATGTGGAAAGAAAGTAAGAGACTGCAGTTAGGTCTGATTCAAATCCATCGACATTTTATTAAGGGTGTTTTATGTGCAAAGGGAGATCCAGCTTGGCCTGGAGGTTTGAAAGCAAACCTTTGAGCCAAGAAGATCTGGGTTCAAGTCTCACTTCTGATACACCCTGACTGGGTGACCCTGGACAAGTCACTTCACCTCTTAGTCATTCTTTAAGATTACAAATCGTAGGACAAATATGGATCTACATTAGTAGAGGTAGGCTCCTCACTCAGATTCCCCTCTACAAATCAGAGATGTGATTAAATTGTTTTGTTGCTGTTTTTGCCCAGCACTTCATGAACACTGGTTCAGAGATCACCTCTGTCTCCGTTTGAATGTAGACATGTTGGTCTCAACCTCATTGCCGCATAGCCCTTAACAATTACAAAAAGGAAAGGAGTGAGAGAGGAAGAAAGTAGCACATTGGCCCAAGATGGAAAAAATGGACTCTGGGTTCTTTTAGACAATGCTGCTCTCCCTTCTCAGACACCAGAGGCACAAGGCACGATGCCAAAGAAGCCAGCAGGCTGGCCGATATTTCCAGAGGATTCCGAGCCTGTACGGCAGGCCATTGGCACCATATGCCACACAAGTGTTAATCTGGAGGATGATGCCGAGCACCTGGGGATGCCGATGCTGAAATGCCACTGTGATGGGGAACGTGAACTTCAGTGGCAAAAGTCCACCAAGGCAAACAGTGAGGGCAGCCAAGGGGATGAAATAGGGAAGGATGAATGGATACAAAGTCACTGTTTTTGAGCCTTGAAAGATCATGCGAGTTGAGCAGGCTTCATTATATTTCCTGAGAGAGTCAAAGTTTCAGCAAAATATGTTAAAACTTTATTAACATGTCAGACAAGAGAGACAACATGGTGTGATGGAAATGATGCTGGCACTGGAGTCAGAGCACCTTTGTCCTCTGCCTCTGTCACTTATTACCTTATGTAAACCAAAACCTCCTGAGGACTCAATTTCTTCATCTACAAAGTGAAAGGGTTGGATCGGATGACCTCTTAGGTCCCTTGTAAGGTCTAAATATGTGACTTTGTGGGTTAAGAGATATTCCCCCGGCATTCTCGTTTACTTTTTGGTTCAGAACTAATTTTTCATCTGTGTATAGAGCTCCTAGCATGGAAATTCCTTCCACCAGTGCAGACTGGTAACTCATCCATCATTTAGAGTTTCAGAGAGTTGCCTGGCAGCGTTGCCCATGGTCATATAGGTAGTATGCCTCAGGGTAAACTTGAATCCAATTCTTCTTGGCACTGAGGGCAGCCCTCTATCTCCTCCTGCTATATCTCTCCATCACTTAAATTTCATGGGCCAGTGATTTTTACATAAGTCATTTCATTGAACTGGGGTAATTCTCTGGTCTATGAGAACCCCCTGATTCACCCTTGTTACTTTTCATCATAACTATTGTGCCACAGTGAGACCTGCTACATTTGTCCTATAGTGGAAAGAGAACACAACTGGGAAACCTGTTTTGGTTCCAGAACTTGAAGCCTCTAGAGGGAAATTTGGGTTCCATGGAAGAAAACATTTCCTGAAAATCAGAGCTATCCAAAGGGCGAACACACTGCTTTGAGAGGGAGTGGGTTCCCCTCCCCTGAAGGAAATGAATGGTCATTGGGTACATTGTAGGGGAATGCATTTTGAGGTGTAGGTTACATTAGTCGATCTCTAAAGTCTTCTGCTCTTCCAAGGGACTGGTTATACAGCGGTTTGAGACCTATCCTTGATATCCACCACATGTAGGACTTTGGACAAGACACTTTTCCTCCCTGGGACCATTTTGTCATCTGAAAAATGGGTCAGGGGGCTGGATTATGAGTCCGTAAACTCTTCTAGCTCTGACATTGGGGGCTCTGAAGATCCAGTCTGAAAGGACTGTATTTTATTATTCCTTACTTTCCCTTTCTTATTAGCAAATACCCTCTTTCTTATTCCCTCCAGTCAGCAAGGAACAGCTTCACTCTGTCCTGGGGAGAGAGACAGAATTAAACTGTACAAAGGGTTGTGGCTAAAGAAGGTTCCTACTTTATTTCATGGGCAGACCACATGTAGGCATCTTTTTTTTGCTGAGTGGTGACTCTAGCAGTAATTTTATTTTTAAAGTTTGGTTTTATTTTATTTTCGGTTCCAAATCTTCTCTCTTCCCTTTCCCTTTCCCCACCGATTGAGAAGGCAAGAAAAGCAAATCCCACTACAAATATATATAGTTATGCAAAACAAATTCCCTGCATTAGCCATCTACAAAAAAGGAGAAAGAAAAGAAAAGATTCTTTAATCAGCACTCTGAGTCCATCAGCTCTCCCTCTGGGGATGGATACCATGTTTCATTATGAGTCCTTCGGGTTTGGAGTTGGTCATTGTGTTGGGCAGAGTTCCTAAATCTTTCAGAGTTGATTCTCTTTACAGTATATGTTGTTATATAAATTATTCTCCTGGTTTTGCTCACTTCACTTTGTATGAGTTCAGACAAGTCTTCCCAGGCTTTTCTAAAACCATCCCATTCATAATTTCTTACAGCTAAGCAGCATTCTACCAGGTTCATATACCATAACTTACTCAGCCATTCCCCAATTGATGAACTTACAATTTTACAATGTATAATTCTTTGGCAGTGACTTTTAATGAAGTTATGATACAGCCTTCTGAGCTCTGAAGGAACAAGCACATAGCAATAAATTGGCTACAGGAGTCAGAATATGGGCTGGGGGTAGGATGGGAGGATGTGGAGCCACTTGAATCCCTTCTTTGATCAGGCAAAGAAAATCACAGAAGAGAATCATTTTGACTGGGGGAACATTAATGGGATGCTTGCCTTAATTATTTTTCCCAATTATGATTTATAGAAATGTACATATATGTATGTATACATAACTTGTATAAATATATGTATATGCATATAGACTAATACACATGGTGTATATTGTCAACACTTATAATTTCATTGGTGCAGGGAACTCCCAGTGAGGGGATTGTCTCTATTAATAAACATCAGCACCCATTTTACAACTTATAAGCTTAGTAGCTGAGGACATTGAGAAGTTAAGGGACTTGCCTAGGGTCACACAACCATTAGGTGTCAGAAGTGGGACCTAAACCGAGCTCATCTTCATGCTGAGGACGGCTTTCTAGCTACCATACCATGTTTCTTACTGTGTACAGATAGCTATATATGTATGTGTATATATACACATGTGTATACATGTTATTATTATAAGATTATTCTCAAAAGGATTTTGCAGAGTTGGGGTAGGCATATGGGTCAACAGTTACTGAATTTTCTCACTTGACTTTTTTGGTTATAGTAATGTCTGTGACTTTAAGGTGAAAATTTCATCAGTGCCTTTTGTTTTAAAATCATAGTCATTTCCTGATACACACATATACACACACATACATGCCAGGGGTCTTTCTTTAAATGTCTTGATGTTTGTATGGGTACCAGTGGAGTACACCTGTTGTCTATCTCTTTCCCTCACTCTTGCCACCTGACTAGCCCAGCTCATTTCCTGGAATGATGTCTTTTCTGTTGCTACTCTGCTGCATTTCATTGGCAGTTTGTTGCAGGCTATTCATATCATCTCTCTTTTCCCTTTGGGTGACCAATAGCTTTAATTCTTTGGATTTGCAGTATTTTGTGACCTGAAGTTAAGCAGTAAGAGCAGAAGAATATTGATATTAAAAAATGGGCCATAATTTTAGGAAGCAAATTGGAAATCACTAAAATGATGACAACAATAGCAACAACTACTACCACTACCATTACTACTACTACAAATACTACTACTTCTACTGCTACTACTACTATTACACAGTTTAAGAATACAATCTAATATGCCTTCCTCCTCCCGTTCAATCTGGACTCATCCGCAATATCTGTCAAGATAAATACATCCACATATGTATACATGTGCACACATGTATGTATACATGTATGTGTGTTTGCACATATTACATGATGCATATATTCGTGAATGCACATGTATACATATACATGAATCAAAATGATCAGAGTATGAGCAATTTAGATATCTATGTCTATAATGATATCTATATCTATATTAGTTGCTCCTGCAGGTCATACAGTTATGGCTATTGAAGACCCAGAAAGGAAAGTTCTTGCCACAAAAGTCCTTGGCCCTGTCAAATGATTCAACATCGGGAACTGCTATGATTTTAAGAGTGGAAATGCAATTAAAGAAGACACATGGCCATTTACTTTGTCATTTTACTGTAAGGACATTTTTTTGAAGGGGGGAAGGCAAGGCAATTGGGGTGAAGCGACTTGCCCACGGTCACACAGCTAGTAAATATGTCAAATGTCTGAGTCCGGATTTGAACTCAATTACTCCTGACTCCAGGGCTGGTGCTCAACTCACTGTGCCACCTAGCTGCCCCCATAAGGACATTTTTTTCTGACTTGCAGCTGAAACCTTTCATATGTATTATCCATCTATTTCTTTCTCATACCTTTATCAAAGATGCTCTCAATAAGTGTGTAGATATTCTTACAAAAGTTTTATAGAGATAGGGAAGTGGACATATGGGTCAATAGTCACTGGATTTTTTTTATCAATTCCTTTTTTTGGTAGTAGAAGTGTCTGTAACTTTTTTATTTTATTGATAATTTTTGTTTTAAAAATTATAGTCATTCCCTGGTGTAACTCTATCTACCACCATTGAATCCTCCATTGTAACAAAGAAAAATGGCTTAGTGAAAACAACCAATAATGGTGTTGAACTGCTGTGCACAACAATGCATGCCACATTTCCCATGTAGAGTTCCCCTATCTTGATTGAGCAGAGGGAGATACTATATTTCATCATCTGTTTTCTGGGATAGAAATTAATCTTTGTGATTACTCACTGGTCAGCTGTCCTTCAGTATTGTTTTCATTTACATTGTTGTCATCCTTCAGTATTTTTTCTGTTCACTCTGAAAATTCACAAAAACCTATGTCTCTCTTAATTCTTCATATTTGTTATTTTTTACCTAACAAAAATATTCCATACATTCATTGATTGCAAGCTGTTTAGCAAGCCATTAATCAATGGGCACACATTTTATTTCCAGTTTGTGTCACCATAAGAGTATTGCTATCAGAATTTTGGTATATGGGAGAGGTGGAATTTTTTCTGTGCTTGACCTCTTGGTATAAACTCAGTAGAGGGATTGCTCAAAATCATGTCACCTCCTACTCAGAGTTCCTCTATATATTCTTCTCTAATCCAGCTATTCTTTCTGACTTTGTTCAATCAATCAAGCAATATTTATAAAACAACTACCATGTGCTGGGCACTGTGTTAAGTGTTGGGGTTACAAAAGAAGGCAAAAAGACAGGCCCTGTCCTCAAGGAGCTCACAGGGAGCTTGTTGTCTTTAGTGCCATTTCTACTTCATCATGCTGCACATTGGGAACTCTGAGTTAGGATATGAATGCCCATCATCATCAGTGATTTTCCATTGTTCATTTTTTGGGTTGTTTTTCTTCCAGCTTAATTCTAAAATATCCTTGGGATGATCTGATTTAGTTCAATGTCTTGTCTTGCATATTTATAAACTTGTCCTTTTTATGACTACCTCACATTTTATATTATGTCACTCAAATTCTACCTCTTTCCTTCTAGAAAATGTCATGGCTACCATATTTATCCATTTTGGCTAGAACATCATACTATGTAAAATAGTTTCTAGGTTCTTTTGGTCCCCTTACTTTGGTAATGGATTTATATTGGTTGAAATTCCTGGAAAAGATAATAATCTGGACCAGTGTCTATTCTTTTATTTATTTCCCATTTTTTACATCAACAACTTGTTCAAGTAGGTCAGGTTGGAGTTTTCTCAAAATCATATCTTCTCGTTTTTCTTTCTTCTAAATTAGTATTAGTGGTAACCTTTGCTCTAAATCAATCCACTCGTTGTGTCTAAATTTGTATTACTTTTAATCTTTGCTCTAACAAGTCAGTGGGTCTGACTACACCCAGATGACCTCATTTGACAATGACTCCTACAGTGAGAACCAGTCATTTCTTGTCTGCACAATAATACATATTAATATAGTCAGTTTCACTTTTGGATGTTGCTTAGTGCTTGCAATGTCCTGTGCCTCTTAAAACTCTCTTCTTGAGAAAACCATTCATGGTATATAGTTATGAAAGAGTCATTGCGGGTCTAGAGAGCTGACCTTGGAGCCAGTAAGACTTGAGTTCAATTGCTATTCTTGTCACCTACTGGCTACGTAAGCCTAAACAAGTAACCTTATCTCTTAGTGTTCTGTGGAAGTTTCCAGACTATAAGTTGAAAAGAAGGTGACAAATTGCCCTAGCTGAGGGATTTTCCTCATCTATGAGGTCCCTATATCAATGAAATCATGAGTCTAGTCCCTACACATAGGGTTTCTTTGTTTACGAATCGTCAGTTCATTTCCAAATCCTAAACCACATATTCTAACCCACTTTCACTGTTCTTCCCTATGCTTACCTTTTCACTGAAATCACTGAGTATGAAAATATATGTTGATTTAATGTGGAGGAGCTTGTCAAGTTCTTCATCTATTCCAATGGATGTTGGCACAGAAGACTCAGGTCTCTTTACAGAGGCCTTTTCCCAAATGCTCAGAAATCATGAGCATCCCCATGAGATAATCCCCATGTCCCATGGAATGATGTTTCTGGGTCTTTAGAAATGCAGTAAAACCAACTCTACCAACTCCTTTATTTGACTCTTCAAGGAGGAACCTTAAACCATCTTTTCTTTTGTCTTCTGGTTTCATTTGTAGCAAGAATGTTAAGATTGAGATGCCTTAGTTCCTCCAAAAGCATATCCATTCACTGGTCACTAGACAAGGATTCACACTGATCGTACTAACAACTGTTAATGTTTATAGATGACATAGAGACTGTGTGAACTTTAGTACCCTCTTAACTCAAGGTCACTGTGGAAATAGAAGGGGAAGAGGCCACGCCAGACCATGGGCCATTTTGTATTTTTCTTTGTTCTGTGGGTTGCTATGGGTCAAAGGCTTCATCCCCAAGTGGTCCAAATGTAGGTGATGAGTCTCCCTGTATTGAGCTAGGCTGCCCCTTGAAAATCACATACAATCTGATGTTGGCACCATACACAAGACTTTCAGCCTCATAGAACCTGCCAGAATTTGTGCTTCAAGAATTTAGGGCCACTTTTGAGAACTGATGGTTAAGTGTGCTTCCCCTCTCTTAACAGAGAAGTTGTGAACTAGGAGTACGGAATGTGACATATATTTTTGGTCAATATGTGAAATTTTTTTTTTGCTAGACTATGCTAGACTTTTAGAAAGATTTAGAAAGCATTTAAAAATGTTCCTTTGGGCTAATATGAAAGAGAAACCCTGCAATCTTTTCATAATTGTCTTCCATAGTGAGTACTTTTAAAAACAAGGTATGTGAGGAAGGTAGGTGGTACGGGGGATAAAGTGTTAGACTTGGAGCCAAAAAGACCTGAGTTCAAATCATGCTTTAAACACTTCCTAGCTATGTGACCTTGGGGAAGTCACTTCACCTCCTTAGTTTCCTCATTTCTAAAATGGAAATGATAATAGCACCTATCACACAGTATTGTTGTAAAGATCAAATGAGATAACATGTCAAATGCTTTGCTAATCTTAAAGTGCTATATAAATGCTTGCTATTATTACTGCTGTTTGTTGTTATGTGGGTAGCAAGGTGGTGCAGTGGCTAGAGAGCCAGAGCCACTGGAGTTAGGAAGACCTGAGTTCAAATCTGACCTTAGATGCTTACTATCTATGTGACCATGGGCAAGTCACTTAACCCTGTTTGCCTCAGTTTCCTCATCTATAAAATGAGCTAGAGAAGAAAATGGCAAACTACTTCATCATCTTTTCCAAGAAAACCCCCAAAATGGGGCTATGAAGAGTTAGAGAGGACTAAAAATGGCTAAACAACACATAGTTATTATGTAATGAAATTCGTTATTTCACAAATGATCCTTTTTCTGTTCTTTTTTTTAACGGAAATGTTCATGTTTGTTCTTGTTTGTCAAGTTCAGAATATCAAAGAGTTAAAAATAGAACTTAGTATCGCCTTAACACCACAGTGAGGCCCAAGACTAGGACACTGTAGTATTGAAAAGTTCCATAATAGCATTTGAAAGTGGTTTAAGGATTCCATTTATTTTTCAAAATCAGAAATCGGGAGGTTTTCAAAATTGCCACAGTCTTTAAACAAAGAATGAAAGGGAGTGTGTAGTAAATCAACCAAGTAAACATGGAAGCACAGAGCCACAGAATTTGAGAACTGGGAGGGACTTAGGTGGCTATCCAGTCAAACAAATGCATGAAAAAATCCCCAGTGGAACATCCTTGACAGGTACTTGCTTATCCAGCCTCTGATGGAGATGTCCAGGAATGGGACATCCACCCATTGCACCTTAAGGCAGACACTTTGGGCTACTTTTAGTCATTAGGAAGCCTTTCCTGACATCAAGCCTGGTCTCTTGTACCACCTGCTCCTGGATTTCTCCTCTGGGACCAAACAGAATAAACCTAACCCCGGCTTTTCATAGTGTCCCTTCATATACTTGAAGGTAACTGGGGAGACAAAGACAAAGCAATTCCTACCCTCAAAGAGATTGTATTCTACTGGTGAGATACAACATATACACAAGAAGATATAAAAAGTATACAAAATAATAAAAAATAGTTTCAAGAGACTAGTAGTGACTGGAGTTAATTAGGAAAGGCCTCGGAATGGAGGTAGCATCTGAACCGCGTTTTGAAGGAAGCTAAGGATTCCAAAAGGCAGAGATGATGAGGCAGTAATACATTTTAGACATGGCAGCATGGTGTAATATAGGAGCATCAAACTCATGGCTTGCCATATGTGGTCAGCAAAACTCTCAAGTGTAGCTGAACCAGATTAAAATATAATCAGGAAATGTTTAACAAAACAAACGAAAACACAAGGATAATGTTGATTTGTGGCTTTCTAAGTCAGTCTATGCCCATAGGGATCGTTTCTATCTGAGTTTGACACTACTGGACTATAGTAGAAAGAGGGATAAACTTAGAGTCCCAAGGCCTGAGTTGAAATTCCGACTGTGCCACTTACTACTTATGCAACCATGGGGTAAATCATTTAACCTTTCTGGGCATTTATTCAACTATAAAATGGGGATGTTGGACAAAATGACCTCTGAAATACTTTCTGGCTCTAAATCCCTGTGATTCTATGAGCTGTGCAGACATGGGAATGCAATTTTGTGTATGGTATATATGGGAATGCCTGATGAGTTGGTTTCCACTCAGTGAAAACTGTGCTAGGTTGGGTGGGGCACAATAAAGAAGGTCTAAGACAGTGCCTGCCTACAAGGACCTTGCCTTTGAATAGGGGACATGACATAGATGTATGAAAGAATGAATGGATGAGACAGTATTATGCTTGTGTATATGTATTCACAATATGTCATGTAGAGTAATCTATATTATGTATACACAAACTTCCCTTGATTATTAGATATAAGACACAAAGAAATATGGGAAAATATATATGAAGTGATATAGAATAACAAAAACTGAAGAATGATATACACACTAAGTACAACTATGTAAATAATGATAGCAACGAAATCTAAGATATGAAGAGGAAAAATAACCCCAGAAGGGAATTCAGCAAAAAACAAGATGATTTTGCTACTAGCTGGCATATGCATTTAAAAAATAAACTCTAGAAACTGATGATTGTGGTTGTGTCCAATCAGCTCCAATCTTTTTTGGTCCTTATTTGTGTATAGGAGTATCTGTGCATATTTGTAATCATTGGATAGTCTCTGCAGAAGGATGCTGAGTTGGGCTCAGAATGAAATGTAGGGAGGGAAACACACTGGGTTGGATTTGGGATGTTATGCCGTCCATCACCTTGATCTGTTTCTGAAACAAATACCCATTTTTTTTAAACACTGAGACCTCCAGCAATGCTCCATATTACAAAACATGTAACATCTCTGAAGAATTAAAATTGTGGATGACTCAATGGAAATGGAGAAAGATGTTGGGGGAGGGGAAGCAGTATAAACAGGCCACAACATATTAGCAATGATGATCTGGATTCAAGAAGTGACTGGAAAATACATGATCCAGGAAATGCGTGATCAGAAAAGGAGGTGGGCTGGTCACACAGCGATCATGATAGGTAACAGGAAGATGGCCTCAGAATGCAAAAGTCCTAGAGGAAAGCCTCCAGCAATTCAGTTATCTGGAAACCCCTTATTTCCCCAGTAATTCTGAATAAATGAAGGCATACTGGGCTAAAGTGCTATACTGTAGATCACCGATACTTACCAGTTAGAATTATATATTATAAGGTAAACTTTGTGGTGTAGACAGTAATAATCACTGATGTATAAAAGGTCTTAGGTAAGTGAGGGATAAATATGGGCTGGAGAACAATTGAAGAAGGCTTCATATATGATAGACAGATAAAGAAACTGCCCAGGGAGGTCAGATGATTTCCCTTAGGTCACTCAGAGAGTAAGTGGCAGACACAAACCAGGACTTGGCCAAGGTCTTCTGACTTCAGATCCAGTGTCCTTTGTCACACTTGGATTTAATGGACAGCATTCCTTTAAAGTTTAGTTCAAATGTAACTTCCTCCTTGAAGTTTTCCCCAATTCCTTCTGCAGATCTCATGTAATATTTTGTTTTGAGTCCCTCTAAGGAACTTACTGTATATTATAGTTTGTCTATATATGTTTTTCCCCAGTAGGCAGTAAAATTCATAAAAGTAAGGGCAGCATCTCATCTAAACTTGGAATTTTCCCATTGCCTGTTTGTTGTAAGCACACAATAAATGTTTGTTGAACTCATTTGAGACAAAATTGCACTAGACCTTGAGTGATTAGTAGAGCATGAGGCAGAGAAAGGCAGGAAAGACATTGCAGAGAAACAGCATGAAGAAAGGTACAGGGGACAGAGTGAGAATGGAATTGGAAATGACAGTAAAGAACAGACTACTAAGAAATCTAAAGCAAATAAGTTAGCAATCTTGGGCACACAGAGGCAAGAGGTTCAGAAAAAATGCAAAATATGAATCTGCTATCTCAAGCCATATTATCAAATTGTAGGGGATGGGTGCAATTTTATATTCTTGCCTTGGGTGCAAAATTGGCTTGTTCCCAAGTTGGTAAGGAGAAAAACCTGCCTAGAGTGAAGGCTTTCTGTTGGTGAAGATCACTATCTCTCTGGTGCCGTGTATCAAGGCTGCTTTTATGGGCTCTTATTCTTGTGGAAAAGGGCAAACACTGGTCACAGGGTCACATTTAGAGTTGGAAGGAAACTCAGAGGACATCTAGTCTGATGTCCTCATTTTAAAATGAGGAAACTGAAGCCTAGAGAGGCTAAGTGACTTGCCCCAGGTCACAAAAGTGTCTGGAGGTTCTGACTCAAAAGCCACTGCTCTTTCTATTGTACTATGTCACCACTGGTTGGATATAGAGCTAAAGATAACCCCATTATAGTCATAAGGGACAGGGATTTGTAATTTCATTGGCATAAGGAACTCCCATGTAAACAAACTCCCTCTATCAATGCAGGCTGGCACTTCTCTGTGGCTTAGAGTCTTAAAGAGGTGCCTAGAATACCAAGAATGACTGGTCCAGGGTCACACAGCTAGCATAAGTCAAATGTGGGGCTTGGATCCAAGTCTTCTGGCCTCTGGACAAGCACTCCAACCACTATGCCAACATAGCTGAGCAGTTCTTTGACTTCAGAATTAGAAGACTGTTGGAAAGAGTGAGCTATTTAGTTGTAGGGCCTCTTATTCCTCATTTCAAGGACAGAACTGATGTCACATTTCTCTCAAAAAAGCTACAAATCTTGTCCTGTCTTCTCTTGCATTTTATGTAGTTGTCCCCCACACCTGTGTAACACCTGTGTGTACTGTATGTGATACTAAGAACTCTGTTGCGGTAATACATTTCAGTGTAATCAGCTCAAATTAATTAGTGTGCTGCCTTTTTTCCCCCCAACAATTTTGTGCTCCTATGACTCTTTCACATACCTATACAGAGGCAGCATGTCACTAAGTTAATTATCCAGCAAGGCGATGTACTAAATTGCCCATTAGGTGGCACTTTCTTCAAGCATCCAGTTCATTAGTCCCCTCAGTTCTTCCCTAGCCTACATATGGCACAGTCTTCCTAAAAGTGGCACACTGGCCATCAGGCCTGAAAACGTCTGGGTTGCTCCCTGTCACTAAGCAGCTCACATTAGTGTTAGCTATGTTCAGTTATCTAAGGTCAAATGTAATATTAGCAAACACATCAAAAATATTTAATCTATATCTTTAAAATCCCCACATCTTATCTGGCTTTTCCTTTCTCTGGTCATGACCTCTCTCATTTGCAGGACTCAGATACTCAATATACTATAGTCATATTATTTATTAAACAAAGAAGGAAAAAAAGTTAAATCTTCCTAACATGAACCCTATGCTGCCAGTCATGTTCTCAAACATTCTCCTGGTTGTCCTCTGGTTTTTTAGGTGCGTCTAGGGAAATTTTCAGCCCCCCAAAAACACTCTTGCAGATTGTGGAAATGAAATGGAACATGGGGAAGGAGGAAGATATGATTAGGATAAAAGCTCCACATTATAGCCTATGTGTAGGTAGAGCATAACTCTACCCTCTTTTGCAGGACTAGGCTACTATTTACCAGGCTTCCTTAAAGGAGGAATCGAGGTGTTTCTCCTTGACTGTCACTGATTTGAGCCTCCACTGGTTATGCTCTACCCATTATTAGGGACTAGTTACTAGTGTCTTGATTTAAACAATTAATCTCTTCACATAGATTTTTTTAACAAAGACATTTGTTTTGAAGATGTAGCAAAAACAAAAGTATAAACATTTTCATTTACATCTTGGGGCATAAACTCCCCTACACCATGCCATTTTCTGGTGGGGAGGGTGGTAACATGCTCATAACATCACTCGCCTCCTACGCAGCAAAGGTCTTACCAAGTTCATCTCTAGATGAGATGGGCTAGGATCTTGAAAGTTACTGGGGAAGATTTCTCCTGATTCCTTAGGTCATTGATACATTTCTGATCACAAAAGGTGGCCTGGATTCTCTCCTGGATCCTTTTGAAATTCCCAAGATCAGACACTCTATTATTCTTTGGGGCCCTATGACTTAAGAAGTGAGAAGACTCTAAGGTGTCTCACCAAATGTCATGAGCAAAAAGTCACCAATTTCTTCCATGCCTGAGAGAACCTGGGGGTGGCTGATGCTTACAGGCCTTTTTGAATGTGTCTGAATCCAAATTAAAGAGACTCCCCATCACCACATGTTTAGCTCACCAGAACCAGTTACAGAATGTTTGTGAATGCTTCATAGTCCATGAGGTACTTCCTTGTATATGTCATGATTCTCCCAGAAGTGAACCTGCTATCATTTTGTACACATCATACCATCTGAACAAGATGATTGGATTTGCCCATGCATCAGATCCACCTTACTTAGGGAAATCAGAGAAAGAGTGGTTAGCAAAGTAATCTTCTCTGACCAGCTCACCAGCTGGATGGGAGCCACAATAGCTTCCACTCTTGGGACTCAGGAGCCATCTGGATGGCCTCCCTAGCACATGCCTCTGGCATTGTTGGGTTCTTTTGTCTCTGTCCACAGCAGCCTGTATGGCAGTGGCCCTGGCTGCCTGTGTCACCTTATAGAAGTCTGGCAGCCTCAGTCTCATGGCAACCAGCCACTCTGATAGCTGTCAATTACTATGATCCACCACAGCATTATCAGAAACTCCAAAATTCCAGGGCAGCAGAAGGGAAAGAGCAGTAGCTAATACTGAGAATGAAAAGACGAAAAAACAATCCATGTAACAACAGTACTTGTCGCTGGGTCCAGGGAGGCTGGAGGGCTCACTTGGTCTCATTAAAGAGACATTTAGAATTAGACTTGCATATGTAGACCTTATTAAGTCCTAGGAGGCTGGGGTCCTAAAGAGGTAGCTAGATGGCATAATAGATAGAATGCTGAACTTGGAGTCAGGAAGATCTGAGTTCAAATCTGGTCTCAGATACTCAATCAAGGCTCTTTCCAACAAAGGACAAAGGCAGTCAATGTGCAGTGTAGAACAGGCATAGGACAGTTACTTATTTCCTCTACACAAATGATGCTTCCCTTCCCCCCAAAAAAGTCAAAAACCTGCATTGACAAAAACTTAAACACAACACAGTAGCCTATCTATTATATTCTCCTGGGAGGTTGATATTTGAAACAAGAAACATTTTATAGGACTTTGAAGAGGCATTTCGTTCTTACCTCCGATCTGTGGTGTAATAGCAACTGTCTCTTGGTCTATGTGTTCTGGCAAACCAGACAAAGGAGAGAGTGATAGAGATAGAGACAGATAGACATATAGATAGATAGATAGATAGATAGATAGATAGATAGATAGATAGATAGATAGAGACAGAGAGACAGAGAGACAGAGACAGAGACACACAGAGACAAATGGAGAGACAGAGAAACAGAGACAGAGCGACTGAGACCGACAGACAGAGAAATCTGTGCCACATATAACAGAGATAAGAGAGAGAAAAAAGAATAAACCATAGGGCAGTCATTCATTTTAAGGTCTACTGAATGGATGTTTTTTCATGGCTCAGTGGCCAATTCTTTCTAATGCAGTTCTAACTCAGCCCCTCCCCTACTCCAGGGATGAGGGTGGGTTGGGAAAGTGGTAGATAGAACCTCAGAAATCTCTGATTGCACATGTCTTTTATCAAAGACCAGAACAAATGTGTCACTGTAAGGAGTCTGGCTCCTTACATGCTCCAAAAAATGTTCCCTAGCAATGGCCAATGATGGAGGGGTGAAGAGGGAGGAAAGAAGAATCTAATGATTACACAGGTTACATACAGAATAACTACAAGGTAGTTAGGTGGGTGAGCGAATGGTGGTAGTGGTGGGGGTGCGGAGGAAAAGCTTTGAGTAAAAGGTGGTGCTTGAGCTGAGTTTTGAAGGAAACAAGAGATTTTACAAGATAGAAGTAAGAGGGGCATTCATTTGGGGCATGGGAAATGGCCAGTTCAAAGCCACAGAGATGGGAAATAGAATACTATACAGGAGGAAGAGTCAGATGGCCAGCTTGGCTAGACCATAAAGTCCTAGGAGAGCGATTGTTTTAACAATTTGGCTAGCAGCTGCTGTGAGGGTGAAAGATCAACACAAGCCCAAAAAGAAGGATGCTGCCAGCACAGGTTCTTTGATCAAATATGAGAGATGAGAACTTGTGCTAAGATGGGGGCTATGTGAGTGGAAGGGAGGGGAGATATTGTGGAGGTAGAACCGGCAAGATTCAGCATTTTGGTTATGGAGGAGATAGAGAATGAGGAGTCCAGGAAACTTGGAAGACTAAGAGGATTGGTGCCCTTGACAGAAATAAGGAAGTTGAAGAAAGAAAGGCTTTATGGGAAAAAGATAAAGAATTCTGTTTGGGACATTTTGAGTTTGATGTCCACTTCAAAAAAATCCCCCCAAATACCACAAAGGGACCCTACTAGAGGAGCATTGGAATGGGTTTGAATGAAAGTCAAAGCACTCATCAGCTTGGTCAGACTGAAGGGTTGTCTGAAAATATTTTGGGGATTTTCCCTCATTCCACTTTTTGTGGTGATGTCCTAGGTGACTTTGGACCTGGACCTTTATTTCTGTTCCTAATTCTCGGACGCTCCACCCTGGCTAGTAACACAAAAGGAAAAACAATTCGTCTTACTAACATTTTAATTTTTCTTAGGCATTTGTCGCCTCCTTATTGTCCAAAAGACTTCAACTCACTGCATTTTGTACCAGGCCAGTTTTCCACCATTTGCTACAATTGTTGGATCTTCTTAAAGGTATTGTCATGAAAGAGGACAATTAGGGTCTAAATGATGCTGATTTCAGTTCTTCTTGAGCACACAAGTAGAGTCAGCCCATCAACACCACCAGTAAACTTGAATGGTAACTTACACTTTATGAATGCATAAGGTAAGCTCCTTGAGAGCAGGGGCTGTTGACTTTTTTTCTTTGTATCTCTAGTGTTAGCTTACTGGTTTGTTAGAAAGTGTTTAACAAACAGTAATTCTGGGACCGTGAGGCAAATCATTAAACTCATGCCTGCCTCAGTTTTGTCATCTCTAAAATGGTGATACTTATAACATATACCTTCTAGGGTTGCTGTGAGGATAAAATGAGATTATATAGGTAAAACGCTTTACGAGTAATAAAACACTACATGAAAGTTTTTTGTGCTGAATCCAACTGAAAAAAACATTTATTAAGTACCTTTTATTTCAGGTAATATGCTAGGAGCTATGGGAAATGAAAATAAAAAATGAAACTGCCTGTCTGTTCTCAAGAAGCTTATATTCTACTGGAGGAAAACAGCATGCCACATATAAGTGTGTATGAGATAAATAAATATTGATTCGAGGCTTTGAAAACAGCAGGTGTTTAATAAATGTTTGCTGAAATGGGTGTGCATGAACTGACTTGGCTCGAGCAATGCTAAAATCCCCATGACTTCACCAACTGGCAGTTGTATTTGTTCAAAGTGAGAGTGGAAATCTTAGTGCTTAATTCCTCATCCTTAAAATCTGAGCAGAAAACACCTCCTTCCCAAGTTGTGAATGTGTAACTCACTAGATGCAATATTCAGTTGCTAGGTTACTTGTATATTTGGAAAGCTTCTGATAAAATGCATTTGAGTCAGATTTCCTTGAGCAGATGGGCAGACTAGACTGGAAAATAAATTCAAATGATCCACTATTGGCTTTTCATGCTGTAATGACAATCTCCTTACAGATGAGACTTGCCCAGATCCTTTTAAGCAATGCAGGTTTCAGTTGGTCAGTTGTCTTATCCCTGACGGCAGGAGGGCATTGACAGCTCTTTGAGGCTGGACAATTTTTCAGCATCGGAGGTTTATGTGTAAAGAATGTGGAGAAGGGCACTTAATTTACCTCCTTAGATATAGTCCTTTCCTTGAAGGTTAATAGACCTGGATGGCTTGGCCTTTTCTCTAGTTCCCCAGACACTGATTGTGAAATCAAATGAGAAAGTAGATGAGGATCTGAGAAGAGAAACAGCTAAGCCAGAGGAAACCCCTGGGCCTTGGTGGTTCAGACAAGGGGTTCTTAAGAAATTGAAGGAATAGGGAATTTCATTCTCAGTTCAAACATACCACACTGCAGCAGCTAGAGGCACGCACTGTAAGACATTGCATTGAGTAGTTCCTACTTAAAGCCTAGCTAGTGTTAAGAATGAATATGCACTATTAGGCATATCCCAGGACATTTTATATGTGGCAGTTGGTGTTGGGGAGGGGGACTGTTATAATAATTAATGATGAACTCTCCAGGGATCCCTGACTAGGTTCTTCTAAGTCACTTCATGGCCAAGGGCTATGAAGATACAGGATCATAGATACAGCTTGAAGGGACCCCAGAGCTCATCTAGTCAGCCTCATTTTGCAGATGAAGAACTAAACCCCAGAGAGGTTTAGCAATTGGCCTGAGGTCACACAGGTACTAGGTGGCAGATATAGGATTTGAACCCAGGAAGCTAAGTTCCTTTTAAAATTCTTTAGGAAAGCAAGAAATGATGGCCTGATCTAAGGAGTTTACAGTGGGGATTGAAGTAAGAGCAATTCGGTGGTAGAAATGACAGGATTTAATAGCTAATTAGATACGAGAGTTGAGGGAGAACAAATTGTCAAAGATGATGCCAAGGTTTTGAGTTTGGTGAGTGGTAGCATAGACAGACGTATGACACTGAGAAAGTTGGGCAGGTTTTGGGGGTACATCTGGTGAGCTTGGCATTTAATCTAGGGTTATGTGAAAAAGCTTAATGAATTGCTTACTATTTGCCGACTGAGCAAACACTGCCAATATCAGCTCTCATCCCTAGCTGGGGCCCAAGATAACAAATCAGACAGAAACAACTTCAAGGGTCTGGAGAATTCCAATCCATTCGGTCCTTAGCAAAGGCCCTTCCCCCCATCTCTCCCAAAGACTTAAGACTGCCTCCCAAGTCAGACTCAGAAACTGGGGAGTTAATGAAAAGAGCATTGTATTCAATCAGCTTCTTAAGGAAGAGATGTGGTACAGAATCATGGAATCTCACTTTAGGAAGCGACTTCAGAGGTAATGCAGCCCGGAACTTACATGTGAACAAGGATCACCTCTATCACCTACCCAAGGGGTCTTCTGGCCTTTGAAGGCTCCAGTGATCAGGAGCTGCTACCGTTGCTGAAGGCAGCTCATTCCACTTTGGAACTGCCCTCATTGCTGGGATTTTTTGCTGATATTGAGTTTCCATTGGTTTCTTTGCCTTCTATTTATTGTTTTTAGCGCTTTTCTCTGGAGCCATATGAAACAGTAAAATTCCCTTTTCTCACAGAATAATCCTGCAAATGCTTGAAGACAGTTGGTCATGTCCCCCTAAGTCTTCTCTTCTCCAGATTAAATATCTCCTTCAACTGACTCTCAAGTAATGTGAATCATGCTGGCTGCCTCTTTTTAGGTGTTCTTCAGCTTTTCAATGACTTTCCTAAATGGTGGTGCCCAGATTTATTGGGAGGCCTGGGAACTAGGGAAAGCTGAGTTCCTTCAAGAGATGATTTGAACCCTTAGGGTTCCTTCTCTCATCCAAATGCTGGATTATTAAACAGATCAAAGGCAGCAACTGGCAGTAAATCTCTTTTGGTATAACTTACCCTCCTGGGAGAAATCTGGGTGATTATATTTGATCTTGCTCCAGCTCCTATCTAGTCACATCCATTTTCTCTGGTCCTTACTAGATCTATCATGTGTGCAGTTGGCAGTCCCGTGAGCCTCCCAGCCTCACTTGTGGCCCAGAACCTTCCCCACTAGCTTTCTTTCTTTTTGTGAAATAGTATTTTATCTTTTTTCCTCCTGATTACATGTCAAGACAATTTTTAACATTGATTTTGACAAGATTTTGAGTTCCAAATTTTTCTACCTCCCTACTCTCCTCTTCCTAAAATGGTAGGCAATTTGATATAGGTTACACATACACTATCATGTAAAAGATCTTTCCATATTAGTCACAGTTGTGGAAGAAGAAACAGATCAAAATAACAAAAATGAAAAAGAATAAAGTACGTGAAAAAAGTGTGCTTCAATATGCATTCAGAATCCATCACTTCTTTATCTGGATGTGGATAGCATCATGAGTCCTTTGTACCTGTACAGCAACTGAGTTGTTGAGAAGAGCTGAGTCATTCATAGTTGATCATCACACAATGTTGCTGATACTGTGCACAACAGTTTCTTGGTTCTGCTCATTTCACTTTGCATCAGTTGATACAAGTCTTTCTAGGTTTTACTGAAATCTGCCTGTTTATCATTTTTATTGCATAATAGTATTCCATTATATTCATATACCATAGCTTGTTCAGCCATTCCCCAATTGATGGGTATCCCCTCAATTTCCAATATTTTGTCATCACAAAAAGGGCTGCTTTAAATATTTTTGTACATGTGGGTCCTTTTCCTTTTTTGTCATCTCTTTGGGATACAGACCTAGTAGTAGTATTTCTGGGCCAAAGGGTATGCACGGTTAGGTTGCCCTTTGGCATAGTTCCTAGTTGTTGTCCAGAATGGGTGGATCAATTCACAACTCCACCAACAGTGTATTAGTGTCTCAATTTTCTCACATCTTCTCCAATATCTATCATTTTCCTTTTTTGTCACACTAGCCAATCTGATAGGTGTGAGGTGGTACCTCAGAGTCATGTTAATTTACATTTCTCTAATCAAAAGTGATTTAGAGCACTTCTTCATATGCCTATAGATAGCTTTGATTTCCTCATCTGAAAACTGGCTGTTCGTATCCTTTGACCATTTCTCAGTTGGGGAATGGGAATGGCTTATTCTCATAAGTTTGACTCAGTTCTCTATATATTTGAGAAATGATGGCTATTTTAGAGACACTTGCTATAAAGATTGTTTCCCAGCTTTCTGCTTTCCTTCTAATCTTGGTTGCATTGGTTTTGTTTATGCAAAAGCTTTTAAATTTAATATAATACGAATCATCTATTTTACATTCTGTAATGTTATTTATCTCTCGTTTGGTCATGAATTCTTCCCTTCTCCATAGATCTGAGAGGTAGACCATTCCTTGCTCTTCTAATTTGCTTATGGTGTCACCCTTTATGTCTAAATCATGTATCCATTTTGACCTTACCTTGGTATATGATGTGAACTGCTGGTCTATGCCTAGTTTGTGCCCTATTGTTTTCCAGTTTTACCAGCAGCTTTTGTCAAATAGTGAGTTTTTTATCCAAAGGCTTGGGTCCTTGGGTTTATCAAATATTAGGTTACTACGGTCATTTACTACTGTGTCTTGTGTACCTAATCTATTCCACTGATCCACCACCTTTCTTAGCCAGTACCAGATAGTTCTGATTACTGCTTTATGATATAGTTTGAGATCTGGTATTTTTGGGCCACCTTACTTTATATTTTTTTCCATTAATTACATTGATATTCTTGACCTTTTGTCTTCCAGATGAATTTTGTTGTTAGTTTTTCTAGCTCTATAAAATAATTTTTTTTTTTGTAATTTGACTGGCACGGTACTGAATAAGTAAACTTATTTAGGTAGAATTGTCGTTTTTATTATATTAACTCAGCCTACCCATGAGTAATTGATATTTTTCCAGTTGTTTAGATTTGACTTTATTTGTGTGAAAAGTGTTTTGTAGTTGTGTTCATATAGTTCCTGGGTTTGTCTTGTCAGGTAGACTCCCAAATATTTTATATTGTTTACAATTATTTTAAATGGAATTTCTCTTTCTATCTCTTGCTGCTGGGCTTTGTTGGTCATACATAGAAATGCTGATGATTTATGGGGATTTATTTCATATCCTGCAACTTTGCTGAAGTTGTTAATTATTTCAAGTAATTTTTAAATTGATTCTCTAGGGTTTTCTAAGTATACCATCATATCAACTGCAAAAAGAGATTGTTTTGTTTCCTCATTGCCTATTCTAATTCCTTTGATTTTTTTTTGCTTCTTTTACTGTTATAGCCAACATTTCTAGTACTATATTGACATATCAATATAGTACTAGAAACTACTAGAAAGATAGTACTAGTACTATCACAGGGTGATAAATGGGCATACTTGCTTCGCCCCTAATTGTATTGGGAAGGCTTCTAGCTTATCTCCATTACAGATAATGTTTGCTGATAGTTTTAGATAGATACTGCTTATCATTTTAAGGAATACTCCCTTATTCCTCTAGTGTTTTTAATAGGAATTGGGTGCTGTATTTTGTCAAAAGCTTTTTTTCAGTAGCTGTTGAGATAATCATTTGATTTCTGTTTGTTTTCGTATTGATACAGTTGATTATGTCAATAATTTTCCTAATCTTGAACCAACCTTTCATTCGTGGTATAAATCCCACCTGGCCATAGTGTATTATCCTTGTGATATTGCTGTAATCACCTTGCTATTATTTTCTTCAAATTTTTTGCATCAATAGTCATTAAGGAAATTGGTCTCTAGTTTTCTTTCTCTGTTTTAGCTCTTCCTGGTTTAGATATCAGCATATTTATGTCATAAAAGGGGTTTGGTAGGATTCTTTTTTCACCTATTTTTTCCAAATACTTTATATAGTATTGGAATTGATTATTGTTTACATGTTTGGTAGAATTCACTTATGAACCCATTTGGTCCTGGGGATTTTTTCTTAGGGAGTCCATTAATGGCTTGTTCAATTTCTTTTTCTAAGATGGGGTTATTTAGGCATTCTATTTCCTGATCTGTTGATCTAGGTAATTTAAATTTTCATAAACATTCATCAATTTCACTCAGATTGTCAGATTTATTGGCATATAATTGGGCAAAATATTTCCCAATTATTGATTTATTCTTCGTTGGTGGTTTTTCTTTTTTCTTTTAAAAAAACAAATTAATTAATGGTTTATCTGTCTTATTGGTTTTTTTTCACAAAACCAGCTCCTAGCTTTATGTATTAGCTTAATAGTTTTTTTTTTACTTTCAATTTTATTAATCTCACCTTTGATTTTCAAGATTTCCAATTTGGTTGGTGCTCAGTTGGGGATTTTTAATTTGCTCTTTTCCTAGTTTTTTTAGTTGCATACCCAATTCATTGATCTGCTCTTTCTCTTTTTGTTGATGTCAGCATTTACATAAAGAAATTTACCCCTAAGTAATTTACCCTTTGGCTGCATCTCATAAATTTTGAGATGTTGTCTCATTGTCATTCTCTTTAATGAAATTATTGATTGTTTCTATAATTTGTCTTTTGACCCACTTATTCTTTAAAATTAGATTATTTGGTTTCCAATTAATTTTTAGTCTATCTTTCCACTATGCTTTGTTGAATGTAATTTTTATTTTCATTATGATCTGAAAAGAATTACATTTAACATTTCTGCCTTTCTACATTCAATTTTGAAGTTTTCATGTCCTAATACATGGTTGTTTTTTGTGTAGGTACCATGTGCTGCTGAGAAAAAGGTATATCCTTTCTCTTCCCATTTAGTTTTCTCCAAAGGTCTGTCACATTTAATTTTTCTAATATCCTATTCATTTCCTTAGTTTCTTTCTTGTTTATTTTTTGATTGGATTTATCATGTTCCGAGAGTGGGTCATTGAGGTCCCTTACTAGTATAGTTTTGCTGTCTATTTCTTCCAGTAATTCATTTAACTTCTCTTTTAAAAATTTAGTTGCTCTACCACTTGGTGCATTTATGTTTAGTATTGATATTACTTCATTGTCTGTGTTACCTTTTAGCAAGATGTAATTTCCTTCCTTATCTCTTTTAATTAGGTTTACTTTTGCTTTTGCTTTGTCTGAGATCAGGATTGCTACCCTGTTTTTTGTTTGGGGCTTTGCTCATGGCTGTTTTGACATTGCTGTCCTCTTCTGAATTTGTGCCTTGATCTTCCTTGTTACCATAATAACTTCTATGGTCAGATTCTTTTTTTGTTGGTGTTTTGCTCATCCTTTTTGGCCTTTTTCCTTTCTTTTAAATTTGAGCTCTGCTCTTGGGGTGGAAAGGGCACTGTCTTAGGTTTCTTGTGCCAGGGCCTGCGGACCCTGGCTGTTTACCTGGTACTACACTGATGTTGCCCTGAGATCCACAGGGGACTCTCATGTCTGGTGCTGTGCTGAGGGGGTGGGCTGGGGGGTGGGTTGCTGGTGCTACTGGAGGCCATAGGAGTCTGGCAGCTTACCTGGTGGTGAGCTAGGGTTCTGGTGCTGGTGTCTGGTCTTTGCTGAGGCAGATAGGGTGTTTCTGCATTTTCCCAGGACCATACCAAAGCACATGGAGGTCTGGCTGCTGGAGATTGCCTCTTTGCCTGGGGCTATGCTGGAGCATGTGGCAGTTCTTGGAGCTGGAGTCTTCCTGTTCCCCTGGCTATGCTCAGGAATGTTGGGGTTGGACAGTACTGGTTGTGGCATTTTGTCTGCTCCACTGCACTAGAGCTCAGGATCTCCCATTGGTTTGTCAAGGTGGAGCTTGCTGTTGGCTTGCTTCCTATCCTGGACTGTGCTCCTCTTTTACCCAAGTGAGACAGACCTTTCCTGCCTACCTTCCAAGTTTCTTGGGCTAAAAGATTGTTTCATCCCACCTTTTTGCTGGTTCTGTTATTCCAGGATTTGTTTTGGGGCACTTTTTATGGTTGTTTGAAGGTGAATAGGGAGAGTTATGGTGGTTAACTGCTTACTCGATGATTCCTGCTACACTTTATTGATTAGCTAGCTTTATTGATTAAGTAGAGTCCTCATTTCATTTCTGCCCTGGACTCTTGACTCTACCCTTCCTGAGTTCAAATCTGGCTGTGTGACCTTGGGCAAGTCACTTAACCCTCAGCTTCCTTGTCTATAAAATAAGCTGGAGAAGGAAATTGCAAACCATTCCAGTATTTTTGCTAGGAAAACCCCAAATGGGGTCACAAAGAGTCAGACCCTGCTGAAAAATGACACTACAATAACACCATTACATTTTAAAACTCGATCAATATGCAGCCTGAAGAGATCCTCATATACAGATTTGTGGGCCTTGTCTGAATTTGAGTGATACTACTAGTGTGGGCTTTATGGTTGTGTAGTTTGTTTGGGAACTGGTTAATTGAATGGAACAAAAGAAGGTTGATTGATGTTGACCTTGGAGGAGGTCAGTATTAAAGCTCCCCAGGGCTCTATCTTCAGCCTTATTCTAGTCAACATTTCAAAAATCTTTCTTATATGATGGCTTATGTGCTATAGCTAAATGAATGCTATATTTAGAATCTGATGTCCTGAGTTTTAATCTCAGCTCTGAAATTTATTCCTTATGTGACCTTGGATATAGCTTTTGGCCTCACTTTTTCATCTGTAAAATGATGTTGAACTAAATGACTGTTAAGTTCTTTTTTTCATTTTAAATTTATGCTCCTATGATATGATAGTATAACAGAATTAGGATATTAAGAAATCTTGGGCTAGAACAGTGGCCTGAAGATGTATTTCTTTTTAAAGCACTTCACAATCTGGCTTCTACCCATCTTTCCAGTTTTATTTTCCATCACTTCAAGCCTTCTATATTTCAGCCAAACTGGTCTATCACAAATCACAGAATTTGACCTTAGGGCCACTTAGTCCAACTCATCCCCAAAAGTAATCCCCACCGTAATATACCCAACAAACGGTCATTTAAGTCACTGCTTGAAGATCTCCATTGAGGAGATCTTTCTGCCACTTCCTGAAGTAGCTCATTTCACCTTTGGACAGCTCTAACTGGTCAGAAGTTTTTCCTGACATCCAGCCTAAATGGTCAAGTTATATGACTCCACTAAAAAAACACAAACACTAACTTAAATACCCTTTACAGCTCACGGACACTTTCTCTAATCTTAACAACATACCATTTGAATTCAATAAGTATACATTTCTAAATGCTTACAAAAATAGAGTGGATGTTTTAAATCTGAATATGGAGGTCAAGTTTTATGAAGAAATAAAGACAATTCTTCCCAGATATCTTGAGCTTCTCCTGGAGAGGTAAGGCACTGAACATAAAGCTGTCAAGGAGAAAGCTTGTATGTGTGTCAATATGAAGCCAAAATGGGAAGAATATGTTTATGACAATTAACATCCACATAATCTCAGTCTTAACATACACTTTGGAACAGCACAATGGATGACAAGAGATTTAAAAAGTATCTCATACAGTATTAATGAAACACATTGGCAGCTACTGGAAGATTAGCGTTTCATCATCAAAAAGGTGGAAGAAGATTGGTAAGTATTCTCACAGCACAGGATAAACAGGTTAAAAACTTAACAGAAATAATTCTGGAACAGATATTACTTAATAGAGCAAGAGTAAAGGCTGACAATGTGTCCCCAACTGGCTTGCTAATGGAACTTATGAAATAGCTTATTTCCAAGACTGGAATCAAAAAGCCCTCCAAGGGCAACATCTAGGAGAATATGTTGACCAGAAAGCATCAAGACTGAATCATACATATTTGTTTACAGAAATGGAGGTGATTGTGATTGTGATTCAAGACCAAGTAATTGCCAACAGAAATTAGAGAAAATAGTTAAGACTTATTGAATAATGTGGATTATTCAAGGAAATATAGAAATAGATTATGCAAATAAACATAGTCTGCACAGGTAGAAACTGCAATATAGCACTGTAGGTTCCAAAAATTTAGCACCTACCCAATAATACTTAGCAAGATACAAGTTGAGGACCAGGATTACATACTAGAATCTCATTATCTTTTGTAGACTACTAGATGAAAAATTTGGTATACTTCAGATCCAGACACCAAGAATTCAGCAAATAAATTGTATGGAAAATAGAGCATTATCATGGTCAAAAGTGTTGCCCATTATCCAGATATAACATTGATCTTTAAAAACTTAAGAATAACAACTTAATAGATGTCACTATATCAAATACTTACAATCTTCAAGTTATGCAGAATGAAAATCTTTTCAAATATAAAGACTCAGCAGAAGAAGTCAAAAGCATGGGGGAACAAGACAAAATCCATATCATTCCCATCATCCTGCCTGCTAATGTAGTTGTTCCAATAATGCTTTCAGTGAGCCTATGCAAGATGAGCTTACATCTCAATACTTTTATTCAATGACAAAAGCACTGAACTAAATCACTGGTACCATAGTACCATAAAAGAATATGGTACCATAGTACCATAAATGAATATGGTACCATAGTACCATAAAAGAATAATCGTAAGAAGGTAATCTGAAACAGATTGTTGCTATTTGAACTCTACCAAGCAAGATAAGAAGAATGAGAATGATAGTTCACATTTATACGGTGCTTGAAGGTTCTCAAAGCACTTTGCATATATCATCTCTTTTGATCTCATTTGGAGGGTTGTCATGTGGAAGAAGGACTAGATTGTTCCTGATTGGCTCTAGAAGGAAGCATTAAACCAATGCTTCATGGCTGTGGAGAAGTAGATTTAGGATTAATCAGTGGAGTGGGCTTCCTGGGGCAGCAAAGGTCCCTTTGACTTGCAGTCTTTAAGCCAAGATTCGATGACCACTTAATCATATAGGTTATAGAGGGGATTCTTGACTGGGAACAGATTGGACTTGGTGGCCCCTGAAGTGCCTTCTAGCTCTCAAATGTGATGACTCTGTGTTATTACAGATGTGCTCTAGAAGCCCCAATAGTAGATGCTCTGGGTCTCTATCTCCTAGGCCCTTTCTGACTTGGTGATCATGTCTCTTTGGAAGGACCTGCTGTAATTTCCCCAGACAGTTATTTGGGGAGACAATTACCTTAAAAGGGTGCTAGATTCACTGTTTCTTTTTCACATGGAGTTAACTAGCATGTGAATCTGGCTGAAGGAATTTTTTTATAACTACATGCATATTAAAGCATTTTAAAAAGTGGAATGTCTTGCCTTTGGGCTAAATTCTAAAACATCTTAAGCTGCCTCATCTCGCCATACTGACATGTAGCCATATCACTTCACAAAAGAAGGCAGGCAAACATGTTTAAGGATAGAATTTAGCCCCAAGACAATAAGAAATCAGAATTAGTAAAAACTAATCAGAATTATTTAAAGACGCTAAAAAGAGAATAGTAATAAGCAAAATATATAGAATGCAATTGAAACAACTCAATGCTGAATGATTTAAACAAGTAATTGATAATGAAAAATGGGTAATGTACGCAGAAATGACCTGACACCAATTACAATTTTAAACGGAATTTTAATCAATGTACATCATTTGCCATAACAAAGAGACTAAAAGCATCTTAGTCAGCGAACACTTGACTTACAGGCTAAGTGGAGAGAGATGGCAGCCAAAAGCAGCATCAGTTTAGAATATAAACTCATTTGTAAAATCTTATGAAGGAAGATGATTGTAAGCAATGTTGCCACATACAGCAGAGAAAAACAGGAGAGGATAAAAGTCTGAAGGTGGAGTTCAGTATGGCATGTGGCAAGAGGAGATAGGTGAAGCACAGTCATCCTGAGGGCATTTTAGGATGAAATTTAAAGGAAGTCAATCAACAGGAAAAAACAATTTTTACAACCAACTTTTCACCCTGAAGAGCAAAGAGCCATCATACTTGGCATCTAACATTATAGTCAAGTCAATAAGCATTTATTAAATGCATACTATGTATTAAGCATTGTGCTAAGAGCTAAGAATAGAAATAAGTGGGAACTAAGACAGTCCCTGCCTTCAGGGAGCTATTATTCCAGTGGAAGAAGACACATAAAAAGGAAACTGAAAAGAGGTGAGAGAAGGAAGGAGGAAGAAGAGAAGGGAGCATACTCATGCAGGGGTATGGTAGAGAAGATCTGGAGAGTCAAGATGGCAGCCTGGAGAGGAGTGAAGACAGCTTAGATGTGCTTGAAAAGGTGAACAAAATGACACCTATCATTTTTCTGCTAAGTCCTTACAAGATCTCTTTGTGACAGAGGGGTGTTCCTGGGGTCTTAGGGGGAATGCCAGTGGAGCAAAAGCTCTAATAAGTTATACCATGATGGAAGGGCTTCAAGTAAGGTCCTGGCAATGGACTGTGTCTGTTTTTCAAGGATCAGTCTAGCTAATTTTGGAGAAGCTCACTGCCAGTAGACTGGCCATTTGGTGGTAAATTCTCTGGCTGTGGAAATTCACAGAACAATGATCAACAATTATACATGTTATCAGACTTGCTGAATGATATCAAACCCATCATTCTTGCTATAGATGAAACCAGAAGAAAGAAGGAAATTACAGCTAAATAAAAGGTACTGCTTCAAAATCAAAGAAAGGAGGTGGTGGAATTGGTTTATTGTTTGCCCAGTGGCAACAAGACTCTATTTCCTTGGATATTTGCTCATTTCGTATAGAAGTATTCACAAAAAGTGTTAGCAAAAAGGCCTTCATGAAAATAATTTGGTTTTGCACCAACCCTAGTTTCAGAGGACAACAAACTAAAGATATTCTACAAAGAACTTGATTAGATCCTTCAAATTAAACTAATTCAATTTATACTTTGATACTTAGTGACTTTAATGCCAAGATGGGAATAGGAAAGGATAATGAGAAATATATTTAAAGGCATGGGTCAGGAAGGAGGAATGAAAGAAACCAAGACTTGTGGATTACATAGAAGCCTTACAACTTTATATTATGAATACTTTCTTCAAGAAAAATACAGGTAGACAATGAGCAAGATAAGCATCACATAACTTCATGAAGTTAAAATTGATTACAGAAAGGAAAAGACTTATTATTGTTGTGGGAGGCATCCCTGAATCTGTGTACAGATAGACCACGATGTATTAGAACAAAGAACATCATCATAGTCATCATTATCATCACCATCATCTCTCTATGTATGTATATTTGTATGTATACACATGTGTATTTATGTATTGGTATGTATACATATAAAATATATGTATATACATATACTCATTAAGCACATCTAAGCTGTCTTCCTTCTTCTCCAGGTTACCATCTTGACTCTCCAGAGTTTCTTTAACATACCCTTGTGTATGTGTGTATATAGTATATGTATACATATATGTATATATACATGTACATGTATATGTGTAGAGAGTGAAGGAATGAGATTTTTGAGATATATATGACATTTCTCATTATCCTTTTTATATTCCAGTATGTATACCTATGTATAGAGTATGTATATATGTAGTATATATGTGTATATAAACATATCATATGTACTTATACATATAGGCATACATACATACACACATATCTTGAAGTGTAATAGTCCTTTGGTATAAGAGAGACTCTCTTGGGGTCTCCTAGGAGGATTTTTTATATGGCATCCTTCATTTCACTTATATCTAGTTGTCTCTGGGTCATGCTTCACAGTCACTCTATCCATCCACCCCCGAAATCTTGCCATCTGAACTTCCACACAACCTTATCTCTTTGTGTGGAACAGCGCCCTCTACAGCAGACCTCCAGAGGCTATGTATCCCTTCCCTGAGGGAGTTAGTCGGTTTTGATCTCTATCCTGGAGCTGAACTGTCCCAATTGGTCAAGCTCACCAGAATTTAGCTGTTCCCAAACTCCCTTTCTTGGAGTAGTGCCTGCCTCACATGTGTTATCAATCTCCATTAGAATGTAAGCTCTTGAAGGTGAAGACCATGGGGCTTTTGTATCTATATCACTAGTACCTAGTATAAGAGGCACATTATGAGTGTTTGTTCATTCATTCTCCTTATTTTCATGCTTGTAATATGTTGCAGTCTGTTTGTGCTACTGTGCACACCTCTATTACCTTTTTGGTTTAAATTTTAATTCTCCAGAGACTGTAGGGTTCTATGTTTTGAAGATATGCAAGATCACTGGAAGAATATTGGTCTTCAAATGATAGGCCTTTCAGGGAGATGTTTGGGGTCATCAAAGGAGCTGGCAATTTACCAAAGGCAAACTCTTATCCAATTCTGAATCCAAAGCTCTGCTCATTTGCAGTGTCTGTCCAAGTCATATTTACTAATGGATCAGCTATTATTATAAA
>CM053626.1:305520609-305559411 GCA_028646595.1 Phalanger gymnotis | reverse complement strand
ATAGCAAGCATCTGGAAGCTCTAACCATATGCGGAACATGGGGTTAAGAGAGGGAGATACAAACAGAAAACCAAAACAGACCTTATTCTCTAGGGCCTTCCACTCTAATTGTGGGACACAACACTTAACTAGAGAGTTCAGCTGCAGGGCACATGGAGAAGGATGGATAAGGACCACAGCAGTGGGATGGATGCAAGACCCAAGGGTCTTTAGGATTCATTGGGTGAGAGGGCAGTGCCTTGGGATCTGGGGGGCTGATGGAAAGGGCTAGAGGGCTCTAATGCCATTGTCTGTGGCAGATGGTGGGATCTGGAGGTCGTCTCATTTTACTGGAAGGATTGTAGTTGGTGACTTCCTGCTCATCCAAGTGGTGTAAGCAGCTGTGCCCGCTTGGTAAGGCATGGAGCTTGGAAGGGTCCCATCCACTACCATCGGAAGGGGGGAGTGGACTGAGGGTTTAGGTGGAACTTAGCTCAGAATCATTGGTTATACCCTGCCAGGTAAGTTAACAAAAGGATTTGAAGGAAATTAAAAATGAGGACGGTGGGCATTTTTCGATTAATAACAATAGTGGTAGCATCTACCATTTTTATGGCGATCTGAAGTTTGCAAAACTTTACATATATAATTTCATTTGATCCTCATAACAACTCTGTGACATAGGAGCTATTATTGTCTTTATTTTGCAGATGAGGAAACTGAGTCAGACAGAGGTTAAGTCGCTTGCTCGGGATCACACCACTAATAAGTGTCTGAGGCAGGATTTGACCTCCAATCTTCCTGACTCCAAGTCAATACACTTGTACACAATACAATAGTCAATACTCAATACACTGGTACTTCCGTGAACTTGAGGTGTTCCTAACTGTATCTGATTTCTCAGGATGCTATTCAAACTGGGCCTTGGGCACTGGGCCTGTTGGACTCTTCCATTTTGGCAGATCACTGATAAACAACATTTTAGTTAATAAAAAACTCAGGGCTTTGGGACAAGATCTCAGCCTCTCTGGCTCCCTAGATAAGAGCAAACGGGCGCGTCAGTTACATAAACCTTCGCCCCAGGACTTCCCTTTGAATAAGGCAGCATTATTGTCTAACACCAATAATTCAAGTGACAATGTGCTGCTGTAGGTCTGTTAACTTGAAATCTGGAACTGAATCTGTCACAAGTTTCCTGTGTGTGTGTGTGTGTGTGTGCACTCACAAAATGCCCCTAAAGGGTTTAATGGCAGGGTGGGGTCGGGGGAGGGTCGGAGATACCCCCTAGAAGCAGTAACCAAAGAGGCTTTTGTTTCAGGGTTAAAGAAAGATATTTCTTTTTAATCTAATAATTTTGGCTAATGTGTTGTTAATGATTCAGATTTTGATTTCTCCCCTCCTTGAGCTGTTCCTATTTGCAAAGATAAAATTTAGATCTTTCCAATATATACAACCTGCACAGCATTTTTTTTTTGTGTGTGGTGGGGCCAGGGAATTATTATTTATTGTATCATATGTGTACCAAATAATTACTGTAATTCATGGTTTTGTGAAATTGTAGGTCCAGGAAAAACCATATATGTATACTGTAATGTTCATAATTAGAGAGAATACCTCTATTGAAGGGATCTTAAATTCATTAAAGCATTGGGATATGTATACATATATTCATATATTTATACACACATATATTTATAATATGCTAGCACGTATGTAGCATTTTAGGGTTTGTGAAAAAGCTTAAGAAATATCTCATTTTAAACTTACAACAACACTGGAAAGTGCCATTATTATCCCTACTTTTTTCCTTGAGGAAACAGAGACAGAGAGAGGTTAAGTGACTTGCCCAGGAAAGTGTCTCCTAAGACAGGATTTGAAGTCGGGAAGATGAGTCTTCCTGATTCCAGGTCCAGCACCGCACCACCTAGCTGCCCAATCTACATCACTGGAGGGAGAATTTATACTGATGAGATCATAAATCTATTGAAGTACTGAAATATATATATATATGATATATTGAAGTACTGAAATATATATATATGATATAAATATACACATATGTACACGTAAATGAACATATAACTATGTAATTCTCTCTGTAACTATTTATATATATATATGTATATATACATATATATATGTAACTCTCTTTCTCTTTCTCTCTTTTTCCTGGATGTCCCCAAAGTCTAGGACAGTTTTAAACTTTTATAACTTAGAATTGCCTCAAGACTTTGGAAATAGTTTGTATATATAAAGTATGTATAGACATGTTCATTATATAAATGTATGTTTAAAATATAGATACTGTATGTAAAATTATTTATAAACCTTAAAGTGCCATAAACTATTATTTGGTCCAGAGTTGTGATTTCTTGATTTTATATGTGTGTGCTTGTATAGTCAATAATCAAGTGGCAACATGCTACTGCAGGTCTGTTATAGAACACTATATATGTACACATACGCGTGTGTGTATTTATGCAGACTATTTTTGTGAATACTCTCATTGGATCTATCTATATAAATATATTATACATATCTATGTATGTGTGTATATATACATAGGTGCATACCACGTCTAGATCAAATAATGACAGTAGTTGATGTGGTGCCTTGAGCTTTTACAAGAATTTGTGCATACATTCTCATTGGATATGTGTGTGTGTGTGTGTGTGTATAGCTTTTATTTGTATAGCTCTTTAAGGTTTGCAAAGAACTTCACACACACATTAAAACATGTGTATATGTTACACATACATATTATATACACTGTGTGTTTGTGTATATGTGTATACATATATATATACACACACACATATGTAAGCATACACACATACACATATTATACTTCAGATTCTTGGGCTTTAACCTTTCTGGAGAAAAGACTCTTGGGACATTATTGAGGAAAAAGTGGTTTTTCCTTCACAGATGGATTGCTCGGTTGAGATCATATTTTAGTTATGCCAATAAAATGAAGGGGAGACAGGACACCAGGCAAGTACCCAGAGTTGTTAGCGTGGGACTATTACCGAGGCAGAAATGAGGCCAAAGAGATGATGAATGTGCGCCTCGCACCTACTCCATCAGCTCTAGACTGACCTGGATCCTCCCTCCATCCGAGCTCAGTTCGAGCCCACATTTTTCACAGCGGACCCTAACAGCGGACATTAACTTCGCCCTCCCCCAAAGAGCTGACCTGCAGCCTACCCTCCGCGCGGCCCCGAGCTGTAATCACTCGCTCACTCTGTAATTTTATCAAATAGCACGCGCCTTTCCCAGCCACTTATTGGCCAATTAAGTCAAGTTCTCGCTGAGGGGGTCCAGCTGGCTTCAAGTTATCTTAGATGAATTGATTGAAGGCATTCTGCAATCTATGAACCCGGTTTAATGATCTAGGTGATAATACTTGTAATTCTTCTCAGTCAGGGGAATTTGCTGCAGCTGTTGTCTGCAAATCCACGTTCTGATACGCCGAAGTGCAGGGAAAGCGTTAATCCGCCCTCAGAGTTTCATAGCGATGGCTGCATCGTGAAATAGGAAATTTAAAATGCACACAGCATTGCCGAGAAAAGACCATTTTTCCGTTGATGTGTTTTTCTTTTATCCCATTGTAAATGTGTGTGTGTGTGTGTGTGTGTGTGTGTGTGTGTGTGTGTGAGAGAGAGAGAGAGAGAGAGAGAGAGAGAGAGACAGAGAGACAGAGAGACAGAGAGAGAGAGAGACAGAGAGATGTGAAAGGCGGGGGGGGGGGGGGGGGGGGGGGGAGGAAAGAATACATGACTGATAATGATTCATCATGAACACTCGATTGCAAATCCTCCCATTCGAGGCTGCTGAAAAACAGGGCATCAAATGTTTGAGATACCAAATAAGCTTTGCCTCAAGGCAAGACCAACAACGGGTTGTTTTTCTAAAATATTGGGGTGGGGGCTCCAAGGCCCAAACTCATTATTTTTGCACAAAGTGTTACATGGAAGAAATAAATACTCTGAGTTTGAGCTTCCAACCCCCTGGATTGACTGCTCTTGAAGTGATAATGAAGCATGTCTGCAGCTGACATAGGCCTTGAATGCAGTGCTGAGCACTTTTCGGCCTGGTGACATATATAGTTTTTAAAGTAATCGTTAAATAATTTGCTGGCTGCCTTGTGGGTGGCTTCCCAGAGCTGCTGAAACATTCACTCTTCTTCCTAGGAAATGTATACTACGATATGATGCAACATAATAAAATATAATGTAATATAATAACCAGGGGAGATTTCTTTTCCTGTGGCCAACTCAGGATAGCTTAGGACAGAACCCCCTGCCGTGGATATGGGAAGTTTATGTTTGCCAACCAAAGCTGATTTGAATTTCCAGATAAAAGTGTAGGCTGAGAGTTTAATTTAGGTTGTGGTGGAGAGACCTTCATCCTGCTATTTCTGGAGAGTGTGTTCCTTGAAGCTGAGAGATGCAATTGAGCCGGGCTTTGGGGATGGGTGGCTTGCTGGGAGAGGCTGTAGCTTCTTATAAGATTCTAAATTCTTCCAGATCATGGGGGGAAACCACTGGCATAGGCATATTTTTTTCTTTTTTTGTTTTTTTGGGCACATTTTCTAAAGTGTTGGCTACAGCTTGGATGGTGGGACTTAGGCTTATAGACCTAGAGTTGGAAGAAATCTTAGAGGACTTTAGTCCAGCCTCTTTATTTTACAGGTGGAGGAACTGAGGCTAGGGAAAGTCACCTGACTTGTCATAGGTCACACAACTGACTGGTGGAAGAGTCAGAATTTGAATCCATGTCCTCCGCTTTCAGATCCAATCTCGTTCTCTACTCTATCTCTACTGTCTGCCTAGTCTAGGTTCAAAGGAGACAAGGAAGCAAAACATAAAGCAATTTTTTTTTCTCTTTTGAGGTAAGCAACTTGCCCAGGGTCACATGGCTAGTAAGTGTCCGAGGCCAAATTTGAACTCAGGTCCTCCCGATTCTGCTGCTGGTGCTCTATCCACTGTGCCACCTAGCTGCCCATAAAATATATTAGAAAAATGTTTATCCAATCTTTAAATGTAGAATGTAAAAATTTAATGAAATGGGGAAGTGTAAAGAATGTCAGTAGAAAAACGTATGACTGAAAAAGATGGGCCAGAGGAAGGAATAGCCATTGGACAACCCCAATATTTTGTTAGTCAAGGGAATGTAAGGAACACCTCCAGTATGTTGGGTAGTTCACAGTAGAGGATTTGCAGGAAGAAAAACAGCCGAGGGTGGCACAGGATGGACGGGTGTAGAGGGCTCCTGACTGTTTCACTGTGCAGAGTACCCACGTTGATGAGATCACAAAACCATGGATGCAGAGAACAAAGATTTGGGGTTTTAAAATGTGTTTAATTCATTGTCCTTAGTGGGGGAGAAATAAAAAACAGGAAAAGACTAGAGCGCTAGGGCATGAGCTCCCCACGGGGTTGCTATCAGTTGGAGCACAGACCAAGTTCCACCAAGGTGAGGTCCTGCTGCCCAGGTACACATCTTTCCCCTCACCTTTGAGCATTGGTAATAAACAAGATCCTGTCTCAGGAATTCACTGCTGCATTTGCCTCCGATTCAACTTAACAGACATTTATTTAGCAGGACTATCATTCGCAATGTACTGTGCCAGGTGCTCAATAATCTTCAATGGCGCCCTATTACCCCCAGGACCTAATTTAAACTCTTGTTGCTGCTATTTGAAGCTCTTCACAACATAGCCCTGTCCTAGCTTTTCTGCCTTCTTACACATAACTCATTCCACTCCATACACTCTACAACTGAGTTATGCTTTGTCTTTTCACTGTTCCTTGCACACAGTGATCCATCTCCTATCTTGGCTGTGGCATCCTCTCATGCCTGGAATACTCTCTTTCCATCTCCTCTCCACCTGAAATCCCTGGTTTTCTTTTAGACTCAGCTCAAGCACCAACTTCTTTTCAAGGGCTTTCTTGATCCTCCCAGAGAATAAGACAAGGGTTCTTAACTTGGGAGTTCATTGACCAGCAATATGTCCTGTGGATGGACTTGAGGGAGGTCAATGAACCTGGAGAGAAAAATATTGTGTCTTTATTCCCACTAACTTCTAACTGAAACTTGGCATTTCCTTCAATTGAAGGAAGCTAGAGTACCAGATCTGGAGTCAGAAAGACCAGCCTCAGAAACTTACTAGTTGTGTGACCTTGAGCAAGTCACTTAACCCTGTTTGCCTCAGTTTCCTAATCTGTAAATGAGCCAGAAAAGGAAATGGCAAAATACTCCAATATCCTTGTCAAGAAACCTGAAATGGGGTCATGAAGAGTCAGACACAACTGAAACAACTGAACAAACACATCAATTATTTAAAAATATTACTCTGAGTTGAGGCTTCCCCAGACTGTCAAAGGAGTCCAGGCTGGGAAAAGGTTAAGAACCCTTGTGCTAGAGCATCCATCTGCAAAAGATTTGTCTATATCTTATGTATACTGTATGTTGTCTGCTCCACTGGAAGGTAAGCTCCTTGAGGGAAGAAACTGTTTTGCTTTTCTCTTGGTGCCCCTAGAGGTTAGCACTGTACCTAGAACTATGAGATGCTTAAAATAAAAGCTAACTGCTTGATTAATTAGGGACAAAAAGGGATAAACCATGAAACTGATAAGCAAACATGAAGGGAATTACTGAGGTAACAAATATGAAAGCATTTTGGAACATATAAAATGATATAAAAATATAGTGTCATTATAGCAGTATTTGCCACCTGTGACCCAGAAACCTAGGCTGGGTTTGTATGAACTCGGTTCAGTATTGGAGGCTTCTCACAAATCACCCTTTGGCTCATTCCCCCACCCAGAGTGTCCTCTGGAAACATAGGAATATGGCTCACATCCATACCCAGTACTAACAAAGATCAAGGCGTGCCTTTGCTGGTAAATAGCTAAACTCTAAATCAACACATGGAAATAATTTATAATAAGTAACCTCCTTTTTTTTAAATACTTTCCATCCAAAGATTTCTGGGATTCTTTCAAACATGAATTTTCTTAGCTTTTTAGCATACTCTTCTAAATTTCTCTCCATTGGTAAGGGTATTAGAAGAAGAAATAATGGAAAAATTGTAAAATTAAGTGACATCTCATAAAATCAGGCCTAGAGCTAACCCCATGAGCTCTTGTCCTTATACCAGAATAAGCCAACTCTCTTAATCAAATTATCTTGAATTTATTAGATTCCCTCTAGAAAACTCAAAGCATTTTGCAGCTTTTATTTAATAATGCAGAGAATTATACATACTCTCATGAAGGGCAGTAGGAAGGGTGTTTTCTTTGTCTTATGGTTAGGGAAGAAAAAAGTAAAATGACTGGGACAAAGTCATGTGAAAAGTGATTTAAGAGAAGAAATGTAGTGGAAGAAGTATGGGAATAGAAATGGGGTGAGTCTCATTGAGATTGGAGCTGGAAGGTCCCATAGAGGTCATTGGCACCAGTTAAAACAAAGCAAAATTACTTCACAAAGAAGTAAAGTAGGCCCCCTCAGAGCTTGCACAGTAAATAAGTAAACCAGGATTCGAACCCAGGCCATGTTTTCCTTTCCTTCTGTCACCTTATCTGGTCCATCCCTTTCTGTTTTCCTTCCCTTCAGTTCAATTCAGTTTAATTCAACAAGGGTTTGCTAAGCTTCCTTCTACGGCATTGTGTTAGGCCCTGGGAATACAAAGATGAAAACGAAACAATCCCTGCCACCAAGAAACTTATATTCTGCTGGGGGAAAACAACATGTACATGGTTAAATAAATATAAAACACAAATAATATGCACATATACACAAGGTCTATAGATGTATATACATATCCATATGTGAATGTTCATTCATATGGACATATGTTTATATGTATATATATATATGTGTGTGTGTGTATGTGTATATATACACACACATCTATATGTACACACATATACACACACACCTTGCCTCAGAGCTCTCATTCTTTGGTTTTCCATTGACCAAGTGTAAGATTAAATCTTTTTATGAAAATGATTTTAAAAATCACCCAATGAATGTATTTCTTACATTTTAGCAAGTGTTTACAAAGGCATAATATCTCTTGGGCTAATTTTGCCCCATCCAAAGCTTCTTTCTTTCCTTTTTCCTCCTTATACCCCTGCTACTTCTCTCTCCTTTTCTTCCTCTCCTCTCTTGCCTCTTTTCCCTCCCTCTCCTCTTTCCTTCTTCCACCCCCACCCTTTTTTGTCCTCCCTCCCTTCCCTTTGAAAATAAATTTCTTTTATATTTTTAAAATATTTTATATATAATACAATTTAATAAACTACCTTCCTTAATAAACTACTACCTGTAGGAAATAGCATTTTACTCTCTCAAGCATTTCTATTGATAGTTTTATGAGCTCCCTGAGCAAAGGAGATGTCTTTTGTCTCTTTTTGTATCCCAGCACAGTGCCTGGCACATGGTACTTAATACATTGTTATTGATTGTGCAAAGAGTACCCTTGATGCAGCCATATGTATTGAGCTCACATCCCCTCCTTGGGGGGAGGGGCAGATATTAAAAAAGTCCGTGGCACAGTTCTTCCTCTCCAGGAGCTTACAGTCTAATCAAAAGACAGCTCTAACACATATGCAATGGTTCCAGGGTAGTGTAAGACACACACACACACACACACACACACACACACACACACACACATTAGGTGCTAAATGATGTGGCACAAACTCTATATTCCAGGAGCTGAGGGACGGGAAGAGATTAGCAGAGGTCAGAATCATTGGGGGAGGCTTCTTGGAGGTGGAAACCAATCTTTATCCTCTTAATCTAGGGATAGAGCTTCCATGAATATGAATAGGGCACCACATATCTGAGCCTATGCTAGGGTAAATGAAGGGAAACCTTTGAGGGTTCCTGAGCCAAACGATGGCCTTTTTGTTGTGTCTGTGCAAGTAGCAGTTAGTGCCCCTTCTGGGGCTGGGGTGGGAGGGTGGCCTCTGATGTCTGGGATGAGCATAGCTCCATCCTGCATTTCTAGGGACTATAGACCTTTGCTGCCTCATAACCTTTAAAATTCTCCTGGCTCTGGCTAACATCTCACTTTGTTGCAGAGATAGCATCGATATTACGCCTGCCTCGGCATCAGAATGATTTTCTGTACTTTGGTTTTACGTGTCCTTGATTTTGGTGGAAAGGAAGAGGCCTTTGGGTGCTTCTGGCAAAGTGTGTCAGTGCTTCTTCGATGTGTTGTTGCAGGAAAGGAGCCTTTAACAGGGACATACATCACAGCTGGCTGAATTTATTATGGCACGTGGAACAAAACATATGCACACTACGCTTGAAGGTACTCTGTAATACAAGAGACATCATAGATCAGTGGTGTGTTTCCAAGAACCTGGGCTCCAATCCTGCTCTGACCACTTACTCAGGGTAACACAGGATTCATACCCAAGTTTTTGGATTTTGAACAAATTCCTTCATGTCTTTGATCTTCAGTTTTCTCATCTGTGAAGTCAAGGATTTGGTCTAGATGGCCTCAAAGATTCCTCCCAGCACTAAATCTATTATCCTACAATGCCTGTTTGATTAACAGCCCTTGGTCCAGTTGGATATAAGCTCCTCGAGGTCAGGGACTGTTTTCTTTTTGTCTCTGTATCCCAAGCACCTAGCACAGTGTCTGAGGGCATAGACAGGGGTTCAATTCGTGTCTGTTGAAATTAATTGAATTTTTTTTGGAAAAACAAATACAGGATCAAACTACTATGTCCAACCTCCTTTGCCTATAATGGTTGAGGCGAGGAAGTTGCTACTCATTGAGGAAACTCCAGTATATCATGAGTCCATGAGTGTGTCAGGGGACTCCACCATGTTGAGGTCAGAAGAGAGTCCTGGGGAGAAGCATCCAAAGTAGTGCCCAGCACAGGAATATCAGAATAGACGGCTTTGTATGATAACAAGAGCTAGCATTTATGTAACACTTCAAGATTGGCAAAGCGCTACACATGTGTTATCTCATTGGATCTTTACATCAGCCTTGTGAAGCTGGTACAACTTTTGTCTCCATTTTATAGTTGAGGAATGTAAAGCTGAGAAAGGTCATGACTTTCTCTGAGTCACACAGGTAGCAAGTGTCTGAGGCAGGATTTGAACCCAGGTCTTCTTGGTTCCCAAGTCTAGAGCTCTCACCCATTGTGACCCTACCCTCCACGATGTCTGTTTTCTGTTGGCTGAGAATAAGCTGAGGCATCTGAGACACAGTTTCCTTATGTGATTGGGCAGAGGGACTTTGGCCAGAGTGAGGAGGAGGAAGAAGAGCTCCATGACTGAAACCTGCAAATGACCCTCCAAATCCAGGAATCCCAGTGGAACACTGAAGTTCCTCTAATTAATCAAGATGACTCGAGAAGGAAGAATCAGGGATCAATTAGGCTTGGCATCAAGAACATCTGAGTTCAAATCCAGCCTTAGACACTTCTAAATTCATAACCCTTTGTCTTTGTCTGCCTCAGTTTCCTCAAGTATAAAGTGGAGATAATAACATCTACCTCACATGGTTGTTGTGAGAATCAAGTGAGATATTTTGAAAGGAGTATGGTGCCTGGTATATAGTAAGTGTCTAATAAATGCTTTTTTCCTTCTCATTCTCTATTTGCTTATGTATATCTGACAATATAAGTCACCTATCACTGAGGTTCTTTGGGTGTTGTTATTTACGCATCAGTGCATATATACAGTTGTACCTGTTTTGTGAAAGGGTGAGGGAAGAATCACAATGATTTTCTTATTCTTTTATTTTCTTATGAGTTACCTTACTATTCTGTCTTAATTAAATACTTTGCAGCTTGATCTGTACTTCCTAAAAGGTCTGCCAATAGAGAATTGCTGTTGTAATGGAATCTCAACTCATATTTGTACAATTAGGATAATCTCAGACACCTCACTGAGCCCAAAGTAGCTAGGGAACTCAATGGCATCCCGTAGTTGGTGGTGGATGGAGCAGGTTGCACCATGAACAGTTTGAGTTGTTTTGGCAGATCAACATACAGAGTTCCTTTTGGGCTCATAGGACCCTAGGTATGAGAGGAACATTTGAGTTGCTATGGACTCCATCCTCCTCATTTTAGAGATGATGAAACAGGCCCAGAGTCCTCTTTCTATCCAGCTGTCAAATTTATCTTCCTAAAGTGCAGTTCTGAAGGTGACCCTCCCTACTAAGAAACCCTAGTGCTACCCTATTACCTGTAGAAGCAAATATAAAATCCCCTGGCTTTTAAAGTCTTTCATTACCTAGACCCCTTCTACCTTTCCAGTTTTCTTACCCTTCTTGTTGTTCAGTCATGTCCAACTCTTTGTGACTCCATTTTGGTGCTTTCTTGGCAAAGATACTGTAGCAGTTTGCTATTTCCTTCTCCAGCTTATTTTACAGATGAAGAAACTGAGGCAAACGGAGTTAAGTGACTTGCCCACAGTCACACAGCTAGTAAGTGTCTGAGGCCAGATTTGAATTTAGGTCTTCCTCAACTTTATCCACTGTGCCACCTACCTGCCTTCTTCTTATCCTTACTCCTTTCTATATACTCTACAATCCAGGGAAATGACCTCCTTACTGTTTCTCCCACTAGACGTTCCAACTCTTACTAAATGTATTTTAACTGGCTGTCCCTCATACTTGGAATTCTCTGCCTCCTTATCTCTGCCTCCTGGATTCCTTAAAGTCTCAACTAAAATCCTATCTTTTACAGGAAGCTTTTCCTGTTTTGTTTTACTGCTAGTACCTTCTCTCTGGGGGTTATCTCCAATTTATCCTGTGTTTAGCTTGCCTGTACATCGTTGTTTTCATATTATCTTCCCCATTAGACCGTGAGCTCCTTGAGAGCAGAGACTGTCTTTTGTCTTTTTTTTTGTATCCCCAGTACTTAACTGGGTACTTAGCAGACACTTAATAATTTCAGTCAAGCCATAGCATTTATTAAGCACCTACTATGTGCTAGGCACTGTGCTAACAAGAAAAGGCAAAAGAGAGTCCATACCCTCACGGAGCTCACAGTCTAAAGGGGGAGACTTGAGATTGATATCTGAAAGTCTGTTGAGTCGTTGAAGATAGGGGATGCTTCATTTTTTGTCTTTCTATCTCCAGTGACCTGCAGTTTGCCTGGGACATAATGGATGTTTTAAAAAAAAAAATACTTGATTGATTGAATGATTAATGAAGATTGATTCCAGTGAGCCCCTTTTGACCAGAAACTTGGTAACCACCGGTGGGAGACAGCATAGGTAAAACAGGGATGCATTCATTTAAAAAAATATATAAGAAAACAGGGATGCATTCAAGGTTATTAGAGGAAGTTTTTAAGAAATGAAAGGCTAACTAAGATTACTTAAACTGTGACAAGAAACACAAAATAAGTGTCTGGGAAGCCTAGGGGCAGAGATTAGCTAAAGCAGGGAACATGGCGGGAGGGAACAAACCTTGGCTTTCAAGGGAGAGGACCAGCCAGCAGGTAGACCTGGGATCATAGCATTTGGAACTGGGAGAGACCTGAGTAATTATATAACTTTTTATTTTTATAGATGAAGTGACTAAGGCACAGAGAGATTCAGTGACACACACAAGGTCACACTAGGAGTAACAGATGGAACCAGGATTGAAACCTAGGACCTTTAGGGACTAAATCTAGGCTTCTTTTCCCAACACCATCCTGCCTCTACGCCATGTGCTCAAAATGGCTTTTGATCCTGAAATAAGGTAATGATACAGGATGCACAGGTCCTGGGACTGGGCTTTCAGCTGCCTCAGCCAAATATGGACTGTCTCTTTAGCTTCCAGCCTCTGTCCCACAGTTCCATTGAGGATTATGTGAGTTTTACTGAATGGTCCTGTTATGATTTCAAGATCCGCCTTCCCCACAAACTTCCCCATGGTCTGAGTTCATTGAAATGGCCTTTGTAGACCTGGAGGTTTTTGCCAAAGAGTCAGAACAGTAAAGGAAAAGTAATAAGCCTTTATTCAGTCTGTATTCGCCCACATGAAGGAAGTCTTGTGGCTTAACTTGAGAAATGCAAGGAGTTAAGGGAAAGACAATAAGACAGTCTGCCCATGAAAGCTCTTTTAAGTGCCTTTCCTTGCCCCCATTACTGCATATTTATTTTAAATACACTTTACCTTATTGATGCATGTACAAGTTGTCTCTCCTGATTGATAGATGCTCCTTAAGCACAGAGATTTTCATTTTTATCTTTATATTCTCAGTACCACGCAAAGTACTTGGCTCAGAGTTGGAGATTAATAAATCCTTGCTTGATTGGTTAGGCAGAGAATGCATCCATTTTAGTCAATGGTGGGAAAAGGGTACAATCTCTGGAGGGGACAGGATATGTCCTTGAATCAGACTGGAGTAATATCTAGTCCTGGGCTGTGATCATCTTCAGGCCATAGCAGAAGAAGGAATGGGATCAATGAACCTGAGAGAGGTATTCTCCTGGTTCCTTCCTTCCTTCCTCCTTCCCTCCCTCCCTCCATTCCTCCCTTTCTTTCTTTCTTTCTCTCTTTCTTTCTGTCTTTCTGTCTCTTTTTCTTTCTTTCTCTCTTTCTTTCTCTCTTTCTCTCTTTCTTTCTTTCTTTCTTTCTTCCTTTCTTTCTTTCCTTCTTTTTTCTTCCTTCCTACTTTACTCTCTTCCTCCCACCTTGTTTTTCTTTCTTTCCTTCCTTCTTTCTTTTCTCTATTGTCTATCCTATTTACCTGCCTTTATCTTTATATACCTGTCTACAATCTATTTTTATCTACGTGTTCTATCTTACTATCTATCTATCTATCTATCTATCTATCTATCTATCTATCTATCTATCTATCTATCATCTATCTTATCTACTTTTATCTCTCTTTATGTAGCTACCTGCCTCTTGTCTATTTTATCAAATATCTATCACCTCTCATCTTCATCTCTCTCTCTCTCTCTCTCTCTCTCTCTCTCTCTCTCTCTCTCTCTCATCCATGTGTGTGTGTGAATAAGCTTTATGAAGATGCAAGAAGAAATTTATGGCTCACTGTGGATTTAATGAAAGCAAGAGATCAAGAAATAGAAGAGCCATTGATTTGGGGGACTGGGGACGCCAGGGAGCTCCTACCTAAATCAGAAGGAAGGTTTTCATCTGCGGCTCAGTATCCTAACAATAGTAAGACCTATGCATTTTTGCAATTGATAATTCCTTGTTGAAAACGGTATATTTGAAAAATAGCATAGTGGGCTGAAATATTAAAACAGTAGGGTACTATGGCTCTAATATACCAGCTATTGATAATGAGATTGCAACTGCCTATCCTCCTTCTGCTCTCTATTTCCTGTCCCAGCACCTAATTTTGTTGTTGGGGGACACCCACAGATAACGTGTGTTCGGGGCCATGGCTGGTGTGAGCAGGTATTTTGCTTGTGTTTTTTGTAAGAACTCTTGTGGTGTAATACAACATATCATGGAGGTTTCACGCGCTCCTTTATTATCCTAGGGAATGTCCCCAAAGTTGGGCGATAGAGCTGCTGTCTACTTACGTGGATTTCAACTATTGACTTCTCTATTAGATTTAAGAAGAGGCATCTTGTTCTGCAAAACCTTTGGGGGCACGTTAATTGAAGGCGTGAGTTTTCATTACTAACCAGACCTCCCACCTGGCATGCTTTGTCCTGTTTGGGGAGCCACATTTTCACAGAATACCAGAGGTGGAAGGCACCTCAGCAGCCAGCTGCTCCAACTCATTTCTGAAACAGGAGTTTCTGCTTCTTTAACATCCCTGACCACTAGTCACCAATCCTTGGCTTGAGAGCCTCCAGGGAGTAGAACCTCCCTATCTCATTTTGTTGTTCAATCATGTCCAGCTCTTTGTGACCTCATCTGGGGTCTTCTTGGCAAAGATACTGGAGTGGTTTGCCATTTACAACTCATTTTACAGATGAGGAAACTGAGGCAAACAGGACGAAGTGACTTGCCCAGGATCACACAGCTAGTAAGTGTCTGAGGCTGGATTTGAACTCAGGAAGATGAGCCTTCCTGTCCCCAGGCCCAGAACTTTGTCTATTGTGCCACTTTGCTGCTCTACCTTTTTTTGGATAACTTTAATTGTCAGGAAATGAGGGTGACAGTATTAGTGCCACAAACCTCAGAGGGTAGTTGTAAAGTTTGGATATTCTAGCCTGAAAAGTAACCCATGCCGGTGAGTAATTACCTTCCACTTCCTCCCTTTGAGAAGCTGACACTCAGTTTTTACACACATATATTTCTCATCGGGGCAGCCTAGTACAATGGCTAGAGAGTGAGTCCGAGAATCTACACAGATGGGTAAACAGACAGACAGCTGTAAAGTCAGCTAGAGTTAAATCCTCTGTCTGACACACTCTGGCTGCGACTCTGGATAAATTGTTTCACCTCCAGGAGACCAGACCTCTTCCAGACTCTGCTGCAGAATTACTGTTGATGTCCATTGGTAAAGGGAGTTCTTTACACCAGTGAATGCATAGATCCACACACGCACACACGTATGTACTTATATATGCATATGTGTGTGTATGTAGATCTATATCCATATTGGCAGTTAGGTGGCACAGTGGATAAGAGTGCAGCCCCTGAAGTCAGGAATATGCATCTTCTGAAGTCCAAATCCAGCCTCAGACACTTACTAGCTGTGTGACCCTGGGCAAGTCACTTGACCCTGTTGGCCTCAATTTCCTCATCTGTAAAATGAGCCAGAAAAGCAAATGGCAAACCACTCTAGTATTTTTGCCAAGAAAACCCAAAATGGGGTCATGAAGAGTCAGATATGACTGAAACAAGCTATATATGACAGGAAACACAGACACATGAAGACACCATAGGAGTGGAATCTCTGGCAGTTTAAAAGAGTGGGACCTCTGGCAACAAAGAAGAGAGCCAACTATGTATTCAAAAGAGAATTGGCCCTGGCTATTGAGAGTTGAGCTGTAGAGAGAAGCAGACCTAAGAGTCCAGCTTCATGACGTTCTCGGCAAAGACATAACCCTCAGGGGGATCAGGATGATGACTCCCCAAGGTAAAAAAGGACATTAAGATCTTCCAGTGCCAGAAGCATGAGTTGCCTTGGCTCCATGTTCTTGAGGCTGTCCACCAGACCAGAATCTACCTCTAACCTGGGAATGGCTGGAGCTGAACAGAACAGGCTAGAGACAAGAGAGTCAGGACACAAACAAATTTAATTAATTTCAAAGTGAAGAAAGCAGCTTGCAATCAAGGACACATGTGCCAGAGTCCTGCCCCTAATAGGAAGGATCTGCTTCAGTCTAGGTAGATCTCAACACTTATACCTATGGCTACAAAGTGAGCTGTAGCCCTGATAATGAAAGGTAACAGGAACGATATTACAAGTTTGATTCATAGCAGGGCCTCATGACAAGAACATGGATGCAGCCAGTGTTTGTCTGAGCTGAGAGAAACCTGGTGCTAAGAATCAGTTCTAGGATTTTGCTGTGGCCGAGAGCATCCAGAGGGTAAGATCATCCTTGTTATGCCAACCTCAGGACACAGTTTTCTTGTTGGGCCTTGCCTCTGGGAAATGGCGTCTCCAAACACCTTGACAAGGTACACATGTACCTCAATTCCACTGTATTCTAGGTTTGTTTCCACTTTTCCAAAAAATACTGTATTTTTATGAGATCATCTCAAACCTCTTGGGGGAATTTTTTTAAATAGCTAACTGTTGTTCCTATGGCATCGTAGTAAGCATCGTTGGTTTGAGGTAACTGTGTCTACTGGCTGACTAGTAGGGAGATTCTTACATGTGAGAGTTACAGTTTTAGGAGATCAGTCCCAAAGAGTGTGTTAGAACCTGAAAATAGCAGTCACCTTCTGGGGGTCTAACTCATGAATGTGAGTGCAAATTGGGGGAGGAGCCCACAGGGAGCATTATATAGGTAAGACTGAATTAGGCTTTTCAGTTGCCATGGCATGACATTAATTCATATCCAGCTTACAGTTCAGAGTTTTTCCCAGCCAAGAGTCTAGGCATGCCTGTCCCATTAATTCCTCAGAAGGGCAGTCATCATAGTGATGGGAGTAGTAATCTTGACACATGGGAAATTATTACCAGAACTGGAGATATTTGGCCTGAAGAAGAAGAAAAGTCTTAGAGAGGGCAGAATAACTCTCAATATTTTAAGATCTGTCTCATGGAAGAGGGATGAGACTCTATTTGCATAGCTCTAGAGGGCACATTAAGAGTGCTATGCAGGCAGAAATTGCATGGGGGCAGATTTCTTTTCTCAGTATAAGAAAGAAAGAACTTTCTTACAATCAGGACTATTCAAAAAATGACACAGACTGCCTTGTGGCAGTAGTGGGTTCTTTGTCATTTGAAGGATTCAAGCTAGATAATAGGATTCAGTTCAATTCATTAAATACCTACTGTGTGTCATTCATTCTACTAGATCCTGAGGATTCAAAGCCAAATGAAATAGCCCCTGCCCTCAAGAAGCTTATATTCTATTGGGGAAAACAACATGCACATGTATAACTAAATGCAAACTACATGCAAAGTAGTATTTTGGGGGAAAGACTTAGGGCTAAAATGCTAGTTTATTAATAAGAGAATAGGGAAAAGTGAGATATGGACACTGAAAGACTTCTGGTTCTTTGTTCCCTGACCTTGTGGCTGGAATGCCCCTCAAACTCACCCCACCTCTGAGCAGAACCTCTAGTTCCTTCAAAGCTTAGGTTAAAGGCTGCCCTCCCCATATTAAGCCTTTCCTCAAGAATGAAATGAATGAATGCAAGCTCAGCTGTAACACCACCTCTTATATTAATTAGGCTTTTCCTGATGAATGGAACGAATGAAAGAAAAGCTGCTCCATCCCTTCCCCTTTTTAAAATGACTATTTATTTTTATCTGCTTTTATGCATACATGTTATTTCTCTAAAGAATATGAGGTCCTTGGAGGGAATGAATTCTTTCACTTGGGTGTTTGTGCCTAGCACAGAGTGGGAATAAATATTTATGAAATTGAACTAAGCACATTAAATGAATGAATGAAAAAATATTTAAGCACTTACTCTGTGGAAAGCACTTACTCTGTGGAAAGCACTGTGCTAAGTTTTGAGTAGTACAAATAGAAAAGTAGGACTTCCTCTGCTCTCAGGGAGCTCCCATTCTCATGGGGAGACAACACATAGGGAAGGTGTTGCAAGTCAGAGAGAAGGGTCTCATGGTTTTTAGGATATGGCAGCATAGCTAACAGTCATGCATCTTCTTTAATATTATTTTCACTGTTAAAATCATATCCATTTCTATTGTCGAGCTATTTTCTTTATTGTGTCTTCAGCTGTTGTGACTGTAGCATCTACAACAGCAGATACCAGGCTGAATTTCCATGGGAGTTGCTTCTCAGGACAGTGGCTAAGGGCACTGGGATGAAAGTGTTGCTATTCCAAAGGTTCTTGGGCTCAGAGTTCTGGGCTGTCTCCACTAGGCCCTGAAGGGACATGGTGGACAAGCTGTATCAGTGAGGCAATAATCACCATATAAACAATAATTGTAAATATGCCTATGTAATTCTGTATCACAAAATATAAGAGACTCTCCATATAGAAAGTAGAAGAAGTAAACCATTTATTCAGATACTAGAGAACCAGATCCCAAAACCAGTAAGTCTAATCCATCATAGCAGCAAAGAAATTAATATACAACATCACAGCAGGGAGCTAAGCCATCCCATAGCCTTCCTGCCCCCTGCTGTGGCCTTGCCCAGCCAACAAGCACTCACAGCATAGCCAGCACAGTCTGCTCTCTCCCTCGGCTCTAACTGCCCTGAGCATTTCCTGCACCACCCTTCTAGTTCCTCTCATTCAGCAAGCTCCTCCTACCACATGTGACTTAGGCTTCCATGTCACTTAAGCAGGTCACATGGGCCTATTAATAGATGGGAAAGATCTTTCCATCAAGCAAAAAATACATGAACAATGCACAAGGGGATAGTGGTGGTTTATTTACCTGGCACATGCTGCCTCTTGTCTCTCCCTCAGGGTGCCTTTCTACTTTAGCTAGAATGTCCATGATAGATAATTTTTTTAGCCTCTGCTCGAATACTTCAAATGACAAGGAACTCGCTGCTCATGTCACTTTTGAAGAATTATAATTGTAAGAAAGTTCTTTCTTTCTTATATTGAGAAAAGGGACCTGCCTCTCTGTAACTTCTGTCTACACAGTGCTTCTCTGGAGCTATGCATTAAGTCTCATTCCTCATCCAAGAAATAGATCTTTTAAAAATTGATGGTTATTCCATGCCTCAAGGGCATTACCACTCTTCAAGTCTCCGACTTAGGTTCATGCTTCCTTACCCTACATATTCAATCAACTGCCAATCCTGCTGTTTCTACCTTCACAACATCTCATATCTCACCACTTCTCTCTACGACCACAATCACTGCCCTAGACCAGGTACTCATCACCTCTGGCTTGTACCATCAGATGGTTCCCTACTCCAATCCATTCTCCACCAGATGCCAAAGTGATCTTCCTGACCATTCGTATTAGCAAGCATCCTAGCACACCTAGGATGGCCTGCCAGCATAGGTTCTTTGATCTGCTTTTATGAAGGAAAGACAGCTTCAAGGGGGTTAACAATTAAACAATGCAGACTTTATCTAACCTTCTCACAAGGGTTGCTGAGTGCCAACTCCTACAGCATTCCCTAATCACCCTTCTCATAGGGGCTGGCGAGAAGGGGGAGGGCAACTCCCCCTACATTTCAATGGGGCCAATAGAGACAGGTACAACTTATGCATTTCCCTAAATCCCCTCAAGCCTCAATAGGGGCTGGTTGAGGCAAACACAGATTCCCCGCAAGCCTTGATGGGGGCTGATCAAGGCACACACAGCATCCTAGCTTGTGAATTTCAACTCTGAAGGTTCCTCACTGACCACTGCCCACCTGCTTTATACTCACACTCTACCCTTCCAGGGTCCTCACCTTTACAATCTAAACAAGCCACACCTGGCCCTGATAATCTACCTGGGTGGTGGTAGAAATGTTTTGAACCATAGGACCCGTATCTAACACCTGGGAACAAGAGATTGTTATGGCCATGGATCCTGGAAAACCAAACTCCAAAAAAATACCAACAAAAAGTCCACGTTGCTTGCAAAGTTTACACCATGCTACTCATCTACTGAATAGACTCAGGTATCTTCCTAGTGCCTCGAGAATTAGACATAAGTTTTCTGTTCAACTATTAAAACCCTTCACATCCTCACCTCAACCTATCTTTCCAGGCTTATTCATTTTCCCTTACTTTATAGTCTAGCCAAATTGCTATCCCCTGTATTCCACACATTCAATGTGATTTTCTGTCCCTGTGCCTTCATGCTGGTCTGTTCCCCTATGCCTGGAATGCACTAATTCCTCAGCTCCAGCTAGAAAAATGCAGCTCAAAAATCAACTTCTACAGAAAGCTTTTTCTGATCTCCCCGCCCCCCCCACCCCGCATTCTAGTGCCCTCCCTTCTTAATGGCTCTGTATTTAATTTACATGCATTCATTGCATCCCATGTGAGATATGAACCTGGGTCTTCCTGGTCTAAGGCCCATTCTCTATTTACTCCACCACACTACTTCTCTCCTGACTCCTAGCAATTACTTGAGCAAGTAACTTAAGCTTTCAATGCTTCTGGAAATAGAGAATGTGGTGCCTAACATTGGTAGAAGGAATTTCTGCAACTAGGCTTTCTCTATTGAATATTCTCTGTGAAGAAAGCGTGGGTCCAGTCCCTATCTCTTTACTTATTCTGCATTTACATAGTGTAGATTTGTTCACTCCGTCTCCCAGGATAAAATGTGAGCTTTCTCAAGAGCAGGAATTGTTTGATTTTTTTTTCATCTTTGCACCCCCAGAGTCTAGGACAGTGCCTGGCAAATCGTAGGTACTTAATAAATGCTTATTGTTTGATGGATGGCTGGGTGAGGAGTGGTGCTCAGGAAAGGGTACTCAGAGAAGAAATTTCTGAACTGCATGGGAAGCTACCTGAACTAAGTGACCTTGAACATCCCTTTTAACTCTTAGAATCTATGATTCCATAAAACAAACAAACCTTTATTTCCGCTCCTATCTGGGAATTGAGAGAGCTACATTATGTTCAGAAAAAAGGAACTAACATCAACTCCTTTGATGTCAGTTTGCCTAAGGGTTGCCCTGGTGATTGAATACCAAATTGATAGGTACCCCCCCCCCAACCTTTTTCCTTTTTTTTAAGACCTGGATCTCACATCTTTCCCTATGTGCTACAACGCTGGGTCTCTAAGAACTGTTCAACCTTCAGTTAGAGAACGCTTTCTTGTAGCTTTTATGAGTTCCTTTCTCTGGGCAGGTTGCTGCTTCCTGCTTTATTCTAGGGGCCATGGGACAAGATGGCTTTCAAGACCTAAGGAAGAAAAGGTATTTTTAGGCCCTGGAAGGGGAGGAATTCAATCTTGATTCACATCCAAGGTGCAATAGTTGCCAGGAGAGAAAGAGAGGGAAGAGGGTGTTGTTTTCTAAATGCCACTTTCTAATATGTCATCAGTATATTTTATTTAGTTAGTAGTGGCCTTGGTGCACGCATTGCAAAAATTTTATTAATCAATCAGATTGGAAAGGTCTTTGCTCTAAATGGTTTTGTAAATTGGAGTCTGTGAACTTTTTAAAAATTTTTTTATAACTGTAACATATATGATAAATATGTTGAAAATTAATTTCCTTTGTAATCCTGCACATTTTATTAAATTTTATTTTCACTAACCTCTAACTAAAATTTAGCATGTCATTTAATTATGAATTTTTAAAAAAATATTTTGAGGAAGCCATAGACTTCACTAGGCTACCAAAGAGTCCACAAACTACTAAAACATGTTTTGATGATTGTATTTCAATATAATTGGTTTTCATTATAGCCCAATATATTTTATCTTATACATTCTTTTGAAAAGGAGTCCACCGAAAAGGAGTATAGATCAAAGGTGAAGAATCCATTTTCTAAAAGGAGGTGTTGGTTATTTGGAGATGAAAAAAATATTAATGGTAATTGGAATTATCTTGATTTTTCATTCAATTCAATGGGTATTCAATGGTAACATAGTTATAACACTATGCTAAAGTGCTAGGGATGCAAAGACAAAAAAAAAAGTTCCTGCCCTCAAGGAATTTACCTTCTGCTTACCTAACAGATAAATAACTACAAAATATGTATGTAAAGGAGAGGGATCAGGAAAATCCCTGATCAAATTGGGGAGCTTTCCCAAATAATCTGGTAACAGAATAAGAAAGAGTTTGCTAAATAATCAGAGTGTGGGTCATTAGTTTCTGAACAGATTGAAGAAGTATGCCAATCAATGTGGTGGATTCATAGGGTGTTGGCCTTTGAATGAGGGCAACTGATGGGTCACAGAGAACTTCTAGTGATTGGTTGAGGACCTGGTGGTCTTTTTACACAACCTGGCCTGCTTGTATAGAAAGTTATAAAAAGGCCTTAGCTCTTGAGGGAGCTCTCTGATCATTCAGAGTCATGCATCACCTTCTCCTTTGTACCTTTTCCAGAGTTCAGCAGGGAGTGGGGGAAAGGGATAGGGAATTAGGGAATTTTTCTCTTCTCCCTGAGATTCAGTAGAAATATATGATTGTAGGAGATAGCCTGAAAAAGGAATTTCAGGGCATGCTTCCTGTAGAAGAAGGCTCAAAGAGTGTGTGGTGCTTAGAGCTTCAGTCTGGCAGCTCATAAGGCAGCAAACCTCAAAGTTAATAATACTTTGAGTCTTAAAACTGGGTAGACTTTCCATGGTTCTAGGGTAAGGGTTGTGGTTCATTACAAAAGAGACTGGTAGCATCCCAGCTGAAGACTTTAGCTTAACCAGAAATTTCATGCTCCAAACACTGTGGTCAACTTGGGGACCAATGTGCTTAGCAGAAGGCAGTTTCAATGAGCCTAATGGAGCAGTGTTCCTTTAAGAGAGTAGACTCAGGGAGCCCAGAAGAGCATTATGCCTAGTCAAGGTGTCTCATCCAAGAAGGGGTAGGAGAGATATCATGAGAGAACATCAGGTGCCCTGGAGTATCAGAGGTATGCATTGCCTATCCACATTTCCCATGAGTGAGCCCCGATTTGTGATCTCTGAATTTGCTTGTTTTCTCTATTGATCATGTGTATATTTTTAGGAGAATGTATTGTAAATTTATGGGTTAGTGACAATGTTCTATTGTGACTCTTCTTACTATGCTATTTCAGTAAATGCCTTTCCATCAAACTAATTGTTTGCTTTGAATGATTATTGAAAGGTAAATATGTCAGCAGGGGCTCATTAGTTACAATTTCAGGAGGGCTAACTCATAGAGTACCTTGAACCTAGGATAGGCACCCATCAAAGAACTTGCCCTTCAAGTTGGAAGATAAACGAAAGGCCACACTCTATCTATCTATCTGTCTGTCTGTCTGTCTATCATAAACATAGAGTCATTTGGTGGGGGAAGAACACTAATAACTGAGGGACAAGTAAATTGCTAATATAGAATCTGAGTTAATATAGGTACTTAAGCTTCATTTTGAAGGAAACTAGGTGTCTCAGGAGTCATAGGTAAAGAGAATTTCTAGGCATGGAGGAAATTTTATTCAAAGGCCCAGAGCTGAGTGATGGAACGTTGTCTATAGGAATACCAAGAAGGCCAGTTTGGTGGAAAGTGAAATGCATGATGGGAAGTCAGATGCAACCAGCCTGGAAAGATAGCTTGGAGAAAGATTGTGAAGGGCTCTACATGCCCCAATAAAGTTCACCTTTGATCCTAGAGGCCATAAGAAGCCACCTGAGCTTCTTGAGCAGAGGAGTGACAATGTGGTCAGAGCTAGGCTTCAGACATGACTGTGCTAAAGAGGGTCAGATTTTAAAGGGGGTGATGTCATCCTAGAGGGAATCTCTCTAGGGGTGGGTCACAGATGGGTCACCTTCAAATCTGTTCTAATCAACACTTTTTATTTTTAGCAAGCATGCATATGAAGATAGCATTCTTATTAAATTTGTTATTAAGACAAGTTAGTTCTGTAGATAGGTGTCCATCCCTAGAGTCAGGAAGACCTACATTCAATTTCTACCTCTGAAACATACTTGCTGGATATAGTCAATCTCAAAGGAGGAGAGGCTATTGATTGATGATGGTAAGGGAAGAGTCTAATGACAATGAGAAGAAAGAAACACACCTATTCCCTTCCTGTCTTAGTGCATCAGGGAACATAAAAGAAGGTGTAGACTGAAGGTACCTAGAAAGTGCAGGTTGAAGAGAGTGACCAGAGATGAGGTATCTCCTAGGGAGATCATGTTTTCTGTGATATCGAGAAGATAGAAGCCTCATTTTCCTATTCCTTTTCTGCCTTCACCGATTCATCTTTTCCCAACCCCTCATTATAGATGTTGGAAGGGTTTGTCTTTGGCAACCTCCACTTTTCTTTCTATATTTTCTCCCTCAATAATCTTATTTTGATGTTTTAACCTATCATAATATTGTTAACTCCTAAATTAACATGTACAGCCTTGGCATCCCTCCAAATTCGAATGTGTTCAAACACAGACATCATCTTTTCTCCTAAATCTGCTCCTTGTGATTTTACTTCTTCTATCAGAGACATCAACATTTAACCAGGATCCTACGTTCAAGCCCACTGACTTTTTCTCGTCTCTCGTATCCAATCAATAATAAAGTCCTTTAGAGATGATTATTGTCTTTGTGTCCTTGACCAAGTCACTTAATCTAGCTAAGCCTCAATTATTTCATCTAGACAATGAAGGGGTTGGACTAGATGGCCTCTAAATTCCACTCAAGTTCCCAATCAATGATTCTATGATCATGGGAACCTGTTGCCCTGGGTAATCAATGGATCAATCAATCAACAAACACTTATTAAGTATTTACTATATACCAGACACTATAATAGGCAATGGTGATTCAAAAGACAAAAATAAAACAAATAATGCTCTAAAGGAGCATATGCTATATTGGGGAAAACATGCACACCTGTAAGAGATTGTTGCAACAATTTGGCTAACAGCTGTTGTGGGGGCCAAAGACCAACACAAGACCAGCAACAAGAATGCTGCCAGAACAGGTTCTTTTGAACTGCTTTACCAAGGAAAGTAACATTAAGGGGTTGACTTCAATCCAACATATACATATAAACTCACTTAGTTCAAGAGAAAAAGCCAGCAACCTGAACTTCAGAGCAAATACAAACAAGTTAGAAACGTACACAATATAAACAGACCAGATCACAATTCATAGTTACCAAGAAACCATCAACATCTGGGTTGACAAGCCGGGGAGCTCTTAACAATGGCCGGCCCACAGTCACCCACCACTCCTTCTGTGGCTCAGAGCCCCCAAGCAAACAACTCTGTTCTCTCTTTTTATACAGTCTTTAGACATCATCAAATCTCATCTGAGCAACCAGAACTTAGGTGCCTACTATTGGCTCTGGTCTTAGCAACCCCCCTTTAGACCGTGGGGGCTTCCCACCTCTCTCAAACTAGTGAACTAATTTACTAACCAGCCTGGGGTTTTGCACCTAGTAAGACTCAATCAAAGACACTTAATTAATTTAGTATTCTAAAACAGTAAGAAAGTCCCACTTTAACTACCAGTACAGAGATATATAAAATAAGGATGAGGTAATGGGGGGAAGACATCTAGGGAGATCAGAAAAAACTTCATATAGAAAAGGGTTCTTAATCTTTTGGTGTCATGGACTCCTTTGATAGTCTAGCGAAACTTCTCAGAATTTTTTTAAATGTATAAACAAAGAAACTACTAAATTTCAGGTGTAATTTTTTCCCATCCAAGTTCATGGACTCCTGAAATCTATCCTCTTTTTGGTGGTCCATGGACTCAGGCTAAAACCCCTGATATTTGAGCTGGCATTTGAACTAAGATTTGCAAACTATAGAGTTTGGAGGAAATGGCATCAATTAGGGCTCTCTGGCATTAGTCCTGGCAAGAGAAGATGAGGGCTTGAACTAGCTTGGTGACTGTGAGTAGAGAGAGGGATGTAGATGTGAGGGACTAATAACCTGGCAACTAGTTAGATAGGTGGGGTGAGGAAGAGTAAAGCGTCAAGGCTGGCACAAAGGTAGCAAACCTTGGTGACTCAGAAGGATGGCAACCCCTTCAATAGTGATTGGGAAGTTCAGAAACAGGAAGGATTTTGGGGAGGAGATAATGAGCTCTGTTTTGGACGTGTTGAGTTTGAATTGATTACAGAATATTCAGTTCAAAATATCTAATAAAGAGTTGGTCAAGTGGGACCAGAACACAGGCAAGATTAGGGCTGGATACATAGATGATAATAAATATAATAGAGATGATAATTAAACCTATAAAAATTAATAAGATGATCATGTGCAAGAAGAGAGCATGAGAGAGAAAGGAGAGAGGAGAGAGAAATAGAGAGAGGAAAGAGAGAGAGAAGAGACAGAGAGACAGAGAGAAGATGAGGTCTTAAAATAGAGCCCCGGGTATACCCACGGTTAGAAGGCATGATATCAATGATGATCCATAAAGAAAGACAAAGAAATATTGGTCAGACAGGTAGGAAGAGAACCGAGAAAGCATTATCATGAAAAACAGGAGATGAAGGAAAATACAAGAAGAAAGAGTAAAAGATAGCGTCAAAAGCTGCATAGAGGTTAAAAAAAAGGAAGAGGTTTTAGAAGGGGCCATTAGATTTGACAATCAGTAGCTTTGGAGTAGGCAGTTTCAGGTGATTGATGAGGTAGAAGCCAGATTAAAAATGGCTAAGAATTGAGTGAGAAGAGAGGAAGTGGAAGCAACTGGAACAGAGAGATTTTTCTGGGTGTTCAGCTATGCAAAAAAAAATTAATAGAGAGTAATAGTGTGAGGGGATGGTAAGATCCAGTGAGGGATTTTTAGAGGTAGGAAAGACCTGAGTATGTTAATAGGCAGCAGAGAAAGAGGAAGGATTGGGTTTTGGTGTCATCTACTTTTTGTCACAACTGGAAAAACTTCTCCTACTTTAGTGCTCATGGTTCTTCCTGTGCCTTTCTGCACAAATCTTTCTCCTGTGGCCATTTGGTTTGATTATAGTATTTCCTCACCACTGAGACTCCATCTCACTTTATGTAGATGTTATCAAGTGAAGTTTGACCCTTCCACTAGCTCCATTTCCAAAGTTACCACTTCCTACTTTCCCACCGTAGAGATGTCATTATCTGCTAAAGCTCTAATTCACTGCTGATGCTGCTCTGTCATTATCTCAACCATTTTGTGGGGTGCAGAGGGGTAAGCGTCATCTCTCATTACTTCTGTAAGGCAGATATAAGACCTTTCTTCTTAGCCTCTCCCAGTAGAAGATTCTGAGTCCTTAGTCTCATCTAGTTAGGTCTCTTTCCCTTCTCAGGATTTGGTAAAGGAATGCCCTACATTGTCATTACCCTTCACTGAATTTTTCTCCGGCTAGAAAGAAACTTGTTTCCCCTTTCATTTGCTTTCAATTCCACCTACTCCTCCCAACCCAATTGTTCTCAGCCAAGCAAACTATCTTGAAGCTTTGATAAGCCTCAAGAAGGCAAGAGAAAACCCAAATAGATGGGTCATAAGTTGGCACACTGCCAACAGAGGCATTGCCTGCTTTATAATATTAATGTGAAAGACAGGGAGTCTCCTTAACCTCAGTAATGTCATCAGAATTATCAACTAGTGGTGTGCTTATGAAACAAAACTGTAATATCTGGTGCAGAAAGTTAAAAAGACAGACTTAACTTTAGGAGTTTCCTTTTATTTCACAAAATTCCAGAGTCGCAGAGTGTCCAAATTGGAAAGGACCTCAGAGGCCATTCAGTCCAACTAGTAACTGAATTAGAAGCCTGACACATGCTCATCCAGCCTTTGTCTACAGACACTTAGTGACAGGGACAACTGCCACCTTAGGCATCCCTTTCCAGTAACTACTAGGAAAATTTTCTTTACATCAAACTTAAGTTTTCTTCTTTTCAACTTTTACCCATGTTCCTAAGTCTGCTGACTAGAACCAAGCAGAGCAAGTCTATTCTCTCCTCCCCATGACAATCTTTGAACATGCTTAATAATAGTTACCATGTTTTACACTTGCATCTTCATTCCTCTAGGCTAAACATCTCTAGTTCTTCCACATAGTCCTCATATGGTATGCCCTCAGGATCCTTCCTGCCTCCACAGAATGCTTTCCAGCTTATGGATGGTCTCAAATCCAAGCTATCAAAGGCCATTATAACAACATATTTCAATTACTAATAATTAGAGAAATTCAAGTTAAAGCAACTCTGAGATTCCACCTCAAGCCCATTGGATTGGTAAAGTAGAAAAAAAGGAAAAAAATGGTCATTGTTGGAGGGGCTGTGGGAAAACAGGTACATTAATGCATTGGTGATGGAACTGTAAATCGGTCTAATTATTCCAGAAAGCAATTTGGAACTATGCTGCAAATATTCCAGATATGTTCTGACCAGGATTGAGCATATTGGAACTATCTCCTCCATAGTCCTGGACTTGATGTCTTTAAATACATCTCAATATAATACAGTCACCTTTTTCTTTGGCTAACATAGCTGTTGACTTACATTGAATCTGCAGACCACTAAAATGTCTCAATCCTCATTTCACGAGGATCTGACAGAACCAGATAGCTAAAATATTTTCTGATTTAGCTATAAACTTCCCACCAAAGAGAAATGGTGTTAAAATGTTTCTTCTCTGCTTTTTCTCCCTATGTGCTTGCTAAACTATTACCAAACTATAAACAACTTGCTATTTCTGAACATTTGCTTTTTAATAATGTTTTGATAAGAAGAATGTCATTTAATAATCTTAAATTTTCTCACAGGAAAAAACTTTGTAATAAAAATCCTTTTCCAAAAATTACTTATAAATGTTAAAATGTACAATATATTTGGATATGCTTAGAATGCTGATGAGCAAAAATTAAATCTAAAACTGTCGCATATGTAACAATTTTTTGTAATCTCCTTCAACAGGTAAACTAAATCTTGTTGAATGTATAGAATAATCCTAATTGACTTCAATACTGAGTCAGCCTTGTCTTGTAGGAAAACCAATGCTAGAAGATCTGGTTCCTATCCTGCCACTAGTTTGTTGTGCCTCCTTAGGGAAATAATTTAACTTTCTGAGCTTTAGTTTCCACATTTACAAAATGACAGTATTGGGGAAGCCGGACATGATGCCTTAACATTTATAAGTGCTGTCCTCACAATAAACCTGTGAGGTATGTAGTATATTACTACCTTCATTTTACAGATAAAAAAAACCCAACAATAGCTTAGTCTCTGATAGGTTCAGTGACTTGCCTTGGGAAAAGTTGCTAGTAAGCATCAGAGCCAACAATTTGAACCTGGGTTAAAGTCTTCTGGTTCAAAGGTCAATGTCATTTCAACAAATTTCTGCTCATCCGATGAACTCCAAGGTTCCTATATTTCTATAATTGAGTTTATAAATGACACAACAAATTATTAGTCAATTTCAATACCATATGTGACTTAATTCAATAAACATTTTTTTTCAGGTACGGAACAGACTAAATAGCCACTGGAATCCCTTCCAATTCTGAAATTCTGAGATTCTGTGATATCATCCACTTATAATAGTGTAAGACACTGTACTGTCCATGTAATAAGCAAAGATGAAAAGTGACAGTTTCTCCCCTCAAGAAGCCTACAAGTATAAAGCAGGGGATAAGCAAGAAGAGAACAAAGATAACATTAGGGAAGGCTTCATGGAGGAAGTGGTCCCTGAATTTGCATTGGTTCATCTACTATACCTATATTAGCATAGATAAGTCCATAGATTTTTAGAGCTTTAAGAGCCCTAGATATCCTTGGCTCCAAGGTTCTTAACCTGGGGTCCTCAAAATTTTTTTTAATCTTTTGATAACTTTAATTCAATATAATTGTATTCCTTTGTAATCTCCCATACTTTGTTTTTTGCATTTACAAACATTCTTCAGAGGAGTCTACTGGCTTCTCCATGCTGATAAAAAGGTTCATGACACAATGAAGACTTGGGGAACTTTGATTCAGTCTAAACCCCTCATTTCCCCGATTTCTTCGGTGGTCACTTATAATTAGCCAAACCCTTATTTTGAGTACTGTGCCATACCCACTTTGAGTGGGCAGCTCAATGAATTTCTAGGTGCAGTAATGAGGCTAACTGAGAGACCTTGTCCTGTTGTCACTGTTTTGTTACTTATTGTTTTGCACTAATTGAAATTGCAATCCCTATTTTAGGAGGCTCCTTCCCAAGTAGAAGAAACATTTCCATGACACACGGTTTATCTTTGAGGCATAGCAGCTTGTGGTTTCACATATTTGCATTCCAGATGTTCTATAGGTGTTCTTTCCTTTTAGCTTCTCTCAATGTTGTTCTTAGGATTAGTGTGGTACTACTAAGGAGTGGTCAAAACTGGAGCTTTTTTATGAATAAGAAAGAGTAGTCCAATCTCAAATTGCATTATTACCAAAGGTCTGTCCTGGGACCTCATGTGGACGCCAGTGCTTGCATTGACTCATGGAAGGTTGATAGGAGAACAGAAATGCTATGGGCCCAGAAGATCATGTTTCTGATCTAGAAGCCCCTGAGGAAGCTTTACAATCTCCATCTTTTTCCCTCTAAACTCACAATTCATCTGAGATTTAGTTACTTGTAACATATACTTCAATGAACTTTTTAGAGGGAAGGAAATGGGTCTAGTAGTACCAGATCTTGTCTATACCACGAAACAATAATCATCAAAAAATATTTGGAAATGATTTTAAAAAAGAGAGAGGGAGGTTGATCAGTGGGACAAATTATATATAAAACATAGAGAAGCAAAAAACAGTACAACGTTCAGTAAACTCAAGACCCTAGCTACTGAGGTGAGTATTCACTGTTCAACAGAGTGCCGAGAAAATGGAAAGCAATATGACAGAAGTTACATACAGGCCAGTGTCTCACAACATTTCCCAAGACAAGCTCCAATTGATATGTGACTGAGATATAAAAGATAATTTCATAAACAAATTAGAACGTTTGTCCCAGCCTCCATTTTTGTGGGAGGGTGTGATAAGGGCAATGATGAACTTGAAAGTGTTTGAAAAGGAGCCAAACTACTTTCATTAGAAGCCAGTATCCCTTAGAAGTGAACCTGGTTCTGACCGCATGTGTGAGGCTAAAGAGCAGGGTCCCTTAGTGGGCATCTTGGGCCCATCAGTGGTTTATAAGTTTTAGGTGAATATGGTACAAGACTATTCAATGCAACAATTTGACAAACATTTATTATTGTGAGTGCCATGCTAGGTGATGGAGACATAAGAATAAAAATGAAATAATGACTTAAACAATCCCTGCCCTTCAGCAGTTTAAATTCTGTGTGATTTGGGAGTGAAAAATTAAAAGAGGTCAATTGGAACTGAGAAATTGAGGTAAATTTTTTCACATCCTCCCCGCATCCCAAGCTCATCATGGTTTTTTGGAGGAGAAGTGGATTTGGTCCATCATAGTCACCTAAACTGGACTGAAATCAGGGTAGCCTGACACATTCTATTAATTATCAACTTTTAATGTCTATTGAGCTTCTCCGGTGTTGGTCTTGCCTACCCATCCTTTTTCCAACAATATACAATGCCAGGAAATAGTTTAAGGCTCTACGTTCTATAATTGCAAATGGTCGCGTTAAGTTTATGACATACGTTATTTAATTATGCTGAGCCTCTCTAATTCTATAGCAAGACAATGAAAAATACACTATCTTTAAAGCACAAATACATTTCAAAAGACTCCATCTACCACTCTGTCTTGTGAAAAGTAAACAATGATCATCCATCTAGAAGGAGAGGGATAACTCACTTGGTGAAGGGAGATATATTTCTGGGGAGGCAACTGTAATGCACTTTGTATGTGTGTGCACAGACAGGTATGAGCTCTCTCTCTCTCTCTCTCTGTCTCTCTGTCTCTCTCTCTCTCTCTGTTAATTTCTACAGGATATATTAGAATCAGCACTCCCATGCCAAATATTTCTGCTTGCCCCACCTCCACTCTTGTTTTCTTCTTTTGTTTTTCTCCAGGAAAGGACACTTGACATGATGGCTATGAAGACTGAAGTGTAGACCTTGTGATCATACTAGTATTCGAATGCTATTAAACTTGTGATGATTTGTGAATTGTGTTTCGAGTCAAATAAAATGTGAGTTTGATGGGGGAGGGGATATAATATGGAAATGAATAAAAGAAGACAAGATAGAATTATCTTTCTCACATAGTGAAAAAAGGCACATTATTACTGACGCACGTGCATATTTATAACACAACAGAGGGAAATCGAGAAAGCACAACTAGATTTGTTCACTAAGGGTCTAGAAAAGGATAATCATATCATTTTATTTACAGAGGCATGTTATAATTTTCTGCTCGAGATATGAGTTGTGCACAGTAAAAAAAGAAGTTCTTCATCTGATAAGGCATTACCAATTTGCATTTTAATATAAAATAAAAGGTAGCATTTTTTTTTGGTGGGGTTGTGGGGAGGAGACAGAGCTCTGACAAACCTGATTTCAATAGATACTGAACTCCAGCCAGATATGCTGTTTGAAATATGCCTCATGTACTGTGGCTGCCAGTAAGCATTACAATAATACTGAGTGGTCAACATGTGATTAAATATCATGTCAAGCTTAGCAAGGACGGTCCTTCCTTAGAAAATTATATTGTTAAAAATCAGTGACAAAACTCAGGCAACCCCTTCAAAGGCACGTGAAACAATGGAAGAATGCTTAGAATAAAATCAAGATTGATAAAGGACAAAAGAGCCTGACAGGTAATCAGAGAAAAATTATTATACAAAATTTCCTCTATAAATTTCCCCTGCATTTGCTGGATGAGTGCACTGGGAGAAACAGGCTCCATCTTTCCTTCAGTTTCATCACCATGCATTCTCCATGGAAAGTTCTTTCGAACACTTGTTTCCTTTCTTCCCTCTATTCCCCTTCTTGTCCAGTAAATCTTGAGGAGCTAATAGGATGTAAATTTTAGATTGACCATGAATCCAGACTTAAATTGTCTATCCATCTCCTGAAAACGAGAGGGTCTCCCTCCCCCCAATCATGACCACCTTCCCTGTCACCATTCAAGCAACAACTCATCAATCCCAAGAGTTGTGGTTCCTGGCTAACAGATTAGGGACATCAATAAAATACTGTAACCGCAATTTGAGACAAATGCCCTGATATGGATAAGGTCAGAGGCTGACCCAAGCCAAGAGAAAGCCTCAGCGTATTTATCACTGGCCAAGCTTCAAACTGAGTTTTAAATAGTCAGCCATGAACAACCGCTGCCAGATGGTGTCAAGATAATTCCTCTAAGTGTTAAAAACACACATTTTGGTCGTAGACTGTGGCATTATTCTGAGCCTCAGTCCATTTTAACATAATTCCTGCTATGTTGCAAGTGTATTATGAGTTTAAATGTAATTCAAGATTGCCCACACAATTGACACATTGAATTCTTCCCTACCCTCAAATTATTTTGCATTTACTCTGTATATGGTTTATACATATTTATCTATGTACAAGCTATCATTCTCCCAGTTGAATTTAAGCTCCTTGTGGATAGGGACTGATTTTTTTTTCTATCCCTAGTACTCAGCATAGTGCCTAAACTATAGTAGGTATTTATTTGGATTGGACTGGATTCTACTAAATGAGCCAAGTTGTATTATTTGAGAATAAAGGGTTCATTCCAAAGTCTTTGGAATGCAAAGGTTATCATTCTAAATTTTCATTTACTTCATTAGAATTTTGCTTACCTCTACTTGCCTTAACTCCCGAGTCTCCAACTCTTAATCATCAAAGAAAAAGAATTCAAATTCTGTATTATGAAACAATCCCATAATGAAAAGTTGAATGGAAAGAGTGTTGGATTTGGAGTCCAGGGATGTGAGTTTTAATTCTTGCTTTCTACTGTTACTACTTTTATCATGTGCAAAGCTTTCTGGCCCTCAGTTTTCTCATCTGTAAAATGAGTAAGTTAGTTGAACTAGATGACCTGTAAGTTCCCATCCAGATCTAGACAGCTGATCCTATAAACTCTGCTTTTGACTCTATCCAAGAAATATAAGGAAGACTGATAGCACCATAATCTATTCACCACGTAGATCAACTAGCAAAGACTGCCTTTTATCTCCTTACTACAGAATTTGAAATAGTCATAGGAACTCAGAAACCTTAAATGAGAGGGGAAAGGTTGTCAAGGAGTGAATGAAGGAAATAGAGAAAGAGAGAAAAAGGGGAGGAAAGGAAAGAAGAAAGAAAAGATGAAAGAAAAGAAAAAATATTAGATAGGATTACAGACAGACAAGTATTAAGAACTTGAACTATGCTAAGCTGAAAAGGGTGATGGAATGGGGGAGTGGTGGTAAGAGGAAGGGAAGGAGGAGGAACAGAGGAAGAATATTATAAGGAGATAACCTAGAAATCTTGTGGAGGCCTAAACCTAGGAAGTAAGACTTTTTTTTTTTAACCTAACTTTTGGCTCACTTATCAGGGCCAGGGGAAGATGTGCCAAGTCCTGTGGGAGGGAGATGAGTACGATAGCCAAGTGTAACCATGGTAGTGTGAAGATTTTTGAGAAGTGAAACATTAAAATGGTGAAATTAGCTAGGAAAAATGCATGCTGGGAAATAAAAGGAATTATTATGAAAACAGTTTTGTTGCATTTTCTATCCTTCCAGTACTGACTTTAGAACAGCAGAAGCCTCCATGTAAAATCAGAATTATTCTGTCATAGGATGAACACTTTTTGTCCCAACTAGGAAGGCGAAGTTTATTACTAGAAATGGTAAAGCCACTCCTACCTCCCATCCCTTCCTGCCCCACCATTCATTCTGGACTTTAGGTCAAAGAGCACATTTCATTTTATGCAGCAGGGAGATTCAGTGGAGCCTCTGATTTGCTGGACTAGGGGCTAATTGGGAGCCAATCAGGAGTTCCCTGTGTCATCCCAGGAAGGTTCATGTCCCTCACCAAGGACCCACAACACACGTCCAGCTCCATGGGATGTGATTTGGCCAGTAAATTAGGGACTTCTTTGATCATTGATCTATTCAAGCTTGTTTGCAATGGTTGCAACCCATATTATGTCAAATAAATTTTTGCTTGATTTTTTTCTATATCCCACTTCATAGCCCCTCGAAATCAGAAATAGACACATACCCCCCCATCGACATATTTCTCACCATAAGCCTACCTAAAACACAGTGCTTGGCACATAGTAGGTGCTTAATAAATGTTGATTGATTGGTTGATTGATTATAGCAAGTCAAGATAGAAATATCATGGAACTGTAATTGTCAAATCAACTGAAAAGCCTAGATTGCATTCAGTATAGGAAGCAGCTGCAACATTGGCATTTTGCACAGCTTTCTGGAAAGCTGTCTTTACTGTGGTCAGAACTGTGATTTCCCTCATCTCTGCTACATAATAAAGAAACGACTAGAGAGTGAACCCCAAACTTCATCAGTTTGGGGTGAAGGGAACAGTCCATGTGAGGTAGACCCAGGAAATCAGCAAATGGCTTCACCTGGGAGCATTAACTGGCAACCTAGCAAGTTCTCTGAGCCTGGTGAATACAAAGATTGCAAATGTCTTCTGCTTTTTTAACTTATTATTTTTGGCAGGGTTGCATATGTTATCTATGCTCATTCTATGAATCCAGCTGATTATTATTCCAATCACCAGAGGAAGAGAGAGTCACATTAATTTGTAGTAATTAATAGCACTGATGCATTTGACAGCGCATGTTAACAAGCCTCTTTGATTGTTTGGATCTCTAACTGTGGCCCTTCTTGTTTGCATCACCTCCAAGGAATTCATAATATCAAAGCTTAACGGTATCTGATACTTGTCAAAATGCAATTTATAAAAGTTTAATTCTTTTATTGATTTAGTTTGGTTTTGATGCCTGCAGAGTCAGCTCCCCTGACAGAACTTAGCGGATTCAAATGCTTGTCACCAGCTCGGCCTCCTTTTTGCAGGGAACAATTGCCATAGGCCAAGCCAACAGGCATGGTTTAATTGCCATTAATTAAAAGCATAAATCTCTTTTTTCTTCAGTTGCTGTGCTCTTAAAGGGGGCTGCGCATCTCTCTCTTTTCCTGTGTTTGTCAGAACACCTTCTGGCGAACAAAGTTAACCCATTCCATCTTCTCCAAGCACTTTCTGGAATCATCTTTTGAAGCATAGTGTCTATGATCTGATGTGAAATGCATGCAGTTGGGTGATATTTAACAAACTGGATTTCTTCTTTATTGCAGTATAATGAGGTCAAATGAAGCCCTCCATGGGTTGTATACATGCTTAAATGGTTTCTGCACCAAATCCATTTTGACAGCAAATGAAACAGCCGCCAAACAAAACGTCAGTTACTTACAACGCCCCCCCCCAAAAAAAAATTGGCTGAGCAGGATATTTAAAATAAAAATATGCATTTGCTTCCAACAGGAGGCTTAAGTGACCTTCCACCAAAATAATTCTGTCTGGTCATTTTCGGGATTAGAAGCAATTAGTGAGATCCTTGGGAAAATAGGAGCGGCTGCGCTTAACAGAGCCCAAATGATTATACAGTAAATATTATCCCAGCTCCGTTTACCTTCTAGTATTATCATTAAATCCGTTTCATTTAGAAGGAGCCCAGAGATGTTGTGAGCTAGGTAAAAATAATGAGGAAGGCTCATCGCTCACTTTGATTAGGGGAAGGTAAAAGGGGTGGCTGAAGTGGGTGGGTTCTTTATAGATATACATATTTTTCTTACTTGCCCACAATTATCCTATGAAATGATTATCCACCATGCTTTGCTAGTCAATGGCAGTGTCAAAACAAGTCCGTCTTCCCTTGCTGCTAAGCGCCTTCTTCCTCTTCATCCCCCTTCCCTCCCCGCCACCCCGCCCCCACCCCAGCCAAGCCCTGCTGCCGTTAAGGGAAGTATCGCTGTAAGTAGATTATACTTTAAAGCATTTACACATATTAGTTTTGCTGCATCTGCCCACATTAGCAGGATTGTCGAGCTATGGAAGTCGTCCTCCCTTTATCAGGAAGGAAGGGAGGAAGGAAGGAGGAAGGAAGAAGGAAGGAAGGAAGGGAGACAGAAAATGAAGGAAGAAAAGACAGAGATACAGAAAGAATGAATGAAAAGAGAAAGGAAGAGACAGAGATGGAAAATGAAGGAAGGGAGGAAGGAAGGAATGAAAGAAGGAAGGATAGAATAGAGATAGAAAATGAAGGCAGGCAGGAAGGAAAGGCAGACATACAGAAAGAATGAAAAAGGAAGAAAGGAAGAATTAAAGGAAGGAAGGAAAAGGAAGAAAGAAAGGAGAAAGAAAAAAAGAGAAAAGAAGAAAGAAAGGAAGGGAGAGAGGAAAAAAGTTTGGTTTTTTTTTTCAAAGCGTTGCTTTGAGTGTGCCGCCATGAATATGTGATGCATCTGTTTTCACCGGGTCAGACCCGGGGAAGAGTGATTGATTTGGGGCCCCAGCGCACTTTTTGCAAATATCTTTAAGTGGATGCAGTTTGGCTTAATTGGGAGCTTTACGGCTAGACACTGCTGATCACGGAATCTCTGGGAAATTCCTGGCTTGGAACCGATGGTGTGCAGGGGAGGGAGGCGACTCCCGGGGCAGCTTCCCTGACGGCCTGCAGGAGCCCTAACCCGCCCAAGTGACCTACATAAGTCCTATATAAGTGGCTTGGTGCCACCAAAGTGTTAGTTCAGTCTCCAGCGCTGACTCGGTGTGTGTGTGTGTGTGTGTGTGTGTGTGTGTGTGTGTGTGTGTGTGTGTGTGTGTGTCTGTGTGTGTGTCTGTGTGTGTGTTATGGGGCGGAGGGTTTGGGCGGGGGGGAGGGTTTATTTTTTTGTAGCTGAGCCGCTAAAGGAAAGAGGAGGAGGTTCCAATTAAAACCAAAATGAGCTGCTTTAATGGTCTTTTAAATTGACACGTGAACAATGATTTTAGTATTGGTATCTGTCAAAGGTCCTAGGAAATCCTCAGCTGATAGGGCCCAATGCTTCCAATTAGGAACCGTGCAGATCCACAGCCAATAATGATTTCTGGGTCCCTGCAGAAATGCTGCAGACACTTATTGCAAATTACTGACAAAAAGCTCCGCTGTATTGATGAGCGGAAGTACAGGAGGCTCTCGGTGTCCCCGTCAGGTATACAGCTCATAATGAGAGAGCTTGAAGTTTTGACTTAGCCTCTTTCCCTACCTCCACCCTGAAAGCGGGATTTCATTGATGAGTAAAAACCTCGCCTCCCACCAGCTTTAAGCGTGTTAGACATTTCTTCCCAGATTTTTTACATGAAGGCCACTAATTTGATGTCAGGCTCCGGCGCGGCGCTCATCAATATTATCTACGAGCGCTGCCTAATGCAACGCCGACGCTGGAAGAATCAAAAAATAAGCAAATCTTTGAAGGTTTTAAGACACGGAAAGGGAGACACACACACACACAGACACACACACACACACACACACACACACACGCACGCACACGCAGAGGGGCTGGAGGGGATGGGAAGTGGCAGAAGTTTCTAAATCAGGATTTCTCTCTCCCCTGTAGCCCCCCACTCCCCTGGCTCCCCAAACAGCGATCGGGAAAGCAATTAAAGCGAATTCGCAGTGTTAAAGTGACCAGCCAGCGCTTCTGCCCGAAATGGCGGGAAAGGCTAGAGGGGGCGGCTTGGGGGAAGGGCCGGGGCGGCGATAGTGGAGGCCAGGGAAACG
>CM053626.1:305498109-305518109 GCA_028646595.1 Phalanger gymnotis | reverse complement strand
ATTTCCTTAAGTCCCTCCTCCGACTCTCTGCTCTTTTCATTTCCAGCCACCCGCCCTGGAGAGACTCAGGCCCCAAAAGCTGTCACTTTGTCCCTGGGCCTAAGAACCCCAGGTGTGCATGTGTCGGAACTTTTTCTTGGGTATTCACGAGGTTGCACCGGACAAGTCCCTTGAGCATTCTTTCCTCTCTCTGGGCCTGCCCTTCTCAGGAGGCTGAGGCCGAGTGCAGGCCCAAGATCAGGCTTGGGGACCCAGCAGCACCTGCCTATAATAGCTAGGAGCTCCTTTTCTAGTCGGTGAATCCCGCCCTGGGGGTGGAGGAAAGAGAGCAGGATCAGATTAGAAGTCTAACTGGAAAGAGTCTTTCTCCAGGCAAGTCTCTATTCCATCTCTGCTCTGGGTAAAGAAGCACTCCCTCCCAAGTATGTAGAAGGGTGGGACTAGGACTGTGGTATGGGGCCGGAAGGCTTGCAAGGGAGGAGACCAAAGTGTCGTAGAAGTCCCCTTTCTCCCCACCACTATGGTCATTTAGAAACTATTGCACTTAGGTCCTGTAGCAAGGATCCCCTCTGTGGAAGTCTGGAGTTCAATCCAGTAAGAAGAGCCTCAAATTCCTCTTCCTTTCCCCAGGGGTAGACCAAAGTGTCTGTTCTGTCATTAGCCTCTCCTTCCCTAGTTGCCTGGACCAGAGAATAAGAACACCGTGAGCTCCTCTTCCTTTTATCTGGGCCCCAAGCTCTAGGTAAGGGGTCCCACAAGAGCAGCCCCTCTTGGGGGCTGAGGTATCCCTCTCCCATCCCCGAAGCTCTCTGGGAGACAGCTCAGCCCTACTTGCCCTCACCCACGAGGAATTAAACTGGAGCCCCTTACTTCCGGAGCGAGCAGGGAGAGGTTAGCCGAAGAGGAGCAATGAGGGGAGGGAAAAGGAAAAGATAGGGAGGGGAAGGAAGGGAGGAGGGGAAGGCAGAGATGGAGAGGGAGAGAAATCAAAAGCATATTTATTGGATTGGCATTTCTCTTAAACAGAGCTTCTTCCTAATGATATTTACTTAACTGTATTTGACAGCAGTTAAGAACACGTCTGCGGTAAACAGGCGCTATACTCCCTTCGCCTGCAACTGTCTGTCAGCTCCTAAGCCAATCGCTGTAATAACCGCTGGATCATTTTAAATGTGGCTAAACCGACGTTGGACAAAATCAATCTGCCATATGTTGGCTCCGAAGGAAATCACTGGCACAGTTTGACGAATTGCTTGCGGTCCCCTTCAGCAATCCTTAATCGCCCCCCCCTTCTCTTCTTCCCTCTCTTTCTTTCACTCCTCACTCTATCCTCCCTCACCTTCCTCCCTCCACTTTCCTACCCCCTCCCTTCCTCCCAGCCTTCCCCTCTCTCTCGATTGTTCCCTTTCGATTGGACTTCAGGTAATCCGAAATGGCACTGACCCTTCTCATCCTGCCGATTACCTATCTGAAGCATGAACTGGGTCTAAAATCACACATCAGAAAATTCACTGTAATTATTTTGCGATGCCATCAGCACCGATCAATCACGGCGGAGAAGCCCAGTGGTGGAATTCTCGTCGCAGCCCCGGACGCGGGCGGCGGCGTCCCGCCTGACTGACAGCTTCGGTAATTAAGTGATTGTATAGACCTCTCCGACTGTTCTAACAACCTTGTCAGGGCCTGTCTGTGGACAGAACAAGCTGAAATCAATGTGCTTCCTGCTCTCTGAGCATTTCTGATCATGTACTCAGACTGCATGTGGAGGGCGAGGAGGTTCGGTGGGGGTGGCGTGGGGGAGGGCGCTGGAGGAAATCTGACAAAAGGAAAACAGTCGCGCTAAATGCTTGGGTTGTTTTGGGGGAGGCGGAGACGGAGGCAGAAAGTTAACTTTGTTGCCGTTGTTCTTTCCTCGAGGTACAGGGAATCCCGATTTCCACAGTACACCCAGGAACTGGTCCAGGACCGCCACCCAGGACCGGGGGTGGGAAGGAAGGTGGAGTGACCCGGGGCGCGGGGTGGGGTGGGGTGGGGGTGAGGGCAGTGTATAGAGCGAGGCAATGGCAAAGCCACAATTGCTACAACTGCTTTTTAGCTCTGTCTGACTCTCCTACACCTGGTGCGCCCCAGAGGAACCCGCTGGTGGTCCGAGGAGGCCAGGATTTCCGTCTCTCTGAAGAAAGGTGTGAGCTTGCCCCTACCGGTGCCCTAGACCCTGGCCTCAGTACCACTTCCTCAATCTCGAGCCGGCCCAGGCTCCTTGGTCGTTTTTATTCCGGCTCTGTCCGCTCGGCAGAAGCGTCCCCAGCCCTCAGCAGTGACTCTGCGGTACCATATATTTTCCTCTGGATTAGAGGCAGAGTCTGTTGGCTCCATGTAAATGTCACGCAGCAGCTTTTAATAAAGGGATGTTCAGAATGTTAGATTCCGCAGTACGATGCTGAGCTCTGCTGGGTCGGGCCCCCTCCTTCCCAACTCCTCTTCCCTCCCTCTTTTGCTCCCTCCTTCCCTACTGCAACACACCCACATACCCACACCCACACACACACACCCCTCACGTATGCGTGGGACAAATATACCACAGATTCACTCTGGTCTCAGCTGTGTACGATCTCAGCGTCGGGGGTGTAGAGAAAGGGCCTGTAGAGTATCATGGCCCGCTAGCCAGACTCTAGCAGAGAAATAACTGTATTCAGGGCCTTGTCCACGACTCAGGCACTAGATTGCTCACAGAGGCTTTCCATAATGTCCCAACACTGCTAATCTATGTACGTAAGACAGTCATGACATTATACAGCAATAATTTACACTACCTTCCATCCATTGGGAAGGGGCATGAGTGTTAAGTTGTGAGACTAGATTTGACCAGATGACCTCCTGTATAACTGTATTTCAAGTTGCCCTCACAACTTGACTTCACCTTCAGAAAACCAAACCGCTTAAACATACACTTATGCACACAACACACACGCACACACATATACATGCATCAATCCACTAAGTTGAAAGCTTCGAAGGAGCTGCAGACTTGCGCAGCCGCGGGGTTTGGAGGAAGGCTGGAGGAGCCCAGATTCTCAGCAGAGGGTCCCATCGATTTCGTCCAAAGGCCTGCATTAGATCGAGAAGTAGAAGAAAAGGAGCAGCGAAAGGGGGAGGGAAATAACGGATTGTTCAGAGGACTGCCTCTCACCTGCTTATCTCTTGCCTCCCGTACGCTCAGCCGGCAGACAACTTTTCCCAGAGACAAATGTTAATGCAGGCACATTACACACCATTTGGAAGACACAAATGTTTTAATGTGGGCTAATTAGTTCCTCTGAACAAGTAAATATTATTATAATAAATAATAACGATATGAGGAAAATATATATATTTTTTTGCTTTTGAAATTTTCAGGTGGGAACAGCCTTGCTGTCTTTGTTTATAGGATGATGATATTGGCACAGGCAGAGATAGACTCTCCAAAACAGGCATAGGAAGGCACATACACAGAGAAGCACAAATCTACAGGCATACATAGAAGAAGGCAGGCAGAGACAGAGTTAAATACAAGTCCATTTGTCATGTGATTACATGCATGTAAATTGGTAGGGCAGGCACATAAGGAAAGGCACTTTACATTACTCACAGACACATAACATCCAATTCTAAGGTATGCCAACTTTCCTTGGCCATTCCATAATCTCCTCTTTCTCAAAGCCAAGACCTATAATATTCTTTTGGGCTTATTCTATTATTCGCCATTGACTATATACAACACCTATCACATTGCACACGTGCTCGCGCGCGTGCGCGTGCACACACACACACACACACACACACACACACTGTGTGTAACACCAGAGCCAAGCATGTAAGGCAGGTAGGCAGGCAGCTGAAGTTGCAAAAGGACCAGTTTAATTAGCATTTAAATTCACAGTCCCCTCTCATTGCCAAATGTTTCTCCCTTAGGAACGTGCTGGAACGTTGACTTTTAACAATTAGGAAAATCAAAATGCTTCTAAAAATAGAAGCAAGAAATCTTAGTTTTCTCAGAGCTTTGAAGGGAGGGAAGGTCCATTATGTGGGTAAGCCCAGTGTGTAGAAGGACAATTCATTTGAGAGTGAACACTCAGGGTACACATTCAACCACTTGTCAACCAGTGGCAGTCTAGGCACAGGCCAGCCTTTGGTCACTTCCCACTTTCCATTTTTCTGTGTAGTGAGCTGAAGCCCCTGCTTTCTAAGAGGGGCAGCTTCCATCACTCCTTGGCTAATTGGGCTGTATGGTAAAGGGCCTTGTTTGAATATTCTAAAGAGGAATGTCTTAGTCACCAGGTTTATAGCAGGGAAGAGATAAAGAGATCCTGGGGCGCCAGAGGCTGAATGACTAGAATGAAAGTAAAATTGTGAAATTAGCAAAAGATGAATAAAAATGAAGAAAGAAAGATGAGTAAGTACACCGTTGTTTCGACTTGGCTCCCTGGTCACTTTCATAGGCCACAAGTCAGATGAATGGTATCCAGCTACCCCTCTTCTTCCACGAAATTGGGGGATACAGTCTTCCAGTGGATTAGAAGGGAGCAGTATATATATATATATATATCCATCCATATATATATATATCATATCCATTTTCTCGATGAGGAAAGGAGAAATTGAGGGAATAAAGTGCTTGCTTAAGATCACAGGGTGGAACTAGTAAGTGGTTGGGCCAGAACTTGAAGCCAGGTCTTCTGGCACCTAGACCAGACCTCAATCCTCAATCCCACATTAGCCCACATATAAATTCTCACACTCCAGCAATAAGCTGAATCTCCATCTTTAGTTTTCAGGTTCCTCCCAACCATCACATGATCCTGGGGCCCTTCTGTCTGTGTTTGTCTTTTAATGTGGGTCAAGGGAATTGGCTTCATGGTAATTTCAGTAAAGCTGTAGTTTAACATCCCCAGATGAAGAAATTGTCAGTTTCTAAATGTGCCTCAACTTCTCTCTGTCCTCACTCTCCCATTCCCACCACCTAACCCCAGGCTGAGCCTCATGGTCTAGCTGTCACACTGGTTGCCAAGAAACATCTTTTAGGCCAGGGAGCTTCTGAATAGGCCAATAGGTAGCTAAGGACTTATTTCTCTGCAATGCCCACTTAGAGGTTGAAGGAGGCAGAGGAACCCAAATCCCAGTGCCAGGCAATAAACTGGATGCCAACCACCTCTCACTGGGGACTGTGCTAAGCTTGGCTCCCAAAGCAGGAACTCGGGACTGGTAGCTTTCAATTTGTTCCAGTGAGGGCTCTAACTTAATAAGGCGATTGATTAGCGCTCAAAGTGCCGGTTTAATTAGCCGCCTGTTAATTAACATGGCAAATGAATTTCCCCTTCCCTGATTGGCACCTTCCTTCATCGCTTTGAGGCCTGTGTTTCTCTTCCCTCCCTTCTCTACCAACTCCAATAGGTTATAGACCAATTGAATCGATTCATTCCTAGAGGCGGGGAGGTGGAAAGTACTGAGAACCGGCCTTTCCTAACCGCTGCTTAGGGTCTTTTGTGTCTCTGGCAGGAATATGTCTGTGGGACAAGGTGTCTGGGAGACGGCTAACCCAACATCGTCGCCTCTTTGCCCCTATTCCCCACCTCTTTTCCTATTTCCCTTCCCACTCCCCAGCAAAGGGTTTTCTAGATTATCTACCCTCCCGGTTCCAGGGAAACAGAATTCTGGGTAATCTCCCAGGGTATGAGAGTTTGGGTGTTTGGAGACCTGAAGGGATCAGCCAGACTGTGATCGGGTGGTCCAGTAGGTGTCTTGTCAAGGTCAGAGAGACTGGACCCTGGGATATTGAAGAAGGACGGTGAAGAGAAGATTATAAAGGGTGAAGTTGGGCCAGTCCATCCTTTGAAGTATTCTTATAAACCTCTGATTCCTAATACTAGCTGAGAAATCTCGGCTCTTCAGTAGAAGCTGGGGAGAAAGACCCCGGGGCGTGGGACCCAGGTGGCAGTAAATTCACCAGAGGCTACACCTAATCCCAAAGGCTGGGGATAAGCGCGTGTGGGGAGAAGTGGTTGGCTCTCGCTCCATCTTAAGGCATCTTCCCCTCCCCCCTCTTCCTCTTCCAGTTACCCACCCAAGTCTTTGCCTGGGGCAGGCTAAATAATAATCGTCTTTGGTTAGCCCAGGAGTGAGTATTCCCCTTCCCCTCTCCCTACACCCCCAGAAGCGCTTAGGAAAAGCCCCGGGGCAGGGGTGGAGCTTGGCCGTTAGTAATTTTGGGCTCTTTTCTCTAGATTCTTTATACTCCCATTTCTGCCTTAACTACAGCTTAATTCACATAAATGCAACTGCCAGAACTAAGCTTCTAGGAGTGGCGTGTGTGCGACTCATGGAGTTAGAGATGACTACATTCGGAGGTCAGACAAACATGCAAGCACACAGCCAAACACACTTCAGGAGGTGGGCTGAAAGCCTTGGACGCTTCAGTTTTGGATGGAAGCGTTTAAAATCTTTCCAAAGATTATGATGTCACCACTATATATTCCCAGATCCTCAATTCCCAGGAACATAATTAGGACTTGCTAGAAATAAACAGTGGGAAAGACAGCAGAAGAAAGACAACTGTTTCTGTCTGTGTTCCCTGAAGATGAAGTCTATGAGCGTTCTCTCTCTCTCTCTCTCTCTCTCTCTCTCTCTCTCTCTCTCTCTCTCTCTCTCTCTCTCTCTCTCTGTTTTATCTGCTTGTTTCTTTAATGAATTGGGTCTTCTCCCCCTTCAGGAGGACGCCACTTTCTTTGGTAATGTGGAATATGTTTACTGATTAGAACAATTAAAACTTCGCTGCGATTTCACCGGTACTTGAGACCTTAAACATTCACCTCATCGTCACCATCACCATATTATCCCTACCATCAACATACAGGAGAAGGCTAGGAAGACAAAAAATTACTGGTACACCTTGCCATTTACTGTTTAAAAAAAAAAAAAAACAAAACCAAAAAAACCCCACAAAAATCCAGACAATAGCGTGGCCTCCTGTCTGTGACCCCTGCCGCCGCCCAGCGGAGACAGGACACGTTGCACCCGATTCACATTCAATGCTTTGTCAGCAACTGCACTCTTATAAACCTTCGAATTAAATATGTATAGGCATAAACACCAGTTCCAATCCCCATCATAGAGACAGATGGGCACCTTTCACAGTTCAGTTCACGTTTAAAAGCACGATGCTCAAGATTATGAGCAAAATGCCAAAACCCAGCTGTAGATGGAGAAGGTTATCTAGTGCATTTGTTAAAATCAGAGGTGCATTAAAGAAACAAAGAATGGTGAAGAGGGTGGGAGCGTCAGGGTTGTCCTCTGATGTAAGGAGATGGAGGCGTGAATAGATTCGAAGGCATTCCCGGATTCTGAGAACTTCAGAGCTCTCCAAAGGGGGGGGGGGGAGAAGAAGTCCCTCTTTCTTAACCCAATTCTTGAAGCAATTTATCTATGCCCTGAATGCAAAACTTGCCGAAAAGTCTAAGAAAAGACACATTTGTAACAAATTGTCGAGAAGAAGGAGATACAATTTTCAGGCATTAAAGTGAGAAAATCGCCTCCATTTGCCCCAGTCTGCCTACAGTGTGTAAATCTGGGTAGCTTTTGATCTTTTCTCTTTTTAAATTCTGATTTTTTTTTTAAGAAATCAGAAGATAAGTATACACATGTGCTGTATTGGACACCATAGAATGTATGAAAGACAACACTTTGATAAAGTAAGAGCAGTGCCAGCCTGAAAGAAGTTAGTCCAAAGTAAGAAAACTTTCTGAATTTTTCTTTATTGTCCACTTTACCTCATGATTTAAGTCTCTGATCCTCTTTTCTTCTTTGTCCACCTCCCTTCAAACTGCTCAAATCGCCCTGTGATAGCCAAAAGATAAGTACAGATATCAGGGTGGTGCTTCCCTCTCATTATGGCTGCTCAGGAAAAGGTGGATTTCTTACAGTCTTTAAAAAGCTTGCTCTATTTTCTTAACCTTTTCTCTAAGAAAATGTTGTCCTACTGAAGACTAAGGCCCTTTTACCTTTTACTAGGTGAAGCTGCCAGATTGGGATTGAACTGAAAGCCTTCATAAAAGACACCTCCCCTTCTACCACCAATCCTTCCTCTCCCCCCCCCATCTCCCTCATTTTCTTTTTAGACTTCCTTATCCGTGGGATCAAATTTCCGTTTCCTCTGCCAATGTTGTGAAATATTACAAGTCAAAACCTTTCTAACCACACAACACAAGCTGTGCCATGGGCGGTGTTCTCTGCTCAGTCATTTCAGGCGTCTGAACAAAACAAAAACAAGTTTAAATGAATTATTTATAAAGGATAGAGAATAATTGATTTGTGCTGTGCCATCAGTCTCCGATTTTTAATTTATGGGATTCTTCTGCTTCCCCCAACCCCCAACTTACTATGAAAGGGGTCTGCCTCTATTTGGAGCTTGGGTGTGCTCTGGGTAAAAATACCTCATCGGAATGCTGATGGATGATGTCAGAAGAAGAGTCCGAATCGACACTTTGAAGGAAAAAAAAAAAAAGAAAAGGTTAAGATTCCACCAATGACCTTGTGCAAACTCCCTATTCCCCTTCTGGTGACAGATTTTCTTCAGTTTAAGGGGATGGATGAAGAAGTAAAATGAGTCTTCGGGAACCCTACCTAGAAAGTCTCTGGTTACTCCCTTCTACCGCCTGACGACTCAGCATGAATTTCCGGATGGGATAATGAGACTACAGGGGGAAAATACCTTTCCTTTCCTCACCTTTCCTTCTAGGGCGCCTTAAGGGAGAACGATAGCAAACCCTAGATTTCTGATGTGGGGCTGAAGGAAGCAAAGGGCCGTATTTAGAGACAGAGGGGGTGAACTGTGAGATGGATTTTCCTCCTTTCTGTCACCACTTCAAAGACTCAGATCTCCTTAAACACCTGCCTCCCAGAAAAGGATTTTCCTGGACCTGATGTCAAAATCTCCTTTGCTTCCCTTCAATGCGTGACTGACTAGACCCTTCCTTCGATCCAACCCGACTTTTTAGCCTTGAAAACATCTTTCCCTTACCACTGTTGATGAACGTGCATCTCTGTCTCCAAATTCTCCTCCCATTAGAAACTCCTAAATATCTGATAATTAGTTTACTCGGTTTTTACAACCTCTTACCTCCCCTTCCCGTACCCCCTTTCTCCAGAGAGAACCCGGACAGTAATGATGATGAAAATAAACTCGTTGTATAATCTCCAGGCAGCATTGTATTCCAGTGTGTCAATTGTCAATTACAGTACTTTTCTTGGAGAAGACGGGAGGGTGCTTCCCTCCCTCCCCACCAACTGGATTATGGGCGGATACAGAACAGACGTAGTGAATCTCCGGCCCATTTCATTTTTGAGTTGATCGATCTTAAAACGTACAGGTACCCAGTTCAGCTATTCGCCATCCTCAAACCCACCCTCTGGGAACTACCTCCCTCAACAATCAGCCCCCGAGCTTTAACCCGTCCCTTCAAACACTTTAATTGTCATTTTATTAGTGGAGACATATATTTTGCACCTCTCCGCGGAAGCGATTCCAGAAACACGGTTTACCTTAGACTCATATGGTCCTTAAAATGGTAATTCGGAGTAAAATGTAACTCAAAGAACTTTGAATCATTCATTAGCACCTTATAATTACTCTGCTAATTAGGTTGACACGGTACTTAATCAGGAGTAATACGCCGTCTTGTCAGTGGCACTTCCCATTACTCTGACATTCAACAAGAGACAGGTTGGAGTCGTCCTAGAAAAATTAATACAAGTTGATACCCTCCAAAGAACCAGTAGAATAATTTTCCGAGTCCCAGGCTGATGAACAGTAACTATTCCAATCGCGACCGAGCGGCCAACACCAGAGAAGCCAGAGAGAGAGAGAGAGAGATGGAGTTGGGAATTGGAGGTGGGGGTGGGCTGCTGATGGAGACAGGTAAAGAAGGGACTCCCGAATTTCGGAAGAGCTCCAGGAAGAAGAAGAGACCTGAAGCCCTACCTACACCATGCCCCTAACTGATCCTGTTAGCCGCTCGCCCCGCGGTTAGTTAGTCCTCACTTGGGAGAAGCTGTGAGAATCCAATTCTACTGGCAATTGTTTTGACCCGAGACCAATTCAGACAGACTTTCTGGCTTGGGCTCCTAGGTTCCTGACCGGATCTATTCCGTGACTTTTCACTTCTGCTTCTCCTGGGGAGGCATCTTTAGAAGCTCGACCCTCTCTCTTCTCGATACCACTGCAAAACACTCATTAGTCCCCCTTGGCTTGGCGGGGTACATGGCTCGTTAGAGCCTTTACCAGATCCCAGAACTACGCTGGCTCGCCCAGCAGTAGAAGACACAAAGGGCCGGAGCTCCGAAGTTACAGATTTCTTAATTTGTTTACTTAGACTCTCCCCCTTCCTCTTCTCTCAGTTCCTTTATGTGTCAAAGGCAGACTTTAAGAAGCCGTTTTCATACACTTTGGAAGGATTTAAGTGCGATTAGGTCCCCTTCCCTTTTCCTGCTACCTTTACCTGAAAAAAAAAAACAAAGCAAAACAACAGATTGTCACTAGCCTCTCTCTCTCTCTCTCTCTCTCTCTCTCTCTCTCTCTCTCTCTGTCTCTCTCTCTCTCTTCCTTTCTTCCTTCCTTCCTTCCTCTCTTTTAGTTCTTTCTTTCCCACGTTATTGTTATTATAGGGATTACTGTTAGAATAGGTGTTTGATTCTAGGGTTGCAGGAAAGAAGGGTCCTGGGGATTCTAAAAAGAGCAACCGGGACTGTATCTTCGGAACTGACAAGGTCCGGTAGCCGCGCTGCCATTGGCTCCTGGCACGTTGGCGTCTGTCTTTTCTGCCGAAGCCACCAATGGGGGCCGCGGGAAGGCCGCGATGTCGCAATAAAGGGGGTGAGAATAAAACACGGAGGGGGGAAAAGCGGCTGCAATGGCCGTGACGTCACGGGAGGGAGTCATTGGAGCCCAAGAGGAGCCGGATTACAAGGGAAGGAGCCAGGCAGTGGCCAGAGTCCGCCCCGCGCTGCGCTTCCTCCTCCTCCTCCTCTTCCTCCTCCTCCTCTTCCTCCTCCTCCTGCTGCAGCTGCTGAACCACAACTTTCCCAGAAAGTTCAATAACTCGGCACCAGAGCGGCGGAGCCCCGAACCCGGGCCACCTCGCGCCTCCCTGCAGCCGTGGAGCTCAGCTGGCTGCCCCTTCCCGCCGCTGCCGCAGCCCCACCTTGCGCTGCCCGCCTCCGCCGCCTCCGCCGCCGCCTACACCCAGTGCCCTGCAGCAGCCCCGGGCAGCGGCGACGGCGGCGGCGGCGGCGGCGGCAGCTAGGTCCTCTTTCTTCGACACACCCGCCGTGGCTCACACTGAACCACACAGCCAACGCCACGTGCGCGAGTAGTGCTGAAATCGCGTCTCGGTTTCCTCCGAATCGTTTTTGTAACTTTCCTTCCCTCCCTTTTTTTCCCCTACCCTCTTAAAAAAAGTTGTGTACAAAAGCTTCCACTGATCGCCCACTCCCCACCCGACCCACGGCCCCAGTTTCGCTTCTTTGTCCTTCCTCCCAGACTTTTTTTTTTCCTCTTAAAAGGCACTGAGAAGTGTGCATTTTATTAGACCATCGTTATTATTTTTAAAGTCCTCGCTTTATTGCTCTGACCCAGGGCGGTCGTTGCCCCCTTTCCAAGTGTCGTACGGTGGATGGAGACGAGCCTCATGTAGAAATGACAGCCATGGAAGGGGCAAGTGGGTCTAGTTTTGGAATAGACACAATTCTGTCCAGCGCCAACTCGGGCAGCCCGGGTGTGATGAATGGAGATTTTCGCCAGCACGTCGATGGCCGAAGCACGGATTTTAGGAGCCAGGCCACTCCATCCCCCTGTTCCGAGATTGATACAGTAGGAACTGCTCCTTCGTCTCCCATCTCCGTCACCCTGGAGCACTCGGAGCCCCACCTGGTCCAGGACGGCATACAGCACCATCACCATCTCCATCACGGGCAGCCGCCGCCGCCTCCGCCACAGCAACAGCAGCCGCCGCCGCCGCCGCCACCACAAAGTTTGCAGTCTTCACCCCAGCAGCAGGCGCAGCCGCAGCCACCATCTCAGCCCCAGCAGCAGCCGCAGCCCCCGCAGCTGGGCTCGGCCGCTTCGGCCCCCAGGACTTCCACGTCTTCTTTTTTAATTAAAGACATTCTGGGCGACAGCAAACCGCTGGCCGCTTGTGCACCATACAGCACCAGCGTCTCGTCTCCTCATCATACCCCAAAACAGGAGGGGAACGCAGCCAACGAGAGCTTCAGGCCAAAACTCGAGCAAGAAGACAGCAAAACCAAACTGGACAAGCGCGATGATGTCCAGAACGACGTCAAATGCCACGGTGAGTCCGAGTCTTCCGGGGCCTTCCTGCACGCTCTCTGACTCCTTCTCCCCGTGTGTCTTTTTCTCTTCTAGCTCTTCCTCTTCATTCTTCTCCCTGGGCTTTCTGCGAATCGTTGGCGGGTGGTTTTGATTCCGGCAGTGTTTTTTGTTTTTTGTTTTTCACTGGAGTCGCCAAGTGCCACTTCCCAAGGAGTTGGTGGCCTGAGCTCGCCTTCCGGGTTGTTCTTTTGGGTGCCTGTCTAAAGTTCCATGCAAGAGCTGCGTTTACGACCTCGACAACATGTCTTTCACCCCGTTCCCTTTTCTCCTTTTATTCATTATATTGAACCCTTCCTTCCTTCCTTCCTTCCTTCCTTCCTTCCTTCCTTCCTTCCTTCCTTCCTTCCTTCCTTCGTCCCTTTTGACTTTCTCCCCATCTCTTTTTATCTCTCCCTTAAAAACAACAACACTACTTTGGGTTGATGAAAGGGTTCGGCTCAAATTTTGTAGTTGAGACTTTGGTGGTTGGGGGGAGAGATTGTATGTACGGGGGGGGGGGGAGAAAATTAGACCTTACGTGTGTTGTGTCTGGGAGTGTGTTTGCAACCTGGTGTTTATTTTTTAAAATGCAAATGCCTTTCATTTTCTTCCATGTTTTCTAAACACCAATCATGGGGATTTAGCAGCACTTAATTAATACGAGAAATTTTCGACTTGATTTGTAAGGGGCAATTTTTGGGGGAGATTATGATTAAAATGACAAAGATGGTGTTATTTTAAGAAATTGTTCTCTTCTTGAGTCTCTTTAAACCCAAACACACAAATTCTTTGCTTTTGCTACTGCAAGTAAGCATCACAGAAATATTTTTATTCCTTAAAAGGAACTGAGAGTTGGAGTTAAAATTTAAACAACTACAACTTTAATAGCAAATACAAATACAGCGATAACCACAACCATAACGTGCAGAACATTGCATTCACCGAGGGATAGATTTTGTGTGTTCGTGGAAAAAAAAAATCAATAAAAAAAACCCTTTTTCTTTAAATGATCACTTCTCTCTGACCATGGAGTTTGCATGGGGATACAGTTTCCACTGTTCCGAGAGAGAATATATTTTTCTTATTGGTATTCTGATTATTATTAAAAAAAAAAACATCCTTCTCGTCTTCGGAAAGGCAGAGCAGCGACAAGCTGGGAGACTGGGATGTGAGACATTCATTTTGCTATTTTAACATTAGCATAATAGTGCCCAAAACAGATGTACAGTCTGGTCTGGCGATTTTTTGTGCACCAACCTCCCCAGTGGGTCAATTAGAGAGATTATGGTTCTTCCTGCAGGGAAGATCAAGGAGCGCTGCAAAAACTGGTACAAACAGAGATGGATTGACATATCGATTTCCCAGCATTTCAGGAAAGAAAAAAAAAAACAACAAAGTTGACAAATAGAATCCGGAAATCTTAGCGCTGTCACCTGGACGTGCTCAGCGATTGGGAGCTCGACTTGGTGTCCGGCTGACATATTATTTCTGAAACATTCCGAGATCTGATGAGAGCAGTCCCTAAGGGTGGTTGTTACTGTTATTATTATGGTGGTTGTTGTTACTAGGACTACTACATTTCAAGTGCCTGAAAAGGAAGAGGAAAAAAACCCAAACTTCACCAGTCGCCCGGAGACAAAACGGCCAGGGCCCCTTTCTTCCCGAAATTTATTTATCCACTGAAAAAAAAATGCAAGCAATTGTAATTCAGAAAAAGAAACCGTTAATCGATTATTACATAAAGAGAAATGGAAAATATACCTGTTCCCTCCCTATAGAATAATAGTTTTCCACATATATTTTCGAAAATGTAGGAATCTTTTTTCAGGAGTAGGCCTTCCCATCCAAAAAGTCACTACTTAGTGGAAAAATTCTCCCTTTCTCTACACTGTAGAAAAACTGGAGCCTGAGCCGATCCCAAGGGGTTGGGGTCATTGATGCTCAGCCCCCTGAGATGTGTCTGCGACGGGTTCTATGGGGCTATGTGTGTTTGTGAGAAAGAAAAAGACTTCGGTTTTCCCTCTTAGCTCTTAACTATGGCTATGAATGGTTTTTCCTCGTAGGAACAAAGGAAGAAGGAGACCGGGAGATTACAAGTAGCCGGGAGAGTCCCCCAGTCAGGGCCAAGAAACCTCGGAAAGCGAGAACGGCCTTCTCAGATCACCAGCTTAACCAGCTGGAGCGGAGTTTCGAGCGACAGAAGTACTTGAGTGTGCAGGATCGCATGGACCTTGCCGCGGCTCTCAACCTCACAGACACCCAGGTTAAGACCTGGTATCAGAACCGGAGGTAAGGGAGGCCAGGCCCAGGAGAAGCAAGGGAGAATGGAGATGAGGGGGGGAGAGGCAAAAGGGAATGGGAGTCGGCTTCTCTCGCGAAAGCCTGTGACGTTCAGAAAACTGTCATCTCCCTCTTACCTGGATCTCTCAACTTCACAGGCCACCCCTCCCGAGCTGTGGGACAGGTGGGACCAATTCCTCAACCCCATTTCCTTCCCTAGCCCTTCCCTTCGCCAGGCAAAGCCTTTCAACAGTAGTAAAGTGGGGGGGGGGTGTTGTTGAATGAGCTCTTAGGAGCAAACGGGAGAAACGTCCTACTTTTGGTACAAAGCACCCCCACTCAACGCCCTTATGACAGTCAAGAATCTTGTTTGAGATGTTTAAAATGAAAAAAATATATCGTTTTTATTGGTTAGAGTTTACTTTTTTACACAAAGAAACAGACTCAGGAACATCCCCCCCCCAGTCTCTTCATAACAGTCGAAGAACTTGTAATGTAGACTTGGGCAAAAAAAGGAAATAAAAATGGTGAACCTTACAAGTGATAGTGTATATAGATCAGACACGTGTGTATGTGTCTATGGCATAGTTATTTTTGAATAATTATATACATACACTGTGCATCTCCATATCTGTGAATCGGGAAGTGTGTTACACTTTTTCTCTCTTAGCAGCCCCCCTCAATTTCTGTGCTTCCCATTTCAACTGCTTGTCCCCCCCCTCCCCCTTGTAAAACTTCCTCTGTCAGACACAGGAAGAAGGAAGATTGCAAAGGAGGGAATTTATATCTGTGGACAGCAGAATCTCAAAGGTTTTGGGGGGCCAGGCAGCTCATCTCACTAGGAGAAGGGTCCAGTCAAAGTAATCGGCCTATCCTCACTGTTTCAGCCCACGGGCAGGAAGAATTATTTAATTGGGCAAATGGCTAAGGGACCACAGGCAGTGTTTACCCTCTCTGTGTCCCAGCGACAAGCTATACAAGGACATACAAACCCTAGACATGTTAATTGACTTAGAAATAGCCAGTCTTGGTGATCATTATGATGTCTCTTGTGTGTGAGTGCTCAGAAAAGGGATGGGGGAAACAAAGTCTTAATGTTATTATAGGTAACTGCAGTGATGTTGCTCCTTAGAAAGGGCTTCAAGCACAGACTGGGGAGTGGGCTGTGGATTTAAGGAAGGGGGAACTGGCTCTGTCTGTGTGTATATCTCTATCTCTCTGCCTCTCTGTCTCTGTGTGTCTGTGTCTCTACTCCTGACTCCATCTGCATCTGCAGCTGTGTCTCTATCTTTACCTCTATCTCTGCCTTGATCTTGGTGAGTTATGTCTCTGGTTTGTATTCTAATCATCTAGAAAGTGAGACAGGGGAACTGTGTCCAGTTGTTATCTTTGCCATAATTTTCTGTCTCATTACATACGGTTTCAGCCACCCTAATTCTGTCGGAAAACATTAGTGTCATTTGGAGCCAATCTAAACAGGCGCCATGTTTATTAATTTGGCTGGAATTGCTAAGTATGGGTCTACCAGCTCTGCATTGACAAGACATTTGAATAATAATAAAAAAGATTTCTCTTCTCTTCTCTTCTCTTCTCTTCTCTTCTCTTCTCTTCTCTTCTCTTCTCTTCTCTTCTCTTCTCTTCTCTTCTCTTCTCTTCTCTTCTCTTCTCTTCTCTCCGCATGGGGAGTCCTTATGGGGGTGCGACGGACAGAGGAGGGAGGGAAAGAATCCGATCACAGTTTTTAATTGTTATTTTCTTCCGGAGGGGGAAAATATGTCGAGGTGGGCTTTTCTGAATGGCCCAGAAGTGTTATGCCCTTGGGAACAGCCCCCCTCAAACGAATTCTCGTTTTTGAAACCTCGTTGCCTTCCCCACGCTCCATCTCTCGCCTGCTGCAGGGTCCTGCATGATGAGATGTGGCTGCGCAGCCTGGGGCGGGGGGGTTGAGATGGGTTGAGGGATGAGGAGGGAGGGTTTCGAGTGTTGGCGTCTCTTTGTTTGCTGTCCCCTCTGCTCTCTCAGCCAGGCTCTTGGAATGAGGGAACTGGGGGCTGGGGTGGGGTGCGGTGGTGGCGGTTCTGGTGTTAGTATGACTTCAGTCGGCCTGCTTGGGGAAAGAGCCCAGAGGCTTGGGCCCGCGTGTGTGAAGAGGGGAGGGGGTAGAAGAGAAGGCTGAGCAGTAGGATGGGTATACAGTGTTTGCGCAGGGCAAGGGTGCTGGTGTATCAGAAGGGATCCTTGATTTTAGGTGATCCGAGACCTTGGTGTGGGACTGTGGAGGTTGGCTTTTGCAGAGTTTCAGAGATGAACCAAAGACGTAACCAAGGCTAGCACCGGAGGGGACAGGGAAAGAAAGAAAAACTTCAGTGACATCTCATTTTGAGTTTATCAAATAATGATGAGAATAAATAATGATAGCGTTGCTAGCTTCTCAGACAGATTTGTATTTGAAGACACGAACAAGACATGGGAAAGGGTGGTCCTTAAGGCCCTTTTCCTCTTAATCTTCCTCTCACCCCCGGGGAGGGAGAAGTGGGGCAAGATGAGGAGAGGAGCTCCAGAGATAGCTAGGGCCACACAGACGCATGCATGTGCTTCTCGTGTTTGGTTTCTTGCAGGACGAAATGGAAAAGGCAGACCGCGGTGGGCCTTGAGTTGCTGGCGGAGGCCGGGAATTACTCTGCCCTTCAGAGGATGTTTCCGTCCCCTTATTTCTACCATCCGAGCCTTCTGGGAAGCATGGACAGCACCACCGCCGCGGCGGCCGCCGCCGCCATGTACAGCAGCATGTATCGGACTCCTCCCGCTCCCCACCCGCAGCTCCAGCGGCCCCTTGTGCCCCGGGTTCTGATCCACGGCCTGGGGCCAGGGGGCCAGCCAGCTCTCAACCCTTTGTCCAACCCTATCCCGGGGACCCCGCACCCTCGGTGAAGAGAGACACTGCTGCCCCTGCCCGCCTAGCTCCCCCGGACCCCTCCCTTGCCCTTTCCTGCCCTCCCCAGCGCCAGGCAACTACCTGCCCTTGGCAGCGGACATAAAGAGGAGGAGGAAGAGGAAGAAAAGGAAGCTAACAAGTGGGTGTGGGTGCGGGGTTGCAAAAAGTTGAGCAGGGCCAGGGCGTCTGCTGCCCCTCCCCCCCCGTCCTCTTCCCATCTCCCTCCCCATTCCAGCCAAGAAGAGCTGGAGACGCTGCCCCTCAGAGCAGTGGGACTCTTGGGAAAACGATAACAAACCTGAACCTACGCAGAGTGTAACTTTTAAGTGGAAATAGCGATCGAAGAGGCGAAACTTCAAGTTCTTGGGAAAGGGGGGTGTGGTAGGGGTGGTTTGGAGAACCACGAAGGCCTAGAGACAGAAAGACGGAGAGGCGGAGGCCCCCAGGCAGAGAGACGCGTGGCAGAGGACTCCAGAGGACTTGGCGCCTGCCCCTAGAGAAAAGAGGAGGGTAAACTGAGAACTTTGCACTGTTTTCTCATGACCTTTTTTCTTTTGGAAGTGGCATGCTCCAAACTATTAAAGATGTACATTGGAAAGACTGAATGATCAATGATATATCATATTTATTATATGTTGTCCAAAAAAGATTCACTTATATACGTTAGTAAATACATGATTTCCCCCCTTTCTTTCCATGTCTTTTGGGTTCCGTAAAAAAAAAAAAATAAATGCTTAGATGAAAAAATATAGATTTTTTTGTGATTGAAGATTTTAAAAAAATAAAGTTTATCTTTTTTTTAACAAGTGTTGAAATCCAAGGAAGCTAATTTTACTAAAGCAAGATTACTGACAATGAAAAAATGAAACTTGGTTAGCAGTACTTTCTCTCCTCTCAGGATTCAGGTGATTACAAAATCTGTAAATACTTTTGATTGATTTCTATAAAAACAGGTTCTTTTTCCAGCTTTGACCTTTTCGTAGCCGTCATTTGAAGTGTCCTATTATGTTTTGGGGGTGGGAGTGGAAGTTTTTTTTTTTTTTTTTGAAGTGTGCTTGAGAACAAACGAAGTCAGTGGGAGGGTGGTGGCCTCTGTCTACGTCTTCATTTCACTTTTCTTTGGTGGGGATGGCTCACACTTTTTTTCTCTCTCCTTGACTTGCCAAGGCAAGGTCTGCAGAGGAAATGATCCTGTTTGGGGTGCTTGTGGTGCATGCTGGTTGCAGCGAATTGTTGGCGGCTGCTGGTGTGCGTGTCTGTGTATATGTTCCTCTTTCAACCCCCAGCCTCCCGTAGTTCCTTTTCTTCTCTGACTCTCTAAGGAACACAGGAAGGTACTGAATGCTCTCTGGATTGGGTGGCTGTGGCGCCGGGAAGCTGGAATGCTCTCCTGCCCGGGCCTAGCAGCTGTTCCTCCAGCCTCAGACTGCTCCGAAGTAGCGAGTTGGACAGACTGCGAGCGGGAGGCGGCTCAGTGTGAGCAATTAGGCAAGGAAGCCAGCGACCTGGGGGGATGGGGGAAAAGCCTCGAAAACAAAACCCTGGCTAGAGCTTTGATCCCTTGTTCTCCTTAGTGGGCGTCCACACATCTATCTGTCCATGCATCCGTCCTCTTTACCCCTGGGTTCCAAGAGTTTGGTGTGTGCGTGTGTGCAAAACCCCAGCTTGAACGTAGCTGGGAGATCCAGCTAAATGAGGCTTCTGTGTGGGGACTTTCTTTGCCTCTCAGTTCTGGACGGCTTCAGCCTTCGGCAACCGCAGCCTCTTAGGTAGTAGACCAGGCGTTAGGATCCAGTGCAAAGCTTGCGCTAAACCGCCTAACCTCCTTAAGAAGCAGGCAGTGTTGAATTTTTGAGAGTGGCTTGCTGAGTGGGAGAGCCGGGGTGTTCAGCCCATGCTCCGGGCTCTCCTCGATCTAGGCCAGTTCAGTGGCGATCTGGCTCCCTGCTGGAACAGTGGAGTGTCCTAGCTTCGGAGAAGGGAGCGTTCAATGTCTTCTTCCCTGCCTCCCTCTCCCCCAGTCCAGTCTAGTTCTCTACACTTCCGTAGTAACTCTGGAAACCATCCCCCCCTCCTCTCGCACCACTCTCCCTCTGTCCCGAGTCTATAGCACTTTCTCTTCCCCGGAGTGAAAAAGACATAAGACAATTAGCCATGAAACAGTCATCGAGTCCTCCTGGTCAAACTCCTCTGAGGTTTGACCCCTCAAGTGATGGTGGTGTTTTATTTTACTGGCGGTGGTGGAGCGGCGGGGAGGGGGAGGTGGTGGTTGTGGTGGGGAAGCCTGAGGATCTGCGAGGTGAAATCCGGGAGGAAATTGCCTCGGGACTAGTGGATTTGCCCTTGGCTAATTAGGGGATGGCTCGCTGATTTTTCTTTGCTCAT
>CM053626.1:305448673-305497609 GCA_028646595.1 Phalanger gymnotis | reverse complement strand
CAACCTAGAGCGGGGTAGATAGAGAGGGGCGTAGAAAGTTGGCTCCCCCCCCGCCTTTTTTTTTCCGGCTAGCAACCAGCCAGCCTTCTGTCAGCGAGCAATTTTTCAAGGAGTTTGTAAAGTAACGATCGCAGCTTTGTTTCATCGCCTGCAGCAAATACACCTAACACCCTGTATCAGTCTATTTTTGCTCCACCCCTTAAAATGAAAGCCCAAACGGCGGCAAATTAGGCAGCAGATTTCTTCTGTTGCAAATCGAACAGTTTACCCTCAAATCAACCCTCCCCTTCCCTCCCCTCCGCTCTCTTCCCCTCCCCCGCCACTCTCCTTCCCGGCCATCTCACTGCCTTCCTTTTTACCAGGGAGTTTTGTTTTCCTAATCCCCTCTTGCCCCACCCCATGAAATAGAAGCTTTGTGGGTAGTTTGTTTTGGTATATTTTTAACTTTCTGAAAATATTTGGAAAAGCACTCCCCAGGGCTAGGGGAACTTTGGTTTCTCCTAAGCCACGTGGTTTCAAAACTGTACAGAAAGAGCTGGGCACAGCCTTCCAAACAGTGTGGAATCCTTTTGAAATCCACATGCAGGGAAATAGGAACTTCATTTTCCACCATTAGGTAGGCGTCAGGAGGAAGGACTGCCAAGTGAGCTCCGGAAAGGGGCCAAGGTCTAGAGAGGCGGTATGGGACAGTGGGAAGAGTGATTTGGAATCAGGATCTAGGTTCAAACGTCAGCCCTGCTACTTCCTGTCTGTGTGACTTCGGGCACGTCTTTAACCTCTCTGTGTCCGAGTTTCCTCCGTAAAATAAAGGGCTTGGGCTACATGACCTCTGAGGTCCCTTTCGGCTCTAAATCTATGATCCTGAGTGTCCTCCAGTCTTTCCCAGAACCTCTCAGTGAAATGAGGTCGGCTTGGCCATGAGACGTGGGGGCAGATGTTTGTGGCTGTGGAGCGTGGCGCTGGGAATGTGGCGCAGTGGCCCCGGGCCTTTGAATCTCCTCCCTTCCCCACCTTTCCTTTGCCATGACTCCATGCTTCTACTAGAGAACTGGTCCAGCAAGGCACATCACAGCCTAGCAGCTCGGAGCAGCGGTGCTGGGACTAGCTTGAGAGGCGGCGGGCCCAGCAAATCTCAGTGCCGGGTCCTAATTGGAGCTCCTCCCACCCGGAATCGAGTCCTCCGAGGCTCCAGATAACTTTGCAGATGCGCCACTTCCCTGTCCAGAGTGTCTCAGCTGCTGGCACTGGGCACACCAGGGAGGGGAGGAGGGGAAATATGCGGTTGTGTGTGTGTGTGTGTGTGTGTGTGTGTGTGTGTGTGTGTGTTTTTAAGAGGCTGGCCCTTTGCACTGAAAAAACCAGGTCATCTCTCAGGGAGGAAGATGTGACCTAAGGATGCCTTTTTATTCCCTTCCTCCCAGGTTGAGTTTCACAAGCCCGTCGTGGTGTGCTTGTCAGTTTGACTATCTATGGTGCTACCATTCTTGTCAATCTCTCTCTCTCTCTCTCTCTCTCCTCTCTTCATCCCATCCAGCACCACAGACAGCTCCCAGGACCCACACAAACCCTGGAACAGCACATTTCGTTTCTGCCTTCCTTTCCACCCCTACCCCGTCTTTTCACCGCCTTCCTTCATTCCACCCCCATTGCCCAGTGTGCCCCAATCGGGGGTTGCGAAAGGGCAGGGGAAGGAGGAAAAGCCAGGAGGCGGGAGAGTGCGTCAGGGCTAGTGTTGGGAATGCTCCGGAGGAGGCTGGGGAGACGATTACAAAGTGCTCTCCCTTGTAGCGTTTCCTGATTAGCTCTAAGACCAAACAGGGTCACATTCCAAAGAACGAAATCTTCAGATCAATAAAGTAGTTTGAAAAGCAAAAGATGTTGAGTAAGTACTTCTCAGTGACAGATCAACTCTAACCCGTCCCTGTTTAATAGGTTCTTAGCAAAGGCTGGCTGGGGAGGAGCCAAAGCCTCTGCCTGCTCTGCAGCTTGGAAGGCTTTTGCCTGGGCCCAGAGGTCGTCGGTACAATGACAACAGATGCCACTTTTTCCTCAAATCAACCCAGAAGACCAATCCACAGCCCCTAAAGCCTCTTCTTAGAAAGGTAGAACTCAATGTGAAGGAACACACACAATATAAAGCCTTCTTTCTTCTCAGAGATCATCAGCGACTTTCTTTCAACCTCTTCCCTCTTCTATTCTTGGCCCAGACTCATCAAAGAATCCTTCAGGACCAGCCTAGGCTATGAGCTTAGGGGTTGAGGGAGGGTTGGGTGCATGGTGGGAACTTGCCATCACTCACCTGGCTTCTCAGGTGGCCATCTCCAGTATGGTGCTGCTTGTGCAGAGAGGGCAGGACTTTTAACTCAGGAAAGCACTCCTGATGACTCGGAGTCCCTGTGTGGCTAAAGTGAGGATGGTGGATTTTAGGATTCTTTGCAGAAGAAAATTTCACATGATTTTCCAGATAAATTCTGTTTCTACTTTACTTACCTTGATAAACATTCAAATTTCCCTTCCCAAACAATTTCAAGATTGAAACTTGATTCCTTTTTAATGGGCACAAAGATTATATTTCTTTCTCCCAATCTCCAAAATTTATTGCAGACCTCTTCTCCTGCATTCTTTTTTGTCCCACAACAGAATTCTGGCTGCCTTTTGTATACAAGACCACTGTGTCAAGTTATCTCTTTTCTCGGTCTTGGGCTCTGCCAACTACTGAACAGGCTATGTGAAAGCTGTGCCCAACTCTTAATTAGCATCATTAATTACTGGGTAGTTTAATGGGTGCCCTTCTGGGCATTCAAAGGTGCACAATATCATATAGGTGGTTTTAGAACAAAATCCCTGTTGGTGATGAAGGACAGTATTTGGAATAAGACAAGCAGATAGGAATGCCTCAAAGAAAGGAACCATGTATTACAAGAATTTCTGCTTCATGCTAGAGGCTCTGGTGTGCTTTCTAGAGCATTCCTCTCCTCATCCCTAGAAAGGGAACTAATCTTTCCAATGGCCAGATAATATACATTCTTAGGGAAGCTCCATATTTGTAAATATTCCTGTTCTTCAAATTTTTACTTGATTCTATCAACCAATTGATATCTGGAGCTATTGTTCCTAACCAATATCTTCATTCAAGCCCACTGCTTCATTCCATCCTTATCTTAGTGACTTAATTCTCTGATGGAAAAAGCCTAAGACCTTTCTATCCCTTGTACAGAAAGATCAGCTTGTTTGTATGGTGTTCAAATGTGGCTACTACCTATGGGATAATACCATAGTAAATTTTTCTCTGAAGATTTTTAATAATAATACGGTAACTCATCCTGGAGGACTCAAGTAAGAGTGAGAAACCTGGATAGGGTAGAAGATCAATAACACTTATGGTCATTAACCTGATTTCCACATCTTAAGGTATTTGGCCAAGACCCCTGCCTTTTGGTTTAGGCCTCTCTTACTGCTGCTATATAAAAGTGCAGTACTTTGCACATTATGCTCAAGCATACATATGCATGTATATACATGTACATATGTACATGAGAATGTGTTATAGGAGATAGATAACTGGCTTTAGAGTCAGTTTTCAAATCCTGCCTTCGACACTTACTTGCTTCTTGACTTTGAGCAAATCTCTATAGGTTTCAGTCAATGTACTGACTCCCATTTGCAGAGGAAGCCCCATGTAAGTAGCTCCCTATGCCAATGATATCAGAGGTCCAGGGCCTATCCACAGCTCTTTCTATATGAAACTCCATTTATACAATATTAGGTTTGCCAGATGAGTGGAAAAAAATACCTTAAGATGTGGAAATCAGGTTAATGACCATAAGTGTTTCTAATGTTCTGTTTTTAGAATTTGATTTCTGTAATACAGTTATCCAATCTTCTACATTGTAGGGGTTAGGTGCATGATGCCCCTGTGATCTGGAAAATCCTTCTAAAAAGTTTTGGCTTTCCCTTCATACCAGAGAAGAAGTCTGAATTATTATGGCATTAAAAGAGAAAATCTGTTTTATATGTTTTATATGTACAGTATTATACACTGTACATATATTTTAGGCATTTCTGAGTTTCTAAACTTTTCTGTGTCATCTGGTGACCTTTTTGTTGTCTGTGGCTTCTGCAAAACATCCCCCAAATTCTCATTTAATTTTTTATGCCTACTGGCCTTATATTGAAACCACGATGGGGGAAATCTCAATGTGGAAGGGATAATTGTAGTTTTAATTGAGAAAGCTATCCACTTAAGATTCCCGAAAGGTAAGAGAATTCTCATTGGGAAAGGAAATAACCACATAACTTCTTTCCTTGACTCTTCTCTCTTTCTTCTTATCTTTGGGTTGGCTGGTAATGTTCCTGCTGGGAAATGACTTGGGACAAATACACTCATACAGACCCCATGAACACATCTGCAGGACTTTCCCCAAATGATTCCATTAATCAAATCACACTAACTAGTCATGGAGCTCATTCTCAGCCTTGGAAAGTATCCCAACAAGTTATTTGTCTCTCTGTGCAGGATAAACAGTGCAAAGAGCTCTGAATCTGGTATCAGTGAGCCTATGTTCATATCCTGTTTCTGATACTTGCTTTATGTATGACCTTAGGCAAATAATTGAACTTCCTTGGGCCTAAAGTTCCCTCATCAATATAAGACAGTTGGGCTAGATGATCTTTTGAGATCACCTCTAGCTCTACATTTAGGAACCCATGAATATTTTTGACTTCAGATTATGGAATCTGGGTTTGATTTGTCTTACAACCAGGTGATGTAGTGGATGAAGTGCTGGTCTTGGAGTGAGGAAGACCTCAGTTCAAATCCAGCCTCAGACATTTACTAGCTGTATGACCCTGGGTAAGTCACTTAACCCCTCTATCTATTGCAGTTTCTCCAACTGTAAAATGGGGATAATAATAGCATCTGTCTCTCAGGCTTGTTATGAGGATAAAAGACACACATTTAGATGAAAGTTTGCATTTATTTAGAAGTAAATAGATACTGCATATGTGTAAGCACATGTAGAAGTCTTCTTTCTCTTCCCTTTCTGGATTTGTTTAAAGGTTTCCAGTAATACACATTCTTGCATGTTACGACACAACTCTTCAGATTTCATTCTGAGAAGCCAGGAGCTACTGATGTCTGCAAAGAATCTTAAACCTTTCCCAGCTTGAAGTACATGCAGTGCTTGGTGCAAACAGCAGTACCTAGCACCCAAGGGGGAGGAGGCTGCCTAAGCCTTTGCCTAATGGTATATCTTGGGCAAGTAAGGAAGGAATTCACATATAGCTGAAAACTGGCAACACTTCATTCCACTTTAGCCTGATTACCCAAGAGAAGGGCCTAAGCCTCCCTTCCTCCTTCCCTTCTTGCCTTTCTCCCTTTCTCCTTTCCTCCCTCTCTGCCTTTCTCCTCTCCTCTCCTCTTCTCTCCTCTCCTCTCTGCCTTTCTCCTCTCCTCTCCTCTCCTCTCCTCTCCTCTCCTCTCCTCTCCTCTCCTCTCCTCTCCTCTCCTCTCCTCTCCTCTCCTCTCTTCTCCTCTCCTCTCCTCCCTCCCTTCCTTCCTTCTTTCTTCTTTCCTTCCTTCCTTCCTTCCTTCCTTCCTTCCTTCCTTCCTTCCTTCCTTCCTTCCTTTCTTCTTTCCTCATCAAATCATATATTTATGTATACACACACTAATATGCATTTATATATGGAGATATGATTAGAATTATGTGTGCATTCCTCTACACATCATACTTTCCATGCTTTCCAAGGTCTATTTGGCTGGTGGCCATACTTCTTGCTGGCCAGGGCACTTTCAGTTCCTGCCTCTTCTCAGGTGGTTGGAGGAGGGTGCTGGCTTCGCCTTTCCCTTGCTGATGCCTCAGGGTTGACATTATGCAGCACAACACGTGCCTTGGTGTGTCTTGCCACCTAATTATACTTGCAGAAGGCACAATTATTTTCACATACCCAAAGTCCTCATGTAAAGATATTTATTAGGGTAAAATTCTATTAGAATTTGTATAAACATTAAGACCTTTCCACCTCATTTAGTAAAACCATAATGACTGCTTTCATTTCAGGAACTGTAATAGATAGGGGAGTTAGAGATCTGGGTGGGTGGTGGGGAGAACTAGTGAGAGAATTCAAAGAAGGAAAGTGCTGGCCAACTTGAACAGGCCTAATTCCATACCCAACTTCAGGTCTTCATTATTTATAGCTGTAGTCTTGATGACAGCTTTTGAAGAAATCAAAGGTGATGACTCAGATTTTCAGTCGGGACACTGCTACAGCCTAGGTTACCCTGAGCTTTTACATTTCTCTAAAGCCATAAGAAGTGGTGAATATATTTGGTGTTTTTTTTAACAGAACTAGTTTTCTGTGACTAAAGAGGCTTGAAGTCAATTAATGAGCATTTATTAGGCACTTATTCTTTTCTAGGTACTGTATTAGGTACTGGAGATACAAAGAGAAACATTAGACTGTATCTGCCCTCGGGTGGCTTACATCTTATTGGAGGACTCAATGTGTACACATGTATATATACAGAATAAATACAATGTAGTTTAAGGGCAAAGGACATTAGAAATTGAGAAATTAGGAAAGGCTCAACATAGAATGTAGTGCCTGAGTTGAGTCTTGAAGGAAGTAAGGGATTCTGTTAGGCAGAGGAGAGGCACATGCCATGCATGGAGGATATTTCATGCAAAGGCATGAAGACTGGACATAGACTTATGTGAATGCCATTGGAACATCATCTCAGGGATTTTTAGGGAGCAAAAAAATTAGAAAAAACAACAAAAAAGAAAATATTGAGAGTGGAAAATAGCAAAAATGATTGTGAGAGATAGAAATGGAGTAGGTTTTTCATCCTTAGGTCATTACAACAAATAGAACCCAAGTGAAATGAGACCATTGTGGATTGTTTTGTATGGGCTAAAGTGGAATGAACTGAGATGTTCCTCTCTCTTTCAAAGAACTATCTGTTAGTATCTGTGGAATTTCTTTTCAGTTGGATACAGATTTGGCAATCTGTTTGATAAAAGAACAGAAAAGATGGTCATTCCCCTTTCGGTGTAGATTGGCAATGTGCCGTTGCTGGCATGGAACATGGGGAAAGCTTACTCTGCTGCCTTCTGTCCTCTGGCTGCTCTGTGGATAAATAGAGGGTTTCAGCCTCCAGGGCTGTCAATCTGGCACCTTTCATGAGAACCAAATTCAGGTTAAAGAGAAAAAAACAATGAAATTTGCAGGGGGGACAAGGAATTAAATAGCAATATTCTACCCTTTCATTTACATGACACGCATTAACCGTAACATAGAAGTTCCAAGAGAACTGTCTTGTTCCCTTGTCTCCAGGAGCCCATGTAGGGCGCTGTAATTGCCACATTTTCAAACCGATGTAATGGTGGGGATGTCTTAGTAATTACCTTAATGAGATAACACCTTTCCTTCCCTCAACCTACTCATTATCACGCCTCTTGTTCAAATTTCAACTACAAAGAACTATACTTGTAAAAAAAATAGTCTGAAATGTATTGTTTCAGGTCTCAAACCCTTAAAATAATCACATTGCACATATCTTAAAAATATAAAAGAAGTAATGCACACAGGCGATTCAAATATTTTAAAGGAAAGGCTGGAGATGAGTAAACTAAACATCTGGGTGCCCTTTAATTATTCTTGGTTGGATTCTTTATCTTGACCTACAGTGATGCTAAGGTGCCAAAGTGATGAATTTTAAGATGTGGGGCTGTGAAGACGTGCAGCTGCAACACTGATGGATTTAGGAAGGGATGGTAACAAGGTTAGCTGCATGTGAAGTGTGAATTGAGATTTTTGCAAAGAGACTGTGATTGCAGATGGGCATAATGTTGTACCCTTGCATGAAATCTTGCTATTATTGGATAATGGTCAGACAGAGTGTGAAATGACTTATTACTTTTCTTTTATTCTTTAATGAAGTTGGTTAGAGTAGCAATACTACTACTAGTCAATAGGCCTTGTGCACCAAAACTGCATGACAGGTGCTGACATATTAAATATTTATTTAGTTTTCACTTCCTCCCCCCTAATTTTCAGAAATTTCAATATGCAAACAGGGGTCTATATGTCTCTACATACATACATACATAAATACATGCCAAGCTGGTGTAATGATGCTTACATGTCTCCCTGTGGATGCATCTATCTAGCTGTATCTCACAGCCTTACAATAGATTTCAAGAATGTCTTAGAACTCTTCTAATGTTCTCATTTTGAGCTTTAAAAATAGCTTAGTATGTGATACATGTAGGCATTAAAGTTTAATGGGGCAAGTTTCCATACAGAATTGTGATTTGAAAATTGTGTGGGTGTAGAGTTGGATGGAAGTAGATGAAAGGCTTCAGATATATTTCTATTTATTTCATGAATGTTGAAAAAAGTAACTCACCATCGCACAGAGTTTAAGTGATTTATATTGTGTATAGTAAAAAAAAACCCTATTACAAAATCGCTCACAAAATCATGGGTTTGGTTATATTGTAGGTGACAATATGTTCCCTTTGCATTCAATTCAAATGACATTAATTACATTCCAATTGTGTGCTAGACACGATATGAAGTGATTATGATAGGAAGACAAAAATAAAAGGACCCCTGCCCTTGAGGATCTTGCATTCTCCTGGAATTGAGACATATAGTGTTTGAATGTATACACTCGATATTGAGATGTATTTCAGCATTTCATGCTGAACCATGGAAAATTCATAACTTGAAGGTTATCTTATCTCTCAACATCAGTATTGTAATGGATTTCAACTATACAGCAAATTAAAAAGAAATAGTATTGCAAGTAGATTATAAGCTCCTTGTGGGCAAGAGCTCTATTTTGTCCCATTTCTCAGACAACTAGTGAGCATAGTAGGCACTTAGAGAATGCTCGTTGGGTTGAATTAAATTGAAATTTTAATATGCTACTGGGGAAAGGAAACCTCCTTATACAATCAATCTTCTAAACTCAGGATGCCAGTATTGGAAAAATCTCTTTTATCTTTAGAGTTGGAGTATTATTCATTAATATACGTATATTGAATTTAATTATAGAACATCCTTTTCCATGGACAGTAAGATTTCTTTTGAATTGCATGTTTCCCTGAATATTGTGATCACAATATTATACATTTTATTTAAAAGATGTTTATTAAAATTCTTTCTTGTAGTTAATGTGGCAAAGCCTTTTGGATAATCATTATGATTTTCAGTGGAAATTAGTAAGGAGGATTCTGAGCAATTCATCATTGAATGTATACACTCTCAGATTCCTATTTCAACCTGGTGATGTAATGAACTCTAGTTTCTAAAAATGTAAGATGCTGGGAATCGGTCTTTTGTCCTCGGTATCTTAGTAAATATTTTTAAATGATCTGCAATATAAAGAACATGTGTGCAGAACAGAGATGTATCAAAATAAACTTTAACACTTCAATTTAAGACAAAATTTTAAAGTTTCCAGGAATAACTTATTTTGACTTGTCTAAAGAGGAAGCAAGATATATGTAAAGAGCACTGAGTTTGTAGACAGAATATTTGAGTTCAAGTCCCAGCTTTCCTATTTACTAGCTATGTGATATTGGTGAAACAGTTAATTTTTCTAAGCCTTAATTTCTCCATCTTTCAATTACCTCACCTGGTTGTTGTGAGGAGAGTGATTCATAAACAATAAAGTGACATATTGCTATTTGTGATATTACATGGCTCAATATATGGATTTGGATACAGCGAGAGTCAAGTCACATCTCTTCAAACACCACAACTATGTAGACAAAAGCAAGAAAAGATATATCACAAAATGGATGTTCAGCCTGTCTCTAACATCAGCATCATGAAAGAGATTCCACCATGTTTGTTTTGAGTTCTTGGTCCTTTGTGCCATCATTGTGATGAACAGTCACTTAACTAGAGAGAAATACAATTATTTTCATGAAAATTAGAAGCACATCACGTATAAATGATACATTTAAACTTGGGATGAGTTTTTGAGGCCAATATTATTAGCCACCACAAGGTGCCTTTTATATGCTAACATTGAGATGAGTAAAGTGGCAATTTTGTGCCCAAAACTATTATGGAAAAATGGCATTCTTTTTTCTCTGAAATCCTGTGTATGTTTATGAGACATTGTTCAGATTTGTGAGCCAATACATGGCTCTGTAAGTTTGTTATGAGATATTTTGAAAAAAAGACTTGTACCCTAGGTATTATAAGGATGACATGTTGACTTGACCATGGCTACAGGAGCCTTGATCTTTGGCTTCTGGAGACCCTAATTATTGATATGTCACCTTTTGTTAGGTCATAGTCCCTGGAGGGAAATCTCATGATTATCTTGCAATGGACTAATATTCTTCCTCTCAGTAGCTAGATGAATGTGAAGCCATGTAATGAGAGAACCCATTACGTATTACACAGGGTGAGAATCAGATTCCCTACCTTCTGAATTTAACCTTACCTCAGGAAGATCAGCTCAGCAGCTTCCGTGGTGTACTTAACTACAACAATATTTTTAGGGCTCACTCACAACTCTCTCAATAACCACAATATAAAATTTTGAATTTAAATTTAAAAAATTTGAATCATGAAGAAATATTTTCTTTTTACTCAGTATGCACACATTCATCTCAACTAATTTTTGAATTGGATTTTACGTTGAGAGTGCATCTATCTCCCTATTTGAGGATGGGGCATTGAACCTTACGTATGATTTAAAAAGTTGGGCAGGAGTTTTTTTTCTTCTTAGACAAATGTGGTGATGCTAAGTTGTTTATTGGCTGGGCATTCATGCGGAATATGATGTAATGAGATCTACTTTAAGGTAGCTTATTTATATTGCAAGAAGAAGAAGAACGAGGAGGAGAAGGAGCAAGAGGAGGAGAAGGAAGGAGAAAGGAGAAAAAGAAGGATGAAGAGAATTAAGGAAGAGGAGGAAAAAAAGGAGGAAGAGTAGGAAGAGCGTGAGAGGAAGAACTATTCTGAACTTTCTTGAATATTGCAGCCAAATTTAATTGTAAGGATGATTATCTAACCTACATTTATATATCATTCATATTTCATCATCACAGCTAATACTTTCTATCAGTGATTTCCAACTTGTAGATCATGCATAGTTATTGCAAGGAGTCTGTAATCATCTTCTGTAGATTGAATACACAATGTTTTGCACATATAGATGTATACTTATGCACATATTTTCAAATGTATATAGATACAACTGTGAAGAATACAATACAAATACCTTAATTATTACTGAATTCATAGTAGCTTTTTGCCATTATTTATTTTCTTCTCCACTGTTTATTCATAGTATGATTGCCATCATGTTGGATCTATACATTTTTTTGGTCTTTAAAAGGCACTTTCATACTTGAAGAGATTGAGAGCCATTGTTCTAACACAGTCATTAGCTCATCAGGAAGTACGATGTATCTGAGTGGTTTCTGCTCCACAGTCTCTTTGAGGGAATGGACCATATCCTATTCCTGGGCCTTGGTACAAGACCCTACATATAGTAAGGACTAAGCAAATTCTTGTGGTTGCTATTAATGATATAGGAACAAAAATGGTGTCTCTTGATTTGGAATGCTCATTTTTTGATATCAGTATTCTTTGGTGTTACAAATTATTATACTATCCAAGATGTTTTTTCAAACCATCCAAAGGACAGTAGAGGCAAATGGTGGGCATGATTAGGTTATGTTGCTGTTGTTTCATCATTTCAGTTGTGACCCCTTTGTGAGTTTTCTTGGCAAAGATAGTGGAGTTGTTTGCCAATTCCTTGTCCAGGGGATTCATTTTGTCAGGCAATCAGAGGTTAAATGGCTTGCCAAAGGTCACACAGCTAGGAAGTGGCTGAGGCTGGATTTGAACTCAGGTCTTCCTGACTCCAGGTCCAGTACTTTATCCACTGAACCACTGACTGCTTCCTGATTAGGCTATAAAACATTACAAATAAAGAAGCAGGAAGGAGAAACAGAGTAAAGGATGTATGGATGAGAAATAAGAAGGATGCTCATATGGTAAGATGAGGGATAGCTATTGGCTATCTATTAGTGCCATCAGGATGCTAAGAGAAAGCAAGAAAGGGCTCCAGCATGTTGGTAGGACCCTTTGTGGAGAACTTATGGGAAGCCATGGATAAGCATTATTCATGGATGGATGATGATCTCCATTTTTGAAGGGAATATTCACAGAGCTCCAATGAAAATTTTCATTTTTTCAATCTTTTAGCATCACATTACTCCATTTGTAAAATAGGGTTAGACTCGATCCAACCAGATGCTTGTGACTCTTAGATGCTAAGTCACCAAATATTAGAGATTATAGATCTAGAAAACCTAAATATTAGGCAAAGGAAGAACACTTACTAAAATTTTATTAATTGTACAATAGTGTTACTGTTTGGAAAGCTATATTATATTTAACCCTTTCTCTGCATCTTCCTCTCTTTCCCTCCAGCTCCCTAAGGGCTTTTGGAACTTTTTTTGGTCATTTGGTAGAGCGGTATTCAGAGAAATATGCACGGACACATGGAAAGGACTCTCCTCCACTTCCGATAGCAAGCTCCATTAACAGGGCTACTTCCTCTTAGGTCTCCCATTCTTTTTATACTCATAAACTGAATTTGGGCAGCTTTATTGGCCACGAGAAGGAACAGAGAAGCATTTAGTCTATTAGCAATATTCTCAACGGAGAAATGACAGCAGGGACAACACACAGTGTTAGCATTCTAATAGGTACAATTCGAAGAGTAAATAGAAGCAACTAAATTTCATGGTTAATAGGAAGCTATCTCATACAGCACATTTGAAACAAGGCTGTCCAAAGACACTGCTAATGAAAACAGTGACTTTCCAAATGAAACTGTATTTAGCAAGTGTTTTCCCCTAGATGTACTTGGCAAAATGTTTGCCTTCAAAATTACTGCTCTGCATTGCTTAATGCATTGTTAACTGGGATCTTGGATGTGTGGCAGGAGCACGGGAGAAATAAATGATGATTTCTCTTGAAAGAAACCTCCCGTACTGATTCTCTTTGTAACTCACGATGCTGGCAATTGAAGCTGCTCCCAGAATAAAAGCCCACAAATCATGAAAAGCTGCAGAGTGTTGTCAGGTATTATTTGTGTATTATTATTTTTTTTGGTTGCTTGGAAGAGACATGTAAATAGGAAGAATTAGAAAAATGGAGCTGCAAAAATAAGTATAATGAATCTCACATCTAACGAAATGGAAATAAAAGTACAATGACAACACATTTTCTTCATTCTAAATACAATTTCTGTCTGATGGCTAAGCCCTATTAATTGGATATTTTAGCTACTTACCAAGGAGTAAGACTGTAATAAATATTCTTTTCTGCAAAGTGATAAAATGAAGCTATTAGAATATTTGGGCAAATCCCCTCCCCTCCTGCTAACTACCTCTTTCTACTCTGTGCTTACTTTTGTTTTTGCTGCATGTCAGGCTATACCATTATCAGATCTATGGATATGCTAATTAAAAGAACATTTTGAGGCATGTCATTAGAGAACTCCAGCATGAGAGTATTTGAGCAAAAAAATGCAGATACGGAGTAGAATCCTAAGAGAGACAATAGGGATCCCATGAGTGTTATAATGTGTCCCAATTCACTAGAGAGCAAAGCTCAAGTGAGCCATATCTTTTATAGCACCACTGGAGTTGATATTGTAGCTTCTAGGAATATGTGTGTACACACACACACACACACACACACACACACACACACACATATGTATGTATGTATCATACTTAAAATTGTATCAAAGATGACTTAAAAATTTCCCTTCCTCCCAAATTATGGGAGCTTAAAAATGCTTGTTGAATTGAATATCAATCATGAAAAAGTTTGGGACAAAGACCCTTAACAATGAATTAGAAAAGAAATTAGGAAAAATCCCTCTTGGAATCCCTAGGGCACAACTCAGATGACACTTCTTAAATGAGAGCTTTCTGAACCAATTCCCCATTATTAATGCCTCCCCACTCTTGAAATTGTTTGGTATTATTCTGGGTACCCTTTGTATTTACTTGAACTGGAAGTGAGGGCCTAAGTCTGAATTCTAACTCTAACACACACTATCAGTATGACTTTGGTTCTCAGTTTCCTCATCTGTAAATGAGAGGGCTGGATTAGATAACCCTAAGTCCCCTCTATCTATAGATCTAGGATTATATTGCTTTCTTGTGGTGTCCTCTCAGTAGAGGGTAAGCTCTTCCAATCAAGACAGGCTGATAAGCATTGGTTAAGTACTTATCTTGTGCCTGGAACTGTGGTAAGCATTGGGCATATAAAGAATAGCAAAAACAGTTCCTGCCCTCAAGGAGTTCCCAGTCTAATGGGGATGACAACACATAAGCAACAATGCACTAACAGTGAATGTACAAGATAAATTGGAGCTGATCATTAGAGGGAAGGCATTGGAATTAAGGGGGATCAGAAAAGATTTTTGCAAAAGGTGGGCTTTGAGTTGGGTCTTGGAAGAAGCTAGGGAAGCCTGGAGGCAGAGATGAAGAATGAGAGAATTCTAGGCATGGGGAAAAACCAATGTGCATGGACTGTTTAGCATCTATTTTTGTATCTCCAGGTCTTGCCACAGTGTCATATAAATAGCAGAAACAGTAAATGCTGAATTGAATTAAATTCCAAAAAATTAAAAATGACCAGTTCAAAGAGGAGGAGATTTTTAGGGTTTTTACCTAGCCCTTTTCTTGAAGTGTCAGAAATGCATTTTCATGCCAACTGTGCAACATCACTATGATTCATATTTATTTTTATTATTGTTAAAAATGTGATAAACCTATTTTCAAATTACAAATAGCTTTGCTGGCTTCTATATACTTTGACCGTACATCTGTTTATTGAATTACAGGCCATGTCTCAATATGTGTATGGACTGTGTGTTCTTTGGAATTTGCAGGTTATTCTAGAATAAAATCAGGCCATAAAGGAGAGTTGATTGTCAGACTAATTCACAGCAACCTTTTTAGCTTACAAATGGTATGTAGGAATGGTAGTAGAAGAAGCTTCCACCCTGACATATTCCTCTGGAGGCCCTCTGATTCCCAAGTCTGAGCCCCTCTGAAATCTGAGGTTTGAACACCTGTGAGCCTTTACTCCCTCTTATCCTTGAGTGAGTTGGGATGGGTGTGGGGATGTGTGGGGATGCAGATCTAGGGACTTCCATAGCAATAGCATGGGGCTGCTGAAGTAAAGTGGCAAGGACTTCAAATGGGATATTCCAGTGGCAGAGAATTCAATTCAAATAACATTTGAAGTGCAAAGCATTTTGTTCAGATATTGGGAATGTGAAGATCAAACATGATGTATTTCCTTGACTTAAAGTAGCTTACGTTCTGGGCAGTATCAGCTATTTGCATGAATATTCAGAACAAAGTTAGTCTTGCTTATTTTCCACTGGACCAAGGGCAGATTTTTTTCTTATTGTTGTTTTTGTTTGTCCCTGTGTCATGAGTCCCATATTTGTAAAATAATAAGGAAGCTATTGTGAAAGGTAAAAGTAGAGACCTGTGGAGCCAATTTATGTCAGGGATGTGACACCCGAGGGGCAGTACCACTCTTTGTTACATTTATTTCCTTCATCTCTCTCTTATTCATTATATTTCTATCTTTACTTCTTCTTCTATCTATTCCTCCTTTCCACATCTTCATTTCCAGGGCACCTACAATCACTCAGCTGACACTGGAATTGTTCAGGGTTGCTGATCATTGGAATGGAATTTCCCCCCTTTTCATTAGGTCACAGGTACACAGGTTTAAAACTGGGAGGGACACTAGATGTCATATAGGCCAGGGGTTCTTAACCTGGGGTTTATGAGCAGATTTCAGGAAGTCTGTAAACTTGGATGGGAAAAGCTACATTTTTATTTTCATTAATCTCTTAATAAAATTTAGTATTTGATTAAAAATGTAGGCAATTCAAATATTGTAGAGATACAGTCAGGATCACACAAGATTTAATGGCTTCTACACTAAAGGAGGGGAGGGCTTGGAATATGATATTCTGGAAGGCAAAGGAGCCTTACAATCAAGGATAACCTTCCCAGCAAAACTGAGTATAGTCTTTTGGGGAAAAATGTATGTTTAATGAAATAGAGGACTTTCAAACATTCCTGATGAAAAGACCAGAGCTGAATAGAAAATCTGACATTCAAACAGAAGACTCAAGAGAAGCATAACAAAGTTAAACTTGAAAGAGTAATCATAAAGGACTCAATAAAGTTAAACTGTTTGAATTCCTATATGGGAAAATGATAAATATAACTTTTAAAAACTTTATCATTATTAAGGCAGCTAAAAGGAGTTTATATAGACAGAGAACATAGATGTGAGCTGATTATGTTGGAATGATCTCAAAAATGGAGAGATATAAAAGAGAGGTGGAATGAAGAAAATTTTCTCACACAAGAGGCATACAAAGAAACACTTTTATAGTGGAGGGGGAAATGGTGATGGTTAATGCTGGAACCTCACATTGGAATTGGTTCAAAGAGGAAAGAATATATTACACACTCAGTTGTGCATAGAAATACACAGGGGAAGGGGATAAGAGAAATAGGTGGATGATAAAAGTGAGAAGAACCCAGAGATCATTGTGTACAGTGACAGCAATGTTGCAATGATGATCTATTGTGAAAGACTTAGTTATGCTGACCAATACAATGATTCAACACAATTCCGAAGGACTTGTGATGCTTCAGTGAGTGCCCTAAAGCCTTTGTGTGGATCACAACAAAATGTGGCTAAGTCCTCAAAGACATGGGAGTACTGGATCATCTTACTTGCCTTCTGAGAAACCTGTATGCAGGTCAAGAAGCGACAGTTAGAACTGAACATGGAACAACTGATTGGTTTAAGATTGGGAAAGGTGTATGACAAGGCTGTATATTGCCACTTTATTTATTTAGCTTATATGCAGGGTGTATCATGCAAAATGCCGGGCTGGATCAATTAAAAGCCAGAAATAAAGTTTCTGGGAGAAATGTCATCCATCTCAGAAACAAAGATGATCCCACTCTGATGGTGGAAGGTGAAGAATAATTAAGAAGGCTCTTGATGAAGGTAAAAGAAGAGTGTAAAAGCTTGCTTGAAGCTTAACATAATCCCTGAGATCATGGCAACTATTCCTATTAGTACCTGCAAAATAGAGCGGAAAGAAATGGAAACAGTCTCCAATTTTATATTCTTGATCTCAAAGATCACTGAAGATGGCAACTGCAGCCATGACATGAAAAGATGCTTCCTCCTTGGAAGAAAAGCTATGGCAAATCTAGATAGTGTACTAAAAAGCAGAGACACCATCTTGCTGAAAAAGGTCCATATAGTCAAAGCTGTGGTTTTCTCATTAGCAATGTATAGCTGCAGGAGTTGGACTATAAGGAAAGATGAGTGTAAAACCGATGCTTTTGAATTGTGATGCTGGAGTAGACTTGTGAGAATCTCTTAGGTAGCAAGGAGATCGAATAAGTCAATACTTAGAGAAATTCATTCAGACTATTCATTGGAAGGTCAAATACTGAAGATGATGCTTCAATACTGTGGCCACATAATAAGAAGACTGGACTCATTAGGAAAGACTCTGTTGTTGGGAAAGACTGAAGGCAAAAGGAAAAGGGGAAGCAGAGTTTGGGGTGGGCAGATAGTGTCACGGAAGCAACAAACATGATCCTGGATAGACTTCTGGAGATAGTGGAGGATAATAGGACCTGGTGTGCTGTGGTCAATGGGGTTGCAAAGAGTTGGACATTACTGAACAACTGAACAATGATGACATGATGAAAATGCTATCCACTTCCAGAGGGAGATTGGATGAACTCCGAGTGCAAACTGAAGTATAATTTTCTTTCTTTCTTTCTTTTTTTTTTTGCTTTTTTTTGGGAAATATGGCTAATATGGAAAAAGGTTTTACATGATTTCACATGTATAATTGATATCATATTGCTTGACTTCTCTGGGTGGGAGGGAAAGAAATTAGAACTCAAAATTTAAAAAGAAAAGAATGTTAAAAATAAATAATACATTAAAAATAAAAATAAATAAAGAAAAAAGAGCAAAGTGACTATGAGAAAAGTCAGAGTCAGAGGGTAGGTAGAGGGGGAAGAAATCCACTGGGAAAACAAGCTCATTTTTGAAATAGGAAATAGACTCACCAAGTGTATGAGCTTTGGGAAATTTTAATTAAGCTCACTGGAAAAGCCTTTAAGAAAAGTGAGACCTGGCAATCACCATTGAGTCTTGCCTGACTTATCTTTAAGTAATTTTCATATTTATTAAAATATTCAGTGTAAAGACAAAAACTCCCTTTGCTCACTGCTTATTGTCAGTTCACCTAGTTTGAAAGGGTCACTGGAGCCTTTTGACAGATGCATTTAAAAAGTCATCTTGTTTCAGTGCAGCTTTTGATAGGGCCCCATCCCATATGTCTTTGGAATACCAAGCTACCACTGACTTCAATGGGGGCTTCTGGTCTATACAAGTCTGCAGGATTTGGCAAAAGCAGCCCTGCATTTCCTTAACTGTGACTTGTAAATCTCAGCAGGTAGTCCCCTCTTCCATAGCAACAGTACACTGGGAAATCTGTGTGTGAGAGTTGGAGGGGGGTGAGGATGATGACTATTTCTCCTACACACTTGGGAGGAACATCACTCTTTCTGGGGTGTGCTAAACCAGGTCATTGGATATGACCCAGCATGACCCTGTTAGGTTCTATGCCTATACCATATGTTTGCATAGGACTTTTCTTTAGGGCCCATGGAGACTTTTCTCAGTTTTAGATTAACAGCAGCTTTAGCCTTGTCTTCTCCCCCTTTCCCTGCCCCAGTTTGGGGTGGAGAAAATGTGGGAATGCTATGAACAGCAATAGGTTTTTAAGTCTCTTCTAAACTAGCCTGAAGGGGCTTGTTCACAAGAGTTTGAGTGTCTAGTGAGATGCTCACAGTAGCTCTTTAAATGAGTTAAAAATATTTCCTCCATAAAAAATGAATGGCAAACCACAGGTGTGGAAGGAATCTTAGAGTTCATCCCGACCAACTTCTTCATTCTGCATATAAAAGAACAAAGTCCAGAGAGGTATCCATTTTAGGAATTATGGTAATGAGCTGGAGAACATTGAGGGGAGGCCAGGCAGCGTGGTAAAGGTTTTTGAGATAGTTCCCTAAGAACTGGTTGAAGGGAACAAAGATGACTTAGAAGGGAGCATGATAACTGTCTCCAAGTGCCTGAAAGGAGGTCATATGGAAGAGGAATTAATCTTGTGCTACTTGGTTCTGGTAGGTACAACAATGAGTGGGAGCTGCAAAGAAACCAACCGAGGCTTGATTGAGGAAAAGCTTTCTAACCATGAGAGCTGTCCAAAAGTGTAATGGGCTGCTTTGGAATGCTGGTGGATTCCCTCTCATTGGAGGTAATCAGCAGAGGGAAGATGGTCCCTTGACAGAAAGAGCTGAATCATGTTCAAGTATGGGTTGGACTAGATGACTTCTGGGGTTTCTTTTGCCTTAGGGATTCTGGGAGCTGATTGGTCCAAAGTCACATCACGAGCAAGTTGAAGACCTGGGATTAAAACTGAGGTCTCGATACTCTTGTTCCAGGGTTTCTTTCCCTGCTAGAGCACAATCAAGTCAATACAAGTAAACAGCATATGGAGAACCAAGCTATGACTTTACGTTCTCTCCATCTCAGAGAAATCTTATTACAACTACACCCTCTCTGGGCTGTAATGATCAGATACCTCAAAGATACACAACCAAGCCACTCTTTTACTGTGGGAGAAGGAGTTTATGCCACATGGACTGTTTTATTGTGAGCATTCCAAATGATTGTTACCAACCCTGGCCAATGAATGACAAATTTACATACACATCATGTCATCCAGCAATATTTTACAGTTTTAATTGCTTTAGCTTCAGGCATTCCATGTCAAAATAGAGTGTTTAATGTCCTTCAAGTTGCTCTGTTTCTTTGCAACAGTTAAATTATTCTGTAATTTGCCTGTTTTCTTTCTAATGCAATGTCCATTAAGTCCTTCAATAACTTATGATAGCAAGTGTAGGACTCATCTTTAAATAGCATGTGAAGATTTCTTAGTGGATGGCAGGCATGTGTTAGCACTGAAATTCAATCCCCTCCAATCCATTTTACCCACATTACAAGTCAATTAAAAAAGATATTTTCCAGGATCTAAAAGTTGGATATTTAAAACAATGTGCTGCTTCCTCTGTTAGGGGACAGGGTATCAACTGAGCAACCAACTTATATCAACAACATTTTGTTCAGGTCCTGTGATAAGTACTGGGGATACAAAGAAAAAGCAAAAACAATCCTTGCCCTCAAGGAGTTTACACTCTAATTGGGGAGCTGACATGTCCATAAGGAGGAGAAGAATGTATTGTGCCATTTTAATTATTCATTCTGACAATAGCATGGTGCTGCCTGACTATATACATGAACTCTGTGTATGGAGTCAGAGAACCTGAGTTTGAATTTTACTTTTCCAGTTACAGACTTATGTAGCCTTAGGCAAGTGGCTTCACCGTTCTGAGCCTGTTTCCTCATCTCTCAATGAGGGGGTTGAACTAGATTAAGTTTCTTTTGACTTTAAAGCCAAGATGATACATTTCAAAGCTTTAAATAGCTTGTTTACTTGTTTCCCGAGGCTTTTGGTGAAATTTCAAAAACAATTTGTGCTTCTGCGGGTGTGCCCTTGTTTCAGTTGAACACTGAAGGAATTTTTCTATTTTTTAAAAAAATTAATTTATTTTTAGTTTTAAATTTTCAGTTCCATAAGATTTTGAGTTTTAAATTTTCTTCCCTCCCTCTCTTCCCCCTTCCCCAAGACAGCGTGCTTGATATAGACTCTACATATACATTCATATTAAACATATTTTCGTATTAGTCATGTTGAAAAGAATTAGAACCAATGGGAGGATCCATGAGAAAGAAGAAACAAAACAAATGAAACAACAGCAAAAAAGAGAGCAAATAGTCTGCTTCCATCTGCATTCAGAATCCAAAGTTTTTTCTCTGGATGTGGATGGCATTTTCCATCATGAATCTTTTGGAATTGTCTTAGATCCTTGCATTGCTGAGAAGAGCTAAGTCTATGAAAGTCATCACACAGTGTGCCTGTTACTGTGTACAATGTTCTCCTGGTTCTGCTCACTTCACTCAGCATCAGTTCGTATAAGCCTTTCCAGGTTTTTCTGAAGTCTGTCTGCTCATCCTTTCTTATAGCACAGTAGTATTCCATTACAATCATATACCAAAACTTGTTCAACCACTCCCCAATTGATGGATATAATCCTCAATTTCCAATTCTTTGCCACCACAAAAGGAGCTTTCCCCATTTTTTGATCTCTTTGGGATACAGATCTAGAAGTGGTAGATCTGGTAGGCTGGGTCAAAGGACATGCACAGTTTTATAGCCCTTTGGGTATAGTTCCAAATTGCTCTTCAGAATGGCTGGATCAGTTCACAATGAACACTGAAGGAATTAATCAGAAAGCGAGTACATGTTATCCCTTCTTATCCAATCACAGCTTAGGACAGGGGTAGGGCCATTGTTATTGATATTCATTTTATTGTTGGAATTCATGTGTATATGTGAAAAAAAGTAAATTGTCTTTGGCTGGCTTTTGCTCACATCTCCAAGATAAATTAGCAAAAGGCTTTTCATGACCAATCAACCAATCAACCAACCAATAAGCATTTGTTAAAGTTTTATCGTGTGCCAGGCCATGGGGAAATATAGACAAAGAATGAAACAATTCCTCCTCCCAAGGAAGGATAAACAATTATCCTGTTGCAAGGTACGATTTCTTACATGGGACTACCACCATACATAACAAACAGATTTTGGATTTTGAGATTAAAAGCTAAAAGGAGAAAAAAGGGAACAGATTGAACTAAAATACAAATATGCTCCTATCATCTGTAAATGATTCTCTGTTCAAGGTATCAACCCCAATTGAATAATGGGGAAGCCAACCTCCTCTGAAAATTTCACTCTGGTGTTATGAGAGCTTGTCTATAGGGTGGGAAGATCCATTTGCATGGCTTAGGAATTTCTCTTATAGGGTCTGTCATTTTCCATTGTCTTGGTTTCAGCAACAGGTCCTCTTTATTTCTCCATTATCCTCAATTTCTTTCAATGGTTGGCAAACCTACTTCTCTTCCCCTTTCTGCATTAGGCAGCACCATAACTGACCACTCCACATGACTTCCTATAGACTTTCATTGCCTTTTTTCTGCCATCACCCAGAATTACATGTTCATAGCTCCATACCAATTAAAATCCTAAGAACTTCAATTAGGCCATCTTTTAGCCCCAGAGCTTCATGGGAAATGTCCAATTTCTCCTTAGTTGTCCCTTTATTATAGGCTCACATACCGTATTTTCACATTGAATATCATTCTTATTTTACTTCCTTTCCTGACTCCCTAGAATTATTGAATTAAAAAATTAAGTATGTTTCTTTAATTATCAACTTTTTATTTGTCATGTTGTCGATATCTTTGGTTTCAGGTTTAGCTGATATTGATGGTACAACCTCAATGATAGACTATCATTGTCACTATACTGTCAATTTCCTAGCAATTTTTCAGGTTTGGAGGAATTTCTATCTCCATCTGTTACCATACATATTTTTCTGTCACAATTGATAGATAAATCTTTTGATACATCTTAGGTCCTAATGAAAAGAATATTGAATAACAAAGAAGTCTCTGCCTTTTTGAAACCTTTTTTAACCCCTGGAAAACGTCCAGTGTTTAGACATTATTGCCAACCCTTAAAAAAGTTTTCTTTGTCTGAATCCTTTATTCATGGTGAAATTATTTTCTGTTGGTGATGCCATTTTTTTAGGAGGTAGGCAGGGAAGCAGGGGGTGGATGTCTAATAGATTGGTCAAAATTCTTTTAATATTTTATTAATTAATTTTGATGTTTATAAGACTTTTATTTCTCAATAACCCCAACCCCATAGCACTTTCTCCTATGAAAGAAATAAAATAGTTAAACAAAATTGACCAATATGTGCCCATCACAGAGTGTACAATATTTGTACAATATTTCTCACCGATAGTCCACTAGTTCTCTATTAAGTGGAAGATAGTTGTGTTCCAATGTCAGTTATCGGTAACCAATATTGGTCTCTAAATTTCATCGAGTTCCATTGTCTTTTAGTGTTATCTTTATATTATTGTGACCATTGTGTTTCTTATTTTGGTTCTCCTTCCTTCACTCTGTAGTAGTTCCTTCAAGTCTTCCGATATTTGTCTTAATTGTTCCTATTATTTATACTTTTAATAGTATGGCATCCATTATATTTGTATACCATAATTTATTAAGCCAGTTCTCTATTTAAGTACTTGTTTTGTTTGTAGTTCCTCAAATTACAAAAAAGGCTACAATGAATTAAATGGGGTCTTTTTTTTGTTGTTGTTTTTTATCTTTGACTGCTTTGGACTATATGCCTAGAGGTGGGATGATTGGGCCAAGGGGTATGAGCAAAGGCTATGACTAACTTTTCTTACACAATTTTCAATTAATTCTCAGAATGGTTAAACCAATTCATAGCTCCATCAACGGCATACTATTGTGTTTTTTCTTCCAATAGCTTTTTTTTTTTCCCAAAAGGTCACTATTTATTCCCAAGGAAAAAACTCCAACACTTTTCTTAGCATCACGAGTCAAAAAAAAAAACATGAGGAAATTATACCCAAAAAAGGGTCCATCTATAATTTTTAGGATCACAATGAAGGGGAGAAGGGCAGAGAGACATTTGTAGTGGGTTCAACACTACACTAAAAAAGTTTTCCCCAAGTTTTCAGGACATGTATGATAGAACATGTTCTAGGACTCCTTGTCTGATTAATTGCTCACACTTCCATCTAGGCAAGAAATGCTGGCTGTTTTTTTTCAATAAAACTGAAGTCCCATCATCAACTTCAAACTCTCCATAGTCTTTTAGACACCTCACCTCAATGTACAGACTTTTAGGGGGTTTCATATCTTGTGTAATATATAATCCTTCATCTCCACCAAAACATCTCATGTATGTAGCAAGAGACTTTTTATAGCAATTGAACCATTCTATTTCCTCAGCTGACATGTGAAATCTCAGCGTGTTTGGCAAGACACTGCCATATTCCCACCTGAGAGCTCTAATCCGAAGCAATCGATCATACAAATATGCAACTATGCAACGTCGATTTCTCAGCAAAGAACTATGTCGAAATTTGATTGTTGGAATTAAGTCACTTCGTCCATCTGACTTAGTCTCATTTACATCAGACTGGTTCTGTTCATACAAAGCTTTCATCTCTTCCAGAACTTGCCTGATTCCATCATCGTTGAAGGCTGGGAGCTGCCCGTCGGGGGCGCGGTGAAGCTCCCGGATGAGCTCGATGGCTTTCTCGTAGAACATAGCTCCGCACGCTCAGGCCGCGGGACCCACAACTGCTTCCACTCGCGTCCAGCGGCAGCAGAATCCCCGCCGGCGCCCCAATAGCTTTTTAAAAGCATTATTTATTTATCTGTTCATCTTTGCCAATTATGAGGTTATACCACACGGAATGGTTTTAAATGGTATTTTATTACTCATTTTATGGAGCATTTTTCATGTAATTCTTGATAGATTACATTTAATCCTATGTATCCATTTATAATTATTGTGGGATATGGTGCAAGATGATGCTCAAAATTTGTTTTCTGTCAAACTGATTTCTGATTTTCTCAACACTTCTTGTCAAGTAGGGAAGATTTACATTTTGGGGCTTGTCAAACACTAGTTACGTTGTCTGAGTGCTTTGGGTCTTGATTATTAGTCTCTTCCATTGAACTATATATATATATATATGTATATATAAAATCTAGTGTTGCTTTATAATATAGTTTGGGATATAATAATAGTTGATTGCTATCCCCCTTCATTTACTTAAAAATGACAATTTCCCTTGAAATTTCTGACTTTTTGTTTCTTCAAATTAATTTCCTTATTATTTTGTCTAGTTATTTAAGAAATCCTTTGATAGGTTGGCAGAACACTAAATCTATAATTAATTTAGGTAGTATCACTGTTTTTTTTAATTACACTTGCGTTTTATCACACTTGCCGACTTTCTTTTCTTTATCCAAAGACTATTTTGTAGCTGCATTTATATAAATCCTGATTATGTCTTTGTAGGTTAACTTTCACATAATTTGTGCATTGTGTAGTTACTTTATTCTAGCTCTGCTTTCTAGGGACAAGCAGAAGAAATCTATGTTATTTTTACCCCCTAATAATAGCCTCTGATATTTGTAAATAACTATTATGTCATGGGATCACAGAACTGCCAAATCATAGAATTTTAGAGTTGGAAGGCATCTCAGTGACTGTTGCAAAAAACATGTGAAGAGAATGCCCTACTATAATGCACTCAACAAGTGGTTGTCTAGCCATTGTTTGAAGATCTCCTTTTAGTGGGAACCCATGCCCGCTTGAGGCAGTCCATTCCATTTATTGATAATTCTAATTAATAGGAAGTTTTTTCCCTGATATCAAGCCTAAATCTTTCTCTCTGCAACCTCTATCTTAATTGCTCCTGGTTCTCTCTTCTGGGGTACAAACACAATAAATCTAATTTCACGTCTGGGTGGCAGAGTCCTTCAAATATTTGAAGACAATTGAGCTGTCAGCTAGGTGGTTCAGTAGACTGCTGGACCTGAGAGGTCAGAAGGATCTGAGTTCAAATTCAACCACACACATTAGCTGTGTTATCCTGGGTAAGTCACTTCCCTGAGGCTTAGTTTCTTCAACTGTAAAATGAGGCCTTTAAGGTGTCTTAAAACTCTCGATCTATGGACCTCTATTTCTTTTCTTCCCAAGTCTTCTAAAGGCTAAACATTCTTGGTTCTGCCAACTAATCCTCATATATCATGGACTTAAGGCCCTTCACCGTTCTGGTTACCCTTCTCTGGATACTTTCCAGCTTATCAGCATCCTTCCTGTACCGTGCTACCCCAAACGGAACAGAGTATTCTTGATGTGATATAATCACAGCTATCATATCATATTTCCAACTCATAGGGAGCATATATAGCATATTGAAAAAGTTGCTGGAGACCCCTAGAGTAGCTCCTCATATTTTGTTTTTAGCATCTATTCTACCAATCCATGATTTCCATCTTTGACTCCTTGTCTTTAATGAATATTTTAAATTTTTAGCAGTGTGATAGCTGGAGTGACTTAAATAATGCTTTTACTTAGTCTGGTGTATAATAAAAGATGAGGATACTATACTGTTTCTTCCTTTTCTGAGTAGAGGGTGACATATTGGAAATTTTGATATGGCAGGTTTAACAATGGCTATGCACCAACATAACAAGAAGGACAAAAAACACTTGGGGAAGAAAAAAAATCTGTAACTTACGAGACCCTGTTGAGTTCATGGGCTATCTGTCCTGTCCTCTCTGGGTATTGAGCAGGTTATCAGCATATAAGCTGGAATGAAGTGGTGGTCCTGAGCATTCCAAATCCCAAGGTATTGCCTGCTCCTTGGGAGGTAAATACTGTTGCGATCAGACTATCTTTTGGTTAGCTTAGCATAGTGCTTGGCACATAGTAGGCACTTAATAAATATTTATTTACTAACTGAATGACTAGTTAGTGAGAGTTTTTTACCCTATGAAAAATGGGCATCTTTGGATAATCAAATTATTTGGGTTATTAGCTCAAAACAAAAGTTTCCTTTAATTTTCCTAAAAGGTAAACATCTAGTCTGATTGTTTATTCCCCTTTTGTTGGGAAATAAGCTTCCCTAAGGCCAGGAAATTATGGAACTGTGTAGAGATAAGCTTGGCTTAGCAATTCTTAATGAGAAACTCCCTGATTGACTGCTAATTTTTGAAAGAGTCTGTGATAATTAGAATGCTATTCAGAAAAAAAAAGAAAGGAGAGAAAAGAAAGGGAAGTGAAGAGTGGAGCAGTGTTTGCAAAAATCAATTATCATTTTCCTGCTTTCCTTCTTCACATTCCAGTCTTTCTTCCTTGCTACTTTGCAATCTTGGGGGATGACTTGACACTCCATCCCATGCCTGAAGACAGGAGGGGGCAGGAAGGGTGAGGAGAAGGGGGTACTTGTGGCCACAATCCTGTATTGAATTTAATTTTTCATTGATAATTAGACTCTCAGAGCCACCTGATATTTTTGACCAGCAGGAAACAAAAGCCCACTGATTGACTCAGGGGATACAAGGGAGTTGTTCCCACTGTGCTCACCCAGCAGCTTCACAAAGACTCAAAACAAGAGCTGTGGCAAATTGGATGATTGTACAAGTTCCAACTGGCCCATTGTGTACAAGTAGTAAATTGGGAGCTGATCTTTCTGAGAACTATTTATTAGCAAAGCTTGCTGTTTCACTCTCCCCTTTAGTTATCTTCTGCAAACAGCATTTTTGCCAGGTTAGATGAGTAATCTCAGGTGGTTTTTTATTCAGGTAATTATTGTAAGGCATCCAGAATTGTCCAGACTAGAGTTACGCTGATTATATGTGGCCGATTGGACGCAAAAAAATTAATTTCTCAACCTTAACAGTTAGACATTTCTATGTGCTTAATTGTATACAAAGTTAACGGGCCACATTTGCAGAAGGTTTATTGCAATGCAAACAATAGAAGACTATCATTTGAGAGGCAATCCTAAGGCTGCCTGGGTTATTAATACATTTTTTTTATAGGAAGGTGTCCTAGTGACAGCTTCTGGTGGAGTGATCCGCTCTAACCATTTAGTACAAAAAAGGTGTGAAAATACTAGGCTGTGGCCAGTTAGCAGAAATCATAGTTGTACATGCTCAGACCTGCAGTGTTATACCCAATATGAGGAAGTCTTACGGAAGAATTGATAACTCTATGGATCTTTTTTTTTTTAATTTGAGAAATGCGCAGAGAGATAAAAATGTGGTCTATTTCAATGGTCGTACGTGTGTGCATATTTTTATTGGCATAGGTTTTAAAATTTTTATCTAGATAAGTTGGATACATTATGTTATTGCTATTACAACATTATATAAAAATATACACCAGTGGCTCCTTAACTGCAACCTGCCCCTTCTCCCCCACCCAAAACTCCACTATTAATCATTCACAAGATTCTAGAAACAATTATCAAGCAGTCTTGTTGATAGTGTTATGCTTCTTTAGTCTTCAGTTCGTGGCACCAAATTAGACCTGTTTTGTGGCTTTCTTCTCTTTGCATTTCCCTTCAGAACAAAAAGTAATTACTACTCTAAATCAAATGATCCTGTAAGGATACATGGGAACATGGACAATGTTGGTGCTTCTGGCTCCTCACGCTTCTGTAGTCTTTGTTCCAGTCACTCTGATTGAAAGTTACAAAGATTTGTGTAAGTCTCCTAGGAGAAGGGATGGCCTTAATAGATTTTCTCATTCAGGGCTCAATGAATCCCAATATGGCCTCCCACTAAACATCTTAGAAAGGAGGACCTTCCTTCCATTTGGGAAAGTTTTCATCTTTCTTGGTTCTATAGTATAAGGTATAGATTTCATAATAAAAAACGACCACCTTACAACATGCTATTTCCTTCAATTGACGTATCTTGAAAGGTTGTCATTGACACATTATTTCGGATCCTTTTTCAAATGTCGTTTGGAGCTGCAACTGAACATGTATTTTTTTTTTTAGCACTGACCAGAGTTGTTGTGAGGATCAGATGACATATTTGTAAAGTGCTTAGTGTAGTGCCTGGTACATAGTAGGTGCCATAGAGATTCTAGCTATTATTATTACTACTACTATGTTCAAAGTGCTTTGGTAGACTCTGGCTATCCAAAGACAAAGAGGAGAAATAGACATTGCCCTCAAGGAACCTACGTTTGATTGAATTTTGTGGTTAGAAAAAACAGAACACTTAGGAAAGGGATGCAAACAGATTCCTGATAATTTTTCTTTTCCTGTTTTTTTTTATCCTATTTCGTTTTATTAAAGAAGGTCAAGTGGAGGGATAGGGAAGATGGGAGCTTTCCATAAGAGTTCTTTTAAATAATAAAATGTATAACACATCCAAAGAATTAAAAATATTTTTGCAAAATTTGAAAGGTAAGCATTTATTTTGCTTGTCAAAATGGTCAAAGAGTTGTAGGTGATAATATTATAAACACCATTTAACAGAGGGGAAAATAGAAGTGTTAAAGTCCTCCAGTGATGCCAGCAACGACAACAGAATCAGTCTAACATTAATCATCAATGCTGTTTTTTCCTCATTAGCTATTAATTATGATGGTATTGATATATTTGGAACACTCTCATTGTTTTCACTGGGTCCAAGTTCTCTGCCCCTGTAAAAGTCTATCTCTTTAACACCAGGTTGCTATATGGCTGCAAGTCATGGAACACAACAGTCTCAGATGAATTGCAATTATAACCAACTCAAAGGGCAATGGAAAAATGCATGTTAGGAGATGTTAAGAGATTCCCAATATTGTGATTATTGAATGACCATGTACTGCTTTCTAGTTGCTTGGAGTGGCATAATAATGCTACAACTCCACCCTCTGGCTTCAGCCAAAACAATGGGTCTTGGGAAAAACAGGGCCAAGACCCCAAAGTGGGTTATGTGACTGTCGTTGAGAAGACATTGTTAGTAAGGTTGGATCTTTTGAGTCAAAATGGACCTATCCCATTTGGAGGATGCACCTCCGAAGATTATCAGATCTGAAATATACTTGAAAGATAGAAGGTATGATTTTTGCCTGAGACCCTCAGGGGAAACTGAGATCAAGGGAACCTCAGCAAAATTATAGCAAAAGAAGATAATTGCATGTAATCTTATCTGATCAGAAACAGTAGGGGGGCATATAGGGAAAATGTAGATAGTACCCCTCTGTCTCCTCTCCCCTTGACTCTCTGTCTCTGTTTCTGTTTCTTTCTGTCTCTGTCTCTCTCTTCCCCTTCTCCTTGAGGCCAGATAAGAGACTGCCTGGTTCTGTCTGGATCTCCCAGCCATAGTTCTTTCTTTCTCTTCTGGTGCTCTCTTTTCCTGTGCTATAGGTCAGAGGTCACATCACCCCTTTCTTTCTGTCTTTGTGCCAGAGGCTTTCTTTGTCTCTTTCTCAGGAATCCATATTAGGTACTTATACCAGGTTAAGAATGGTCAGTGGGCTCCTGGGAGATGTAATGATTTGTTATCTAAATCTATTTTCTTTGCAGGAAAGCTTAAAAGTCAATATCTTTAGTGTTATTATTAAAATTATATTATTCACTTATACAAGTCATTTTGATGGATTTATGTAGGATCATAAGATCATATTCTAGAGCTGGAAGGGACCTCAGAGGACTTCCGGTCTGGAAATGGAAGCTAAAGGAGCTTCAGTGACTTAACCAAGTTCCCATAAGAAGTAAGCATCAGAGGTAGAATATTTATATTGAACCCCAGATTTGCAAGGTTTCACTAAATACCCCCGTTTCTAATAGTGAACTGGACTTTAGACACTAAACTAGTAAATATTACATTAAAAATCACTATTCATTTTCCTCAGCTTTCTCCATGGACCAAGAAACCAAGAATTCTAACAAGATAACAATGCTATAAACTAAAGGATATTTAGTTCCCCATTCTGCGGAGGATAAGATATTGAGATGATTTTTCCAGAAGTTACCACTAAAGAAAAAACCTGATGGAATACATCTTAACTGCAGTTACCAGTTAAGCCAACATCAGTAAAGGAAGCGGTTTAAATAGAAAAATAAAATGGCCTACTAATTGAAATCTCTTTGATAGCCACTCATACTACTGGCATAAAACTAAACAATTACAATGATGCTTCAAGTATATTTAATATTCTCCAACAGAACAATAATTTAACAAGCATAGTTATGTATAGGATACATTATATATTATATATCTATATATCTTGGTTGTGTGCCACAAGATTGGTTGAGAGTTGTATCTGGTGGGTTTTTTTGGAGTACATTTACCTCTATACAATGCTATATTGGCTATTTGCTAAAAACATGCCCCAAAGAGTTGCTAGCTGGTAAAGGAATTTTTTCTAGAGCAGTCCGCATATCAAATTGGCACAGCATGCCAAAGTAACATCAAAATAGTGGAAGTAACAAGTTTCAGGATTTTATCAATACTGATTTATATAAAAGAAACTGAATTAAAGCACTATTGATTATTGGCTTGTGTTCGTGTATTGATTATCAATCTGTGACTATAACATTGGTCGTGTTCTGAGAATGGGAGATAAGATAACTCAGGTAGTATGCTAGTACCCAAGGATACTTGGGACACAATTAAAATAAAAAGAAGGCTTTCAGTATTCTGTATGGATTCTCTAAGAAGGATTTATGATAAAATTTGGACTCTGCTTCTAATCTATTGATAAACCTCTTTGATCTTGCCTTGGTTAGTCTGGTTAGTCTTCAGATGACAGATCATCATCAGGTTCATACTTACAATCTTATTACTGTCACCATAGTGGCTATACAATTTAGTTACATATAATTTTGTATTGTTGTCATTTTATGTGTATTAGTCTTATCTTCCTGGCTAAATGGAAAACTCCTTGAGGACAGGGCCTATGTCTTACATTTCTTTTCTATCCTATACAGCAGTTTTAGTAATGAACATGGAGCAACTGTTCAATAGGTACTTGTCTGTTGATTGCACATTGTACTTAGTAAATGCTTATTGAGTTGAATGGAATAAGAAGCTATAAGAAGAGGAAACTCTAATTGGCCAAGAAGATAGAGGACTAGACATTTCTCCAATCCTCACTCTCTCTCAAACCTCTTCAAAATAAGAATCATTCACATAAGATCAAGCAATTTCAGCTTTCTCCATGGACCAAGAAACCAAGAATTCTTACAAGATAACAATGCTATGAGTTAATAACAGAGAAGGCACATCCCCAACATGTCTATTGTGCAAGGTGAGTCATGGACTTGCAACAGAACTCAACTCTGCTTCATGGAAAGCTGGAATGATGCTTTGTGCTATGGGAGAGCAGAGGAACAGAAGGAACTAGGGCAGGATGCCAGCACATGTATATGGCTCCACTAGGTCTGAAGGAAAAGGTAATGGAATCCAGTTGTCATTCATTCCCTTCAGAGCAGAAGGGACAGAGTTTGGGTCAGAGACTAAGGATGGTAAAAAAAAATGAATTCCTCACTGTGGGAGGAGACTGAAGCAACTTTGAGGCCCAGCCCCTGGAGAAACCACCATCAAAAGGGAGGAAGTTAGAAAATGAGTGATAGGGGAATAGAAGGAAAAAAGATGTAACTTACCAAAGAGCTCAGGAGGAAAGAAACTTTACTAAAGACCTTGAGCACAAGCAGATAAACCAACGGAGAAGATTTTTAAAAATAACTTTTTATTGATATTTTCTGTTTCTTCCATATATACCTTCCCCTCCCCCTCCTAGAGAGCCATCCCATATGACAAATAGTATTTTTTTTAGAGAGTCAGCACAACTTATCGGTACCTTGAAAAAGTCCAAAAACATGTACAATGTTTAACCCATCAAAGGGTGGGTTGGGATTATCTTCTCATAACTCTTCCTTCTCATCTTACTTGGTCTTTATAATTTTGTTTCATTTACTTGTGATTTTTATTTGTTGTTGGTCTTTCCATTTCCATCATTGTAGTTATTGTGTACATTGTTTTCTTGGCTCTGTTAACTTCACTCTGTATCAGTTCTTAGAGATCTTTCTGTGCTTCCGTGTATTCATCAACCACATTTTTTACAGCACAGTAATCCATTATTTTCATGTATCATGATTTGTTTAGCTATTCCCCAATTAATGGGCATCTGCTTTTCCCCCTCCAATTCTCAGTTATCACAAAAATTATATATATGTATAATATATAATATATATATAATATATATATTATAAATTATATATATATATATAAATATTTTGGAGTATTTGTGGACTTTTTCCTAATCAATAGCTTGCTTGGGGTATAAGCTCAGGAATGGAATTTCAGGTTCAGAGTATGGACGTTTTAGTCACTTTATTTGCATAATTTCAAATTTCTTTCCAAAATGATTGTCCCATTTCTCATCTTTACCAATAATGTATTAGTATGCCTATTTTCCATGACCCCTCTAACATTGACTTTTGCCATTTCTTGGTCATTTTGACCAATTTGCAGGGTGTGGGGTAAAATCTCATGATTGTTTTGATTTCCATTTCTCTTATTATTAATAATTTGGAGGATTTTTCCCCCTGTGGTTGTGAATAACTTTTGGTTCTTCTTTTGAGAACTATTTGTTTATATCTTTTGACCACTTATCTATTAAGGAATGGCTATTAGTTGTGTGTGTGTGTGTGTGTGTGTGTGTGTGTGTGTGTGTGTAGTTTACATATTCTGTATTGGATACCAAACTCTTATCAAATACATTTGATATGAAGCTTTTCAGTTTCAAGCAAAGTTAGCTATTTCTTCTTTTGTAATTGCCTTTATCTCTTGTTTAGTTAAGAATTCATCTCTTCCCCATAGCTGTGAGAAATATATGACCTGTTTATCTTCTAATTTTTAAATAGAATGACCCTTAATATTAAAGTCACGTACCCATTTAGAATGTATTGTGGAATGTGATGTAAAATGTTGGTGTAAAAACCTTAATTTCTTCCAGACTGCTTTCCAGTTTTCCCAGCAGTTTTTTTAATCGAATAGGGTGATTTTCCTTAGGTAATTTATATTTTACATTTTATCAAACACTGGGTTATTGAGCTCTATTCTTTCTGAAACTCCCTTGTCTAGTCTGTTCCATTGCTTCATCTCTGTTCTGTAACCAATACTACATGGTTTTGATGACTGCTGCTTTATAATATAGTTTTAAGCCTGGAAGTGCTTTTTCCCCTTCATGTTTACTTCTTTTCATCATTTCTTTTAATATTCCAGATCTTTTTTTCAAATTAATTTTGTTTTTATTTTATCAAGCTCGGTAAAGTATACTCTTGGTATACTTGAGGATACCAAGTTGTTTGATTGGCATAGCATTAAAAGTATAAATTGATTTTGGTAGTATTGTCATTTTTGTTATATAGCTATGGCTTAGTCATTCAGTTATCAAGGTTGTTCTTTATTTATTTAAGGAGTGCTTTGTAATTGAATCCATACAAGCATTTGCGGAGTGCTTTGGGAAGTTGATCCCCATATATGTAGTTTGTGTATTTCGTAGTTACTTGGAATGAGATTTCCCTTTTGGTTATTGTTTCTCATGTTCTGTTATTATTGTGTAGAAATGCTGTTGATTTTTTAGTATTTATTTTGTAGCTTGCAGCTTTGTGGAAGCTCTTAATTGCCTCAATTATTATATTTCCTGATTCCCTGGAGTTTTCCAAATAAACTATCATATCAGCAAACAGGGATAGGTTTTTTAAAAATTTCTTTAACTATCTTTATTCCTTTTTCTTTTTTATTGATATTGCTAGCATCTCCAGAACTATATCAAATAATAGCGGGGAAAGTGCATCTATATCAATAATAATAGGGAAATAAAGACAAAAATTACCATATTTATTGGAAGAGGTTACAATGTATTCCCACTGAACAGGAGGCTTGTTTTTGGCTTTAGATAAATGCTATGATATTAAAAATAAGATCCCTCTTTGCCCGTACTTTCTAGGATTTTTAGCACAAAATATTGTCTTTTGTCAAAATCTTTTTTCTGCATCAATTGAGATGATTATGTGGTTTTGGATAGTTTGGTTTTTGATATGATTACTTATGTTGATCGTTTTCTTAACATCCTTACATCCTTGGTATAAATGCCACTTAATCATAATGAATGATTTCTTGGATAAATCTCTCTAAGTTGTTTTATAAGATTTTGAGTTGATGTTCCTTAGTTATATTGGCCTATAATTTTCTTTGCGTGTTTTATCTTTCCCTGGTTTAGGCATTAGGACTATATTTGTCTTATAAAACACTTCTGGCAGGGTGCTTTTTTCTGTTTTTAAGAATAAATTGTGAAGTATGAAGTCTTTTAAAAGCTTGATAGAATTTTCCTGTGAATTTATCAAGCCCAGGAGTTTTTTCCCTTGTTAGTTCCTTTATAGATAGATCTACCTCCTTTACTGTGATCAGGCTATTGAAGATCTCTGTCTAGTCTTCTGATAGTTTTGGCATTTTATATTTTTGAAAATATTCCTCTATTTCTTTTGTGTTCTCAGTTTCTTTAGGATATAACTGTGAGTGTTTATTCTGATTATTCTTTTTATTTCTGTCTGGCTTTGCCATGATTTCTCTTTGCCGATTTGCTATTTTATTGATTTGTTTTTCTGCTCTCTTCTTTTTAATCAAATTAGCTAAAGGTTTATCAATCCTATTAGTCTTTTCAGAGAACCAGCTTTTAGTTTCATTTATCATTTATTTGTTTTTCATTTCTAATTTTATCTATTTCCCATCTAATTTTTAATATCTCATCTTTTGTGCTTATTTTAAGTTTATTTTTTTTATTTCATAATTTTAAAAAATGTACATTCAGTTAATTAAGCTGCCCTTTCCCTATTTTGTTAATGTGTTGTAAAGATCACAAGGATATAAGTTTGAGGATACAATTTCCTCCCTGAGGTTGCTCCAGTGGCATCCCAAAAGTTTGGTTTGTTTTATATTATAGTTTTATCATCATATTTACATCATCATTATATTTCTTAGTTATTGTTTCTATGATTTGTTCTTTGACCAACTTGTTATTTAAGATTTTATTGTTAAATCTTCATTTGAATTTGTGTCTTTTGTTTGTGGTTCTTGAACCAATTTATATACTTATTGTAACATGGTTTGTAAAGGAGATGTTGATTCTTTCTGTCTTTTAAAATTTGTTTGCACTATCTATGTGCCCTAGTACATGGTCAATTTTTGTAAAAGTTCCATAAGGTGCAGAAAAAATATATATATTCTTTTGCTGTCTCATTTAACAGATGCCATAAGTCTTTTAAGTCGAATTTTTCCAGAATTTGTTCAGTTCCTTATTTCCCCTTTTGTTTATCTTTCTGCTAGACTAATCCAAAACTGAGAGAGGGATATTTAAGTCTCATGTCATAATTATGTTATTGTCTATATATTCTTGAAGCTCAGCTAATATTTCCTTTATAAATTTTGATGCTAAAACAATTGGAGTGTGTAAATTTATTACTGATGTTGTCTTTGGTTCCTTACAAAACAGTATGGTTTCCTTCTTTATCCCTTTTTGTTTTTTAATGTTCGTTTTTAAATTTTTGTTCCCTTCTACTCACCCACTCCCCTGAAGGCTCTTTTCCTTCTGAGGCCACAGAGGTAACTCTCTTCTCATTGCTAGTCCTTGATTTGATCTTGGCATATCATTCATTCCTCTCTATTGCCCTGCTCATCTTCCCCCTTTCGTGTGCCCTCTCATGTTATAATGTTGTACCACAAAAGCAGCACCAGGTTATGTCCAAAATGTCCACTGTTGGCCTCTTCACTGCTATCTCTACCAAATTTCCATTTTCACCTCTTCTCCTTGTTTACATTTAGAAAGAAGCCTCTACTGGCCTTCCTGTCGTCACCGTTGCTATTATTCATTCACTCCTCTTGCATTTCTGTTGTTTGGGGTATTCAAGGAGCAAATATTCTCTTCAATTCTGGTTTTCTTTCTAAAAATGTTTCAGGTTCTTATTTATCATTGAACATCTTCTTTCGTAAATGGCTAAGCTCAGACTTGCAGGATAGGATGACCCTGAGCTTCACCTGGACTTCCAATGCTCTTTGGAACACATTTTCATCCCTCATTCCTCCTTCTAATGGGGGCTATTCCTCAATAGTCTGGTTTTATTCAAATGTCATATCTTTTGAATTTGAAGGTCTTTCTTCTAATGGTTTTCAGAACTTGTTTTTGAATTGGATTGTTAAATTTAACCGAGATATGTCTTGGAGTTTGCAGCCTTGATTTTTTTTTTTCTGGAGGTGATCTGTTAATTCTTACAATTGGAGTTTCATTTTCTATGTTCAGAAGTTCTTGATCAATTCTCTTCCATTATTTCATTCATTATGGTGTCAGGGCTTTTTGGTCTGTCATGTCCTTCTGGATGATCTATGATCCTTAGGTTGTTTCTTTGTATCCTGCCTTTGGCTTGCATTATGAGCATATTTTCTTTTAATGATCTTGTTTTTTTCTTCTCTACTTCTAGGTCATCCTTCAATTCTGTGCATTTGCATTCTTAATTTATTGTTTGAGTCTCTTTCATTTCTTTGGTGAAGCTTGCCATTGAAGATTCAAGATTTTTATTCAGCTCATTATTTTTGATGTGCAGATCACAAATTCTGCTCTTATTATTCTCATTTCTCAAGAATAGCATGTTGTAGTTTCATGTTCTTGAATCCACAGATTCTTTTGTCTTATCCAATGTTGGATGATTTTCCTTATTTTGAAGTGTTTATTCATAGATACCTGATCTAATTTACTAGATCTGGAGGCCATATTTCTTTCTGTGGTAATTGTTTTTCCTGTTGATTTATCTATTTACATTCAAGGTTTTTGAGATTTCTTCTTCCTGAAATCTTTGATACTTTCAGTCCCCCCACCTCCCATTGTCCTTATTCCTCACTTCCTGACTCATGTCCTTTGGTTGTGGTTTCCTTGGGGGCTAGATCTCAAAGTGGCAAAGCCTCCTCTCAAAATAAGCAACACACAATTCCCCAGCCTAAGACTCTTTCTCTCAGGCTTGGTGGAATGTCACACAACTCCCCACATGTATCGTATCCTTTCTTAGTGACCTATCCCACTCCATGTATTCCTTATTTTCTGACCTGGCACTGGCAGTTCGGAGTCTGCTTTCCCTGACATGAGAAAAGCCTGCTTTCTCCATTACTAGCAATTCCGAGTTTTGCAGAGTTGGTGATTCTGGGTTGCAACCCCCAGCAGGCTTTTGCCTCTGAAAGGCTATAGCTAAACTAACTTTTTTAGCCTGAACAAATTCCCAAAGTCTGGATCTGGTGTCCTTGTGGTACTGGAAAGAGGGAGGTAGGGTGCAGGATATAGGGGTGAGTTTTGAAGTAAACCTGTGCCATGTCCTTGGGTCTGTTAGTACTGCCTCACTGACAGTAGTGTGGGAGGTAGGGGAGGGGTGCTGAGTGAGTTCAGGGTCAATGAATGTCTGTTACTGGTTTTTTCGACCTTCTTTTAGATTCTGGTTGTCCTGTATGATGGAAACAGCTGAGGTTGCTTTATCTTCGGAGATTAATTTCTGTTTTGAAGAGGTTTTAGAGAAATGGAGATCAGTGCAAATGTCTAGTCCAACACCTTGTTGCTCACATGTCCCAAAAGTCTACCAACAGGGAAGATATTAATGAAAAAAGGGAAGATGGCTTCTAGATAACCTAAAAGAGTCTAAACATCTCTGAATAAATGTTGCAAGACAAGAGAAAATGACTCAACATCTGATGAGGGAGAGGACCCTGTGGATTTCTGAGAGAACATGGAAACATAGCAAGATGTTTCCAAATGGTTTGGGAGAAATAAGAATCATGAAAGTGGAGTTTATGGCCAGTGCAGCAGAAATAATTGACAAAATAGAAAGACTTGAATCCATGGTGGCAAGCTTTGCCAAAGCAACAACATAAAGAACATATCCTTGGGGATGGAAATACAGAAAAGTGAAGAATAATCTGGAAGAAGAGAAGCAAAAACCAATAATGGTTTGATATTTATACAAAACCCCCATAATTTATAATGAATATAAAATAGGTAGAGTCAACTTAAGTATGATGCATCTCCCATAAGAAAACAAGAAAGAAAAAACTCTAACCACACAAAAATAATAGAAGCAAACTACCCAGAACTTCTGAACAAAGAAAACAAAATACGAATTGAAAGAACCCACAGACTGCCTTTAGACAAAAAAACTCCCCCAAAAACCTATGCTGCAAACTCCAAGACACATAAACAAATACTAAATTTAATATTTCCAGTGATGTACAACAAACACTGAAAGTGAGCAGAAGAAAGGACTTCACCTATAATACAAGGCTATTCTGCATCCACCAGAAACTGCAAGATGGAATGGAATATTGTGTTCCAAAGAGCAAAGGAGCTCAAGGTGCTGTCCAAGGTGACATAGGTTGAAAACCTGAGCCTAATAATCAATGAAAAAAGATGGTCGTTCTATGAAAAAGAGGCATTTAAAGCATTCTTATGAAGAAAACCAGACACGGGCATAATATTTGCTTTTTAAACACCCTAGATAACAGAAACGTAAGGAGGATAAACAGATAAAACAACTAAGGTAGGCATGGGTATGAAATAAATTACTGCAGGAAAAAAGAGAGAAACAGTTCAAAGAGAAGAGCAAAGCCTTTATGAAAGATTAAATCTATACTATGTGAAGAAGAGCCTGAACTGAACTTTTACTTCTCCTAATTGATGAGGTTTTTGGGGGAAAATTCTTTCCCTAATCTTAAGAAAGTATCTTTTTAAGGAATAAGGATATTTGAGTGTCCTGAAACCCTGAGGCTTATGTATCCTTTTAGAAAGCGGCCCCAAATGGACATATATTGATAGAAGGCATTAAGTTGCGTGGGTTGCTGTGTTTCAAAAGATCAGAATAGACATAAACAGAGTAGTATAGAATACACAATAGTTTATTTAAAAATAAATTTCAATAGAGATTAATGTGAAGTGGCACATTTGGAGACCAACACACAGAGCTAGGACTGGGAGGGTGCACAGGAATAAAACAGCAGAAGGATGCTTGTGAGTTGGACCAGGAGCTGAATAGGAATCGACAGTGTGTTATTCTGACCCTGTCCTCCCCCTAACATTATACTAGGATGACTTAATTAGATTATGACATGTCCCATCTGGGAAGCCATTTTCTATTAGTACATCACTTGTCAGACTCTCATAAGAATGTCCAATTTTGGCTGCCAGGACTTTTAAAGGATGCAGGAATAGGGAAGAGGAAGAGAACAATTTCCTAGGTATTTTCTAGGTAGCTAAGCTCAGTGGATATTCCGCTGGGCATGGAGTCAGGAAAGACCTGAATTCAAATGCAGCCTCAGATGCTAACTGGCCATTCGACCCCAGGAAGGTCATTTCACCTCTTTCTGCCTCAGTTTCCTTATCTGTAAGATGAAAATAATAACAGCAGTGACCTCACAGGGTTGTTGTAAGGATAAAATGAGATAATATTTGTAAAGCATGTTGCAAACTTTAAAGCACTACGTAAATGCTAGCCCTCGTTATTAACAAGAGGTAAAACAACGTAAGATATGAAAAGTCATCTAGGACACAAAGGAGCTAAAAGAGTTATATATATTTATTCGAGGCAAAGGGTCAACTTAATGATTGTTCAATTCAACTAAGAACCCATTAGTGAAACAACTAATCTGGGTAAGGCATTATCCTATGAAAAGTGATACCATGCTTTGAGGACAGGGCCTCCTCAAAGAGCTTACATTCTACTTGGGAGATACGGTACTTATGCAAAGAAATCAATCCAAAGTGTTTAGGACAGCGAATGATCACTGGTGCTGGAGTCAGAGGACCTGGATTTAAGTCTTATTCCTCTGACATATGAAGCATTACAAAGTTAATTCAAGAGCGATAGAGTGCTAATCATTGATAGCAGGGTCAGGAAGGACCTGAATTTGGAGAAGATGAGAACTGAGTTGTGCTTTGAGGAAAGAAAGAAGTGTATTTCAGACATGGGGGACTACTTGTGCCAAGGCATGGGTGTAGCAGATGGAATGTCATCTACAAAGCAGAGAAAGAGGTAGTTAGCCACCTTGACTGGAATGGAGACTGAGGCTGGAAAGGTTAGGTGTGAGCCACACTGTGGAGGACTTTTCAATGTCAGGCTGAGTTCGGATATATGAAGAACTTCTAAGGGGGAGAATGTTGCTCTGTTGTTCTATCCCACACAGGACCAAACAAAGAGAAATGAGAGAGAATTGAGTCTCAAGAAGAGTATGGTCAGTTAAAAGGGACTTGTTTTCTAAGGGCTACAAGTATATCTGTCCATTTCTGTGATTTGTAACCTGTCATCTGTCAGGACTAGTTGCCTCTTAATGGCCATTTGGCCCACATAAGCAATCGGAATGGCTCAGATTTTCTGTAGGGCAAGGAGTGGGCCCACAGGAAGGTAAATAAATTCAGTTACCATGCTGTGTGATTGAAGAAAGGAAAAAGAGCCTTGAGATCTATGTTATTGGAAAAAGATTTAAGAAGTGAGAGCTAAGCATGGAAAAAGGAGCCAACTCTAAAATGTAAGTTGAAGTCCTTACAGAGATTGTGGGCATGAAAATGATGGAATATATAGAATCAATATGTCAGATGCTTACATGGAAAAATATAGTATGCAGTGAATAAAAAAGAGGGAAAGTAAGAGCACTTGAAAATGCCATCTGTCCTCAAAGATTATGGCAAAAATTAAGTTTAGATTATAGGTTAGACTAAATCATGAATTTCTTTATGGGTGGAAGGGACCTTAGAGGACACTAAATCCACGCCCCCTTTTATGTATGAAGAAACTGAAGCACACTGAGATTAAGTGACTTGTCCAAGGTCACACAGCTAATAAGTGAATTAGAATTTAGGTACCAGATTTCCTGATTCCTAGTCTAATACCCTATCTATGTTGCCTGCACTATGTCAGGATGACTCAGAGCAATGTTCTCAAAGATACCTTCATTGACTAAAAGGACCAGAATTGAAGAATACTTTGAAGAATCAAGCTGGGTCAATTGACTCAGTGAATTTGTATATACCAAAGGTATGGATGGAATGGAGGAAGTAGGATGAAAAATTTTATTTCAAAGTTGAGTTATAACATCTGCTAGTCATTACATTTAAAGTTCATTTGCACAGATATGAGAAATTTTAATAAAACTATTTAAAATTATGCAAAAATTCTTACATCAATTGCCATACCTTTGCAGCACTAACGATTTTCTCTTTTTTGGTCTACAATTTTTCTTGGCCCCCTATATGGAGAAGCAATATGGGCTGATGGACTTAGAATTAGGAAGACCTAGCTTTGAGTCCTACCTTAAACACTTACAAGCTGTGTGACCCTGAGCAAGTCTCATAATCCCTCTTTGCCTCAATCTTCTCATTTGTAAAATGAGAAGGATGCCCTCAATGACTTTACAATTTCTCCCAAGCCTAAGTTTGTGATTCCGCTCAAGTCTCTGCACTTTGGTTTGTTCATCTATTAAATGAATATGATGGTCCTAGCACCTACCTAGGTTGCTGTGAGGATTAAATGAGACAATTAACATACGTCAAGCGAATGCAAGATACAGTGTCCCAAAATTCTTAGGGCAATCAGAGCTTAATGTTTTATTATTTTTCATTGCACAAATGGGAGTCATAAGGCCATAGCTCTGACTTCACCATGTTCTAGTGAGGAGGTCATGTACCTAAAGTAACCAGTGAGCTTTAAAGTAGCTATCGTTTGTCACTATCGCTCTAACAAGAGAAAACAGTTGGTTATTTCTGGCCTATATGTGTCTATCCATGGTCCTGTTTGTAATAGCTTTCCTTCATTCTTCCACTCAACCAGCAAATTCATATCTTTACTGATCTTGCTCAAGACTTTCTTCCTCCAGGAAACCTCTGCTGGTGACCGGAACCTGACTAATCATCTTTGACTGATTCTGACGGTCTCATCTCTTCTTCATCTTTCAACCACATCCATATTTCTCTCTAGCTCTAAGTAGCCTTAAACAAAGAAGCACACACTTCTGTTAATTGTGCTTATATGTAGAGGCTGTGATAGTGCATTTATTAGACTGGAAGATCCTTTAGGGCAAAGCACTTGCCTATCATTGCCTTTCTCACTCTGCCCAATGTCTGAAATGGTATGCTATTCTTCTACCGATGATCTTGAGGGCTTATTGGTGCAGCCTAAATCTGGTTTGGGGACCTGGCCACATGTTTGAAAAAATAGGTTTGGAGACCCCTCCACTCCTATAAAGCAGATAGCAGAGCTCAGAATGGCCTCAAGCTGCCAGTCTGGACTCTTCCCCTCCTTTCTAGACCAAGATTTTCTTTCCATTCCTAGCCTTTATTCATGACTTCTGTACTTTCCCTCAGGCTTTGAGAGTTTAAGTCCTCCTTTGGAAAAAAATAACAATCCTCCAATCCACCAAAGCCCCTCAATCTTTAGCCCATTCGTTTCTCTTTCTTATGCTCTTTAATGTTCGCTTTCTCATCTGAGCTAAGATTGGGCTCCTTAGAGTCCTAGTCTATCCTCTGTGGGGAAACATTAAAGATAAGAACCAAACAAAAAGTTGCACTAGATAGGGAATATCTTCTTTGTCTTTTGATGGTTAATCTATTCTGCAAACTCAGAATTTTGGTTAATCTGTCCTCCTCTCTACCTCTGTAGCCCTTGATGAATGGTCCTTGTGGACAATCTTTTTGTTTCTTTTCTTTTTTTCCTCCCTTGGTCTGTGAGGGGAGCCCGTCTTCTCCCGGCTCTTTCTGCTTCAGGCCTATGAGCTTGTGTGGAGCGCTGGCGCGCAGGCTCGTAAAAAATATAAAAAGGAGAAAGAAAGCTTTCTTACGAGGCATAGCCCTATTTCAAGTACTCCCAGTGACTTGTGGAATCTTTGAGTATGGAAAGAGGGCAGATGTTGTACTTCCCTTCTGATGTTTCACAGGACCAACAGTTTTGTGCAAATCCTGCAAAAATGACAGGGTAGCAACCTTTTCCCACCAGTTCTGTTGATTGCCATCTAGGAGGAGTTTTCCCAAGTGCTGAGAATGGGGAGAGGAAAGGGAAAAATTAGAACTTACCAAAAAGTGAAATTCCAGCTCACCTTGGGTGCTGCATGCTGTGAAGGTGGGACCTTCTTAAAGCCACAACTTTCACAACTTGATGTCACAGCCCATTGAAGAAAGCCTATCCAGGAATAGCCTTCATCTGTCTTTTTCAGTCTTGCCAAAATAGCAGGCATGCTTTTTTGGGGTGGGTTCTTTTCAGCAATTGTTTCCCAAGTGATTTCCAGAGAGAAATTAATGAGGTGCCTTGGAGAAGATCTCAATTGTCATTCAAGCCTGTTGTGTTGTAACTGTTACATCAGTTTCTTCTACCCAACCACCCACCTTCCATTCTGAAAGTTCATTGGGAATTTAAGTCAATTTAATGAGCCTTTATTTATTTTCTGAATAAAACCTTATTGGCATCTTCTGTTTTTTAGATCGCCTACATTTTCTACTCTATCCTTTCTCCCCATACCCTTCCAGAGAGCCATCCATTGAAATAAAACATTTTTAAAAAGAGAAAAAGTTCAGCAAAACTAATGAATATACCCCAAAAGTCTGATGTTGTGTAAAGTGTATCTTGCCTGAAGCCCTTGACTTCTGCAAAGAAGCAGGATGAGGAGGAGAAGGCATCTCTTCTTATATCTCTTCTTTGGGCTTTGTTTCAATAACCATTTATTAAGGGCCTACTGTGTGCTAGGCTCAGTGCTAGGAACTGGGGACACGAATTTTTTTAAAAAATGAAAGTGTCTGGCCTCAAGGAGCTGAGGTTCTATAGAAACCATGTGCAAGTTAAGTCAACAAGCATTTGTTAAATGCCTATTATGACACAGGCACTTTGTTAAGCACTAGGGATACAAAGAGAGGCAAAAACAGCCCTGGCACTCTAGGAGCTCACAGTTTAATGGGGGAAACAACATACAAACAACTATGTACAGACCAGATATATAAAGGAAAAGTTGAAGGTAATCTCTGAGGGCAGGTGTTAGCATTGTGGGTGGTGGGGGTAGGAGAAAAGTCTCCTTCAGATGGTAGGATTTGAGCTGACTCTTGAAGGAACACAGGGAAACTAGGAAGAGGAGGTAGCTGGCAAGAGCATTTGGCTAGAGTCCCAGGGGTAGGGAACTTGAGACCTGGAGGCCACATGTGGCCCTCTATGTCCTCAAGTGAGACCCTTCGATTGAATCCAAACTTCACAGAACAAATCCCCTTAATAAAAGGATTAGTTGTGTAAAATTGGGACTCAGTCAAAGGGCCACACCCAAGGACCTAGAAGACCACATGTGGCCTCCAGGCTGCAGGTTCCCCTCCCCTGGCCACTAGACCTTCATATTATATGTGACAATAGCTATGGAAGAGATACTTCCCTCTTTATCAGAATAAATAGTTAAATGTGTGCCACTGTTCACAAAAAGGAAATGACAAAATATTTTTTGGTCACCATAGCCAGAAAAATAGAAAAATTAGTTTGTCCTTGAGACTCTCCAATGAAAATCTTTATTCATGGGAATTTCTAGAAAAATAATAGCTAATAATGTAGTACTTTATGATTTCAAAAGCACTTTATATGTATTATCTCATTTTACTTATTCATCAGATAAGCATTAATTAAGTATCTACTGTCTACAAAGTACTATGCCAAGTGCTGGAGAGACAAAGACCAAAACAAAACAAAAAAGGACAAGTAGTTTCTGTCCTTAGGAAGTTTTCATTATACGGTTGATATAAAATATGAACATAAATATGGACTTGCAATTTTGTTAGCATGGGGGATTTCCATTGCGGAGGGTCAGTTCAGCAGTGCAGATTATAATCTTTCCATGGCTCTATAGATAAGTCCTAAGGTGCTGCCTGAAGGTCAAAGAGAATAAGTGACTTCTCCATGGACACACAGTAAAGGTTAGAGGCAAGATTTGAATTTAGGTCTTTGTGTCTTTAAATTCGACACTCTAACAATTACATGATATTCTCTGTATGGACTGGAAGGAAGGAAATAAACATTTATTAAGTTTAGTGACTACTATGTGTCAGGCCCTGTGTTAAATACTTTTGTTAATGTTATCTCATTTTATCCTCACAACAGCCCCAGAAGGTATATGTTATCATTATCCCCATTTTATAGTTAGGAAACTGAGGTTGAGAAAGTTCAAGTGACTTGCCCAGAGCTGAATTTGATCGAACAACACCAAACATTTGATGCTAGTCTATAATGAAGAAAATGAAAGAGAAAATATTAATCATGCAGATTAACTTTAAAAATGAGCTGTGTGTGACCCCACCCCCAGCTAGTTGTTAAATATTTACCAGCCCACCTACTTACAGTCTTCAAACATGTGAAGGACTGTCCTCATTGTCATCATATCATCTACTGCTTTGAGGTTTGCAAAGCCCATCATGTATATTATCTCAACATCCCTGTGAGTTAGTTGCTATTATTATCATCTCAGTTTTACAGAGGAAGAAACTAACTCTAAAGGAGACTAAGTCACTTGCCCAGGATCACGTAGCTAGTTAGTGCCTAAAGGGAGATTTGAACTCAGGTCTTCCTGACTCCAAATCCTGTGCTCTTTCCTCTTAGCTGCCTCATCTGCCACATCAAAGAGGGCTGAGCTAACAATGATGATGCACTGAAGTTTTGAGGAGGTAGATTTTGGCTCAGTATAAGGAAGGACTTCTTAATATTTGGAGTTCTTAAGTCCTGGTAGATAGTAAGTCCCTCATTATTGAAGGTTTTCAAGTTGACACCAGATACCTACTTTGGGGAAATTCTCCTGGTAGGAAGTGATGTAGACATTGTCCAAAGCCTCTAAGCTCTGCAATTCTGTGCTTCTATTATTTTGTTCCTGTGTGACTCAGAAGGAAGATAGAAAAGTTTGAATCATGATCCAGAGAAACAGCATGCTTCCTGATTGACCACATCAGGTCTATATTAGGCTGGCTCATTAGGGACCAACCAACCACCATGATAAATCTATTCTTCCAGGAGCCTTGAATTTCAAAGTACCTGGGAATACCCACTGCTTTGATCCAAAGTGGGATCCTTCTTCTTCAGAAGTTTCTGATTCTCCTTTTACAGGAAGAAGCTCCTACCCATAGAACAATGCCTGTGATTCAGTCAATTAGTCAATACTTATTAAGTATTAATACTTATTAAGTCAATACTTATTAATTATTATATGTCAGGGACTATGTAAAGCACTGGGTGGGGGGAATGTAGAAAAAGGCAAAATACAGTTTCTACCCTCAAGGATCTCATAGTCTAAAAGGAGATAAAACATTTAAACAATTATGTGCAAATGAACTATATACATGATAAAGGGAAAATAAGGAACAGGGGGAAGATACTAGAATTAAGAAGGGTTGGGAAAGGATTTCTGTAGAAGGTGGGATTTTAGCTGGAGTGAAGGAAGTCAGGGAAGGCAGGAGGTGGAGATGAGGGAGAGTATTCCAACCATGGGAGATATGTAGTGAAAATGCCTGAAGTCAAGAGATAGATTGTCTTGTTCAAGGAACAGCAAGGAGGCTAGTGTTATTGAGGTACATGGTATAGTGTAAGGTATAAGAAATTTGCAAAGGTGAGTGACCGATTATGAAGGGCTTTGAATGCCAAACCAAGGATTTTATATTTGATTTTGGGGTGATTCAGAGCCACTGCAGTTTATTAAGTAAGAGGGAGAATCAAGGTCAGACTTGTCCTGTTAGAAAATCATTTTGAAAGCTGAGTGGAGGATGGAATGGAGTGGGTAGAAACTTGTGGCAAGCAGACCAACTGGCAGGTTATACAATATTCCAGGCACAAGATGATGAGGAACTGCATCAGGGTGGTGTCAGTGTTAGAGGACAGAAGAGGGAATATCTGAGGGATGTGAAGTCCTTAGCAACAAACTGAATATTGAGGGTAAGAGAGAGTGAGGAATTAAGGATAACACCAAAGTTATAGGCCTGGATGAGTGGGGAGTGGGGAGGTTTGGTGCCCTTTACGGTAATAGGGAAGTTTGGAAGAGGGGGACAGTTTTGAGTGAAAGATAATGAATTCAGTTTTGTTTATATGGTATTCAGCTTGAAGTGCCCAACAAACAATTGGAGACATAAGATGTAACATTCTGAATTGGAGTTCAGCAGAAGTAAGTAGATTTGAGAATCATCAGCTTAGAGATAATAATTAAAACTCTGGGAGCAGATGAGATCCCCAAGTGAAATAGAGGAGAAGGGAAAGAGAAGAGGGTCTGAGAGAGCCCTGTGGGATACCAACAGTTATTGGGCATGACCCAGATGAAGAATTTTATTTCCTCTTTGTCCTCTGTATTATGCGCTTCTACTAACCAACTTCTGGCCATTGGTTTTGATTGCTCTCCACAGCCTCAGAATTCATGGGTTTTCTTTCATGTTCTATAGTTCTTCATGGAGTTATAGAACTTTAGAGTTGGAAAGGACCATAGTGGCCACCATACCTGAAAAGAAATCCTTCCAATAACACACTTACCAAGTTTTCCATCCCTCCTGAATCCCAAATGCAATTATAGTCTTCTGTGGCTCCCTCTGAAAACTTCTTGTAAACTTTACTGGCACAAATTCAAACAACTCTGAGGTACCACCTCATACCCATCCGATTGGCAAAATTGACAAGAAAGGAAAATGACAAATGCTGGAAGGGATGTAGGAAAACCAGTATACTAATGTACTTTTTTTTTGGTGAATCTGTGAACTGGTTCAGCCATTTTGGAAAGCAATTTGGAACTATGACCCAAAGTTAAAATTGTGCATTCTGTTTGACCCAGTGACACTGTTACAGGTCTATACCCTAAAGAGATCAAAGGCAGAGGAAACAAATCTATATGTCTAAAAATATTCATGGCAGTTATAATTATTTTGTGGTGGCAAAGAATTGGAAACCCAGGAGGTGCCCATCAATTGGTGAATTACTGAATGAGTTATGGTAGGAGTGATGGAATACCAGTGTGTATATGAAAGGGATGGTTTTAAAGAAACCTGAGAAGATTTGTATGAACCAATGCAAAGTCAAGTGAGCAGCAGCAGGAGGAAAATTTATGTAATAACAACAATATTGTAAATGTATGAATTAGGTAAATTACAAATGAAAGAATTAGGAACTCTGGGGGCGGAGCCAAGATGGCGGC
>CM053626.1:305429579-305448173 GCA_028646595.1 Phalanger gymnotis | reverse complement strand
TACTACTACTCACAGATTATTGTTCATCCTTCATTGTTGAAGACCAGTGACATGAGGAGGGTGATGTCTTGACTTGCAAGTGAATTTGGATTTAAGTCAGGCAGAGCTGTGCAAAATCATCAGCCTCACTCTCTCCTCCAGAGGTATTTAGCCTCTCCCTGAAAACCTCCAATGACGAGGAACTCACTACCTCCTGAGATAGCCAATTTGGAACAGCTCTAATTGTTAGGAAATCATCCCTGGCCTCATGCTGAAATTGACCTCTTTGCCATTTCTGACCTTTATTCCTGCTTCTGACCTCTGAGGTCAGATGAAATAACTTTAATTTCTCTTGAAGGGACAACCCTTCAAATTGGTGAATGCAGATAGATATGTGTGAATGTGTGTACGGAGTATTATATACACACATACAAGTATACACACATATGTATATATTATGTATGTATATACCATCCTGGGTCTTTTTTTCTCCAGATTAAGCATGCCTAGCTCCTTCAACTGATTCTCCTACAACTTGAACTCAAGACCTTTTATTATGCTAGTTGCTCCCCCCTCCCCATGGAGTTTGCCAGAATTTGGCCCAATACTCTAGATGAAGTCTGACAAGGACAGAGTTCCAGAGACAGTCTTTCTGTATTACCTCTTTATTCCTAGAAGACGAGCTTTTACTGCAGCCCAACAGTGCATAGTTTTGGGGAACACTGTCACAACACACTCACATTGACTGTGCAGTCCACTCAAACCCACAAATATGTAGTCCACATTATGGATCACAAACAATCATTCAGTTGTTTTCAGTTGTGTCTGACTCTTCATGACCTTATTTGAATTGGCATTTGTTTGTTGTTGTTTTGCAAAAGACAGTGGAGTGATTTGCCATTTCTTCTCCAGCTCATTTTACAGATCCAGAAACTGAGGCAAACAAGGTTAAGTGACTTGCCCAGGGTCATATAGCTAGAAAAGTGTTCAGGGCCAGATTCAAACTTTGGAAGATAAGTTTTCTTGACTTCAGGCCTGCTACTCTAGCCACTGTACCGCTTAGCTGCAATATCGCCTCACAAAAAAAGCAGTTGCTAAGAAAACAAGAGGGCAGCTATTAACTTGGAGTGGGAGCCATCTAAGCTAGATTATTCTAAGAATACTTGAAGATGATCACAGAAATAGGACAACAAACAGACACAAAATGGACCAGGTCTGCCTGTGTTTTTAGAGCGATCTATATTCATTGATGACTACAGTTGTCATTTTTATTGATAGCTCGGTATGTAAGGAAGGGTCCTTTGTAAGTGTCAAATGACATAACACTTAAAGCTCTTTCCAAAACCTTGAAGCACTATGTAAATGATGCCTATGATCCTTCTTTCTATGTAAGGAAATGGCAATAGTCACTTAAGAAGTCAATCCTTTCAGGTTTACGAACTGCTTTACACACATCACACATGTAATTTCATATTGTCTAAATTGATTTCCAGAGTTGGATTGGGACCTGATTAGATAGATAGATAGATAGATAGATAGATAGATAGATAGATAGATAGATGGATGGATAGATAGATAGATATAAAAATCATCGATCTATATTATTCTATTATATTTATATTATGGATAATATATTACCTACGTACATATAATCGCAATATATTGTGGTATTAAAGGCAATATTGCGGTTTTAGCATTTAATATAAATTATATTGGGGTTTATTGCCATCCTTTGGGAGATGAATGAGTAAGAGGGCTGGGGAACAGCCTATTTATGGTCAGAGGTTGGACTAGCCCTATGTGGTTTATTGGATGAAGAAATTGATGTCCTTGTGAGCTAGTTCCCTGCCTTCATTGGGCTTATTCCCAGCATAGACCACTGTATGTCATCATTTTTAGGCTAGTAAATTTATATACTACATCTTTCAAAGTAGAATGTCAGCTGCCTGAAGGCAGGGACCATTTTTCATTTTGTCTTTAGCTTTAGAAGTTGCTCTAGGACACAAGGACACTAGGACACACACTTTGCTCTTCTCTCCTTATCTTCCCTTCAGAAAGGATCTGTGCCTATACCCTCAATGACACCATGTTCTAATGGCTCATTCTTCTAGGTGAAATCTAAATGAACTCTGAGTTCATGTTTGGGGCTTCTGCTTGAGAAAGATATAAATGGAAACTTGATTGCCCCAAGGAGGTCTTTAACCTTCCCCTCTAGATCAGCCCAGGTATTTTTTTTTTCTCACCATTAACTTGCCCAGTACTTGTAAAGTCCTTAGGACTGGGCCTGACTCATCATAGATGCTTCATAAATACTTGTTCTCTCTCTTCCCTTCCCTTCCATCACCATTCCATTAAATAGTCTCTGCTCTGCTTCTTAGGGGCAGCTAGGTGCAGGAGATAAAATGCTAGACCTGGAGTCAGAAGACCTGAGTTCAAATCCAACCCCAGACACTTACTAGCTGTGTGACCCTGGATAATCATTTAAACCTCTGTTTGCCTAAACTGTAGAATGAGGATAATAATAACACGTACCTCTCAGGGTTGTTGAGAGAATCAATTAGAGAATAATTGTAAAGCACTTAGCACAGTGCCCTGCGTGGAAGGGCTATATGAATGTTGGCAATTACTGTTATTATCATCATTATTCCTAGTCTCCTACTTGCAGCTATCCTGCCCCTGTTACACTCCTCCTTCTCTACTTTCTCCTCCTCCTTTTCCTCCTCCTCCTCTTCCTTCTCCTCCTCCTCTTCCTTCTCCTCCTCTTCTGTCTCCTCTTCCTCCTCTTCTTCCTTCTTCTCCTCCTTGAAGCTGTCCTGCCCCCATTACACTCCTCCTCCTCCTCTTCCTTCTCCTCCTTCTCTTCTTCTTCCATTCTCAGTGCATTCCAGGCTTGTTGACTCAGCAGGATCCCATCCTGTTTCAAACAAACCCTTTCCTCCAAGAAAATATTTCATTCATCTTTGGAAGTTTGTAGAAGGAACTACACTGATATCCCCAGTGCCAAGCACAGTGTCATGCACATAGTAAGTAAATTCTTAATAAATACCTGTTGAGCTAGACTGAAATGCTAGAAATTATTGCCCAAATTTCTCAGACATGTCTATTTTTCAGTCATTATCTCTTGAGTCTGAGGTAGGGAGGTGGTCTTCCAAGCCTTCTCGGTAGGTTTTGAGCCCCGGAAGTTTGTTTCTTCACCCAGCCAAAGGAATTGCAAATTATCTGTGCCCAAATGCACATAGACATACACAAGCTTCTGGTTTTATTACATTCTGAATAAGACTTTTTAAAACGCTAACTTATCAGAAATACACTAGAGGAAAAAGAAACAGCATGGATGTAACCCCCTACTAATGAGGCACTAATGCATAATTATTATAATACACGCACTGCTCTCCACAGAGGAATATTTATAAACACTGAAACAGTCGGGTTTGCAGTGAAGTCTCATGTACAGATTGTTTTTCTCTGGTGGTTTGTCCTTTTCTCTTATTGTAGTCATATTTAATGAATTTCGCAAGGCTGTACTCCAGCCCAGAAAATACTGCAGGAGCCTGTGTATTTAATGTGTGCTGCCTTCAATGAGTGTTCAGAGCCAAGATATTAAATAAGATGAAGTGCCCTACCATCAGGATGGCATTCCATCTGAAATTCTTGAAGTTGAACTGCAAGAGGATTGTAAGGCTGCCATGACAAACATAAACAGTGTGGAAAGGAACTGGTTGAATTCAGTCAAATCTTTGGGGATTTGGAAGGGTTGTTTCTGTTTGGGGGGAAGGAGGGGAGAAGCATAGGAAGGAAATTCTATTAAATTGATCATTGATTAAACTCAACCAGATATGTGTGAAATCACAACCTGGAGCTAGTAAAAACCAATGATGGTTTTGTCTTCTTTTCTTTGGGTTTGGGTCCAAATCTGTGGTTTCATCAGCATAGAGTTCCCAAAGCAGCCATATATCTACCAGAGGCCCAGACAATATCTTACTGTATAGGTGCCTAGAAAGAAAGAGGAAATTCTCTCTATGAATATATTCAACAACTTAGAGTCCTGTGGAGTTCAGCAAGGTACCAAGAAATGACTTGACTTGGAAAGCTCCACAAAGCCAATATGGGTCAAAAGAGGAACTTGAACCCAGGAATGGAGGCTGGCTTTCAAAAATCATAGAAACTGAGAGCAGGAAGGGACCTCAAGTGGCCATCCAGCCTCTGCTTGAGGATCTCCAAGAAAGGAGAACCCATCACCATCTCAAGGCAGACCATTCTACTTTTGGATGGTCCTCATTATTAGGAAATTTTTCTGGTTTTTTTTTTCCTTGACATCAAGCCTAAATTGGTTTCTCTGCAGCTTCTATCCATTGCTCCTGATTCTGCCATCTGGGTCCAAACAGAACAAAAATATTCATCCTTTATATGACAGCCCTTCAAATACTTGATAAGAGCCACTATATACTCCCTGACTCTTCACCAGGCTAAATATACCTAGTTGTTTGAATCAATCTTCACATGACATGGACTTAAGTTTCTTTACCATCCTATTTGCCATGGGTATGGGTACTCTCCAGCCTATGAACATTCTTCTTAGACTGTAGCTCGATCCATTAGTCCATGCTGCTACTCAAAGAACTGATACAGCTCATGGCTCCAACTGCATCCTGGGCTATCTCCAGTTGTCCTAATCTATATCTGGCCACTGGACCCAAATAGCTCTGGAGAAGAAAGTGAGGCAGGTGACTTTGCACAGCCCCCATCACTTAAATCCAATTCACTTGCATGTCATGTCATCACCTCTGTGATGTCATGGTCCTCTTCAAGAATGAAGGACAAACAGCAAACACAGCTTATGAATGATAAGCTCCTTTGGTCAAGGATATGACCCAAGATTCACAGACACATGTTGACTTTATTATTACCATTGTTACAACTTCAGACCACTTTGAAAACAATTAAATGTACCCAGGCTCAGTTTTGAAGACATTTATTTTCCCCGAGTGACTCTTAATGCCAAAGCATCTACTTTAAACAGAGTCATTCTCTCCATGGATTGATTATCACTTATACAGTGCCTATGTTCTGTTCCCCAACCGTTCCTTGAAGAGGGGACTCAGATCTGTCACAAAACTATCAATTAATCAATGGCTAACAAGCACTTAGTACCCACTAACTATATGTTAGGTTGGGATAATCTGTGGGGATAACAAAAAGAGTACCTGACCTCAAGGTGCTTACATTTTAATGGGTAAGAAGTATGTGAATAAATAGTTACATCGAGATTCTTATAAAGTAGATGGAAGGTAACCTGAGAGAAGGTGACATTCTCAAGGTCATGATTTTGATAATAAGTTTAAAGTTGGAAGTCCCTTATTTACATATAAAGAAACTGAGTCTCAGAGAGATCGAAACTTCTGACACAGGCATAGTTATCAAAGGATCCCAGATTTAGACCTGAAAGGAACCTCAGTGATCACAGAATACAACCCCCTTATGTTAAAGATAAGGAAAGTAAGGTTCAAAAATGTTAAGGAAATTGCCAAAAGTCATGAAGTTAGTAAATATCAAAAACAGGATTTGAACCCATATATTTTTTACTCTAAGTCCCATCACATAGCCTCCCCATAATAAAAGTGATAGAGAGCAGCAGTGTCTTCTTAAGACTTGTTGAAACTATAGGGTAATTTGCATAGCTCTGGTGCTAGCTGGCACAGGCTTAAAGGGAGTTGAAAGGAACATCTCACCCTAACTTAAATAACAAGTAACCTGGGGAAAGTCTCCTGGTGTGGGAAAGAGAAGAACTGGGAGAAAATGGCCTGAGAGGCTCTTTTCTGGGTGGAACATCTGTGGGGATAACTAATAACATAAATAATAAATTTTTAAAAACTTGATAAATTCTAGTGCAACATCTATAAAAGCTGTAATACTCCTTTTAAGGAAGAATAAGCCATAGCAGATGACAGCAACAGCACCAGTTCAATGGTGGAAAAGATGAGAAGAGTAGCTCTTAGGAGAAACCATGAACAATAGCTTCACAGGTAGAAAAGAGAGGCAGGGGCTGAGTCACAATGGGACAGTAGAAATGCTCAGCCAGTTTTGCAGAGTCAGAACCACTGGAGGTATTCCAGCCAAAAAGCAATCCTAGGATCACACTTTATCTAGAAAGCCCGGTAAATAAGATTTTCCCTAACAACACATATAAAACATGAAGAAATGGCATTATAGACATACAGCAAAAGTCACCTGGGAAGATCACACCACAAAAATTCCATGAAAAAGATAGCTAACCTGCCAACACATACACAGCTCAGTCACTGTGGCATAATTAGGCAACCCAAAGGTCTGGGCAATCTCCTCAAATTTCAACATTTTCTACAGAAAGCTTCAAAGTAGGAGGAAGCCTAGTGCATTCATAAAGACCAAGGGAAAGATCAGCTGTCTTCTTGTCTCCCATTTCAACTATGTCCTTCAAATCAACTGTCCTGTGTCCCAGATTGCACTAACAATCATCCCCTATGGACCATGTCAGGAATAAGAAAGCAATATACTACCTTCTTCCTACACTGGTACACTTCAGCTCCTTCGCATTTAACAGGCAAGTAGTCTAAGATCTTGTTAACCTTCAGACAATAGTGTTTCCTTTTCTTTAGGAGAAATTGTTCTAGTGGCTAACCCAAAATGTTCTGTCTACTTTATACATAATAGAAGTAACCTGTGACTTCTTCAAGGGGGTATTATTGGTCAGGCCTCTCTCCTCCATCCCAGACACTGCAAACAGAATAACCCTTTCTTTGGCTGCCATAATGGAACATACTCGTTGAGAATGCATTACCTTCTGGATTATGTGAGAATGAAAGTTTTTGTAAAGGCTAGAGATTGCACCAAGGATTATAACTGGCATTAACCAACCAAGACAGTAGGAATATATTTTAAAGAGAAGCAACCAACGTGAAAGGCCAACTTTCAAACTGTATAGCCAAAAAGAAAAGGTCAACCTTAATTCTATTAGCATGTGGAAAACATATAAAAAAGCTTTCAAAAGAAAGATATTAAATCAATCAACCAACAGGATGTAACTTTCTTTATCCCTAGAACCATTCACATAGGAGACTAACAGAAGTTTGTTGAATTTAGTTGCATTGAAAAGAAAAACATTTATTGAGTGCCTAAAATGTGCAAATCACAATGCAAAGTAATTCATCCATTTGCTGAATCTGGAGTCAAGAAGACCCATGTTCAAATCCAGTCTCAGACATTTACTAGCTGAGTAACCATTTAGGGCCAGTCACTTAATCCCTGTCTTCTAGGATTGTTGTGAGGCTCAAATGAAATAATATTTGCAAATCTTAAAGCTCTAAATGCTAGCTATTAGTATGTTATCATTATTATTATTAAGTGCTGATTATGTTACAGGAATTTTACTAGGTACCGGACATACAAAGATAAACACAAAACAGTCTCTATGTTCAAGGAGCTTACATTTGGGGGAACAAGGAGCACAAGACATACAACATGCCCACAGATAAGTCAATACAAAATAGATATGAAGTAATCACAAAGTAATTTCCATTGGTGGGGAACACTAATAACTGTGGGGAAGAAGAAAGTCTTTCTGCAGAAGGCAGCCCTTAAGATGAGCTTTGAAGAGACCTAAGGTTTCCAAAGGCAGAGGCGAGGAAGAAGTGCATTCTAGGAAGGTAAGGTGGGCAGACTGTGCAAAGGTACTGTGGTGAGAGATGCAATCGCTATAAATGTAAAATATTACCCATGGGTCAAAAAAATCAATTTCACTAGCATAAGAGGAAGAAAGTTCATCTATACAATAGTTTATCTAGAAAGGATCAGGGGTTTTAGTGGATTAGAAGCCCAATATGAGTCAATACTGATATGACAGCTAAAAAATGAAGTCATAGACTTCATTAAGAGATGCCAAATTTCTATGATCCTGGCTAGGTTATATCTGGACTCCTGGGTTCTGTTCTGGGTGCCAAGGTACTAAAGACATTAATAAACTGGAGGACATCTACAGGAGGGTAACAAGAATGGTGGAGAGTCTCAAGTTCATTTTATATAAATATTGGTTGAAAAAACTAGAGACATTTGACCAATCCCTCCCCCACCCAAAAAAAAGCATTTAGGGGGATATGGAAGCTATCTTCAAGCACTTGAGGGATTCTCATGAATAGAAGAAAGATGAGAGATTTTTTTGTTTGGTCTCATGGGAGAGCTAAGAACAATGGGCAAAAGCTGCCAAGGGGTAAATATCTAGCAATTGAGGCTACCCAGAATTGGAATGGGTTGCCTTGGAAAGTGATGGCCTTTACCTCATGTCCTTGAAGCCTTCTCTGAGCCCCAAAGTTGCTAATGTTCTCTCTGCATTACACATAAAGTGTGCCTGTGTTGCATAGCCTTCCCCACCCCTACCCCCACTGCTCCTGCCAAGTAGAATGTAAATACCATGAGCACTGGGACCACTTCATTTCAATGTTTGTATCCTGAGCCCCCAACATAGGGATGTAGTAGAGGGGATTCACATCAGAAGCAGGCATGGAACTAAATGATCTATGGGAGCCCTTCCAACTTCCAGATTCTATGAGCCTTCTGAATTATATACAAGTTGCATTCATTTTACAATTGGTATATTTTTTCTTATTTTTTTAATTTAATGTATTTTTACCATAGTTCTAAAAGCCACAGGGCCTACCTTCTAGGGGCTTATATGCTGAAGACTGAGGTTGTTGGTCAGTAATTTTTCGGTCATGTCCAATTCTTCGTGACCCCATATGGGGTTTTCTTGGCAAAGAAACTGGAGTGGTTCGCCATTTCCTTATCCAGCTCATTTTACAGGTGAGGAAACCAAAGCAAACAGGGTGAAGTGACTTGCTCAGGATCCCATAGCTAGTGTCTGAGGCCAGATTTAAACTCAGGAAGATGAGTCTTCCTGACTCCAGGCCTGGTACTCTATCCATTGTGCCACCTAGCTGTCCCATGCTAGAGATAGGTAATGCTATAATGATATAAACATATACATATAGCAAGGCATCTTTGTATCTATGGGACCTAGAGATCCACATTGTAGTCCTGAGTCAATTACTAAGTGTAAATTTGGCCCAGGGACTCGAACTTTTGGTTTTCCCATTTGGGGATTGACAATGATAGCACTATTCAGAATCACCCTCACTGAGTCATGTCAAGACAAATGAGATACCCATCCCTTTACAGAGAGTTGATGAACAAAAGAATGAATCATATATCTTCTGACATAACCAATGTGCAATCTATTTTGCTGGAATATACTTATTTGTTATAAGAGAGGGCATTCATTCTGTTTGTTTGTGCCAAGGAGAGTTATGGGGCACAGAGGGGAGTAACGCGATGCCCCCAAAAGAAGGAATAAAAGGTTAGACACATTTTACAAAATACACACAAGAGTTTTATGATACTGCAAATTCCTTGAGGGTAGTAACCTTTCCTTATCCTTATTTGTGTCTCTCAGTGGCTATTGCAGTGTTCTGAACAGGGTAAGTGCTTAATAGAAGCTCATTAGGCTAACTACATTTAAAATTATCTATGTTGAATAAGCCAGAACATACTAGTGGGATATCTCTCTTCCAGTCTTCCCTTTTTTCTTTCATCTACCTAGAACGGGATACCAAAGTGCCTTGGAGGATAAGTGAAGAAAAAGACAAGGATGGGAGGAAGTTTATAATAGCTATCTTCAATGATTTGAAGGATTGAGGAAGAGGTTTCAAGGGCCCATGGTTTCGGTATTCAAATTCTTAAAGGACTGACATATGGATAAGGGTTTGGCCTTATTCTCCCTGGTCCCAGAAGGCAGAGCTAGGAGCAATGTTAGGCTCCTCTACAAGATAAAACATCATAACATTTAGTGATAAATATGGGCTTAGAGAGGGAGGTGAAAGTACCCAGTTTGGGGCCACAGTAGAGAAAATCCAGGGTACAACCTAGAAATAAATGAAGCCATGGCTGAACTGGATATCTTCTTTAAATGGAGGTTCAGGGAGAAGTCATCCAATCAGAGGAAAAGGCCACAGAAAGGGAAGATACTTCCAATGTGTGAATTCCATTGCTGGAGTGAACTTTTAGGATGAAGTTTCAGGAGCATGGGAGAGAAAGTTGAGGGCACACCCTGAAAAAGAATAAATTGAAGAAGGAAGAACAAAAATTTATTTTCTCTCTCCTATCCAACATCTCGCTGGAAAAAAAAATTAGAAAAGAAATACAAATTTATGGTACTAGATATATACAGTTAAGTAAAACAAATTTTTTCAATGTCTATCAGACATAGATATAGATATAATTCTGCACCCTGAATCCATCGCCTCTCTGTGATGGATAGTTTGTTTCATCATTGGCACTCTTAAATCATGAATGGTTGTTGTATTAATGACAGTTCTTAAAGCTTTCAGTTGTTTGTTTTTATACTGTTGTTATTGTATACATCGTTCTCCTGGTTCTGCCCATTTCAATCTTCATCAGTTTATAAAACGTCCTCAAAATTGTTCATTTTTATTATACTGATGATGCTTAGTATGTATTGTTCTTCTGCTTCTGCTCATTTCAGTCTCCATCAGTTCCAGGGACCGCCTCCCATTCTTGGAATGCTCTCTGTTCTCACCTCTGCCAGCTAGAAGCCCTCACTTAACTGTGGTTCCCCTTAAGTCCCTCCTCTCATGAGGTCCTCTTTCATGACCTCCCCAAATTGTTAGTGCCCTCCCCCCCAAAAAAAACTTACTTTGTATTTTCTTTGCTCATAATTTGCATTGACTTATTTCTATACCTCTGACACACTCTTAATTTTTGAGGTGGTGAGATGGTTTTATTTAGATAAAACCTTCACTTGATCATCTTGCTGCCTGGCAACATTTAATCTTATTGGATTTAGTTCATCATTTTAGCCTGATAAAGTATTTTTGAATCCTGATCTTTGTTCCATCTTTATTTCTTGAGTGCTAAACTAATTTTGGTGAGCCTTGGAAAAGGGCAGAGGTACCACAGAACCGACGACAGGCAAATGTGATTTCGCTGTGGTTGATGACATCATGTTCTCTGTAGATTTTAGGTTATCGATGCCTTCAGCCTTCACCCAAGTGGTGATAAATGTTAAATGGCACAGACCCGCATCTAGGTTGCTCAACTGTTCACACAGCTTAGATGAGATGAGAGACACAAATTCTATTTCTGCTAATGAGATGGAAGACCACCAAGTCTTGCCATCCGTCTTAACACTTCTACCTAAGCTCCTCAAGTCTTACCATTTTCCCCATCTCTACACACTCTAAACCCTGGCCCAACATCTGACCTACTTATTACTTGAGCCTTGCCATTCATCAGTTATTGAACCTTTAGGACCTTTGGTCTTTTCCATTTACCTTGCAGCTGTCCTTTCTTTTATGTGTTACCTCCTTTAATTAGAGCTCCATGAGACCAGCTTTTTCTATCTCCTGTGTTTAGCATAGTACTAGGCACATATCACATGCTTAATAAATGCCTTTTTCATTCATTCATATTATTTCAACCCCCTAACATTTAATTCCTTGAGGTCAGGAATGTTTGGGGTTTTTTTCTCTTTATGTTATCATTGCCTAGAACAGTGTCTGGTACATATTAGGCAATTAATATATGCTTTTGGAATTGAATTAAAATGAAATTAATTATTCCTAGCATCTAGCACAGTGCATTAGATATAGTAGGGGCTTGAAGAATGTTTCCTTGAAGGGAGAGAACCAACTTTGTTGCTATGATCTTGAGACACAGATTAAGGTCAATGTATCCATATCCTCATCTGGATCCCAACGTGAAGCCCAGTGAATCTTTCTAGTCTCAATTTTCTGTGAGACCAGTACTTTGTGATCAAATTCCAGATGTAGCCAACAGACGGAAAGGGATCTTTTAGAGCTTGTAACCTTAAAAGTCACAATTTTTATCTCCAAAGTATCTTAGTTGAAGGTATCGTGGGTGGCAGCCCAGTGACATGATGGGTAGAGTGCTAGACTCAAGTTAGGAACACCTGAAGTCAAATCCGGCCTCCAACACTTACTAGCTATGTAGCCCTTGGCAAGTTGTTCAATCTCTCAGTTTCCTTATCTGCAAAATGGGAATCATAATGGCACCTACTTCACTGGATTATTATATGGATCAAATGCAATAATACGCATAAAGTACTTTGCAAGCCCTAAGGTTGTGTTAGCTATTGTTATAAATAACTTTTAAAAAATAAAAAATAGCACATTTTTGTACAATTGATAATTCAAGTCTTTAATTTCTGCTTGTTCATAGTCCTTACAGCAACATATATCATAACCCATCCATGACTTAGTAAATGGCTTTTGGGATTGACTTCAAAAAGTATCCCTCTATGGTTAATCTGGTGATGAGCTTCTCCAAATTTAGCCAGGCTGGTCCTCAGACAACAAGCTCACGTTTTATCACCAGGTCAACACTCAAAGGCTTTAAAAGTCAGTGAAACCTGTCTGTCAAGGCTTGCAACCTCTGGAATAGCCTTCAAAACCCACAGCCCCCTACTGGGTTTCATCAGAGTACGTCTTTGTTGGAAGGAAGAATGTATGTCAGATAAATTTCAGAACCAAGGAAAGCTCTTTGATGAGAAATCCCATCAATAACTAAGACCACTTTAAAGTACAACTAATACTGGCCTTAAAGGTCCTTCTTCAATCATCAGTTCCAAGGCACAGGCCTTCTAGGTCTCCTTTTCCCCATACTCATTGACTCTGTGATCCCAGAGGCTGTTGCTTTTATCTGAAGCACTAGTCCACACCAAGGATAGAAGAACAGATTGAACTGGACAATTACCATGATGTAGACAGTGGTAGCCTCTCTACTTCAAAATGAACCCTTTTTTTTCTACGCATCTCTGGATCTCTCTGACTGGCTCTTCTAACCCACCTATTGGAAAGACTACCTTCAGAAAATGTTTGTGTTACATCTTATCACGCAAATTAAAAAGTACCAAAGCAAAGGCATCCATGTGTCTATGCCATTCCAAGATGCCCACCAAGGGAGATTAAGATGGGGGAAGGGAGAGATGTGCTTAAGTGGCTCAAGTGAGAAAATGATGGTTTTGGGCCAATTAAAGTTGAATATAAATAAATTGCAATGTATTAATGAAGAGGAGAGTTTACAGTCTCCCCATGGTTAGCCCCTTAAAAATTGTAATGAAATCTACAGCAAGGAAAAAAATAATCCAACTCATTTAACCTAGCTGAGGTTATATAGATCGCATTAAATAATGTTTGCTAGAACAATGGAGTCAGAAAAAAGAAATTTTGAAATATAAAAAGCCCTTGTGTGGAATGTAAAACATTCAAAGCTCAATTCATTTTCCCTTTGCCTAAGTGTCCTGTACTTGAGGAAACATTCTCCATCACCTTGACAGGACGCTTTCCTTTGGTATACAGGTTTTTATTTACCTGAATTATTAATGCTGCCTTTGTTTGTAACTCTATCTTAATTTTTCTCTCTTCATTCACCTGTCATGATTGTTTTGATTCACATTTCTGGAGACGATGAACAAAATATTTCTTTGGGAAACAGGCTAGTGTCACCAATATTTTTGTACTGCTAACAGATTATTCTGTTTTCCCAGGAAAAACCCAATCATTTTGGTTTTTGCATGGACTGTCAATCATCGAGACTGTGCTTTCAATTTATTGAGCGGATAAAAGATAGACTTTAAAATATGCACTGTATGTCAGTAGAAAAGCATAGAGTACACAGAGAATACAGGCATAAGCAGTTTCACCATATGAAATAAATGCCTTTAGGAAAAATCCCTCAGGCCAATTATAGTAAACAACAATTACCAATGTTCTCTGCAGTCTGATTTTTAGCAATATGCCCCACCAAAGCTGTGTTTGTACTAGGGTCCCCCCTCAAGAGCCTGTAATGCATTTGATAATACAGGCTTTTTTTTAACTCTTGTATGTCACATCCATGAAAGACTGATAATAGATTAAATTCTGCCTGAGAACTTGTTTGATAGAGTTGAAAGTTTTGTTGAAGAAAAATGCCGTTGCCAAGAGAAATGACTTGAGGCTTGAGATTAGCTTGAGTCAAACTCCCAGAAGCCTTTATTTTAAAGAAAACAAAACTCAAGCGACGACGCTGCTTCGGCCCCTTCGAAAATGGATTTCCAGTTTTCTTGGTTCTCGTTCACAAGGAACACACCTTGAGCCTTCCGAGGAGAATTGAAGCAGGCCTTGATTGTGCAAAAGTTCATTGTAGCTCCCCCCAGAAAGTCCAGTGTCTGACCTAGTCCCAGCGAACATGACAAAGGTTGGACGGAGAAAACGCATCGGGAGAGCGTATGTACAAACACCCTATGATTTCAAACAGACTAGGCTCATTGGAAGGGGGTTGGGGGCAAGTTTTTTTTTTCCTTTGATTTCTTTTAGAACGATAAAATGAAAGGGACAGTGATACATATTTTAAGCCCTGTGAATTCACAATGGGGCTTTAGAATAAAGAGGTAAAAACCTTTGAACTAAACAAAGGTCCATCATCGCATCCCTCTTCCTCACCATTGCCTTATAAAGGAAATTATGCTGGCTGGAAGGACCAGCTGGCTTTTTGCGCTATACCTCCATGCGCACAACATAACACAACACAACATATCACAACCATAGCATTGTCTTCTATCGTGTGTGTGTGTGTGCGTGCGTGTGTTCGCGCGCGCGCGTGTGCATGCATCACGTTGTTGACTCCTCTTGGACACGATCTCTTATCTCCTAGAGCCCTGTGAAAGCATGCACTCAGGGCTTACATCTGAGTGTCTCTTTGTACTATCCCAAAGCCCAGCGGCAGAGCCGGCTGCATTAACTTGATTAAAGTAGGGCTCTGCCCAGTTCTTTAGGCTCTCGCTCTGTTTAGATTAAAGACAGGAAAGCTGCCTTCTCCAGAGCGGTGTTGGTTTGTTTTGTTGGATTTTTTTCCTCCCCCTCAAAAACCGCACCTTTCAAAAGGGTCAACCAAAGACAAAGGCTCTTATGCCAGAAGAAAAAGAGAGGCTTTTATGACAAATGATTTCTAATTACCCCTTTGTTCCAAAGAGACAGCGCTTATGGTGAGTGGCTAGAACATAACAAGCCATCAGCGGTGCTTGACAGAGCACCCACCCAAGCCTCCTGAGAAATGGCCTTCTGTAAGGACCAGTAATTTTCCCCAAATTGCTTCTATGAAAATAGCTCTTTAAGTCTCAGCCTTTGAAAGGAAAGCTGAAGGCCAGGAAAACATTGCAATCCATGTATAATAGAGCCTGAATCCATTATAGAGCTATGGAAACTGACGAGATACACTACAGGTGGGCAATGTCTGTCCTCTTCCCTATGAAATGTTTTGTGGTGCATTTTCTGAGGGAATATAAAGCAGGGGCACCATGCCCAGGGGAAAGACATTGCTTAGGGGGTATGCCTCATCTGTACCCTTTTCCATTGAACCAAATGATTTCCTCCTGATACAAGAAAATGCATGCTCCTTGAGGTGAGGAATTGTGGGGTTTTTCTTCTTTTTCCATTCCTAGCCTAAGTCTAAGGTGCTTAGAACATGAAAGTGCACTGAGAATTAATGGTTCTGCCATCCCATATATTTATTTTGCATATCAGTTTCTTGATAGGCTAACTCTGAAAACCAGTGCCAACCATTAGTATACTAACCCTACAGTTTTCAGGAGACCTTTTTTCAGATTTGTAGGAAAAGGATCAGGACTTGAATCATGGGTCTTTACCATCCTCGCTACTTCTATAATTGTGAGCAAATCACTTAACCTCCCCAAGCCCCAATTTCTTCATCTGTAAAACGGAATATGAGGACTGAACTGGATAACTGCTAAGATCTTTTCCAGTGATAAATCCTATGATCTGTTTTTCAAAAATGCCACCCTTAGGGCTTTTGAAACCTAATTGATGGAACTCTAGGCTGCACACTAGAAGCAGTACCAAAGGGGCACCCAACCCTGAAGACGAGGAGGCCTAAGCAAGGGAGACTATTGTTTGATTGATACAAACAGCAATTTCATGTCTGAAACTAAAATTCGTATTGTAGCTTTGCTCAATTAGGAAGATACTAAGCTATGCCTAATTTAGTTTGTCACTTGAAGAGGCACAAAACAATGGGCTCCCATTGACGTATGCCCTGCAGAGCACTTGCTTGTCAGTGATTAGAAAAGATGGCATGTTTTTGGACCTCCACAAAAGCAGTGACTGTAGAAGGAGGATGAAGATCAGCGTTCCTTCCAAAAAGGTAGTTAGCATTCAGTCATACGAACCTAGTATTTTCTTTCCTAAAGGCATACCTAGCAACTACACGCTTTCTCTCCAGGCAACTTCCCATCATTCCCCAAGCCATGATTTCCCTGAAGAACCATCTTAAGAAAGAAAAAAAAAATGTGATATACACCTTTTGTAGCCAGCCTTCTTCAAAGCCATATATCCCTTTCGTTGATTCTGATGACCCAGGCAGTCTTTTGTTATTTCGTTCAATATAAATCAAAGAACATAAAAAGAATGCATCATTATTAGATAAAGTCCAAGTAAATTGAAACCTTAAACTATATGTGGATTACCTTAAGTAAAGGGTGACATATTTTGGGGAAAGTTCAAATCTATGGCAGGAGACACATTTTATTTGTGAGTGAGAACATCAATTCCCCTGGGGTAACTGAGTTCAACTGATGAACTCCACCAAATTTTTTTTGAAGACAAACTACTGTACCAACTTCAGGCCACAAACTGCCTGTGGTCCAAGAACTGTCTCGAGATGATTGTAAGTCTCAGGTCATATTGCAGCTGGGGTCATTTATTTCTATGATCAGTTTTGTTGCCTTTTGAAAGCAAGACACTCCTCTTGGTTGTTACAATCCAGAAAAACCACCTGGATGCTTCAGGTCCAAATGGTCATGCTCTGGCTTTCCCCTTTTGGCTGCCTTGAATCCTCTTCATTTTATGGAATCTGCCAGATTTTCTGAGTAATTTTCCAATCTAGAAACTTCCAGCTCCCTTACAATTTTGCTAATTGGCACCTTTAAGACTCTGCTACCAAAGGTGAGAAACCAATCAGACACATTGGAGCAAGATTCCAACCTTCTCTTTAAAATACCAGAACCTCTTTAGCATCCCTGAGCTACCTGGATCTATAGACTTATAATGGACCCAGATATCTCACCCATTAAATTTGGTAAAACAATGCTCCAGATATGAAGAGCAGCTTCTCAAATGATTATCAAGGGCTCCTTTCTCCTCTTTCCTCATGGGAAGGCTCTCTGGTAACATCCCTAGGTATATATCTTTGCTATTCCCCAGCATTCCTTGTGGGCATTGGCTCTTGCCCCAATTTGGGAGTGCTAGACAAGTATCTTTTCCTTGTTGTCTGTCCTTCCTCAGATTTCTACAGTTACACCACATGGCTTTCACTTTTGATCCTTTTCTTTTCAGAGGGGAGATGTTGGGGTAGGGGAGGAAATGGACCTCTGGTTTCACTGCTATAAGGAATTCTCAATGAGGAAACTGTTAATGAACGAATGAATGAATGAATGAATGAGAAAACATTTATTAAATTCTTACTGTGTGTAAAGCCCTGTGCTAAGCACCAGGGACAAAAATACAAAAGTAAAAATAGTCTCTGTTCTCAAATAGATTACATTCTAATGGGAAAGACAACACATATAGGGAAGTGGTTGCCAGGAAGAGTCATTTTAGCTTGGTAAATTATAGAGATGGAGAATGGAGCAATAGAGGAGTAGATCAACATATACTTCCCAGGAATGATGATAGTATTGGTCTAACTATAGTTTCTGACCTGATTACACCCTCCCTCCCCCATCACTACCCCAGGCAAGGTGGCTGGAAAGACAATGGCTCAGTTCCCTGTATGTTTTAGATATGAGGCCTTTATCAGAGACACTGGTTATAAAGACTTTTTCCCAATTTTCTGCTTCCCTCCTAATCTTCGTTGCATTGGCTTTGTTTGTACAAAAGCTTTTCAATTTAACATAGTCAAAATTATCCATTTTGCATTTTGTAATGCTCTCTATCTCTTGTTGTGTCATGAATTCTTCCCTTTCCCATAAATCTGACAGGTAAACTATTCCTTGCTCTCCCAAATTGCTTATAGTATCAGCCTTTATTTCTAAATCATGAACCTATTTTGACTTTATTTTGGAATACCGTGTAAGATGTTGGTCTACGCTCAGTTTCTGCCACATCATTTTCCAATTTTCTCAGAAGTTTTTGTGAAATAGTGAATTCTTAACCTAGAAGCTGGATTCTTTGGGTTTATCAAAGAATAGATTGCTATAGCCATTGACTACTGCGTCTTCTGTACCTAACCTATTCCACTGATCTACCACTCTGTTTCTTAGCTAGTACCAAGTAGTTTTTGATGACTGCTGCTTTATAATACAATTTAACATCTAGTATGGCTAGGCCACCTTCCCTAGCATTTCTTTTCATTAATTCCCTCAATATTCTGGACCTTTTGTTCTTCCAAATGAATTTTGTTATTATTTTATCCAACTCTGTAAAATAATTTTTTGGTAGTTTGATTGGTGTGGCACTGAATAAGTAAATTAATTTAGGTAAAATTGTCATTTTTATT
>CM053626.1:305392855-305429079 GCA_028646595.1 Phalanger gymnotis | reverse complement strand
GAGAATCTACTCTATAATGTGCTAAGTGATCGTGGATGACAAGTAATCATCCAAGCTCTACTTGAAGACCTTCAGCAGTGGGGATCTTCCAACCTACCAAAGCAATCCATTCCATGTTTCAATCCTTTTAGTGGTTAATAAGTTATTCCTTTTCTTGAGAGGAAATTTGTCTCTCTGTTACTCCCACCCATTACTCTTCCTTCTGACCTGTGGGATCAAACAGGGCAAATTAAATCTTTCCTCCCTCTTAGGGAACTAAGACAGCCTTTCAAGTACATGATGAGATTCAATAAGCATCATGATGCTTTTGTTTGTCAGACAGATTTGTTGTTGTTGTTGTAAATATAAAATATATAAGGCATACAAAATGGATGCAAAGTGTGAGAGATATTACAGTGTAGAGAACTAGCCTAGGGCCAGGAAGAGCTGGGTTCAAGTCTTGCCTCTGACCCAATGGGCCACGTGACCCTGGGCAAATCACTTCAATTTATCGTTTTAGAGAGTTTCCTATAAATTGAAGAGCAGGTACCAATCTGCATTGGTGGAGTGAGTTTTCTCGCTGGAAGTTCCTTATACCAATAAAACCATAGAACCAGGCCATCCCTCTTCCTCCGTAAAAAAAAAAAAAAAAGTAACTGAGCCAGAAGGATCGCTGACAACTAAAGGGATCAAGAAAGTCATCTAAGAAGGAGGCAATATCTCAGAAGTGAGTTTTGAATCCTACTAGAGATTCCCAGAGGTGGTCCTCAGGTCCTCCCTATGTTTTTGTTTCTCCATAACAAATGTCCACAAGCTACTTCCATATATCCTCCTGTGCTTTGGTATTGAGTCCCTTCATCGGTCTTGTGATTTTCCCCAGCATGTGCTACAACTTGTCAGCGCAGTTCCCAAAATACCAAAATATTACAGAGAGCGTCGTCTCCGATCCTGGCAAGCGTCCGCTTCCCCTTCATTGTTTCTGAAATGGAGATGCTGGATTCCCCACTATTCTCATGGCTGGCAGGCCGTACAATCTGTTTTTCAATTTTCCTTTGATCAAGACAAGAGGCTGAGAATGTAATCTGTGCTGTAAATTCCTAAATGATTCATATAGACAGCAAGTAGAGCAGTAGAGATAGTACCAGGCCTGGAAGTCAAAAGGACCTGAGTTTAAATCTAGGCTCAAACAAACACTTACTAGCTATTTGACTTTGGGCAAGTCACTTCACTTCTTCCTGCCTCGGTTTCTCAAATGTAAAATTTGAATAATGATATTACCTAAATTGCAGGGTTGTTGTAGGGATCAATAAGATTATTGTAATGTACTTAATACTGTACCTGGCACATGGTAGGCACTACGCAAATGTTAGTTATCCTTATTAAATGAGGCTTTTTCTATACTGGGCCTCTTGCCATAGTTGAGTACCAATTGTCCAGAAAGATATCTTTAATCTGCAATGAACAATTTTCTGCCAGTACTTACAGTACCTAACACTAATGCCCTTCACTACTGCCTGCAAAGAGGTTTTCTGCAGATATACAGTTTCCAAATACTTTTCACCTCTTCCTTTCTACTTTTTGTTCTTGCCACAGATCAGATTTCAGAATGTGTCGGCTCCCGTAATCAATATATTAATTCTTTTTTTGGTACTATGTTCTACCCAGTATGCTTTGCTATACCCTTAGGGAAAATGAAGGGCCGAGGGTAAAGCTCATCCAAGGGTACACCAACACACTTAGGTTCACCTAGAGTCCATGTTCTGCATACATCTAGGCAACAAAATGAGTAATTTTTTGAATGAATGAAGAGCATATTCATGAGAATAAATTAAGGCAAGAGTTGAGATTTGAACTTAAACCCTCCACATTTTCCATAAGAATGGCTGACTTTGGATTTCCCTTTCCCCAAAGCACTATTCATTTGGCAAAACCTATTTTCCTATATGACAGAATTTGCATTGGGCAGAGAATGAATTGTTTTCAGTCTGCAGTGAAAACAGTGAAAAGACAAGTTTTTCCAGCTTTGTGCTTAGATGAGGTGTCAAGACAATTTAGTATTGAGACATTCTTTAAGAGGTAGGAGCCAAAAAGAGCAAATAAATAATCCCTAGCATGTATGCAACTCACCCAAAACACGAGGACCTTAATTTATTTTTCCCCAATGAAAATAAATATGTACACAGGAGTAGATACTTACTTCAGTGTCATCCAATCCACCTGCTTCAATGCCATGTGTGGTTTTAAACCTTTAGAAAGCATGCCATCCTGAACCCAACAGATGCTCGATGGCCGATAACATTACAAGTAAAAGAAACAAGGTCCGGCAACCAAGAGATGCCTGGAGAAGAGATTACATGCTTGTTGGATTGAAGAAAGAGTGGAATAAAAATGTGCTTGTGGACGATGATGTCACCTCGGAGGCCCCTCATCCTCCCACACTTCTCCCACCCCTTTTATCTCCTGCTCTATTGAGATATAAGAAATGAAAGAAGATACTGAGAAGTCCATAGAAGAAGAAAACATTGAAGGATTCTCTAATCAACTAATCAACAAACATTTATTTAATACAAACTGTGCTCCAGACACTGTGTTAGACACGGGATATAACAAAGATGAAACTGTTTCAGGGACAGCCTATGCAAAGGCCAGGAAGTGGGAGATGCAGGATATTATTTGTGAAAAATGGAAAAGAAGCCAAGTGAGACTGCAGTCCCCTAAAGGTTTAGCACTCTGATCCCATCAAGAAAGGCAAGTAAATTGTAAAAGAGCCAGGTATGGTGGTACATGCCTATAATCCCTGCTACTGGGGAGGCTGGGGCTGGCTGGCTGAGGTTGGCTTCCCAGCCACAAGTCTCTCCCCTCTCCAGTCCATCCTCCACTCAATTCTCAAGTTGATCTTCCGAAAGCACAGGTCTCACTATGCCACCCCCCACCCTACCTACTCCAGTGTATACCTGTCACCTCTAGGATCAAATATAAGATCCCCTGTTTGTCATTCAAAACCCTTCGTAAGTTACTCCTTCCACCTTTCCAGTTTTCTTAGACTTTATATTCCTCTCTCTGCCACAAAGTACGTTGTGATCTAATGACAAGGGCCTCCTTGCTCTTCCTTGAAAAAGGCATTCAATCTCCTGATGCCAATCATTCTCTCTGGCTGTCCCCCATGCCTAGAATGCTCTCCCTCCTCTCCTCTACCCCCTGGCTTCCATCTTTCTTCAAGTCCCAGATGAAATCCCATCTTCTCCATGAAGCCTTTCTCAATCTCTCTTAATTCTGGTATCTTCCTTCTGTTGATTACCTCTAATTTATCCTGTCTATATGTTGTTTGTACAGAGTTGTTTGCATATTGTCTCCTCCATTAGACTGTGAGGAACTTAAGAATTGGGACTGTCTTGAACTTTACTTTACAACCCCAGTGCTTAACACATTGCCTGGCACATAGCAAGCACTTAATAAATGTTTTCGACTGACTGATAGACTGGAGCTCAGGAGTTCTGAGGTGTAATGGGACTCAAGCTGATCTCGTGCCTGCAATCGTTTTGGCATCAATGTGGGAAGCCTCCAGGAGTAGGGGGAGATGTCTTTGTGCTACCTAAGGAGGTCAGAAACAGAGAAGAGCCAATTTTCCATGACAATCAGCAGTGGGATTGGACCCATGAGTGATCACTGCACATCTAGCCTAGATAACATAAGGAGACCGAATCCTAATGTATAGATAGAGAGATAGATAAGTAAATAAACAAATAAATGAAGAGATGACTAGATGAATGAATAACCATAAATGAATAAATAAACGAATCAATGGATAAATAAATAAATAATATGGAGACGTGTAGGAAGTAGCTTCAGAGCAACTAGTGACCACATGGTCTCTTGTCATGCTTGGCTGATTTTCCTAGTTACCACCTCATCTTCTCCATCCACCACTCTGTGCTCTAACCATAGAAACTGGTGAATCTTTTTGAACCACGGTGATGGGAAGAGGAAGAATAGGTAAGATCAATCCTAAGTAAAATTATAAAAGAGGAAAGTTAATTTTTTTGTAAACCATCTTCCACCCAACAAGCTGAGCCTTCTCTCTGGCTCCTCAACAATGGCCTAGTTCTAAATCTGCACTAGACCAATTCTCACAAAATTGACCTGTCTGGGAATGCTCGCCACAGGAGTAGGGCAGTGAAAAGAACACTGGATTTGGAGTAGAAGGACCTGGGCCCCTATCAGTTACTACATCGGTGAACTAGGGCAAGTTGCTTTACTACTCTTGTCCTCAGTTTCCTTATCTGTAAAATGAGGGGATTCAACTGAATGAGTGCTAAGGGAAGAAGAATCTACCCCATGATGATCTTGTGATCTTTGTGAGGTATGACTGACTAACCTGGTCAGCTAATCCCAGCAAAGATCTTCTTTGGCGCAGCCAGAGTCTCCAAACTCAAAAGAGTTATCTAGTTTAACTCTCATTTTACGGGTGAGGAAATGTGCTCAAGATCCCCCACCTAGTAGTAAGCAGCCGAACTGGGAGTTAATGGGTAAGAATGCCTTAATGTCTTACCCATGTGGAAAGAATATTGGTGGCCACGCCAGGAGAAATGGCTCACATCCCAGTTCCTATACTTCCTACCTGTGAGACCTTAACTGAGTCTCTTAACCTCCATGCCCTCAGTTTCCCCCTCTATAAAATGAGAAGGAAGGCCAGATAACCTCTAGGGTCCCTTCTATCTCTAGATCTATGACTCATGAGCCTATGATCATTTGCAATAAGAAAAGAAGGAAGTATCTTTGTACCTTTGACCTATGTAATTTCTTGTCTCTTTTCCTGTATTTTATTTGCACGTAAGTACGAAGTGATGGAATAAGAGATGGAAGTTTTTCAGCTCTTTCACTGACCTGGTTCTTCCCAAGCACTCTCTTTCTGCCTCCTTATTCAAAGATGGAAAAATAGGTCTTTTTTTTCCTACTTACATTGACAAACTGAGGAGTAAACCAAAAATAATGGAAAATTAAATAATGAGAACCAGGATGTCTATTTTTTCAAGCCTACTGGATACTGGTATCCCTTGTGTTTCTTCTATATCTCAACGCAGTGCCATGTGCTTCTTCTGAAATTCTGCTTCCAAGAATTACAATATAATTCCAAAACTGCAAAGGCATTACTGGAAAAGTTTACAAAGATACTTCCCCCTCCCCTCATCACAAAGGACCATAGGACTGTGGATCACAGAATAAACTTGACAAGTAAATGCTTTCTGCTGTTCCTCCTACTTACAATGCATTCTCTTTCCCTCTCCCCTTCTCCAAGCCAAATCTTAAATTCTGCTTTAACATCCATTTCAGTTCCCATCACTTCACCAACCTTACACTACAGTGATCTTTCCCTAACTCATTGCATATACACTTATACACCAACTTATCTGAGCACCTAGGTTTGCAACTGTGCAATCACTTTCAATTCTCCCTTCTCCCTTTTCAATCAATCTCTCCTCCCCTACACTCATTCCACCACAATCCTGGTTCATTTCCCCATTACCTCTCACCTGGACTCTTTAATGGTCCTGCCAAGAGATTCACCTTCTTGCAGCTCCTCTCCAATCCATTCTCCACATAATTTCCAAAATAATCTTCTTAAAGCACAAGCCTCTAGATCACATCACTGCTCTTCTCAAAAACATTTGGTAGTTCCCTGTTGCATCTAGGCTAAAATACAACCGCCTTACCTTGATATTTAAAGCCCTTCACATTCTGGTTTCAGTCTACCTGTTCAGTTTTATTCCATGTAACTTCCTTTCAGGTGGGCTATGGTTCAGCCAGACTCACCAAGTTGCTGTTCCCAGAATTGAACATTTCATCTCCCTCTTTAGACTCTCCACAAGCCATACTCATCACTAGAATGTACTCCCTCCTCACAACCAACTCTTTGAATCTTTGGCATCCAAAGCCTCATTTTAGATACCACCTCCTTCATTCAGCCCTGATCCCTCTGGATGTATGTCTTCTCACCCTCTCCAAATTACTATTTCCTCATTTCTGTGCATGCTGTTCCCTGCCCCTCCCAGTAGAATGCAACTCTCTTAATGGTAGAGGCTTTTGTTTTAGTTTTCACATTCCCATACCCAAAATGATGGCTTACACAAAGTAGATGCTTAGGATCACAGAATTTAGAGGTGGATTGGAGCTTTGAGATTATTTAGCCCAAGTCCCCTCTTTCTCACATCACCATTCCATCCCACATACAGCTCGGCAAATTGAAGTAACCTGTCCAAGTCCACAGAGCAAATAAGTAACAAGGGTAGTATTTGAACCCAAGTTCTTAAATAACAAGTCTAGTGTTCTTTTAACTACATCTTCCATTAGGTTCTCTGATGTTTTTCACACATGTTTTTGTTGTTGTATGTCCTTTGTTCTCAAAGAGGACCACGACGTCAGGAAGATGATGCTGTGACTTACAAGTGAATTGGATTTAAGTGAGGAGGGCTGTGCAAGGTCACCAGCCTCCCTTTCTTCTCTGGAGCCATCTGGGTCCAGTGACAAGATATAGATCAAGATGACTGGATATGGCCCTCTTTTCACACACGAAAGATACATGGCAATCCAGTTCCCCTGAATCCAATGCCAGTGGTCTTTCCATAAGTATATACAAAATATGTAGAAAGTAAATACTAAGGAATTTGGGGATGGGAGAAGCACTAACCACTGGGAGGAGCAGAAAAGTCTTCCTGTAGGATCTGTGATTTCAAGGATTCTACAAGGCATATATGGAAGACAGTCTGTGCAATGGTCCATGGAGGCAAAAGTATCTAAGTAAGGATGTTTCATTTCTCTCTCTAGACAGTAGACTCCTTAAGAGCAGACACTATGTCTTCTGTTTAAATTCCCCCTTAGAGACCAAACTAGGGCTATCAGCACATAGCAAATTTTCCACAAGGGCTCACTTTTTTTTAAATTTAGCAACAAAGTTCTCTGATGAAGGCAAAGTCAGAATGGTACTTGGAGAAGATTTAGTCCATCATTTGTTATGTATTTATTAAGCCCTTATTCTGTGCCAGGCACTGTGGTAACAAGCACAAAGAATGAAACAATCCTTCCTCATGGTGAGAAGTAAGGGTATTTGCTCCTAGCCAACATAGAGTAGGATGCAGAAGCTGTTGAGGAGTTCATAGCTACCATCAATTTCAATACATTCTTTTTACATTAAAAAAGGCATTCTATCACCTTCAGTAGACACACAAGGCTATCTTTAGCCATCTGGGTCTTCCTTGGAAATCAGGACATTCCAAAGAACTGACCATCGATCCCCTGATGTTCCAGTCTCCCAGGTCCTCATTCCCACCAGCAGAAACACAAAATGCCTCCTAGAAGAAGATTCAGAGCCACTGGGTCGACTCCCATTGAAGTTTTTGCCTCTCTCCACAGATGTAAATTGGGTGGCTTACATGTTGGAGGTGTGTGTGTTTTGAATCTTAATGACCAGAAGAAGTTGTCTGATGACTGGTAGAAGCCTGCATAATGCCTACTATGGAGAAGGAGACAGAGAAGGATAAGTTTGAACTGATAAGGATCTTAGAGGCCATTCAATCTCACTTCTTCATTTTACAGATAAGGAAACCAAGGCCTTACAGAAAGTAAATGACTTACCCAAGGTCATACAGATAGAAAGTAGAAAAGTTGGGATTCAAAGTCCTTAGACTAACATGATCAGAGGTTTAGAGCCAGAAGGGACCTTAGAAGTCATTAAATCAGAATTTCTCATTTTTCAGATGAGAAAACTGAAGCACAGAGCAGTTAAATACTTCACCCTTGATCACAGAATCAATAAGTGTCTGAGACGAGATCTGAACCCAGGTTTTGCTTACTCCATATCCACATCTTTTTCCACTGTACCACGCCGTCTCCCAGTACTTGGTGCCAACAATGTTTTTTCCCACAAGATATAGTCTTCTACCTAGGTCAAGGGTTCTTGACCTGGGGTCTGTGAACTAAATTTCAATGTAATTGATTTCCTTTGTAATTCTACATATTTTACATTTGAACTCAGGTCCTCCTGACTACAGGGCCATTGCTCTACTCACTGCACCACCTAGCTACCCCAGCCAGGATGATTTGAATAAGATGATCAGAAGTTCTAAGAATTTCCCCATTTTCATTATTTAGGATAACCTCCCTAAGACTGATCCCAAGTATAAGGCGAGGACTCCAACAGCTGCCGCTGTCCTTTCTGAATCAAAAATAAACTCAAGAGATTGACAGAGAAAGGTATGGTTCCTTCAGATTCCAAAGTCAGATGCTGGAAATTTTAAAACAAAAATGAACAAACAAAAAATTTCCATCTCTACCCCTCTAGTGTGTTCAAGCACTCAGAACTCTTCCTGGGAGTGGAGCAGTTTATCTCAGCATCTGGACCAAATTCCAAAACAGATAATTCCAGCCTGGAGCAGACCCTTCCCTAATCCATATGCATGCAGCTCCTCACTGCCTGCCTCTTTGTATTTCTGCATGTTGCTAAACAGCTGCCATATTGTTTCCCTAGAGAGGTGTTCCTTTATCTCCCTTACCTATCTCACAGGGCTGTTGGGAGGCTTAATTAATTAATGTTTCCTGAATGCTTTGAGGTATTCAGATGAAAAGTGCTAGGTAGAAGAGGAGATGAGTATTATTAAATCCTGTACCTGGAGACAAAAGCTGTCCACCAAGCCTCATCTTCTAGCGACCAGAGGACTCTCAGAGGCTGTGTGTGTCACCTAGGACTCTCAGGTGGCACTGGATTTTTGTCACTGCCATCATGTCATCCCGTCACCTGACAAGTGACAAAGTAATCAAAATGTCCCATAGAATTAGGAGAGGCTACTCCAGTGCATCTCTGGTGCTAGAGGGAGGAAAGGGGTAAGATGGATGGTTCTGGAACACATAATAACCTTGACAGAATCCCCAGTTGACACAGAGGCTTTATTTTGCCATCGAAAATTCCAGAAACAAGGAAGAGGAATAGGAGAACTAGAAGGGGAACCAATACGCAGAGGGAGGATAGGCAGTGGGGAGCAAGGGAAAAGGGGAGGAGGAAGCATGAAGATATGAGGAAGAAAATCAAGTTGAGAGATTAGCACATTGAGCCCACACCTCCCCTGTGAGTGTGTACAGGCATGCACGGATGCGCATGCGGTCTGGGTGTGGAGGAACTTGCTTTAATATGCATAAGTTGTCACATTCTCGATACTGTCTGGCAAGCATGGTCGTATGAAAGCTGTCATTGCATAGCTGATATTACAACCCAAAGCATCTGACTGCAATAAAGGTGGGCATGGAAATCTGTACATACATAAATAGATACGTGGCTTCTTACCAGAGCATGTGGCAGGTGACTCTTTCAGGGAAAGATCAGGGGTCTAGAGCCAGAAGAGCTATCAAGAGGACATCGAGGCTGGACAACTTATTTTACATACGAGGAAACTGAGGCTTAGAGAGGTTAAAAAACTTGCCAATAATTACAAAGGGAACAAATACAATTGCCAACAATCTAATCCAAGTCTTCTGACTCCATCTAAGTCCAACAGTCAAGTCACGAGAAGCTTTTTATTAAGGGCTTGCTACGTGTCAGGCATGGTGCTAAGCACCAGGGACACAAAGAAAGTCAAAAACGTTATTCCTGCTATAAAGAGAACTAAAATTTACTAGAATTTCCTTGGCAGGGTTTCATTCCGGCCTATCCACAGCATGAGAAGGCCCCTTCCTTGGATTTTCCTAAAAGGAGACAAAGCTATTCTAGGATCTGATTGGCCCACCTACCCTAATGCAGCTTCCTGGTCACCAAAAGACCCAATCTCTTGGAATATATACCTCTCCAACTTGGTAGATGTCATACACCATGTAAGTCACTATGTCCTTCGTCATATTCTGCCCTGCCTACCCAGATGCATTTACACTGAGAGGGAAGCATCCAGAGCATCTTATTGCCACTATATCCTTGAAGTGTTAAAGCAAAGTAAACCTCCTTTTGTTAACTGTTCAATGACTTGTGAGTGCCTCATTTCATCTCACCATCAAACCTGAACCAGGAGAGTGCTAATATAAGGAGACCTGAAACATTTGGCATAGTTGCTGCAGGTTGGGATGAGATGAGATGGCCTCATTACTCTCAGCATAATTGAGTTGGGAGGAGAGCCCTGTGAATAGGGAGGAGCATTTATTAAGCACCTCCTATGCAGAAGGCATTGAGGAATGTGCGGCCAATCAGGTCTTTTAGTGAAGCATGGTTGATATTTCTTTGTTCCACCTTTGAGTTATTCTTTTTTACCTCCACCAACGCCTGCTGAAAGAAGGATTCTTATTCATAGCTGGATAGCTGTGAATAGGGAGATAAAGATGGCAGGTGGCAAGCACCCTCCTGACTGTGTATGGGTCATTCTCTCTATGAGACAGGAGTAGGCTCCCATTCAGATGGAAAGGTTAGCTCAGTAGGTACTAGAAGAAGCTTCCCAGAAGAGGGGGAAAAGCACCTAGTCCATAATTCCCTGATTTTTCATAATTCCCTGATTTTTGGTGCCTGTTGACTACATAAGTTGGACTACCAACACACTCAGCTACTAAAGACAGAGTTCTCAGCTTTCAAGGACTATGTAGTGAAAGCCAAAGGATAGCTAATGGAGCTGGTGCCTGCACAAATGAAGTACATAGGGGTGGAAACTTCGGAGCTCTAGGAGGAATCCACCCTATGGTCTGTGACCCAGTAAGTCCAGTTTTTTGCTGAGATTAGAGTCATAAGACTAGAAAAAGAGAAGAGACATGGGATAGAAATCTAGGAACTTCCACCTGTGGTAAGAAAGATGCAGGCTTATCCTATCACTGCTCCTGGGAGGTAGAGAGTGAGTTGTCAAGGATGACACTAAGATTGCAGACCTGGATGATTGGGAGGAAGATGGTACTCTGTTGGAATGAAAGATAATGAGTTCTGGTTGGACATGGTTTTCAGGGCAAGATGATATTCAGTGCAAGATGTTTAATGGGGAATTAGTAGCATGGAACCTACAAGATATTCAGTACAGGATGTCTAATGGGGAATTGGTAATATGAGACAGAGACTAGGGCCAGATATATTGACCTGGGAAGCACCTGTATAGAGTTGATCATTGAACCCTGAAGAGAAGATGAAATGACCAAATGAATTTAACCAATACAGAGAGAAAAGCAACCAAAGGCCAAAGATAGAGCCTTACAGACAGCCAAGGTTACTGGATCAACAAAGGAGGCTGAGAAGGTGCCACCAGGTAGAAGGACAGAGAGATCAGCACCACAAGAATGTATCCTAGAGGAGAAAGTGATCAAAATGTCAAAGGCTGCAGAAAAGCCTAAAAGGATGAGCACTCAGGAAAGGCATTAGATTAGGAGATCTACCCACTGATCTCTGACAGATCATTGGTAACTTTGGAGAAGTTGGCAGAGAAAATGCCAATCCGCAATGATAGAGGAAGTTTATCACTGAGATCTTCCAGCATGGAGACATGTACATGTGAGCATGTATGTGTTTAGGTGTTGTCTGTGTATGTTCATACATATATGCATGCTAGCACATGGTCCAAAAATATCTATTAAGGCAATATGTATGTAAAAATAAAACAAATAACATATGTGGCCCAAAACTATATATAATAAAACATAAAACACATAAGCAAATATGCATTGGCTCGATATTTTTGTACTATATACATATGTGTATAACACATGTGTTGTGTGGGTATGTGTGTATACATACATTCTGCATTTATGTCACATATTCACACTTGTGTGTACGTAACATATATATATATATAATGTGAAAATTATTAAGCCAATACATATTAACTTATATTTTTTATGTTTTATTGTATACATTTTGGAACCAAGGAGATATATAATATAGAAAGAGGATAGAAGAATATTATTGAATGTAGAATATAAGTTTCTTGAATCCAGGGGATTATTACTTTTTAACATTACATCCCTGGTGTCTTGTACTGTTCAAAAGACCAAGGATAGGACAGACAGACAAACAGATAGACACACACGCTTTTGGGACGAATGAGATACATAGACACAGACAGAGAGTGTGACAAAGACAGAAGAACACACACATGTTTTTATACTTGGTCTAGATAGATGGGAGAGAAAGAGGGAGGGAGGAGTGTGAGGGAGAGATTTTTGGACTAAGGAGATATATACACATATATATTATCCGTATACATATCTGCTTAATCCAAAAATATTGTGTACACATGTATGAACAGCATATGTATATAGATACATATATACATATACATATGTATACACACATACACACACACACATATATCCTTGGTCTTTTGAATAGTACAAGACATGAGGGATACAATAATTTTTTTAAAGTAACAATCCCTTGTACTCAAGAAACTTATATTCTACAGGGCATGCACATAGACAAATACAACACAGGACCGGGTATAATGCGGCAAAGAAGAACTTTGAAACACCCAGGAAATTTTGAGAGGAGAGAAAACAAAGTGGGGGCTGATAAAGTCAGGAGAGACACTCTGAATGAGGGGACCTATGTATGGAATATTCCCCTTGAGGCCGAGGCAGCCCTGACGACTTCCGACTAGGAGCAGCCCTGGGTCATGGAGGATGGGGAAGGATGGGAAAGCAGGAAAACAACACAGGGACTTGGGGAGTGAGGAAGGGACTAGGAAGACAGTGGGAGAGTCAGTCAGCCCCCAAGCATTCATTAAGCACCTCCCATGTGGCAGGCATTGAGAAATGTGCTGCCAATCAGGTCTTTTAGTGAAGCATAGCTGATATTTCTTTGTTCCATATTTGAGTTACTCCATTTTACCACCATCAACCCCTGCTAAAAAAAAAAAAAGGATTCTTATTCATAGCTAGAGAACAAGAATTTTGTTTTCTCTAGATAATTTAGAAGTTCTTGACCTAAATTGCTTGGATTTGCCATGGCCAACTAGGGATTTGAGTGTTTACAGGAGACATCAATCTAAGAAGAGACCATTTTTGCTTGTTTGAACCTGTCCCCAGATTGCAATGCACTACTCTGAGAATTTGGACTGCAAGAAACTGACCTGTGAAAGTTAGATTCCCATAGGGCTTGCCCCCATTTAAATAAGACCAAGTTAAAAAGGCAAGCTATACCTGTACTCTCTTATCCCACCCCTCTTGCAGGATGCTATCTTCCCCTCCAGCACAGGGATGTATACCTTTCACATGAGTTCAAACTTTTCCACAGCTGAGGTCTATCAGTCTTATGAGTGTGGAAGTCACGTGAACAGAAGCAGGAGCCCGGTCTTAAGTCTTTGAAGAATGAACATCGAACATTGATGGATGACATTGTTGACCTCAGAAGTCTGAGCCTCTCAGTTCCTTGGACAAGGATTTTGCTTATACTTTAGCATTCCCTGTAGAGCTTTCTCTAGGATTAAGGGAATAGAGACCACTGAAGAGAAATGCCCAACATATTGGAGATGATATTGGAGCACTAACAAGTAAGCTTTTGTGGAGTTGTTTTTTTCTCTCCCTGGTAACTCTCTCCAGTAAATCAGAAGACAGAAAAGGCCAAAAGCTTAGCATCAGGGATTTTCTAATATTCTCAACAACAGCCCTCTTCCTCCTGAACAGCAAACCACCAAGTATTTTGTAAATCTTCATTTTACTAGCTTCTTCAGTAAGTCATTCAGCTATCACCCAACAAATGTTTATTTTGTTCTTACTATGTATGTAGCAGCTCTGTGAGGTTGTAAGCTGTTTAAAAAAAATAAGTACCAATCTGTATTGGTAAAGAAAGTTCCTCTTACACCCAAGAAATCACAGATCTATGTAATAAAAAAATATGCATAGCACTGAAAGGAATATGAAATATAATAGATTGTTCTGTGGAGTGGTGGAAAATAGGCAGTCAGAAGCCTTGGGCTCAAGTTCCAATTCTCCCCATTGATCAGCTGTTGTGACCATGGGCAAGTTCCTCAACCTCTGAGACTGTTTTCTCTTACGTAAAATGAGGATAATCCTTATTTTCCTCCATCTTATGAGGTGATTGTGAGGATCAAAGAGATGATGTATGCAAAAATTAAATGCTTCAGAACCGCAACAACATAAGAGCTAGCATTGATATGGCCAGCTTTAAGGTATACAAAATGCTTTATATAGGTTAACTCATTTGATCCTTACCACAACCCTGGGAGGTAGGTGCTATTATTATCCCCATTTTTCAGATGAGGAAACTGAGGCTAAGAGAGGTTAAAGTGACTGACTCAGGGTCACCTAGCTAAGATATGATGCAGGATTTGGTCTGGCACAAGGTAAGCACTCATCAAATGATTGAGACAAGGCACACATATGTGAAAAGTTGAATAACAGTAATAACTCACATTTCTAGAGCCCTTCAAGGCTTATAAAGTTTTCTCCAAGGTGGAGAGTGCAAGGTATATCACCCTCACTTTACAGATAAGGAAGTTGAGACCTGCAGAAATAAAGTGCCTTGTCTAGAATAAAACTACTTATTGGTTAGTGACCCAGAAAAGACAGCAGCCAAGGTCTCCAGACTCTCAGTTCAGCCCTCTAACCACTATGGCCTTGCATTCGTTATGACAGACCTTAAAAGGGAGTTGATAACAAGTGTATGGGTCCAAGCTGTAGGAATTCTGGAGGAGGAAGGAAGAGAGTTTGTCTGAGGCAGGGGAAAGTTTCACAGAGAAAGTGGAATGAACTGACCCTGGAGAATTGGTAGGTGAAAAAAAACACAGATTAAGTCTTTGAAGGAACTTTAGAAGTCATCTAGACTAACTCCTCATTTTAAAGATAAAGAAACTGAGGCCCAGAGAAATGAACTGACTTACCTAAAGTCACACAGGTAATCCTAGAAGAGCCAAGATTTGAACCCCCAAAACAAAATGCCTTCTAATTTATCATGCTACATACCTCTGGTCTTTCTTAAAACAGTCATACACATTCATTTAAAAGCTTTTAATTAGGCTATGTGATTCCCCAGGGAAAAAAAACAAAAACAAAACCACAATCTACTATCAATCAAAAAACATTTCTTAAATACGAAGTATGTGCCAGGCACAGTGCTAAGCACAGGGGCTACAAAAAGAGACAAAAGCCAGTGCTTGCCCACAAGGAGCTTACAATCTAATAGGAGAAACAATATGCTAACAAATATATACAAAGCAAATGGAATAAGAAATTCCAAGAAACAGTGAGATAAGGAGGGATGATATTCAGGGCATGAGGGATGGCTAACATAAAGCCATGAAGAGGAGAGAGGGGTGGGGGGAGAAGGCTGATTTGGCTTCACCACAGAGTATGGGAAAGGAAATAAGGTATATAATCAGGCTAGAAATATAGGTTGGAGGCAGGTCATGAAAGGCTTAAAAGCTAAACCAAGGATTTTGTATTTTTTCCTAAAGGCAATTGGGAGTCACTAAAATGTATTGAGTAGGGGGAGCCAACCAGCAGGCTGACTAAAGGCTCAAAGCATCCCACTGTCCCACACTCCCCTACTATGTGGCCAACTACCAAGAAGTTCTAGGACCAAGTGAACAGGGCCTCGTTCCACAGGGAACGCACTTGTCTCACTTCCCCTGGAATTGAGTGGGGAAGCAGCTTTGACCGGATCAAGGCAGCACAGCATCCTCGGTGCGATAACAAAAATTAAAATGCATGATGAAAAAAAAATCAAAAGGGCTTGTGCTTGAAAATGTAATTTAGTGTCTGGCAGGAATAATCCCAGAAAATCGTGTCCATTTCTTGATCACATCACTAAACAAACAGTGAGGGGGGACATCCTACTGAGAGACATTTTCACATTCAAAGGTGCTAAAAATGGGCTAGAGCTCGTCACTGCCCCGTGGGAGGCCTCAGTTCAATTTTGAGTCATTTCTCCCTCGGTCCCCAGACTGGTAGCGGCTGGCAAGGCTGAGGAGAGGGGAGGGGGGCGCACCTCTGTGCTGACCTGTTCAGCTGTGCAACAGAAAGTTGATTGGAATGGGAAGGAAATTCTAGCCTCACTGTTTTCAGCTGATCTGAAAAAAGAAAGCCTGTATAAGAAAGGAGAATAAGAAGAAATCAAATCCTCCCTAGGGCAATGCTAGGCCAAGAGCTGAGGAGAGATGCAAGGCAGGGGCCCAAGCCTCACTAGGTAGTCCCACATTGGGGGAGTTTTGGACGTCTTTATTGTCTAACTAAATAAAGTTAACATCAAAAATATTCTCTGCTGTCATGGAGATCAGCTGTTGCAGCAAAATCTTTTTAATTTTGTTCCAATTCAACCCAAACACTTATCACATACCTGAAATGTACAAGGAACTAACAGTATTAGACCCTAGAGATAGAAAGATAGATAAGTTATAGACCCCACTCTCAGGGAGTCTACAGTCTTACCTGCCAAATGCCCCTTTGTCCAACAGACTTTTTAACCCCAATATCCCACTTCCATAGTAACTGTCACCATCCCACCCACAAATCCAACATAGCATTTCTCTGGACCTCTCCAATGCACTTATCGTGTATTCTCTTGTATTATGATTATTTGTGTAGGTGCCATATAAACCAATCGGTTTACAGTAAATCAATGAACTTTATTAAGTGTCTACTATGTGCCAGGCACTGTAGCAAGCAATGGGGATTCAAAAAAAAAAGCAAAAGGCAGTTCCTGCCCTCAGGGAGCTCACAGTTTAATGGGGGAGACAACATGCAAACAGTTATGTACATACAAGTCATAGTCAGAATAAACTGAAGCTGATCAATACGGAAAAGGGGGATTGGGAAAGGCTTCTTGCAGAAGAAATTCTTGAAGGAATCCAGGGAAGCCAGGAGGTGAAGAGAGGGAAGCAGAGGGTTCTAGGCATGGGAGATGGCCCATGAAAAAGCCACAGAGATGGGAGATGGAACACCATGTGGGAGGATCCAAAAAGAAGTCAGTTTGGCTGTGCCATAGCCTATGGGAATGAGGGCAAGACTTAATCTTGTTTGAACTTTATATGTCTCCCATAGCTTAGCAAAAATCTACATACGCACATGGTAGGTAGCGAGATGAGAAGAGATGTAAGATGCAGACAGACAGACACAGACACACAGCGACACACCGCGACACACAGACAGACACAGACACACAGCGACACACCGCGACACACAGACAGACACAGACACACCGCGACACACAGACAGACACAGACAGACACAGACACACCGCGACACACAGACAGACACAGACAGACACAGACAGACACAGACAGACACAGACAGACACAGACAGACACAGACAGACAATTATAGCATACGGGAGAATGGAATAAGTACCAAGGAGAGAACCAAGCCAAGTACCAGAGGACATTTGAGGAGAACCTCAGAAGATTCAATAAAGAAATAGGGATCATGACAGAAAGAAGATGTTCTGACCTTTTCCTTTCTTCTCCAGCCTCCAACCCTTGCTCTTAAAAGCAGATGGCTTAGCTTCCTACTTCACTGAGAAGATCATAGTGGATAGACAGAGTGGTGGACTTACAGGCAGGAAGATCTAAGTTCAAAACATTCCTCCTAGTCTTACTATATGTATGACATCACTTAACCTCTCTCAGCTTCAATTTTGTAATCTGTAAAATGGGCATAATAAAAGCACCTACCTCACAAGGTAGCTTTAAACTATTAAAGTTGAAAATTACACTAAGAATTGTGCAACACCCTGGATATTATGTCAACTATTATTACAAGTACCCTCAATCTTCTTCCCCCATTCCTCAAAATTTTTTCAGTATTACATCCACTCTTTTTTCCTTCCCTCTCATGTCAGAATAAGATATCTCTCTTTCTCACATAGGAAAATCCCTCTACCTTCAGCTTTGATCCTATTCCTTCTTGTTTCCTCTTAAATCTTTGTTCTTGCTATCATTCCACCCACCTACTCCCCTTAGCTCTATGGTTACGAAGCTTTCTTCTTCCCCTTTAGTCAGTCAACAAGCATTTATTAAGTGCCTACTATGCACCAAGGAAAGTACTAGGCACAAAAATATGGTCCCTGCCCTCAAAGAGCTCACATTTAAATGGGAAAGACAATATACAAACAACTATCTACAGGATATTTACATTATAAATAAGAGGAAATTTCAAAGGAAAGCCACTAGCAGTAGAGAAGACCAGGAAAGGCCTTTTGCAGAAGGTGGGATTTGAGCTGAGGCTTGAAAGAGGCCAGAAAAGCTTCACACAGGGCCAAGCACAAACAAGAAATGTTTATTATGGATTGATTGATTGACAGGCAGCAGAGGTGAAGGAAAACATTCCAGGAATGGGAATCAGCCAACAAAAAAAAACTCCTAGTAGGGAGATGGCATCGACTTTTTGAGGGACCGTAAGAAGGCCAGTGTCACTGGATCACAGAGAAGAGTAGTCAAGTGTGAAAATACTAGAATAGTAAAAAGGAGCCAAGTCGCAAATGGTTAGAGGAGAATATAGCCAATGAATGTGGTGATGGCCTGGGAAAGAACTGAGCAGTGGAGGAACTGAAGGTCATGATAAAGTAAAGAACAGGGGTAGGGCTCATAAGGCTGAGGAAAAGATGGCATGACAAACGTGATTTGCTGATAAAGGAATTCTAGAGTTCATAAACATGGAAATGGACATTTTCTGGGTGATGGCAAATCAAGGACATAACAATTTTGTGAGTAGCTGAGGGAGAATGGAATAGTAGGTGATGAGAGCTGAGTAGATCAAAGTACTGGAAAGTTAGGCTGTGTGTTGTCTGATTCTTTGTGACCCCATTTGGGGTTTTCTTGGCAAAGATACTAGAGTGGTTTGCCATTTCCTTCTCTGGCTCATTTTGCTGATGAAGAAACTGAGGCAAACAGAGTTAAGTGACTTGCCCAGGGTCACACAGATGGTAAGGATTCAAGGCCAGATTTGAACTCAAAAAGAGGAGTCTTCCTGAATTCAGGCCCAGCACTCTATCCACTGCACTATCTCGGATTGAAGTAAGCTAGCTCTTGAAGAATAAGTCCAGGCAGAGTGTCAGTGGATAGAGAGAGGTCCATTGAGGAAGGCAGATGATCACACACCTCAAGGCTGCACCTCTCTAAAGGTTGAGCCTTACGGCAAATGGTGATGTCGTATCCAGTGAGGTCCAGAAGGCCCAACTCATAGCAGACAGGTATAACCTGAGGGAGTCCAGCCAGGAGACACGAGCTGTCGATTAAGAAGGCATCCAATCCATGTAAGGCCTCCAGAACATAGAAGAAGCCTTGGGGATAAGACAGAGACCACAGGCTGGCATTCTGGTCCAAGGCTGACCCTCAGTTCTCCCGTCTGAATCAAGCAGTATAAATCTAATCCGTCTTCATATATTTGAAAAGAGTTAATCATGTTTTCCTATGTCTTCTCCAATCTAAAAATCCCTGATTCCTTTAATTGGTCCTTCTGTGCATGACCTCAAGGTTCATCACCATCCCCATAATCTCACATGAGATGTTCTATAGCTTATAAATGTCCTTCCTAAAATGTAATGTCTAGAGTTGAACATAATCCTCCAGACATGGACTAACCAGCAGAGTAAAGTATAGCATTATCACCTCTCTTATTCTGGACACTCTTAATTCAGCCTCAGATAACTTTAGCCTTTTGGGCTGCCACATCTTACCAATGATTCAGATTGAATTTGTAGCCCACTGAAAAGCAAATCAATACTTTTTTTCAGCCTCACCACTACCAAGTCACATATCCCTATCTTGTACTTGTGAAGTTGATTTTTTAGGCCACTGCCTCAGACTTTACATTTATCTGCATTAAATTTTCTCTCATTCAATTCAGCTCTAGATTCTAACTTTTTGAAGAAATAGCTATCCATCCTCTTAATCTTTCATCTTAAAATTAGATCAACATGCTACCTATGCCTAGATCCAAGTCATTGGTAAATACAGGGCCAACAACAAATTATTGCTCTATCCCAGGAGCTCTTAGCCCTTCTTATGCCATGCACCCCTTGGGCAATTTGGTGAAGATTATGGACCCCTTCTAAAAATGATGTTTTTATATACATAAAATACAATCCATAAGATTGCCAAAGAAACCAATCATACTGAAATATAGTTTGTCCTTTTTTTAGTTCACATGTCCCAGGTTAAAAACCACTCCCCTTCCCCATCCAATGCATCAGTATCACGGGAACTTCCCCCCATCTTGCTTTGTAGAGGTGGTATCTATAACCTTGGCATGACCCAAAGAAGACCCCAATGTCCAGAATGTTCTTGCCTGCAAGATCCTCCCTGGGATCCCGTGGACAACATCATGAAAGGGGTTGGGTTTGGGGTACAAAACGCCTTTGGACACTGATCACCCTACCCACCATGAGGGAAGGTCTAATTTAGTGAGGTCCCACCCAGTTTCCTTCTCTATCAGGCTTTGACCAGCTTACACATAGTTGAACTGGGATTGCACTTTCTTTAATGCTATTGTAAAGCCTGAGGCCCTACTGCAGGTGCTGTGTAAATGGTGGTGATTAATAATAATTTTTAAATTCCATGCATAATAGGGGTATAGTCAGCAGGCAGGATTGGCCTGACATAGAATCACGGCAGTCACAGGTATTCAATCATATATATCAGCTTTTTGTCTTATAATGAACAGCATGAATTTCAATCCACTTAGTACAGAATGGGCTAAGACACACAGCAGGGCTAATTTCCATGCTGTGCTCTATGCATGCTAATCTAACCCCTCAATTCTTATATAGCAGCCTATTTAAAGGGCTGATGAGTAGTGAATGTTTGAAGTGGGCCACCTTACAAAAAACTTGTCACATTTTAAGGTCACCACCATAGTCACAAAAAGAGAAATGATTGGCAAAAGCGGACTGCACTCATGGACCAGTGTCTTCTTCTCAAAGGTCTAAAGTCCTTAGCACAGCCATTCAGGACAAAGGAGGAAGCCATGCCTTGCCACACCAAAAAAAAAATGGCAATGAATTTCCCAAATTCAGTGTTCAACCTGATCCAACACCTCCTCTCAGTCTCCACGAACTAGTCAGATCCAGGGGTAGAAAATTCAGCCAAAAATTCAAATGGCAAAGGCCAGGTCATGCTCTTCTCTCAAGCTCATACTCCAAGCAATGAATCACTTTATCCTACATGCTCCCAATACCAGCCCCTTCTTTTTCTCATTTAGAGACCGCTAGGGCTCAACCAATCAGGTAATCAACAAATAATTATTAAGCAACTCCCATGGGACAGGCATTGTACCAGAAAGGGTGGGGATGCTAATACAGAAAGAGCAACAGTCCCCGCCTTCAAAAGGAATATGTACAGTTATCCTCCCCACATCGTTGCAATCTGGAAAATCTTTGTAAAATTTTTTGGCCTTCCCTTCATACCAGAGAAGTCTGAATTTTTTTCTTTTTCTTTTATGGGGTTGTAAAATTGTTGTAAAATTGGGGTTAAGTATTTGGTCATAGGCTCTGTGCTATCTCCTGGTTTTCATGTGTTGTCTGTCATTTCCACAAAACTCCCCCCAAATTCCCATTTGATTGCTTATACTGATCCACAATATATTGAAACTGTGATGGGGAAAGTCTCATTGTGGAAGGGATGACTGTATATACAAAGAAAATAAAAGATAATTTCGGGGGCAGGGGAAAGTACTAGCAGGTAGAAGGCTGCAAGAAGGGGGTAGTGCCTGATCTGAGCTTTAAAGGACTCTAGGGGTCCTAAGACATGGAGGAGAGGAAAAAAATACATTCAAGACATGAAGGACAGTCTGTGGGTGAGAGATGTAATGTCATGTGCGCATAACAGCAGAACAATTTCACTCATATGTAGTCTTTCTTAAGGCTTGTCATCACTGTTCCTAAATGCTGGACTCAATCCCCGGGGGATGTCACTAGGACCCAGTGTGCACTTATTCTCACTGGCCTGTTGGGGATGCCCACCTCCTTGCTGGACCTGAATTCTTCACCATCCTCATAGTCTCACAAGTTAGCCTCATCCCAAGCTTAAATCCAATCCTCAAGGCCTTTATACCCCTACGGATTACTCGAAAACTCCAGGGGACCTATACCTTTAAGGTTGCCTACCTGGACATACACCTACTTACAACATACTACATTTTTTCCACTTCCACATAGTCACATCACTCACTGATCTTAATTTCTCTTTAGATTCAGGCAACTATTAACTCTGTCCACCACGCTACCTCTGGCTCTCCACCCTGGATATCTCTCCACGTGCTCCATATTCTATTGCCTCAAGGACTAGTTTCTCCACCAATTACCAGCACTGGGACAACATCCCGATTGATCTCTTATAGCCTGAAGGATATAAAGCTGCCAATTACTCAGCTCCACACCCCTTTCACTTTTCACAGAGTTTAACCCAACAAGCACCTATTAAACACATACAATGTTGAAAGATACCATGTCTAACAATCAAGAAACAAAGAAGAAAAATAACACAATCCTTTACACCCAAGGAGCTTACAATATTCAAGTGGCATAGAATATATGCACAAATAAGGATGATAAAAGATAGAATAGGATAAGAGAAAAGGACAAGCGTAGACAAAGTGCTGTGAGATATTTCAGTATGGAAAAATAACTTCCATGTGAGGGAATCACAGAAGGCTTCGTGGAGAAGGTAGCATCTCAAATGGGTCTTGAGAAGGATTTTGACAGGCAGAAATATGATGGCAGTGTGTTCCAGGGATGGGAGCTGGTCTATATAAATACGAGAGATGGGAGAGGATAAGGTTAATACAAAAACAACTAGTAAGACGGTAGAGATGAAATGTAGAATACATAAATTATAATAACATGAAATAAGGCTGGAAAGCTCCATGGGAGTCAGATTTGGCTCTTTTTTTTGGCTTTCAATGCCAGATTAAGTAACCTGAATGTTATGCATGAGGAGTGATTGAAGGCATTTAAAAGGAGGAATAGCATGGTCAGACTTGTACATCAGGAAGATTTGAAATCTATAAAAAAGATGCATTCAGGAAGGGAAAGTTGACAAGGCAGGGCAGGGGGATGGGGGAGGGCACTTAGAAGACTGTTACAATAGTCCAAAAGAAAAGAAATGAAAATGTGAACTAGCGGTGCGATTGGAGAGAAAGGGAGATATACCAGATGCTGCCAATGCCTTGATTTCTAGCCTCTGATGCCACCAGTCTACTGAAATCTATCTCTCAGAACTAGTTAATCAACAAGCATTTATCATGTGATTAGTATGTACAGAGACTGTGATAAGAACTGGGAAGGAAGGAAAAAAGGAAGGGAGGAAGGGAAGGAGGGAGGGAGGGAAGGAAGTGTATCAGTAAGGTGAGATTCATTATATCGATGGTGACCATGAATACGGCTGTATAGTTTAGAATCACAAAGTATAAGAGACTCTCTGTAGAGAAGGCAGAAGAAGTAAACCATTTTTTCAGACACCAGAAGATCAAATCCCAAAACCAATAAGCCCAATTTGACACAGCAGCAATTGTATCCCAAAACCAGTAAGTCTACTTCATTATAACAGCAAGGAAATTAAAGCACAATATCACAGCAGGGAGCCAAGCTGTCCCATAACCTTCCCCTCTGCTGGTGCCTTCCCATAAACACTCACTCACAAATCCTAGTTGTCTGCTTGCCTCTGTCCTCTCTTCCCAGAGTCCTGAGACCTTGCAGTTCTGAGAGCCCTTGCAGTTCTGAGTTCTTAATGGCTACCCTCAGAGTATATATACCCTTTTAAGCCTGAGGGCTTCACATGACCTAGTTAGCAAAAGGTTGTGGGCCTTCCTACAAACAAGCCTCCCCAATCAAACTTCCCTTAATTAGCTCCACCTGAGGCATATTATGGAGATTAATGGTCAGAGGAAGAGCTTTAATCAAAGGAAGGAAGGAGGGAAGGAAGGAAGGAGGAAAGGAAAGAAGGAAGGAAGGAGGAAGGAAGGAGGGAGGGAGGGAAAGAGAGAGAGAGAGAGAGAGAGAGGGAGGAAGGAAGGAAGGAAGGAAGGAAGGAAGGAAGGAAGGAAGGAAATTTGCCAATTCTGAAGGCCAGCAAGCAATAAACATTTAGTAATGTGCCAATCAATATGGTAAGTGTTGGGAATATAAACACAAGCAGAAAAAAGTCTCTGTCCTCAAGAAACTTACATTCTAATGGGGGAAGATACACGCTCTTGTGAAAGGAAGCTGAAAGGAAGGGAAAGAGTTAAAGAGAGAAAACCCAGAGAGTTGCGAGTGCGCCCCAGAGAGAAATGAAGATATGGCTGACCTGAGCATCCTCCTTAAAATGGAGGATATGGGAGAAACCAGCCAATAAGAAGCAGAGTTACCTCCAAAGTGAGAAGTCCAAGAGTGAAGTGAACTTCTAGGGTGAAGAGATTTCTGTGGCATGGTAGAGAAAGTCTGAGGCATTATTCTGCCTCAACAAGATGGCCTCCTCCAGGTCTCCCTCCACCTCACCAACACCTGTGTTGCCTCCCCTCACTAGAATATAAGCTTCTTAAGGGCAGGAACTGTCTACTTATTAATTATCTCAGGTGTTTAACATAGTGCCTGGCACATAATAGGTGATTAATTGATGTTTATTAGATTGTATTGGAAGTCAAAAGTATAGTCTGTAGGGGAATAAATTCAACATTTTGCAGCCAACATAGGATATATAATGGAAACCAACATACGACAGGATGTATGTCAAATTGTCCAAGGGCTTCTGTAGTTAGGAAAGGAAGAGAGTCAGTATGAGATAGTTCTAAGAACACTCAAGCTGGGATTCAGAGGTCTGGGGTCCTATTCCTAACCAGCCATGTGACCTTAAGAAAGTGACCTTTCCAGATTGCAAGCTTCATAACAGAAGTATCCTTATCTTCCCTTGGCAAGGGTTTAAGAAGGACACTAGTAAATCGGAGAAAGTCCAGAGAAGAACAATCAGGATGACAAAGGGCCATACAAGATGAGGATCTCTTGGAAACATTTAGCCTTGAAAAAAAAAGATTTGGGATCAGACATGATAGCTGTCAGTCAGTAAATATTTATTAAGTGCATGCTACATGTCACACACTGCACTAATGTGATGTCTGGAGATACAAAGAAAGGCAAAAATGTTTGAAGGCTAGTCAAAAAGAGCAGGGGGGCAGGGGGGACTTGTTCTGCATGGTGGTCCCAAAGGACAGACCTAGGAATGATGGGTGGAAGCTTTGGAGGAGCTGATTTCAACATTAAGAAAAACTCACTAAGGAGCAGCTGGGTTACTTCAGGAAAAATGAGCTCTTCCCACCCCCCACCCCCACTAGAGGTCTTCACCACATTTTGGCAATATAGGAGGAGAGTTTTCCCTTCACAGCCTGGTTGGATTAGGTTTATTGGACTGAATCACTAGACCTAGTTTCTTCCTTTGTAAGATGAGGAGTTTGGATAGATGACCTCAAAGGCCCCCTCCAGTTTAAACTCTTGGGATTTTATGGAGTTATTTGTTTATTTACTTATTTAAAATCTCAGCATGAGTTGACAGCGCTTTGCCATGACATTCTCACTCTGAGTTCGTTTTTATACCTAACACATCCCACCTCCTCAGGCTGCTGACTTGGTGCTTTCCCACCCATTGTAGTTAATATGATATACTCATTCATTTTTGGAAGGAAAAAGGAGGAGGGGAAAAGAGAGGGAATGAAGGAGAAAGAGAGAGGAAGGAAGAAAGGAGGAAAGGGAGGAAGGGAGGAAGGGAGGGGAAAAGGGATGAAGGAAGGCAGAAAGAAAGGAAGGAATGGAGAATGAAAGAGAAAGAGAGGAAGAAAGAAAGAGAAGGAAGGAAGGAAGTTAGGAAGGAAGGAAGGAAGGAAGGAAGGAAGGAAGGAAGGAAGGAAGGAAGGAAGGAAGGAAGGAAGGAAGGAAGGAAGGGAGGGAGGAAGAAAAGAAAAAGGGAGGGAAGAAAACAGAAACAGTATGCTATGTCTCTAAAGTCCTGTGCCTATGTCCTATTTCTCTGTATATTAACTCATAATAGCTGTAAATGTAACCCAAGTAAGTAGTTTGACACTCAGTAGCTTTACTATCACCCAAAAAGATGTTGCTCAGTGGCTGAGACCCACATTCTCTAAATTTACTCAGGGCTAATCTGTCTACAGAAAGAAACCACCTTAGCCACCTTAGTTCAGATTAGCTTCTCCTCTGATTTAAAAAAAAAATTGGCATACCCTAGTATTGTAATATGAGATGTAGCCTGGGATAGTGGATTGAAAGCCAGGCTTGGAAGACAGGAAGACCTGGGTTCAATTCCTGACTCTGACATATACTACCTGTGTGACCCTGGGCAAGTCGTCATCTCTCTAAGATGGCAAGTTATAGATACGTTGCTGATCTGCATCAGTAAAGGGAGCTTTCACACCAGGAGTTTCCTACCCCAGTGAAACCACAGGTCAAAACTAAAATCACCTCCCACCTTGCCTTCTACCTCTAATCTACTCTTTATCCACTCTATCCTTGGTAACACTAGCCAAAGAAATACTTTTCCTTATATACCATCATGGCTTACTTCCACTATCATCCTCTCTTGCTCCTAGCTATTAGATGCTGAACAAAGCTAGAGGGAATCTCTCAACTTTGCTAATGGGGTAAATTATAAATTCATGTTGCCCAAGCTCATCTGGGCCCTCACTGCAATGAGAGCATTCCCCTGTTCTTCTCTAACTTTTCCCTGTCACACTCTCCATGGAAGCTATTCCAAACCTTCTTTTACTTCCTGAAGCCTCCCACATTTACTTCTCCCTCCTTTCCCTAAACTAAGGATGTCATCTTTTACTTTACTGGAAAAAAAATGGAGACATTCAATGTGAGCTCTCTCTTCTTCCATTCCTCTTCATGTCAAAACGATTTGACAATATCGCCTGCCATTTCTTCCTTTATTCCTGTCTCTGACAAGGAGGTCAGGTCCTCCCTACCAAGGCCATCCCTTCTACATGTGTACTTGATCCCCTCCCCTCCCATTTACTACAGCAGATTATATCCTCCATCATCCTGTCACCTCTCGAATCTTCAACCTCTTCCTATCAATTTGTTCCTTCCCTTCCACCTTTACTACCAACTTCCCCTCCATCCTTAAAAACATCACTAGATCCTTCTTCCCCTTCAAATTATTATTTTGTCTCTCCTCCTTTTCTCAGCAGTTTTCTCCCATTTTACAAATGAGGAAACCGAGGCTCAGAAATACCACAACTAGTAGATGTCGAAGTGAAGATTCAACCTAGATCCCCTGATTCCAGGTCAAGCTCTCACTCCACCATACAACTCTCTAAAGAAAGGACATATGGGTAAACGGCGAGAGCTGCCTTTGGGTATTAATAATACCCATTTATTACATTACGTGACACTTTAAATTCTATTCTAAATTTGAGGCCTTTTTTAACAACACACTCATTTCTGAATATTATTTGTATACCTCTCCCCATTCCCATAGAACCCTCCTGTATAACAAAGAAAAACAATTAAGCCAAATAAACTGACAAAACAGTCACATCTCATAGCATGTGCAACATATTAGTCCCATAGACCCCCCACCTCTCTTTTGGGAGGAAGGATGAGTGTTTCATCTTCTGTTCTCTGGAATCAAGATTGTTCATTGCAGTTAGTCTGAGTTTAGTTGACATGTATGGTTTTGTATTTATATTATGGTAGTCACTGGGTATGCTATTACCTTGGTGTTGCTTCCTTTACTCTATATTACTTCCTATGTCTTTCTGTGTTTCTCTGAATTCCTCATATTCACAATTTCTTTTGATATAGTAATACTGTATTCCATCATAACCATATACCACAATTTGGTCACCCATTCCCCAATCAATGGGCATTCACTTGAGGTTCAATTCTTTGCTACCACAAAGAGTGCTTCTGCAAATTATATATGGGATCTTTCTGTCCTTGATGTATATGCCAAGTTGTGATGTCTCAAGGTCAAAGAATATAAAATATTTAGTGACTTCTCTCGCATAATTATTTCCTAGAAATGTTGGACCACTTCATAACTTTACCAGTAGAGAACTCTCTTCCCTGTAACCCAATGAGGACAGGAAACATTATGCTACTCAGTACTCAAATGGTTATGCCTTCCAGTGTTGCAGATCACAGTGCACTCAGACCCGTTCGTCCTGTATCATTCCTGGACATGTGCGTGTAGCACAGAGGGTAAGCCCAGCATGCCAGGGGACTGTCTTTGTGTTCTCTTCACAATGAACTGCTACCAGTGGAATGCACTGCTGTCCAGCAGCTTTCCTGGTTTTTTGCCACATGACTACTTTGTCAGTCAAATAAGTCTTTGGTGAAATCCTTTATCTGGCACCTCCTCATTTGTTGTATCCTGCTGATTCCCACTCTTCTTCAAGTGATACTTAACTTCTGAATTTTTTTCTGAGGCCATAGTGTTCCACGACATTCCGTCATACCATGACATCAGGAGCATGGTGGTATTAAAAAGGTGAACCCTTACTTCTAGGAGATGCTTGGGGTCACTAAAAGAAATTTGAGATTTTCCAAAGTCCTTTTTCCTGTTTGAATCCTCTTCCTGTTCAAATCTTCTCTGTAAAGTTGTATGCTCTATCTATCCTTACCAGTAGTGCTAGTAAATGGTTAACAAGCAGTCCCCTCCTTGAAGAAAAATATGTGCATGGGACACACTTTTAGGTTTAATCTGTATCATTATCATTTTCTTCATCACTTTGTTAAATCAACAAAAACATTACTTTTTTAAAACAATAAGTAAAACCCTGATTTTTAATGTTTGCCACTATCCTAGGTATAAACGCTCACACTGAAAACTTAACAACTGGCTCTCCTAATATGATCTGGCTCAACCATACCACAAGTCCTCACATACCCTCTTCTTAAGGGCAGAGATAGTGTTAACTGTGGTTTTGGTTCTGCATTCCCCAATGCCTAATTCAGTGCCTTACACTCAGTAAATGCTTAATAAATGTTAGCTGAATTGAACTGGATTCATTTAATCTAAAGGACTGAATTTTAAATAACTGCTCAGAGTATAGGTAGTTTATAAAATTATTACATTTAGGGGAGCCAGGTGGTACAGTGGATGGAGTGTTGGGTCTAGAGTCAGGAAGGCCTGACTGCAAATCCAGCTTCAGACACTTACTGGCCATATGACCCTGAACAAGTCATTTAACCTTTGTCTGCCTTGCTTTTCTCCTTTCCGAGACAAGGGTATTAATAGAACCTACCTCTCAGGGTTGTTATGAGGGTCAAATGAGATAATATCAATAATTAAGGCATTAAAGTTCATAATAATCAATGTTTTGAATTTCTTACAAATCTTTATGTGTGTGTATATGTATACATATAAACACACACACAGTACACATGTATTTCTAGATCTAATGGCTTTGAGCCTTCAGTAAAACAATAATTTTCAGCATCTTCCTTCTCTCATATACAAACCATTGGGTTTAATCATTGAATTTGGAGTCTGGAAAGCACAGGCTTTGAGTCACAGCCCCAACTCACCAGTTCTGCAACCTTAAGCAAGCCTCTCTGATGAGCCTTAGTTTCCTCATATGTAAGATGAGAACAGTGATGCTTGCATCAGAGTGAAGATGAATGGTATTGGAAAACAAAAGTATCCCTCCCCTCTAGGGGTTTATGTTCTAGTGGTGGACTGGAAATATAACTATGACATGCCTCCCAAGTAATTTCAAGGGTTGAGAGCTCAGTGGCTGACCACCCCTTATGTGGTTGATGTGAAATGAATAACACAAGTGAACCAAAAGGATCATAAATGTATTGAGCTTTTTTCCCCCATTTAAAATCCCCAGGAGGCTCACAGCAGACTTTATATTTGAAGGGTCAACATGGCATTGTAAAGAGAATACAAGCCAAAGCCAGTATCCCTAGGTCTGGGCCCCAATTCCAAACCATAAGCGACCTATAACTTTGGTCAAGTAACTTAACTTCTCTGAATCTCAGTTTCCTCATCTGTAAAATGGGGATAGCAATATCCGTCCCACCAGTCTCATGATATATACCTATTCATGTCTTAACTAGAACCCTGCAAGAAGATGTAGCCAGGTGGATAAAGCACTAGACTTAAGAGCAGTCACTTAATCTGTGTGCCTCAGTTTCCTCTTCCATAAAATGAAAATAACCTTTGATCTACCTCCTTGGGTTGTCATGAAGATCAACTGAGAGAATATTAATAAAGCTCTTTGTAAACCCTAAAATACTATGTAAATGATGGCAATTATTATCATTTTGATCCCCATGTGATAGTATCAGTAGAAAGATCTGCTAGATTTAATTTTTTAAACTAATTTTTTATCATTTCTCTTAATATTCATGGAATTAGGATTCCTCTCCCCAATCCTTTGCCTCCTATCATCCGTAAATTTTGAAAGGCCCAATACACATTACCTAGCAGTAAGTACATATTATTGTCACCTTTATCATTATTGTAGACTCTTTCCTGTAATAGGATCAGGCTGTGGCCTGGTCTCTCACACTGTTGTTCCCAGGGAGGAAGATTATCTTGGAAAGAAGTTTCCATTTCCAAGTCCAGGGATGACTTAAGCCATCACCTCCTCCCTTTTCCCTACATATGCAGCCATGACTTCTTGAGAAACCCCAACCTGTCCCGATCTTAGAGGTTGCCTGATCTTCAGAAGGAGTCCTGGACTCCTACACTGCCAAGCTTACCTTGAGTTTCCTCTCATTGCCTGGGGTCATTTCCTCTGACCCTTTTTCATCCAGACAAAATAAAAGTGTGTTTGTTTGTTTATTTGTTTTCCTATTTGGGTCTCTGAAGCTCTTTATTGGTGCGGAAGGTCCACTTTCATCCTTCAGGGTTTCTGACTGGTCTTTAAACAGGGCGATCAAGACGAGCTACTAGAGACTGTCTGCCCCTGGCTCCCCCAAAACAATGCAAGACATGAAGCCAAAACAAAACCCCTTTGTCCCACCCCCTTTCTGGCCAAGACTGTTTATCAGCAATTATCTCTCATTTGTAGAAATGGGAGAAGGCACATCTTCCCAAACATCGCAGCCAAAAGACCTCTCCAAAATTCCTTGACGTTTCTAAGTCAAGCAACAAGCGCTATTGTCGACTAGAGAGGAGAGTGGGGTGGCTGGAGGGAAGCCCCAAGGAATGGCCTTTGATTTTTCATCCTTAGACAGTGGCCGCCTTTTTTTCCCTTTTCAAAAGGTGCAGTTCCTCAAAATGAGAATTCTTGTTTCCATCTCACTTGGTCTGAGCCTCCAAATTCAATTGGAAACCGGGCTTTCTACGGCCACAGAATCCACTAGCAACTTTCGTAATTATTAGGAATGTTCCCTCTCATTAACAAGGGGTAATTGTTTCTGTTTTGTAAATTGATCTGAGATGAAAGGGGCGAGTTAATAATTTATACTGTACCCTGGAAAGGGGGCTGTGAAAAGACTCCACTGCGGAAGGATTTGAATTAAACAGTCTTTCGCCCTTTTAATATCTCACAAGAGATTCTTCTGCACTGGTTCATTTACTTTAGTGGACACCGCGGTGTGGCCCATTGATCGGGGACAAAACTTCTGAAGGGCCTGGTGTGCGCCCCTGTTAAAACGTGGGAAGAGAGGAAAGTTGGCCGTGAATTAATTTGATTCTGTACCTAATTCTTTTTTCAATGGGATCCTGTGTCCCATCGCAGAGGCATGAAAAAAGGAGACACTGAGTTTGATTGCTCAATATTCATCTACATTTTCCTCTCTATGGGCACAATATGCTTGGCTTAATTAACTTTTCTCAAAGGTGAAGCAATGCGCACCATCTGCTGTGAGACAATCACATTTGTATGCCTCTCAGAATAATCCCTTTACTCCTGAAGCAGCTATGTGGAGTGGCCCAAACCGAAACCTTCCAAAACATCTTGGTCTGGGAGTGGGAGGACCAAAGTCACTTTGGCCCAGTGGTCCGGTTCTGGGAAGTCCTCCGGATGGCTCTGGGGAAGCTCAGTTTGATTTTTTTTTTTTGGTTGTGGTTGTTATTATGGTCCCAGCACCTTGGCCCCCTGAAAAATCTGGGGAGTTGGCTCTCCCCTTCCTCATCCCGCCAAATTAAAAATTCTCCATGATTCATTTAAAGCTCGGCTCCAGGACAAGTGCCCAGCAGGAGCATGCTCCTTTTCTCCTACCTCTTAATTTCAGAACCCAGGCAAAGAATGGGGAGGGGGCAGCGTGAAAAGAACTCTCCAGTCACTCAAGATCCCGAGGCGAAATATTGAGGCAAAGTTTAGCCATTTAATTTTTTAATCAAGCCTCAAGGACCACACAGTGCTATCAAGGGTCTGCTGAACTTGCTCTAAAGCTGGGTCATTATTTGATCTTTGTAGCTGGTAATCTGATTATCTCATTGTGGAGGTAAACTTCAGACCCAATCTTGTTAGCAGCTGGCCAGGCTGGGTTACTACAGCTACTGAGCTGGAAAATGAGCTGAACAGTCCGCCTTTGGCCTTGCTCTCTTTGAGACCCAGTCGGGCTCCTCCGGGTGTCTATTTTTGTGAGCCCCCATCAGACTTTATTCTTAAATCTTGGAGGGGAGTGTAAATATATTCCCCAATGATCATGATGAGCCAGACTCTTAAAAAACACAGAGCCATGTTTCCTGTGTATATATCCACACATGTAAACATGTGTGTTCATACATGTACAAATATACACATATTCACAGAAACATACAAACATGCTCCCACAACCAAAAAGAATTAAGAACAATTACTACTCTGTTCCACAAGTTTCTCAACACCACCATCACCCCCTTCTTAAAAAAAATTATAAAACTCAGATATTTAATTAAAGAAACTAATGAGTGGCTCTCTCTACTTGGAGATTCACACTGAAAAGCAAGTTGCTAAAATATGCAAATACTCTCTAGAGTTGTGTGGTCCCCGCTTAAGACACTCACAGTTTTGCTTGTGGTCTCACTGTGGCATTGACTGCTTTTACAGTGAATGCCCAGGGCAGTCAAAGCCCAGAAATTCTTGGAAAAGAGCTTGAAAGAGTTCAAAGGCTCAAAAAGACAAAAAGGGACTAAGCTGGGATTTTTATGTACACTGAAAAGGAGAATACCATATAAGTTCCTTAATGCAGGCTGTTATGGCAATGGGGCCCATATCAAAGCATGATGGTGCCTCGCAAAAAGGGCTGGAAATTTTCTTGCACACCATATGCAAAAGAGAAATAGGGGACTCCTAGGCCAGGGCGGTGGTTTTGGCGACATGAAACATTGAATGCTCTTTTCGGACGCACTATTGAGCGGACAAGGAATTCAAAGCGTTTGAATTCGGACAAGTTTTCTGCCTCAATAGGCCATAATCAGCCCCAAAGAACTGAGTACTCCTCAGTGTAGTGGCCGGCTCTCAAGGCTAACTGTGGTGGGGTCTTTGCTTGCTATTATGGGGACCATCAAAGGAAGGGCTCTTATGTTGGCTTTCCTCTTATCAAGGCCGCTCCTACCAAAAACTCCTTAGGTGCCATTTCTAAAACCCAGCAAGCTGAACTGCATGCAGCCTTCCAACATAGCAACACACAGCAGAATGGGACAGGAAATAAATTCCATCAAGCGTGGGGAGAGGTAAAGATTCACCTCAAACCAAGAGGACTTTCTTGGGTTTAGTGGTGGGGGACGTAGCATTATTTTGCAGAGTGGGTTCTGGCCCTCACTTTGTTTCCAAAGCTTGTGGGATCCACTCACAACATGCGGAAAACCCAGAACAGGCTTTGCTACAGGATTTCCCGCTGCGGGGAGAATGGTAAGCTCAGCCCTTCAGTGCTTTAAAAGAGAGAAAAAAAAACAACTTTGATTTCTTCTTGCAACTTCCTTTTCTAACATTTAAATGCCAAGCTGTCCAGAAACTTGGCCAAAATGCCTCACAAACTTGAGTACCGTGGGGCCTGTTTGCAAAAGAAGAATCTTTCTATTTTCCTCTGTCTGAGTGTAGTTTGTAAATGGAAAGATCCTTTTTTTTTTTTGGCTCATCCTCTCTCATCCCCCAACCGAGATTTTCTAAAATGATGGTTAAATATATGTAAATACAAATGATTCTTTTTCCCAATAAAACAAAAATACAGAGGTGCCTATGAGTTTGCCCACATACCAATTTTTCCAACTCCATAATGTGAATCCTTCCTAAAAGGTTAAACCATTCCCTAGAGATTTATTAGATTCACACCATGTATAAACCTAATGTGGAGACTTTGGGCCAACAAAACAAAAGGAAAAGACATATTATCTCTATCTCCCCACATATCCTGTGCCCCTTTATACAGATATGGGGTGCCTGGTGCACTACCAGTGAAATATGTGGCTCAGTTTTCAAAAATAATTGCATAATAGACTTCAGCATAGTGTAGTAGAATAAAAGTTATTGGCATCCAGACAGATGGGTCTAAACCTTTCTCTGACATTTACCGATGATGGGATTTCTTTGAGCCTCCATTTTGTCATCTGTGATTTGGAGATAAATAAGCCTATAGAATTAACCTCATAAGATTGTTGTGAGGCAGTATAATACATATTATATATATAAAGTTCTTGGTAAACTTTAGTGCTGCAGTGGGCAGAGCTCTAGACTTGGAGCCAAGAAGACTTTGGTTCAAATCCAGCCTCAGACACTTACTGGGCAAATCACTTAATCTTTGTCTGCCTCAGTTTCTTTATCTATACTATGCATCAGGCACTATGTTGAGTGCTAAGGATACAAAGCAAAAGCAACACCTCCTCTCAAGCAGCTTACATTCTAAAGGAGGAGACAACATGTAGAGAAAAATATATACACATGATGTATATAGATAGTATAGGTGATTTTAGAGGGAAAAACTTGGGGAGATTGACAACAGTATGCTACAGAAGACAGTGTTTGAGCTGAGTCATCACCAGTAGGCTGACCACTTGGTGATGAATTCTTTGGCCATGGCAACCCATGAAACAAACAAAACAAAACACCTACAATGGCACCCAGTCCTGTATGATTTCTGCATTGATAGTGGTATGTTGCCATAAATGGGGACAGAAGGTGGCAAGCATCACTTCTTAGACCCCAACTAAGATGTGGTTTTTTTTTCAATAAATGTGAGATCCTTGTCCAGTGACCTTGTATTACGTACAGAGGCATGCTAGAACCAGCTCAAATAGGTGCATGGGAGCTGATTATCAAATTTTCTGTGTGAGCACTTACTTCTTAGGAATCAGCAAATGCTACAAATCAGGGCTTGATTTATTGTTTTGTTTATTGTCTAGGCTTAAGAAGTGATCAGGAAAATGGTAATAATGTAGAGTAAACTTAAAAGTGTCATGTATTTTTTTTCCAAAGAACCAGTTGTTAAACCTTTACCAATACTCTGCTGAGTACTCAATACAGTAATTCCAAAATGAGACCCATGAAAATAATTGCAGGTTATGCAATAACATATCTATCAGAAGCTATAGAGGTAGAGAAATTCTCTAAAGAATTACAAATTAAATAAACATATAAGTGAATAATTACCTCAACAGATTGGAAAATATGACTCAGGAGTAAGGAAAGAGAGAGGTCAAAGATCTTAAGGCTGAATAGAAGCAACATACCTAAGAAACACAGAAAGCACCAAATAATACCATGAAAAAAAATGTATTTTACAAATAGAAAACAACTTGTTATTGGTATGAGAGTCATTCCTGAATCAACTGTATACTGACATGTAAATCCAGGCTACTGACTTGTTAGATCAAAGATCAAACTTAATACAAAGCTAGAAAAAAGAAAATGAGAAAAAAAATGTATTCCGTGCAATTAGCCTTAACTTCAACCCGACCTCTTTAAATAAATTATTGAAATCAAATATGAGATGGAAGAAAGGATATAGAGACTAATTGTAATTTCATACTTAAGTTTAACCAATATAGATCAGTTAACACCACAAGGAAAAAGACCCTAAAATTACCACCTTAGTCAACAAACATTTGACTTACTTGCCAAAGAAATATGTCATCCAAGGCAAGACCAGTGCATAATTAAAACCCATTTATAAATTCTTACATAAGAAGATAGTGGAAGATTATGATCAAAAGTGCCTCATAAGAGTTGTTGCTAGTTCTTCATTTTTGAAGAGGGCCAATGACATCATAGGGTGATATCTTGACTTGCGTGTGAATTAGACTTAAGTGACAGTATTACACTCTCTCTTCCAGAGACATCAAAGTCCAGTGGCAAGACAAAAGTCCAGATGACTGTCAATGGCTTGGAATGCAGTAGATGACCTTAGCATCTTCAATGTCTGA
>CM053626.1:305371353-305392355 GCA_028646595.1 Phalanger gymnotis | reverse complement strand
GAGGTCTGGTACATGCCACAGCTCGATATTTCGGGATGCCTGGGCACTTTCTGCTCGTCTCCTGGTTTGGTAGGTCCGCATCTGGTCTGTTCGTGCTGTGCGCGCTGCGCTCAGCTCCGCTCCCCTCGGCTGGGGGCTGGGAGGTCCGTGTGGGACCGACCTTACCCAGGGACCATCCAGGCTATCCTGCGGTGGAGCTCTGCTTCCCTCTGCCACTTTGTGGGTTCTGCAGCTCTAAAATTGGTTCAGAGCCATTGTTTTATAGGTTTTTGGAGGAACTTGGTGGGGAGCTCACGCCAGTCACTGCTTCCCAGCCGCCATCTTGGCTCCGCCCCTCCATCTTTTGCTTCTTTTAACAAAGTATTAATTTGCTTTTCATTATTTTCTTTCATCACTTTCATTTCTTTACTAATTTTTTCTCTACCATATTTATTTGATTTTAAAAATAATTTTTAGCTCTTCTACTCTGACCTTTTGTTGGCTCTGCCACTCTAGAATTCAATTTGAGATGCTATTTGAAAATTGTTTGGAGGGGAGTGTTGGAAGAGCTTGGCTGAGTATTCTACTCCACTATCTTGACTCTGCCCTGAAGAACTAATCCTTAACCATCCCAATGTAGGAAGGTTCAGAAGGGGTTCAGGGATGGTTTGATGACCACTTATTGGTATTGCAGAAGGGGGTATATTTTTCAAATAGGGTTTGGACTAAATGACATCTAAGATCCCATCCCACTGAGATTATGTGATTTTATAATCTCAAAGTACGCATCATGTCAAAAACAGTCTTGATCAATGGCCATCAAGTTACCGTAGCCAGAAGTGATTTGTTTGAAGAGGAGAAGAAGGGGAATGAGAAGGAGAATAACAGTTGCAATGGATAGAGCACCAGGCTTGGAATCAAGGGGGCTCATCTTCATGAGTTCAAATGTGACCTCAGACACTTACTATCTGTATGACCCTGGGCAAGTCACTTAACTCTGCCTCGGTTCCTCACCTGGAGAAGGAAATGGCAAACCACTCCAATATCTATGCCAGGAAAGCCCCAAATGGGGTCATGAAGTGTTAGATATGAATGAAAAACGATTGAACAGAAAAACCATTTGTATAGCATTTACTATTGCCAGGCACTGTGTTAAGTGCTTTACAATTATTATCTCAACAAATAAGAATATTTGTAAAGCATTTTGCAAACCTTGAAGTGCTATATAAACGCTACTTATGGTGAAAAAGTTGTCAATTAAGAAGAATTTGAAAGAAACAAGGGATTCTACAAAGCAGAAGTGAGGCAAGGTGGAAATGCATTTCAGGCAAGAGGGATAGTCAGTCAAAAGTATGGAAACAAGAGATAGAGTGTCATATATGAGGAGCAACAAGAGAGCCATTTTTGGATAGTCCATAGAGTGAGGCAAGGGGAATAATGTGTGCTAAGGCTGTGAAGGTAGGTTAGAGACAAATAATGAAGGGCTATAGATGCCACGAGATCTTGCATTTGATCCTAGAGGCAATAGGGAGCCATTTAGGTTTATTGAGTAAAGATCAGAAATTTAGGACTAGAAGGGATGTCAGAGAACTTTGAGTCCACCTCCTTCACTTTACAGATGAGGAGACAAGCAGATAGAGGCTAAATGGTTTGCCCCATTTCACCCAGTTAGTACATGTCTAAGGTAGGATATGTATGCAAGTCTTCCAGACTCTGAGTCTGTTGCTCTATACATTACTCTATGTGGTCAGACCTGCATTTTAGGAAAATCATTTTGGCAGCTGTATGGAGGATGATTTGAGGCAGGGAGGCCAATTAAGAGGTAACTGCAATAAATCAGGTGAGAGGATATGAGGACGTGAGAAAAGTGATGGCCATGAAAGTAGAGAGAAAAGGATGGATGCATCTAATCCCTATTCCCTTCTAAAATATGATGCCCAGAACTCAGCACAATATGCCAGTCATTAGCATGTCAGGGTACCATGAGATTATCCTCCTTCTTTCTGGATACTGTGCTTCATTTGATGTAATCTAAGGTGGCATTAACAGGTTTAGCTGCTGTACCACTGCTGACTAGTGGTTTATCATCCACTACAATCCATGAACTCTTTCCATATGAACTAGAGGTATGTAATGATTCAAAGGCCCTTTAGTTTCTCCGTCTTATTCAGAGGCTGACAAACTCCTTAGTTTCAAACTGTACAAGCTTCGGAAAGAATCAACCAATGAGCAAGAATTTATCAAATGCATATTATGTGTTAGGCACTGTGTGAGGTTGACTTCAATGAAAATTCCTGCCCTCAAGGAGCTTACATGTTATAGAAGGAAACAACATGCACATATGAGTGTGTATAACATAAGTATCTAGTAGAGGTGAGAGAGCTCCAGGGCAGGGATGGTTCCACCAATCCTGAAAAGAAAAAGCTGGACATTAAACGCATGCAAGTTAGGAGTGTGATCCTAGGGTCATAGATTTAGAGCTAGAAGGAACCATAGAGGTCATCTAGTCCAGGGACTTTACAACCTGAGGTCCCATGAATTTGTTCTATCAATATTTTTCTTGTTATTTAGTAATTTCAGTTGTGTCCAACTCCTCACGAGCCTATTTGGGGATTTCCTTGGCAAAGATATTGGAGTGGTTTGCCATTTTCTTCTCCAGCTCATTTTGCAGATGAAGAAACTGAGATAAACAGGGTTAAGAGACTTGCTCAGAGTCACACAACTAACAAGTGTCTGAGGCCAGATTTGAACTCAGGAAGATGAGTCTTCATGACTCCAGGGCTCAGCATTCTATCCACTGCCACCTAGCTGCCCATGTTTTCAATATTTAGATCACTATATTTGTATAAAACTGGTTTCTTTGTTAATCCCAAATATTTTAGTTTGCATTTCAAAGCATCACTGTGAGAAAAGGGTTCATAAGATTCACCAGTCATCAAGGAGATCCGTGACACAGAAAAGATAAAGAATCTCCATCTAGTTCAAATTCCTTATTGTTGAGGAAACTAAGGCATGGCTAATTCAAATGGCTTGTCCAGGATGCTACAGGTAGGACATGGCTGACCTGGGATTTGACCTCAGGGCCTTTGACTCCAAATCCAATGCTCTTTACACAGAAATACACTGGCATTTGGATCGTTCACCCATGGACCTATAGAAAATCACCCAGAGGATAAGTAGAGATGTGAAAAACTCTCCAAAAAAACCCTCTAAAATGACAGTTAGCTTAAGAAAAACTAGTATGAGGGATAGAAAGGAAATATAGGGATAACTTTATGAAATAATGCAAAGTAAAAAAAAAAAAGCAGACCCAGAAGAACAGAATACAAACTAATTACAACCATTGAAGAGGAGACAGGAATAGTAACGAATGGACAAACCAGCAACAAGAGCCCTGATGGAGACTTGAAGGAAACGACTAAAAAGTAGTTGTGCCATTTTATGCATAGAATTTCACTTATTTAAATGTGAAGAGTTACAAAGCAAGTTTAATTGGCTGTATTGATGTTTCAACATGAGATTTATAATAAATCATTTTACAAAGCAACAATAACCAGAAAAGGTAGGTCAGGCTTTAAATTAATGGCTGTGATTTACATATGTACCAGTTCTACAAAACATATTTATGCCCTAGAATAGGTATTAAATGCATGCTTTAGCGTAACAGGAGCGATTAATCAATATAATAGTAGTCACTCAAGAAATACAACTCATTTATCCTGTCGCTTCAACAAAGGAGCTATGTTTTTCAAAAGTTCTGAGACCAAGCCCTATGCTGGCATTGTCCTCCCAATCTCACTTCCCTTCTCCCATTGTTGCCTTCTAATAAAAGTAAAAGAATTTAATGTGTCTCTTTCTCTTTTGGAAGGAGTAGCCTCACATGGCCAGGAGCTGCCAAATCTTTATCTCTTCAGCTTCCTCCAGCACCCTGGGAGAGCAAGATTTCCAAAACATGTCTGTTATTAGATTGGGCTCTGTGAGCTATATCAGGTCCTTGTTGGATTCTTCAGGTGTATCTTTAAATCAATTCATTTGAGTCCAAAAAGGCAGGTTGTGGGGCCATGGATAATGTTGGACTTGGAGTTTGAAAGCCCTGAGACGGATGTGAAAAATGATGAGCCCCTCCATACTTGGCCAGTGTGGTCTCATGACAGTATACAATCTATTGCTAAAACCAAGAAATGAAAGGGAATAGTGGATAGAGTGTCTAAGACAGAATCAGGAAGAACTGAGTTTTAATCCAGTCGCAGACACTTAGATGTGGGATCCTGGACAATCACTTAGCTCTCTGTTTAGTCATCTATAAAATGGAGATAATGCTGGCATCTACCTCCCACAGTTATTTGTGAGGATCAAATTAAATGTTAATTGGAACATGCCTTGTAAACTTTAGAGCACTATATAAATGCTAGTTATTATTAATATGCTAGGATTAACATAAAACTCAGAGTTTTCCAGTAGTAGAGAGATTCCCAAAGGAACTTGTAGAAACTTGTTCTCTAGAGAGCTTTACATAAGACACTCTGTGCTTTGGCCTAGAAGGAAAAGCCAAAATGAGCCCTTAAACCCTATGAGCCTCAGATTAGGCCTTCTCTTTTTAGGGGATTAGTAGCAAGGGATGATCCCTAACAACCACCGTGAAATGAAATCAAGAATGTAGACGATAGTAGGAGATAAGAGGATAACTCAGACTGTTAGAGAACTTTAATCCGAAGTGGTTTACAGATGAGACTCCCTGATACTCAGTCCATACTTGTGAACTATTCAGGAGATAGTACAATTTCCCCCATTTTATAAGCCACAATTTTCAAACAGAGCATGATGTGGTATTAGGTGCTATGAGGCTATGGGATAATGTAAAGGGAAGTAGATTAATGGTCAGGAAACCTGGATGATTCTACTCCATGTTCTGCTCTAAATCATTGTGTGATCTTGAGACCTAATTGGTTAATGCTGGTGACTTTTTTATGGGTTCCCATGGCCAATATCATGTTCAAGCCTATCTTTAGGTAACAAACCTCTCCATCCTTACCTAGGCTGATTGGATGATAAACACAGTCTATTGGCAGGGCCATTCGCAAAGACCTTTTCCAGTTTGATATGACCTGCCAGATCTTGGCCTCATTTGGCATCTCTTTGGAGGACCTGTCTCTGACAACACAATGAGGCATTGAAAGAGGATTTTTTGCAGTGGAATAGTGAGGATCTGTCCCCAAAACGTCATTTTTTCATCTCTCTGTTTCCAGTGATTCTCTTAGTCTATATTCCGTTTCTACAGTTTGAAAAGCATTTTTTTAATCTTAAATTCTTATTTTATTATTTTTATTTTTTATTTTTTTCTTATTCATCTGGGCATATGATTTCATTCGTCTAGGCAATTTCTGATGTGGAACTCAATTCACTCATACAGATTGTCAGCTGCTCTGTAATTTATAGTCTTAGAAAGTTGTCTAGGTCATTGAGAGGTGAGTTGACTTGTCCAGAATCTCACAGCCAGAATATGTCAGAGATATGGCTTGAGCTCAAGTGTTTCTAAGTCTAAGGTCAGACCTCTATCCTCTATGGCAGGCTACCTCTCATATTATTGTTATTATATATGGATAAAGTGTGGCAGGTGTTTTATTTAAAAGATGGAGCTGATCACCTCCATTTTGTGAATGGTTTTCACTGACTACTTGGATAATGTAACTGGAAACTGCTTGTAGCCCACTTCTTTCTAGTCAGCACTCCCTTTTCTACTGCATCAGCTGTCAGGGCCAGCCAACTTCCCAAGTCTCTTATGTTGGTCCTTGTAACACATGAAATTAGGTAAGAGAAGACAGTACATTTTTATGAGGCAAGGTAGGACAACCTCTTACCATCTATGTTTCTGTAGGATCATAGACTGAGAGCTGAAAGAGACTTCAGAGGCCATTTCGTCCAACTCCTTCATTTTACAGATGAAGAAACTGAAGCAAAAGGAAGTTAAATAACTTTTCTAAAGCTATACACAGTCAAAGGTGGGATTTGAACCCAAGTCTTCTGAGTGATATCCAGGACTCTTTCCACTATTCCACGCTACTGGGTTCATGGGAAGAGTTTCCAGTGACAGGAAGTGCATATAGGCATCAGGTGGCCCTCGAGAACTAAGTAGGCTGAGCTGTCGATCATTTACTTAGCCAGAGGACCAATTTCAGCATGCTCAGACAATGTGCCCCTTTCTCATTTTCTATGGGTGGGATTTGAATCACCGACTCACTCTCCTTCAGGGCATGACTTTCCCTTTCCAAACAACTCATTCCATCTCCCATCATGAAGGTGCAGTTTTATTTTCAATCCCACCCTTCCCCCAGCTCACCAAAAATCAATATCAGTTGCCAGGGAAAACAAAGAGTGCAACTGGCCACATCTGGCTCCCTTGCAGCCTGGAGTACCTACAAGCTCACAATTCTATCTTAAGGGGTATATGGATTCCAGAGTCTTTGCTAGGCTTTTAACTGTTCAATGTCTGTTTCCCCCATATACACACCTTGCCCTAATGCCTCTAAAGAATGACTCCTGTGTTCAACATAACTCATTTAGGCAAGACATTTTTCACCTCCAAAGAGAAGAATCAGTTCCTTCCCTCCTCTCACTCTCTACTAGTGTATAATCACCAAATTAACTAAGACATAATGCATATCTTTGAATTTTATTCATCAGGTTTTTTAGATCATATTTGCTGGTTTAAGACACCAGCATTTAGCACAAAGATCAGTTTCTCAAAGTCAAAGGGAAGTAAGAGCGTTTAAAATGAATAATAAATCACAATATATTCCACTGCCCCCCAGGTCAGATTTGAAACCTCTTTAGAATTCTGAGAGGAAGTTTGTTTGCCTGATGATAATCCTTGTCTCCTTGTCCTGAATCCAAGTCTTTTGGGTAGAGCTCCAAAAAGGAGGTTCTTAGACTTGTAAAAATGTTGATGATGTTCCAAGCTACTGAAAGCGTGCGCGCACACACACACACACACACACACACACACACACACACACACACACACAACTTCCCTCTATGGTCATTCTGCCCTATTCTTTGTCTCAAAGAAGGGAGACAAGGTCTGAGTGGTAGCTGGCTCTTATTCTGAGAGATGCACAAGGACATGGGAATGAGAGCCTATATCATTTTCTGGTATTAAATGATGTGCATGAAAAGTGGAGGGAGCACATGATTGGCTGCTAATAGAGGATCAAGCACTAGTCACAACACATTCCCTTGTGTCACAATCACATGAAGTATAGCCTAGGTTTGATTGTTGTCTGGAGTGGTGCAGGGTAGAGGACATATTACACAGCGGTAAAGTGAATTAATGACTGAGGAAATGGCAACCATGAGTATAAACTATTCATTTTAAAAGTTTGGCAGCAAAGGGACAAAAAAAGAAAAAGGTTAGTTTTATGACTTAGCAAAACTGATAGCACTGCTGTTGTTAGGGATTGGGTACACCTGATCATATTTATAAATATAAAACGAGTTAATAAAGAAACAGAGACAGAAAATGCTTGAAATAGAGCAGATGAAACAGATGGAGCAAGATCCTAGAAGATGAGGGAGGAGATGTTATTGAGGAAAACAAATGTAGTATTGGTATGACCATCGGGCATGAGCACCTTTTCCCAAAATCTTTCTTCCCTTCTTTGGCCTAGTTTGCTCCCTCTTCCCAACCTGCATTTACATTGAGAGGTTAGGATTCCCAGAGGAGGGTGGCCATGTGACTATAATTCATTCTCAGAATCCTAGGGTAACCCTGGTCTGGGAGAACTATATTTCTACTACTTACAACTATAGTTCCTAAGCTCTCTTTAGTGTATTTTCCACTTAATAAACCAACCAAAATGGCACAATTAAGTCTTAAACAGAAACATACTAAACAGAAAGCAAAGTAAGAATAATAAAAACAAAACAAGTTTCTCTCTCATAAAGCTAGCGCTCTCTGTCTCTCTTTCTCTCTTCAACCACCTCCCCTTCCCCCAACTAATGCACATAGAGTCTGTGGAGAAGAGTGGGCCGAACTTTACAGAAACCTAACAAAATGACAGGTTAGTAGATGGTCATGTATGCAGAACAATTCACAATTCTAAAATGAATGTCTTGATATCCTTGGACTCCTTGGGAAATATCTGCTCCATGAACCTGCTGGACAGGACCACTTCTACGTTGGCTGCTATATGTTTTCTTCCTCCGATCAGCTCCCAGCAGCAGCACTGTTCCTTTAAACATCTCCCAGCAACAAAATATTTTTTCCAATCAGTTCATCACCCAGGAATAGTTGTAAAGCCTCTATTTCTATAATTTGCAACAGAAAGGGGTTGGATAGATTTATTCTCTAATGATTTATGCTCTTCTCTAGCTCTCAGCTCCACTACTTATCTATGAATTGCTTACTCAACTGCGCTCATCTGTAGTTGACCCTTTTTAAAATTTTCTTTAAAAATCTGTTTATTTATTTTTACATTGCAATTATGATCTGTCCCTCCCTCTATTCCTCCTTGCCCCTACTGAACCAAAACAAAAATGAAATGAAGTTAAATGAAATAAATAACAAAACCCTCATTATAAGCATGCACAGTCCAGCAAAACAAATTTTCACACTGGATATGGTCAAAAACCTATGTCACTGTCTGCATTTTAAATTCATTATCTCTCCAACAGGAGGTAAGTGGTATATTTCATCTTCAGTCCTCTGGATTCATAGTTTTTCATGTATTGACCAGAGTTCTAGCCTTTCAAATTTGTTTTTCTCTACAATGTTGCTGTCATTGTATAAATTGTTCTCCTAGTTTTGCTCACTTCAATATACATCATCTCAAAGAAGTCTTCACAGTTTCCGCTAAAATTGTCCACTTCATCATTTCTTATGGCATAATATTCCACTTCATTTGCATTCCCCAGTAGGAAGACAGCCTTTTAGTTGTCAAGTGTTGACTACTACAAAAGGAGTTGTTACAAATATTTTTCTACATGTAGATTCTTTTCCTCTGTAACTTTTGGGGCATAGTTCCAAATTGTTTTTCAGAATGACAGAAACAATTCGCAGCTCCACCAACAGTGTATAGTGTGCCTGTTTTCCTGCAGCATCTCTGTTTGTCATTTCCATTCTTTGTCATCTTCGCTAGTCTGATGAATGCAGTGAAACTTCAAAGAGGTTTTAATTGGCACTTTTTTAATTATTAGTGATTTTGAGAGTTTTTCCCCATGGTTATTGATAGCTTGAATTTATTCCTTTGAAAACTGCCTGCTCCTATCATTTGACTATTTATCTAATGCAGTATGACTCCTTGTCTTCTTTCAAGCAGCAGGAGGCAGTCTTAATACCTTCTCCCCCACTGGGAGAGAAACTACCCCGTGCCCCTCATTCTATTTTACTTTGCTTCTGTTTTTGCTCAGATTCTTCCATCTCTTCCACAGCTTTCTCAACTTCTGTTCTCTGTGTTAGGATAATAAACAAAACTGTACATTTCTATTATAAATATATCACAAATAGGCAATATAAAATTGTCCCGTAGTTATCAAAAAGTTATAGTTATTATAGTTCCCTATCCATCGAAGTCTTCGTAATAGTCCAATATAAATTAGCTGCTAAGAAACCAGACACCTTAACCATCGTTACTTTCAATTAGCATTTTTTTTCCATGAGGGACAGATTTCTCCTGGATCCCTTCAGAACTGTGTTTCTCCAAGCACTTTTCTCCGTGAGCTTACTCACAGGTTTTCTTGGAAATGTCCATAATTCCTCCCCCTCTCAAAAAATAAAATTATTCCAATCTAAAACGGGTAATCCCTTCACTAGTGTGCAGATTCGACTTAGAAAGGAGGAAGGACTGGCACTTGAGTCAATGAGGCTAGGACGGACACACTGAAAAATCCTGAGGTACGGAAAAGGAAAATTGGATGAGTTATTGTCTGGAGGACTCTAAAGCAGAAGTCAAAGTCATCTGCTGGTAATAAGAGATCAAGTGGATTTGCGACTATGATAAGCCTCCAAAAAGTTTGGAACACCTCACATTTTTCCAATGACTGGTAAAATGTTTTCCTCTATGAGGTAGATTTTTAAAATCTTATTATTCTCATAGAAACTAAAATTCGATGATTTGCCTGTTCTCACATGGAATCAGAGCCAAGATACTAATCCAAGTCTCCTGACTCCAAGGCTCATTCCATACTATAAGAAATTATGAAGTGGGCACTTTTAAAGGAAAGTGTGAAGATCTCTGTGAAATTATGTACATTGAAGCGAGCAGACCTAAGGGAACAAGAGGTTTTGTGTAAGATGCAGTGAGTAAGAAGTGAACAAGAGAATTGTTGCATAGAATTGAGAGCCCAGCTAAGTACAGTGCATTCATGGAGCCAATTAATTTTTTTTTCCAGCTGCACTCTCCATCTTGGAGTGAGGAGTAGTAAAAAAAAATGTACATGGTGATGTTTATCAGAGTTGAGAATTAAGTGTTCAGGTAGAGAAGAAGGAGGTGGTATCAAGGCAATCCTGGGTGTGAGTAGAAATTGCCATTTAACCTTGATTCAATTCAAAACATTTACTAAATCTCTGCTATGTGCCAGGTACTGTAATCGATTGATGCTGGATACAAAGACACAAATGGATGGAAGCCACTGCCTTCAAAAGCTTTTTCTCCTAGGATAATAGAGAATATACACAGATATAGAAATATAAAGTATATATAAAATTATATAAAGTAAATTCAAGAAGTAAAGGCACTAACAACTAGCTGGGGTGGTGGTGGGGTATCATTTCAGAGGTGATCCCTGAGAAAGGCTTTGAAGGATGCTAGGGACACTGGGAAGGGAAAGTGAGGAGGGAGTGCATTCCAGACATGGGGAACAATCTGTGCAGAGGTGGAGACACAAGAGAAGGAATTTTGTATTCAGGGAACTTCTTTTTTGTTTTGTTTTTTTTGTTTGTTTGTTTTTTTGGAAGGGGGAAGGCAGGGCAATTGGGGTTAAATGACTTGCCCAAGGCCACACAGCTAGTAAATGTGTCAAGCGTCTGAAGCCGGATTTGAACTCAGGTGCTCCTGACCCCAGGGCCGGTGCTCTACTCACTGTGCCACCTGGCTGCCCCATTCAGGGAACTTCTAGCAGGTGAATTAGACTAGAACTGTGAGTTTATAAAGTATAACAGAAGAGGAAGAGAATAAGCATTTATATTGCACCTACTATGTGCCAAGCATCAAGCTAAATGTCGAACTTTTACAAATATCTCATTTGACCCTCACAACAATCCTGCAAAGTAAGGGTTGTTATTTTACAGTTGAGGAAACTATAATGAAGTAACGCATCATGCTATGAGCCCAATAGAGATAAATGCAAAGTCCTACACTTGGATTCCAAAGAATCAACTGCGAAAGTATAGGTTAAGGAAGATGCAGTATGGTGTTATGGGATAGCAGCTAACATAAAAAACATTGGAAAGTTTTAGCCTACTGGAGGTTTGATGTGAATTAAGAATGTTATATGATAGGAAAGAAAACCTTAAAGTAATATTAGACTGCCTTAATAAAGGCTTTAATGAGGCAGGTGGCATTTGTCTACTGTAATCTATCCTAAAAACAGCAACTAGTATTGAATCCTGTGCACCCCCTTTAAAATTGGACATAAAAAACAAAGAACAACCAAGATAGCAAGCATGAAAGAGACACTGTGATAGAAGATCAGTGGAAAGAAGTGGGAATGTTTAGCCTAGGGAGGGTAGAGCTGAAGACCTTTATGAACAGATGCAAAGCAAAATGAACAGAACTAGGAATTACTATAATGATAACGTTGCAAAGGAAAACAACTTTATAAGACTTTAAAATTTTGATCAGTGCAATAATAAACCAGAAATCCATAAGAATGAAAATAAAACATGCTTCTCACCTCCTGGGAGAAAGTCGATGAACTTAAAATACAGAAAGAGACTTACTTTCAGACATGGCTAAACAGGAATTTTGCTTTGCTGAACTGTGCAGAAATGTATTGAGGTACTTTTTAAAAATTTTGTCCAATTAAATTGAGCAAAGAGGAGGGGAAAGAGGGAACAGACTGATTTTAAAAATGCTAGTTACCTTGAGAAAAAATGAACTAAAATAAATAAATAAAATAAGCGGGGGTGGGGGAAGGGAAAGAAAGTAGTGAGCCTTCCCTTCTCTGGAAGTCATAGAACAGAAACTTTATGACCACAGTTCTTGTGAATGTCATTTTTGTTTGGAGAAGCCTTGGGCTAAGTAAAAAACGTCTGAGATCTCACCCAGCTCTGAAATTCTGTGATTCTATAATAGCACTCCATGATCACCTTCATTACCTCTTAACGTCTTGTTACCAATCTCCTTCTAAATGCTCTATTGTAAGTCAGAAATGACCAAATCTTTTAGTTCAGTTGGGAGATGTATGTCATAGCTCTTGTTGTCTCTGCCATTGGCTGCCCCAACCTACTCCTGAAGGATGTGGCTCAATCACACCCTCAGATTGTGGTTCTGGACCAGTATAGCATCAAAAGATTAGTTTAGACTGGAACTCCAGAGTCTCATCAGAAAGCACATTAAGCCACATCTAGGTGGTACAGTGAATTGAGAGCTGGGCTGGGAGTCAGGAAGATCTGGTTCAAATTCTGCCTCAGATACTCCAATAATTGTATGACCCTGAGCAAGTCTCTTAGCCTCAATTTCCTCATCTAGAAAATGAAAGGGTTGAACTTGAAGGCTTCTAAGATTCCTCCCAACTTTAAATCTATGGTCCTATGATCTTCATTTTAATACCAGAATAGCCCAGCCCAAATTGGTTTCTCTGGCCCATGTATCAAACATGAGTCCCCCCCTACCAATACATAGACCATTCCAGAGAGAAAACCATAGTCTGTGCATGCGTTGGACATAATTCTCCAATGATCTACATCTAAGCCAATCTCCTCATTTTATAGATAAGGAAACTCAAAGGACAGAGACTTGAACCCAGGTCCTCTGCTCTCATTTACACAGGGGAGTTGTAAGGATAAGAAAGACAGAGCAAGAATAAGCATGTTAGCTACCTCTTTTCTTCCTTCCCTTTAGTACAAATACTGTCTAAGTAGCTGCTGGGCTTCAGGGGTCCTGAAGGTCCAGTTATTTTGCAATTAACAAGGGTAAAAGGAGGCCTTTATGAAATACTTGCTTAGGGGCTCAGACTTTATAACTAAGCAATTGTTCCTGCCCACTGGGAATGGACTCCAGCTAAATGAGCCTCTCTGTCTGCAGCAGAGATGGCCTTGGGTTTTATGCTACGCTCACAAACACTTTCTCTTCTTCTTTACTCAAATTTTCCTAATCGTGTCTTTTCTCTTGCTCCTGATGGTGAGAGAAGGATTAGCTGAAGGAGCTCTGAATTCTGAATTAGCTGCATCTCTAATCATTGATTTGGGACCAAAAAAACTACCAAGCCTAAGTATAAACATCTGGAAAAGGGTATTAAAAATACTTTCATGCTTGCCTATTTCATAGGGCAGGGCTGGAAGGAATGATTAATGGATTGATCTCTATAAAACTCTAGGTTTGTGTATAGATGGATAGGTAGATAAACATGTATATACATATGTGTCTATAAAGATATAAACACATAAGTATATACAAACTTGGAGACATATGCATATGTGTGGGTGTGGGGAAAGTGAGACAGATAGAGACAGAGACACACGGAAAGAAACGCCCAGAGATAGAGACAGACAGACACAGACAGAGGCAGAGAGACAGAAACTGGCCTCTAAATCATACATAAGGATCCCTGCAAGCCATATATTGACTCAGAAAACTAAATATTAATGTTATCTGTATTCTATTGTATTTTTATTTATTTTATTAAATATTTCCCAATTACACTTTAACCTAGTTCTGCAGCAGTTGGAAGAATTATGGGTATTGTGCCCCTGGTTATGCTTTTGACACCTCTGTACTATAGTATGTTGCCTCTGTGTTATATAAGCACAGTATATGCACATATATGTGTATAAATATATATGTATAAAAAGATAGACAAATAGATATGTACATGTATAAACATAAATAAGTGTATATAATAAACTATCTCCCACAAAGGTTAAGAGGCGCGAAAGAGATAATGTATGTGAAAGTGCTGCCTGAGCAAATCAGAAAGAGTGATGTCAGTGTCAATTGTGATCGTGACCATGACTGATGTCTGAATTCTCTAAGAGATCTGATAAAACCTAGCCACAAGGTCTACACACACAAACAGAACATATCCATAGAGCATGCCAGTAAAAAATCACAAGACAAGCTATTAGCATGTGAAATTATTTGAGCCCCAAATCTATCTTCTTGTTTTACTAATTACCCCCTCCTCTTTGCATGTGTAATTCTGATGTGGGCAATCATTTGGAAAAACTGGGCACAGGGGATTTGGATATTTCTGAGTTCAGATGAAGCAGACTCACATAATTAGAACATTAAGCAGTGTTTTCCAGAAGCAAAAAATTGTGCTTGATTCTCAGTGTCAGACTTGTGAAAGGAAAAGCTTGAATCTATCCAGTGTTTTGAACCTTGACATTTGGGGTGTGGGTAAGAAACGAGAAAACACTTAGGAAAATGCACATCATTCTACCATGAACAGTGTGTGCTAATGATAATGCCCTGTGTTTCTCTAGGGCTTTACATCACTCAAGGCACCTCCATATCCACTATCTCACAGATGTTCTAGAAAGAAAGGCATGGGAACAGTTGACATCCTGGGGCAGGTGGGGATGTCTTGCCCCTCAGCCTCCTAACTCCTTTCTGCCCATTTCATGAGCAAGTTAAAGAAGGACAGAATGTTTCTCATCAGATCCATATGAAGTAAAAACACATTTTCTTTGTGTGTTGTATTGATTGAAGGTATACTTTTTCCAGGTCAAATGAAGCAGGGCATTGAGCAATGATTGAGGAAATGTGACCAGTGTAGAAAGTCAGTCTCAATTATTCAAACCTAAAAAGAATATTTGATTTGACATCAGAGGACTTGTGTTTGAATCCCAGATTTTGCTGATTGCTACTGGTTTGACCATGGCCAAGTTACCCTACCTCTTTGGGCCTCAGTTTCCTCATTCGTAAAATGAGGTGGTGAATTAACCCTGAAGGGCATCAGGTTCCAGATTTGGCTTAAAATGAATACTTGCTCCATTGACAAGGGAGCTAATTTTACCTTTCTATTCCCAATCTTGAATTCAAGTTGGGATGCTTCATCACAGTATATTAATCATATCTTCCAGTTAAAGTCACATTTAAAATTTAATTCGAGGTTTCCAGTTCCATAATCTGGATTTTTATAGAAAGCATTGTTGCCAGGGCTTTGATAAATAGAGGTTGCTTCTAGCACCTGCCAATTAACTTATGCAAGAGTACGTGAGCAGCACATGGATCCCTAGCCTGAGTTGACTACTGAATTGAAGTCTTCATTCATTCACCCAAACATTTATTAACACATATCTTTATTCTTATACATTAAGAACTAGAAGGCACCTCAAGGTCTTCTGATCCTCCACCATCAAACCCAGAACTCATTTAAACTATACCACACTGTGTAAGGAATGCATGCTGCTAGACATACCAAGATAAAGATGACCCAGACCCTGCTTTCAAGGAGCTTACAATCTAATTGGTGAGAGTGGGTGAGATATACACAAACAACTATAGGGGGGAAGGAGAATATCAAATTTCAACGGAGAGGTCCAAGGGAAGATACTATGAAACACTTGAGGAAGGAAGGATGACAACCTGAGATATAGGATCACGGAAGGCTTTAAGGAAGAGGCGACACCTGAATTGAATCTCAAAAGAAGGGAGAGAATTCAACAGACAAGATATAAAGGGAGTATTTTTTAGGAAAGTGGGAACCCTCTAACCCCTTTCATAAACCCTATAACCCTATAGGCAAAGACCTGAAACAGGAGAGGGAGCCCAGGACAAGACTGTGTATAAGGATGAGGATGGAGATGAAGAGTAAGCTAATTGAGTTAGATGTAAAGGCTGGAACAGTGAATATAATGGACAAATTTAACAAGGTAAATTGAAGCCAGATTGTGGAGGATGTCAGGATCAGGAGTTTATGCTTTATTTGGTAATAATAATATTTATGTAATAATAGTTAACATTGATATAATAACAGAACTTTATGAATATCGCCTCATTTGATCCTCATAACAACCCTACTAGGTAGGTGCTATTATTATCCCCATTTTACAGATGTAGAAACTATGGCAGACAGAGGTTAAATGACTTGCCCAGAGTCACGTGACTAAATGTGTGTGTGTCTAAGATAAAATTCAAACTCAGATCTTCTTCGTTCCAAGTCTATAACTCTATCCACCGAACCAGCTAGCTGATGGACAATGGGGAACCCCTACTTTTAGCTTTGTCAGAATGTGCATTAAAAATTTACATGGGTAGCAGTGTGAAGAGGGGGGGTAGCACAGAAGCAAGAAGACTCAGGCAACTCTTATAATAATAGGGTAGTTGGGGAAAGATTAGGTCCTAAACAAACCTGGTTGTAAAGAGAGTTGAAAGGAGGAGACAAATATAAGAAATACTGGGAAGAGAGAATTGACAAGACTTAGCAACCGATTAGATAAGTGATGCCAGGGAGCAGGAAGAGTCAAAACTTTGGGTGGAGATAACTGGGAGGATGGTGGTAACATCACTACCATAGGGGAGATAGGAAGTATCTGGGGAGAAGATGAATTCAGGCTTGGAAACGTTGAGTTTTAAGTACCTGCAAGTCATTTAATATGAAATGCCTGCCCCATCTCCAGAAATTGCTTTGTATTTTTGTTGTTTGTTGCTGTTGTTGTTTAGTTGTTTCAATTATGTCCCGTTCTCCATGACCACATTTGGGGTTTTCTTAGTAAAGATACTAGAGTGGTTTGCTATTTCTTTCTCTAGCTCTTTTTACAGATGAGGAAACTGAGGCAAACAGGGTTAAATTACTTGTCCAGGGTCACAGGAAGAGGAGCCTTCCTGACTCCTGGCCCAGGTGATCTATCCACTGTACCCCCTAGCTGCTTCATATTTACTCTGCATATGTTTTGTATTTATTTACTTAGGTGTGTTTTGTTCACCGAATAGAATGTGATGCACTAGAGAATGTTTCAATTTTTTCTTCCTATCTTCCACATCCAATAGGGTACCTGACACATAAGAAATATTTAGTAAGTGCTTTGTTTTTTTTTTATATTTGATTGATTGATCCAGCCCAATGACTTTAATATAGTAGATATTTAATAAATATTCACTAGATGGAACAGAGTAGGGTGAAACTAAATTCAATCAAGATGATAGTGTGGAGTAGTTAGGTGGGAATACAGGAATGGCACTCTAGGGTAGAGGGAAATATCGAATTGGTAGTCATCTGCATGAAGGGGATAAACGAAGCTTGGAAGTGGATGGGGTCACCAATGGAGAGTATGGAGAGTGACTTTACTGTTCATTGGCAGGAGTCAGTTGTCCCCAGTGGAAACCTGTTCCTAAGGTCCTCCCATATGATTAGCCAGAGCTAAAGGCTAATAACCCATTCATTAACTACATGTTCTACCAAAAAGAGAAATCCGCCCTTTTTTCTGTTCCAATGCCAAAGTACTATTCTTCGATGGAACTGTAAGACTAATTGACTACTTTGGCTTACTTGTTCATCTCATGCCTAACAGAAGATGCCCGTGTGCCTCACCAGTTTTGTGTTTATCACTATAGATCAGCTAGAGGCCAGAGAGATGCCTTGGAAACAGAGGACAAGTGCCCCAAACAAGGGCCGCCGAAAGGAACAGAAGGAGACAATGCTACAAACAACAATGAAAGGACTCCCAGAGACTGTCTGAAGTTGGTGCCCTCCCCATAACTCAAAGCTTGAAGCACACAGGTCACTTAGTGCCATAAAGCCTAGCATTTGAAGCCCTGGGAGGTGGGTGGAAGGAGAGCACCTTTCAGTGGAGAGAGGGTCAGCCTCTCCATCACATTAAAAACAGCTTCCTGGTCGACAATGCTTCCCAGCATCCCTGCTTGTCCTCTGAAGGAAAGACTTGTAAGAGGTGTGGGTTATGTTAACCTCACAAGCCAGCTTACAGCCCCCTTCAGGAGCCCCAGTCACTTCTTAGACCCATTCTTGGGGAGAAGAGAAGCTCCACAGCCATTATTTCAGCATGAGCACCTGCCTCCGAGAGTGCTCAGCTCCTTCAGTACTGTTATTTCGGAGGTTAAACCAAATAAAACCTTCAGGTAGGTGAGTAACTGCCCTGAAATCTCCTTCCCTGACAGGAGCACTAATGCCAAATTAGATTTAGGATTGCAGATGTGAGAAATCTCTGTGGACGTCTTTGCCTGTTCTTTTTTGTTTGTTTGTTTTTCAAGTCATTGCTCATGGTAGACCCTTGGACAATGGCTCCATGGGATCAAGCTCAATGAACGCCCAAATTAATTTAAAAAAAAACCCACAATTAAAGGTTGTGTCTTTAAAAACAAGGCCCCAGCATTTCCCAGCTTTCACAGCTAGTCAACAGAAGAGCAGGGAATAGATGATTGTGTTATGGTATTGTACTTACCTAGTTCAAAAAATGTCCAGTTGAAATCTCACAAGCCGGCAGTGGAGATGAGAATGTTGATATGTGCGATCCTTCATGAGGGATGAGGATGCTGTTGACACACTGTCAGCTATATAACAATGTGTTCCTCGGGCTTCCTAGTGACAAAAGAGTTTGCATATGAGCAAAAGAAGCTAACCCATAAGGCACATTATTTTAGATTGATGAACCAAAGGTAGATGCGTTTTGTCAGCAAGGCAGCATGATGTAGCAGCTAGAGTTCAGAAACTGGAATCAAGAAGGCCTGGGTTCAGATCCTACTTCAGGCACTAGCTATGTGACTATAGACAAGTCATCTGACTTCTCTTGGTCTCTGTTTCCCCATTTGTAAAATGGGGCTAACTACCCAATCAACCTCACAGTGTTGTAAGGATCAGTTGAGAACATGTCATGTGGAACACTTTTCAGACCTTCTAGCACTATATAAAGGTCAGCCATTATCATTATGAATCAATTATTATGAATCGATTCTAAAGAGTCCTATAAAAACCATAATTTACATTTATATAGCATTTTACATAGAGCTGCCATCTCTAAAGCATTTTACTTAGAACATAGCAGATGCTTATAAAGTACCTTCAGGTTTACAAAGTGCTTTACATGTATTATCCCATTTGGGCCTCAGGTAGGCACTACAGAGTGTGTTAGCCTCATTTTCTAGGAAAAGAAATGAAGGCTCACAGAGATGCTGGAATTTGCCCATAGTTACATACTGAGTGTCAGAGATAAGAAGAAGATGACACAAACATTTCTTCATCGCCTGCTATGTACCGTGCACTGTGCTATGTGCTTTATGCATATTATCTCATTTGATCCTCACTATAACCCTGGGAAGCAAGTGCTATTATTATCTCCATTTGACAGATGAGGAAACTGAGGCAAAGAGGGGTTTAATGACTTCCCAGGGTCACACTAATAACTGTTTGAGGCTTGGTTTGAACTCAGGTCTTCCTGACTCTAAGCTCACCACTCTATCCGTCGTGCCACCTAGCTGCCCAAATCAGAGCTATTAGAAACTGTAATAAATCATTCGGAGATCCACTACCTTGAAAACTGAAGAATCTCAACAGTAAGTCCAGGCCCAGTTCATTCAAGGCTACATGAATCCCTATTTCTTTCCCTTAAACTGGGAAAAATAAGAACAGTTACAAGTCATCTTAAACTTCTGCAGTAAGGAGGGGTGTTGCTAGAGAAGACCATAGAACGGAGGCTTACTCAGAGACAAATTAATCATCCAAATTAAAGCTGGCCCATGACTTTGAGCTCCTTCTCCAGTGGATATGACAAATTTATACTTTCTCAAACAATATGGCCCCAGATGACCAATAGTATATATTCATCATCATATATCCAGCTTCTCAGGATTCCAGGGTATGGTCATAGAACAGAAGGAAGCTAAGAGGCCCACTTGGAAAGCAGTCAATCTATCAATTGACAGGCATTTATTAAGCACTTACTATGTGCCAGACACTGGGATCAAATCTGTGACCTTAGCCACAACCCAACCCACTGAGCTTTCAATGAATGGGAGAAGTATGAACTATGTTAGAATGGGGACGAGTTTGGCAGGTTAATCCACCTTTCTGAAAGTAAAGTTCGGAGTGGGACAGATGCTGATATGGCCTGCTCATTTCTACCCCCAAGAAAAGTGGGAAGCAATTAAAAATTGGAACCCTCCAATTTAACAAATTAACAGCATGCTTTCATATAAGGCTCTGAGATATATTGACTATTAGACAATGAACAGAAAAGTAAGTCGGTTGGGACTCCTGACCCACCAGCAACAATCTTGTCCTGTCAAAAGCCATTAGCTTACATAATTCTGGGGCAGAATGGTTGGGAGTGGTGTGAGCAGGAATGTTTTGCTGACTGCTGTCGAAATGGGTAACAGACTTTGCATATTATATCACCATTTTTTGTTGTATTTCACATGCAGTGTTTTTCTGCTTTTGACTTGGAGGTGTGAGAGGGAAGGCTCTAATCATATGGCCTTGTACAGATGCTCCATTTGCATTTCTATTAATCCAGGCCCTCCTGGAGATGCTGGAGCAGAGACACAGCATGCTTTGTGTTTGAACTTGTGAGAACCCATACCCCTGCTTAATAACTTAATACATATGTATAGCCTCCTTCAGACAGCCCACTAGGAGGCAGAAGCAGGGGGAGGTGCACTCCCCACCAGCCCCTACTGCTGGACTCTGTTGAAAATGGGCAAAGGCAGGAAGGAGAACTTTACTCAGCAGAGAGGCCCAAGGTCCAGGATGCTGCCTGGTCCATGGGACTGATTGAGGAAGCCCATTCTGGAGGTATGAGCCTACTGCAATGCCTCTGTACATACATGATACATGTATGACACATATATGCATGCACACACACAACTTATCCAAGGACTCTCGTGGTTACAGCTTAGTCTCCTATGGCATCA
>CM053626.1:305353882-305370853 GCA_028646595.1 Phalanger gymnotis | reverse complement strand
TCTTGGAGGCTTTTGTTGTAGGCTCTTTGACTTTGTTGACTTCTTCTGGCTGTATGTTTTGGTCTTCTTTGTCACCAAAGAAAGATTCCAAAGTCTGAGACTGAATCTGGATGTGTTTTCACTGCCTGGCCATATTGCCAGCCAACTTACTTGACGCTTGAGTTTTTCAGTGCGGTATGACTGCTCGTAGAGTAAAGAGTACTCTGTTCCTAGCTTGAAGGGATGCACTGTTGCTTTCAGATACCAGAACTCCTCCTTCCCCAAGAATCCCCAACCCAGACTGGACTCAAATCTTCAGCAGGCTCTTCACTCCTGCTCTGATCCACCACTTAATTCCTCCCACCAGGTGCGCCTGGGGCCAGAAGCAACTGCAGCTGTAATTCTGTAGCTGCCTCACCTCCACTGCCCCTGGGGTGGTAGCTGAACCTCGAACTCTATCACCCTGTCCCCAGCAGCTTTTCCCACTAACCTTCTCTGTTGTCTTTGGTGTCTGTGGGTTGAGAAGTCTGGTAACTGCTGCAGCTCACTGATTCAGGGTGTCAGGGCCTGCTCCACCCGGCTCCTGGTCTGGTTGGTCCTGCCACCATCCATGCTGGGTTCTACTCTGCTCCCCGCTCCATGTGGGATAGACGTTATCCAGAGACCATCCAGGCTAACCTGGGCTAGAGCCATGCTTCCCTCTGCTATTTTGTGACTTCTGCAGTTCTTTTCTGTTGTCTTTGGTGTTTGTGGGTTGAGAAGTCCGGCAACTGCCACAGCTCACTGATTCAGGGCGCTAGGGCACACTCTGCCCAGCTCCTGTCTGGTTGGTCCACGCAGCTCACGCTGGGCTCTGCTCCGCTCGGCTCCCAGCTCCATGCGCGATAGACCTCAATGAGCGACCATGCAGGCTGTCCTGGGTTGGAGCCCTGCTTCCCTCTGCCACTTTGTGGGTTCTGCAGTTCTAGAATTGGTTCAGAGCCATTTTGTAGGTTTTTCGAGGGACTTGGCAGGGAGCTCATGTTGGTCCCTGCTTTCCAGCCACCATCTTGGCTCCCCAATTCTTCTTTGTATGCCAGGTGTAAGTTGTCTCTCTTTAGGATGATCTTCTGGTACTTTGTACAAGTAAAGTCAAGTGTACAAGTACAGCCTTGATAATCTAACCAACTGTGTTAAGTACAATCCAGGCAGGTAAAGAGCTAATGTCATAAAACCTATTCAGCTGATAAGGAAAATAAGCCCCAGCAGAGAGAAGGAGAATTCTTCAGGAATTGCATGTCCTTCATCTCCCAAAATAATACAAGTTAGTTGATTTGAGTAGCTATCAAGTCATCATGCCATGGTTGAGTCTGGGACCATGGTGAGCCAGAGTAACAGCATAGAATCAGGACCCAAAGGCCATCTGTGCTTCTAGGATGCTTGATAGTACTGCGAAGGTTTGTGGGTAGACAGGTAATTCTAACTTAAAGAGACTATGAAATTCTGGAATAAATGTGTTCCCATAGAAAAGAATACTCTCTACAGGAAGGAAGATAAATGTATCTTCATCCCTCTTCTACCTTTGTGAATCCCTCTCCCATCATGAGTGTTACCTCTCTCTCATCTTTCAACTCTATACTACCCTCATTTTCTTTTTTTTCCTCCTCAATCTAAGGCTCTAGATTGGCCCACAATACTTTGCCTGGTTAGAGAACATTGCCACGAGATCTTTTTACATGTCTATGGTTCACTTCTCTGTATATGCAAATAATAAAAATGTCTTGGCTAAGCTAGGGAAATTGTAGACTACTAAATTAAATTTTGAACATCGGGGCAGGACCAGATTCCAAATCTCTCTATTAGTTTACTGTCCACTCAGCCCTGTGACCACCCTCCATCCAAAAGAAGAAAAGGAAGCACCATTTCACATCTAGTAAACCTCTATGTTGTATTAAACTCACTGTGTGATTGATTAACAATGAAAAACCTCTTTAGAACTGATTCTTCAAAACCCAGCAACTTAGAGATACTGACACCAAGTGTTATCATTGGTGCATTTTCCGTTTGCTACTTCATTTTTTGGAGAGACTGACAGTTTTACAGACTACCTCTCAGAAGTCAGATGCTGCTTTACTTTGCAGAATTTCACCAATGCTACTTACTTGATGCCATGCAGAGTAAAACCTATTTACAGGTGAACGCTTCTTGCTTCAATCCATCATTCTGTTGGCATTTTTTCCTCCAGAGAGTTTAAGGCACCTCCAAATTTTGGCATCTGTTCTGTCCCTGATATCTCCTGTTGTGTTTTCCTTCCTGATCTTTCAGTGTTAGGCAGGCACTTGAGTATTTCATTGGTTGCAGCAAGTCTCAAATTATTTTTAATAAATCAACAAGGGAAGAAATCCTCCTATCGTGACAGTTAATGGGTCACGAATCAATAGGAGACTGACCTAGAAAATTGGACTAGGAGGCTTCTGAGGTTCCTTCTAACATTTAGACTCAATAAAATTGAAGATTGCTTACCCAATCTTCTTTGTAAATTTCCTCTCTACCTATCACTTAGGTGTCCTTCATAGGGTTAAGCCCTAGGGAAAAAAAGTGGCATCTTCATTTCTTCTTCCTTCTCCCCTCCTCCTCCGCACCCAACTTTTGGTACCTCCCTTTTCTCTTTTTCACCTTCCATCACCTGATTAGTGCCTCCAAGCTGCCAGGATCCCCTACCATGGTGCCCCACCCAAACCTGTTACTAATCAACTCTATTGACTTTGGTAGTTCCCTAACATATTCTCCAAGTACCTAGTTCCTCCCCTCCCCTCCGAAGTTGGCACATAGATTTTTGTTAATGGACTCAACCTCTAAGTTAATATCTTCAAGCGACAAATGATATTTAGAAATCATATAAAAATGATGAAGAAATTTCTCTCTCAGTATAAATATGACACTCCTTCCAAAAACAGTATCTATAGATTGGGAATCTGCCTTTTGATCCCCACGCTCTAGATTCAGGCAAATGGTCAATAATGGATGAGAGTAGGTTTGGCACCTCCTAATACATGCCATCTAGGCATTTCAAACTCAACATGTACAAGATGGAACTGATCCCCCTGCCCCAACACACACCACACTGATACCTCCTCCAAATGTCTCTTTTTCTGTTTATCCAGTCATCCAGGTTCACAAACTTGACTTTTCTCTTTCCCTCAGCCTCCATATCCCATCAGTTGTCATGGCCAGTCAATCCTATCCACGGCATCTCTTGTATATCTATCTTTACCTCCTTCTAGCCTTCTAGATGGCTAGAAGGCTTTTTTACTAGCCTTCACCCAGGTCAGGTCCTTATCATCTCTTTACTGGATTATTGCTCTATTTTCGAGCTGGTCTCCTTGCTTCTTCATTCCATCCTCCATATAGAAGCCAGATGGAGATTGCTAGATTATCAATATGACCACATCATATAACCTCTTCTTCAACTCAAAAGACTTCATTAACATAGATATACTTAGCCTGGCATTTAAAGTTCTTCACAATATGCCTTCCATCCTCTTGTCTGACCTTATTTTCCATTATTCCCCTTTATGTCCTATTCATTCCAGTCCAACAGGACTGCTATCTATTTCTTATAGGCAATGGTCTACTTCCCATTGGTGAGTACCACTGGTCTACTTAAAAAAATGGTATACATGCATAAAATATACTCCCTCCTTATCTCCATCTCTAATTGCCCCAATTATGGGCACTTTATCCTTCTTGAATTTACCTTGCAGATACTTAGTATTTGCCTATTTACATTTTGTACACAATTTCCCAAAGAATATCTAGTGTGTTCTCATCTTCCCATTTAATTAATCGTCCCTCTTTCTTATTTATCCAAGCTCTATAGAATGTCCATCTAATTGCATATCATAGTCAGGACAATAGCTGGTCTTCATCCATTAGATTTTCCTCCATTGACAATCATATAATCTTAGATTTAGAGTGAGAAGGGATTTCATGAATCAATTAGTCCAACCCCCTCACCCTCTCCACTTTAGAAATATGCAAAATGAGGACCCAATAAATTAAGGGATGTACCCAAGGTCACACAAGAACTAAGTGGCAGAACCAGAATTTTTATCCACATTCCTTGATTCTAAATCTAACACTCTTTCCATTGTACGAGAGGCAGCACCTAGCACCGTGTTGTTGTTGTTCAGTCATCCAGTCATATCCAACTCGTAGACCATAGCACACCATATCTTCTACCATCTCTCAAAGGCTGAGTTCATGCCCATTGTTTCCATGATACTGTCTGTCCATCTCATCCTCTACCACTCCCTTTTGCTTTTGCCTTCAATATTTCCCAACATCAGGGTCCTTGGGTGAGGCCTTTTGACTGAGAACAAGTTTTCCAGAACAAATCTTTTATTAAGGAGATTTGTTCTGTGAAGTTTGGATTCAGTTAAAGGGCTGCACTTGAGGACACAGAGGGCCACATGTGGTCTTGAGGCCACAGATTCCCCAGCCCTCGTACATAATCATTGTGACATATTGCTATAGCCTCTTTGCCAATGTTTTATTTAACATCTGTGTACCAATGTTCGTGAAGGATATTGATCTAGAGTTTTCTTTCTCTCTTGACTCTCCCTGGTATAGAAAGAATTTGCTAGGCTCTCTCTCTCTCTCTCTCTCTCTCTCTCTCTCTCTCTCTCACTATTTTTGTAGTTTGTGTAATATGGGAATTAATTGCTCTTAATGCTTAAATGCTTAAAAGCATTTATTAAGCACCTATTAGATGCTAAGCAATGGGTATGCAAAGAAAGGTAAAAGAAAAGGTAAAAGGCCTGCGGGAGCTCACGTTTAATGTTCTTCAAATTTTTCGTAGAATTCACTTGTGAGTCCATCAGGTCACCCATAAATTAGAGATATGCTGAACAAATTGTAGTCTACAAATGTGATGGAATGCTATTGGGTTATAAGGAACATAGAATAAAGTGGGTTCAGAGAGACCTAGGAAGACTCATAGGAATTGATTCAGAGTGAATTGACCAGAACAATGAGAATAATTTATATCATAACTTCAAAATTGTAAAAGTGAATAGTTGTGAAGACTCAAGAACTCTGATCTCTGCAATGATCAACCATGATTCCAGGGGACTGACGAAGAAGAATGCCACTTACTTCATGACAGAGAGATGATAGATAAGTATGCACAATGAAAAATTGATTTTTGTACGTAGACAATATGGGAATATACTTTGCTTGACTATGTTTATGTGATCTGAAGGCCCTTCCTTCCTTCCTTCCTTCCTTCCTTCCTTCCTTCCTTCCTTCCTTCCTTCCTTCCTTCCTTCCTCCCTCCCTCCCTTTCTTCCTCCCTCTATTTTTCCTCCCTCCCCTTTTTCCTTCTTTCTTTCCTTCCTTCTTTCCTTCTTTCTTTCTTTCCTTCCTTTCTTTTTTCTTTCTTCATTTTCAGTGGATGGGGAGGTGGCATAGAGAAAAAAAGTGCTTGCTAATGACAAAACTATTTTAAAGGATAATGCAAACTCTTTGAGAGAGTAGGGATCTTCTTATTTTCTTATATTCGTATTCCCATCTGGTACATGGCAAATGTTTAACAAATGTTCTATCTGTCTGCCTATCTATCTATCTATCTATCTATCTATCTATCTATCTATCTATCTATCTAACTATCCATTCTGGATTTCCCTCTAACTCCTTGTACAACCTCAGACAAGTCATTTTCCAGCTTCTGAACATTAGTTTCCTCCTTTGTAAAATGAAGGGATTGGACTATTCATCTCTAAGGCCTTTTCCTTTGGGCTGGGTTTTGGGTCATAGTTAAGATACCAACAGGTGGAGATTAAGAGTGGTGAGAGACAGTGAATTTCTCCTTGTATGTGGATTGTTTTGTCTTTTTTTTTTTTGCAGGGGGGAGGGCAGGGCAATTACGGTTAAGTGACTTGCCCAAGGTCACACCGCTAGTAAGTGTGTCAAGTGTCTGAGGCTGGATTTGAACTTAGGTCCTCCTGACTTTGCTCACTGTGCCACCTAGCTGCCCGTATGTGGATTTTGAAAAAAGGAATGCCTCACATTGTGGGCTGACTCACTGAAAAAACAAATGACAGTTGCCCAGAGCTTTAAAGTTTGCAAAGCACTTCGTATACAGTCTCATTTTAGCCATTCAACAGCTCTGTGTCTCTTGGAAGTCCCATGACCCTTAGTTGGTTCTGTTTTAAACAGGCTGGGCAGTATTATAGCCACAATAATATTCTGCAGGGATGGTCCTGTGGCCAGGACCTCCGTGTCTCCATGGGGACCCTGAGTGTGTCAGACATGCACTTGGTGCACTGTGCATTATTCCCTACTCACTATGTAATGGTAATGTTTTCCTCTTGTCAGGAGAGTGTTGTCTCACGAACAATTTAAGTACCAGAAACCTCAGATCTGTGACTCTCTCATTGCAAATGCTCCCAAGCCTCTTGTCTGATTAAAGGTACCTATCACTGAACATATTTCATTTACAGCATAATTCTCAGGTTACCAAGGTAACATGCAGGTTAATCAGTTACACTGTATTCTCCTTAATTAAGGGAATATACTTCAGTCCCCACTTTAGCTGCTGAAGAGCATGTCTTTTCTGTCTTTCATCTTTCTTTCATCAGTCAATGTCTTGTACAGAAAAAAAGTACTGGGTGTGGGGCTGATTCTAAGCCTTGGGTTCAAGTTATTTTGTCTTGCATATTAGCTGTGCAGCCTTGGACAAATTCCCTAACCTCTCTGAGCTGTACATCTTTAAAATGATTATAATAATATTTGCACAAAATGGCAGATAGGAGAGGTAAGGTATGTAAAATATTTTGTAACTCAAAGGAGTTTCATAAGCACCAAGCATTATAATTAATGCACAGAATACTTTTTCTATGGGAATATTCTACATAAATGTAAGTGAATATAACAGAATGATATGTCTGGGCTTGGGAGTGAGTTTCAAATCCTGCATTTATTGGCCATGTGACCCTGCACAAATTATCAATCCTTTCTGGCGTCTATGTATGTAAAATGAATAATAGGATCATAAGTTTAGAACTGGAAGGGATCTTAGAAGTAGCAGCTACTTAACAGCTGAGGAAACTGAGGCACAGAAAAATTAAATGACCTGCTGATTGTTATATAATTAGTGGGTCCAATTTGAACCTAGATCACCCTATTTCCAAGTGTAGTGCCTTACCCATCATGCAATGGTATGGTAATATTTCTACCAAATGGCTCACCTGGGTGTTCTATAGATCATATCAATCAACAAGAACTTTCTAGATGCTTTTTATGTACCAAGAACTGTGCTGAGCACTGAGAATGCAAAGAAAAAGCCAAAATAGTGCCTGACCTCAAGTAGCCTGTATTCTAATTGGATAGATAAAATGTATGCATCAGAACATACAAGACACATACAGAGTTAAATGTAAGGTGACCTTAGAAGGGAAGACAGGAGCAGAAGATGAGACCTGGAAAGGCATCCTACAGAGATTGATTCTTTAGAGAAGTCTTAATGGGAGCCAAGCCTCCTAAGAAGGGAAGGGGAAGATGAACATTCTAGGCATGAGTGACAGCCAGAGCAAGGGCTTAGAGACGGCAGGTAGAATGTTCCAAAGGCTTTGGAAACTTTAAAGCATTATTATGATTATGTGTATATAGCTTTATGGGCATTACTAAATTATACCAAGGGTGTTTCTCTATCTGCTACAAGTAAATAGTGCCACCCCACTGCCTGGACATGTTTGTGGAAATTTCAGGGAGATTTTGAGGTGACAAAAGTGGAAACTCACATAGAAAGGTAGAATCTAGCTCCTGCCTGTGTTTTCTTCTTGGTGCTCTAAGCATTCTGTGTGCAACAATCAGTCAGTCAACTAGCATTTGTTAACCACTTACTGTGTACCAGAGAATGTTTACATTATCAATGGAAACAAAGATTAATTCAGCATTCGCAATATTCCAGGCAAGACACTAAATGCTGGAGACACAAAGAAAAGCAAAAAGCACAGTCCCTGCCCTCGAGGAGCTCACATTCTAATGGAAGAGACAACATGCAAATAATTAGGTGCATACAAGATACAGACAGCGTGGACAGGAAGTAAAGGCAACTTTGTACAGGTCAACTCAGCTCATGACAGCAAATATTCGTGAAGTAATTCTAACGGGCAAGGCAGTAGAGCAAGGGCTAGAGAGAACTGAGACATAATCAGTAGAATGCTAGACCCAGTCAGCAAGATGTGGGTTCAATTCTTACCCTTAATACCTGCTAACCACGCATCCAGAAAAGGCCACTTCATTTCTCCAAGACTCAGTTCCTTTACCTTTAAAATGCATTTGTCCTTAGCTTTCTTTCGCTCACTGACCCAGAGCCCATCTCCCTCAGGGAATAATTTTTCCATTTTGTTACTTGACTTCTTAAATGGGGCAGACCTTGATTCTATGTAGAAGTTAGCAGACAAAACAAAAGGCATTCCTAAGGAATTGAGAGAAGAGGTTCCTTTATCAAGATTATTTTGTTTTTCATAGGAACCAAACAGATATAGGCTATAAGAGGACCAGGGGAAGTCAGAATTCCTAAGACAAAGTTGAATTTCATGAACCAGAACATGTACAGGTAGATAGGCAAAAAGGAAATCTGATGCCTGTATGCATCAAGAATGAAACTACTTTTGCATCTGTCACCAATAGATGTTGTGCTTAGTTATTAAGTCTTTGTTGCTGTTGTTGAGTTATACAATAATGTTGTCCTGAGTGTGGAAACCATTTTGTTTAAATTCAAGGTGAAGACAAATTCAAGACTGCTGCTCAACAGATGTACTCCTATGAGCTCTAGGTTTTTCTCCTTACTTGTTTGGGGTAGGGAGGTTGCTGCTGTTGATTTATCCCTAAACCACCACTGGGGCACCATGCCTTAGTTGTTTCTTTAGTCCATTCCTGAGGCCCCTTTCCTCCCTCAATGAGTTTTTCCCAGAACCTCCATTTTGGGGAAGGTCCAAGACTAATCATCTCTCAGTCTCTAGACTTTTCCATCATGCCCCTAACTGTGCACCTTTCTGTCTTTCACAGCTCCCCTTACATGTGTTAACTCCTCCCATTAGAATATCAGCTACTTGAGGGTAGGAACTATTTTAATTTTTTTGCTAATATTTATATCCCCAGGGCTTAGCACTGTACTTGGCACACAGTAAGTTTTTAATCAATGCTTACTGACTGACATTATGTGTGTATCTGCATCTGGCTCTATTCCTTGATATCCCCACTTTGAATGCGATACACCAAAGAAAATGTTTGGACACTTCCTGCAATGAAAGTGGTTGCCATTTTATGTTGAGGTGGTGGCTGCCAAAAGAGAATAATGAGCAAATAAGGACTGTGAGATTTTCCCCTCAATCCATTTGCCAAAAATCACCTTAAAATTTAGCTGGAGTTAAGGCAAGTTTGAAGGAGGGCTTTTTCTATTATTTAGAACCTAAATGGCACCTCTCTATAATAGCCATTATCAGCCAAGGCCCTGCTATGAATCTGGGAATTTTACAGATCCTTCAAATCTTTGGCTGAAGATTTGAATCTGGGTTTTTTTTTCTCTTTGTAGCAGCTACCCCTCCCTTTCCAACATTGGTTGCGTAATACTCGTGGGGAGCAAACAATGGCACCCAATGCTCACAATGGACACTCCAGGTTGATGACTCTGCTAAGCAGACTTTAGCTGTTCTCTACACAAGGAGCCTTAGCCAGATGTAATCTATGCAACTTTTTTCATGTCCTAAGAACCAGCATTTAATCTCTGTTTAGCTGAAATTTAGTTAGCAGTGTTGACACCTCTGCATTCTAACACTGGGATTCCTTTGTGGGATCCAATTCCTTTCACTCAACTTAATATCCCATCTTGGTCTCTAAGGGACAATAATTGAGTTTAGGCTAGTTTTAAATAGCGATAAGGATGGGGCACACAGATGGGTATTTCATTGATTAACACTAACCCTGGCCTAAGGCCCCAGTGTCAGGCATTAGATTAGGACATTACCGAGAGAATGACAGAGTTTTGGTACTTTATTCCTTCTCAATAACATTCTTTCACATATTAAGTTTATCCCCCCCCAGGTAGCTACTTTATCATGCAGAAGGCTTTAATCCACTGATGCGACTGGATCTGCTCTCACTTTGATGCCGCCTCTGTTTACAAGAGTAATGCGGCCTGTGTAAGACAAAGTACTCGTGACAAGGACAACTGAATAAGGCTTTTAGATAGATGAACAGCGATCTGACCAAAACACACACACACACACACACACGCGCGCGCGCGCGCGCACACGTATACAACACAACAAAACAAGATGAAAACCAAATTGGACACAGAAAATAAAAATTAAAAAAAGAACCTAAAAAATGTTGACAAAACCCTCCCTCTCTGCCAACCTTTTCCAACAAAACTGAGGTTTTTCTAAATGAAGCAACAGTGTTAGCATCCTGAAGAGAACAGCCAGGAGGCTTTCATCCAGAAGGTCCAGATTGGCTGATCTTCTTGTCCTGTCACTTTATCTCTTTTTTATCACCTCTGACCTTCCTTTCAGGACCTCCTCAAGGCACTGGGAAAGCAAAGCCCTTGTGAGATTCTCTTAGAAGGTGGATTGTTGGTATCCCTTCTGCTGGATTTAGGCAGCTGCTGGAATCAGTGACAAGGTTGCCTGCAGATTTGGGATCCTGGCTGGGAAAGAGATTATGGGTCAGTCCCCAGTGCTGGGACACAAAAGATTCAAGCAGTTCAGGATTTTAGGGATATCCGAAAAAGATTTCATGAAATTTGTAAAGATCTAACAGTGTGTTGCAGGTTTCATGTGGCCTAAACAGCTTACAGCAAGTAAACTTCCAGGTAATTGGCAAGTAGGGCTTTATTTTTCATGGTGAGGCTGTTTTCCTGAGTTGGAACATTCATAGAGTGGTTGAATGCCACCAAACCAAGAGAGGGAGGGCTAAAATAGGTGTCTTTGGCTGTTTAGAAAGCAGCACTATCAAAGGAGATTCTCAGTTCAGAGGATTCTTTGACTGAAAATTTAAAGGTTTAATTATATCATTACTCTGGAAAATTCAATTTGATTCAATCCAACAAGCATTTATTAAGCAGCAACTATATCCAGGCCTTGGAGATGCAAAGACAAAAATAAAACAGTTCTGGTCCTCAAGGAGATTGATTTCTACTGGGGGTATGTGCACAGACATGACCACAAATGGATATGAAATGTATCTGTATGATCACATACAAATATGAAATAATCAACACAGGGTTGAGATGACCAAAGTCATGCCTCTCTCTTAGGAAGAGAATCAGATGATGGGTTAACCATGGTAGAAAGTCTGTAACCCACTTTTAATTTTAAGTTGGCACATAGAAACCCTTTGTAAGCCATGCCTGTGTTTCAAGGAAGCCACCTACCCAACAATTAAGTGCCTTTTCTTTGGGCTGGGGAATTCCCTTTGTTGCTATCTTGCCTTTCTCTAAGATCCTGAATGAAGAGAATTCTTTGTTTATAACAGAGTTTTATATGTGCTTTTAAAAATCAAAAGAATCCAAAATATAGTGTCTTTGTGAAAGAAAACCTACTTTTATGATTGCCTGATCATTCTGGAAATCTCCATTTTTGGTGGAGGTGACGTCTAGATATGTGATTTCATTGGTGTCGAGAACTTCTGGGAATGGGAAAGTCATTCACAGAATCATAGAATCTGAGTTTTGGAGCGTACCTGAGAAGCGGCCCTCCAGACCCTGCTTGAAACCCTCTAAGGAAGGGGAATCCACCATGCCTGGATTCCACTTTTGGATAGCTCTAGGTGTTGGAAAAATTTTTCTGAGATAAAGTCTAAATTGGTGCAACTTCTACCCATTCTTCCTGATTCTGCCTTCGGATTTAAGTACAATAAATCTCATCCTTCCTCCATATGACAATCCTTCAAATACACATCACCTATCAAGTCACCTTTGGTCTTTTCTTTTCCTGGCTAAATATGCCCAGTTCCTTCAACCGATCCTTATATGAAATGTGTTGAAGGCCTTTTACCATGCTCATTGCTCTCTGGATACTTATCAATGTAACCAGCTTATTGACATCTTTCTGAAACCATGGCACTGAGGGTTAAAGACCATTCAGAAGAGGTCTGATGAGGACAGATTACAGGGGGAGCATCATTTCTCTATTTCTAGAAGTTCTGCCTTTCTTAATGCAGCCCAAGATATGGAAGTAGCATTTTTTTGTCTGCCACATCCCACTGCTGTCTCTTAGTAAGCCTGTAACCCCTAACAACATCCAGATCTTTTTTGGAACAATAGTCCTCTCTCTAAGCCTCTCCCCATCCTATGTTTGTGAAACTGATTTTTTCCTACTCGAGTGCCAGACTTTACATTTATCCCTACTGAATAATATCTTATTGGAATTTGCCCAATGCAAGGCTGTCAGTATACTTTTGGATCTTGATTCTGTAATTCCTGTCATCCCATAGGTTAGCTATATTTGCCAGTTTTCTGTCATCTGCAGTGTTATCTATGCCTTTATCCACATCATTGATGAAGATGTTAACCAGTACAAGGCAAAGCATAGATCCCTGGGGTGCTCTATGGGAGACCTCTTGGCATTTTGACATTGAATAATTAACAACAACTATTTCAGTCTGGCCATTGGGATATTTCTTAATCTATTTGATTGTATTATCAACTAATTCATATTATATTACCATCTAATCCATATCTCTCAGTTTGCATTAAAGTAGTACGAGATATTTATAAAAACCTTGAAAAAACTATTCCTCTATAAATATAGAGCAGCAAGTTGTCTGTAACATATAATTTTAGAGTTTCCTGGAGAAACTTCCCATAAAAATAATCTTAAAGATTATTTGCTGAAATCATTGAGAAGAGAGAATAAAATATGTTTATCTTAGCTCTCCTTCTGCCCCCATCATTAAAAAGCATTTACTATAAATCCATAGTGTATGTGGCCCTGTTCAAAGCATCCTATTTGTTCCAGCTAATATAACTTGAAATGAAGACAATAAATAAATCATCCCCCACCAATGGAATGTTCTCCATGCTCAGTCTCTGTCCCTTTTCAGCAATTACACATGACACAGAGTATACACTGCTGGGAGAATGGAGCATCTTGGGCAGGTTGTGGGCATGGAGCCAAAGGGCAAGGACTTTGGCACTGGCCCAATGCCATCACTGTAGTAAAGGTCAGACCCTAAGTGTGTACATATGCTGGCGGGTACCCAAACAACATTGCTGCCAAAAAGGGCAGGCCCTGAGCGTATGGTTATTTTCTAAAGCAGGATCATTAATGTCAACAGGACTGGCATTACTCAGGGTCTTGGATATACCACTTTGATGGCATAGCATAGGGTCCTCCTTTATACCAAGCAAACCTTTGCAGCCCTCATGAAAATCTTGGCTTGGTCAAAAATTTACAAACTGTCTATTTGTTCTAATGGCAATAAGGTATGGCCTAGCCTCCATAACTGTAACATCTTAGACCATGAAAGCTGGATAGAACCTTAGAGATTGACAATTTCCACACCCTCATTTTATAGCTAAGGCAACAGAGGTACAGAAACAATCATGGAATCATAAACTCACAGTGTCAGACAGAAGTTTAGAGATCATCTAATGGGGCTGACCCTCATCTCCATTTTATAGCTGAAAGAAACTGAGATTTGAAAAGGAAAAGTAATTTGTCTAATTCAATTGAACAAATAAATAATGAGTACCTACTGTATACCAGGCATTATGCTGGACTATTGAAGATTCAGCATTAAAAATAAAACACAGTAGTCCCTGCCTTCAAGAAGTTCATATTCTACTAGGATGGACACAGATCAGTAAATGCAAGGCAATTTGAGGAAGGAGAAGGGAGTAATGGGGAGGGGGTGGGAATTGGGGAAGGATTTACAAGGAGGATGAAAATGCTGAAAGGTAGAGATGAGGAGGGAATGAACTTCGGCTATTTGGCCAGCTTAGGAGAATGTGAAGGGGCCGAGAGTAGGGAGGGCATGAAACAGCAAGCTAGGAAACAGCTAGCAGCCTACTTTGGTTGGAATGTTGAGTGGGGGAAGGAATATGATGTGAAATAAGGCTGGAAAGGCAGGTTTTAGCTCAACCATAGAAAGTGAGTCTTCAAACGTCAAGTTGAGGAGAAGGTATTTTTATCCTAGCAGCAGTAGGGAAAAGAAGATTTTTAAGGAATGGAGTGACAGGGTGAGCCTTTTGCTTTAGGAAGATTAGTTTGATAGCAATTTGGAGAGTGGACTGGAATGGGGAGAGGCCATGCAGCTAGTGAATGGCATCGTTGGGACAGAGCCTTCGTCTCCTGATGCCTACTCAGCCTTTCTTTCCACTGCATCACATTGCCTGTCCAGTTTTGCCAACAATGGTTAAAGCACTGGAGTCCTCAAGCGAGATGTGAGTGCAGAAGGCAATTGGCTACATCACTGAATTTCTCTCTCTCTCTCTCTCTCTCTCTCTCTCTTCTCTCTCTCTGTCTCTCTCTGTCTCTCTCTGTCTCTCTCTGTCTCTCTCTGTCTCTGTCTCTCTCCCCCCCTCCCTTTCCCTCTCTCTCTTTCTCTTTCTCCCTCTCTCTTTTGTATTTGGCATTGCAAAGGAAATTTGTATATATCACATGAATGCATTATGTAAAACAACTTGGTGTGATGAACTTAGAGTCAGAAGAGGCTCCAGTTCCAATGGAGACAGGGTGGTACAGTGGATAGAGTATGCAAAATCTGGAGGAAGAGCAGCCAGCTTTGAATCTCAGATTTGCTCCTTACTACCTGATAATACCCAGGTTTGCTACAATTCTCAAATATTATAATACATATAGAGTACTTTATAAACCTTAAACCATTATATTAATATTATTATTATCACCACACACTTATAATTGCACTTTTGATTACACATCAGGGGTGTTTTAGAGCCAGCTTGACCCAGCTCGTAAAAGCAGATCATTGTATTTTCAGGGGATGTATTTACACTGCAGAAATCAGCAACCAATACAAATTGGGGCTTGATTTATTGCTTTGTTGATTGCCTGGACTTAAGTGATTGAGAAAAAATTAATAGTGCAGATTGAGAAGAGAAAAAGAATTTTACATGATAACTTTATTATATACTTAAAAGGAATAGTAATACTTGTACTTTCATGTACAATCATCTTTATTTTACTATACAGGGTGTCCCTAAAATCTGGACACATAGGAAAATGCATATTTTGAAATATTTGGAATATTAACAGACCTTAGCCCCCCTGACTTCTTTTTCTAGGGTATGCTAAAGGAGAAGGTGTACTTGATGAAAAACACAGATGCAACACACTTGATTGAATGTATAAAGAGTGAATGTGCTAAATTTGACAGCAACGTGGAGTTATTGCATGGAGTTGATGTGAATCTTGCAAAACGCATCAACCTTTGCATCACAAATGGTGGAAATCATATTGAAGGCATTATTTGTTAATATTACAATTAAATAAAATGTTGAAAATTTCATTCATTTCATTTCTTAAAAACATGCATTTTTGCCTATGTGTCGAGACTTTAGGGACACCTTGTATTATAGAAATGCTTGTTTCATCCCAGAAATTAAAAATAGAAAAAGAAAATGTGTCTGTGTATACATTCCTATCCACCCCCGCCATGTGAGAGCCAATTATTAAACATTTACTAGCATAATTCTCCAAATATCCTATCTTTCCAAGTCTTCTGCTTGTCTTCTTGGTTTTTACTGCTAAACTGCTTGCAAAACCTTGGGTTGTGAAAGATAGACTTTGGGTAGGGGGACAGAGCTGTGGCCAGCTTCTTGAACAATCCCCCAATTTTCTTTCCTCTCATGGGTAGAAATTGTGGAGAAGAGATTTAGACTAAATGTTAGGAAATATCTCCTAAGAATGGGAGCTATTCTAGAATGTAATAGACTGCTCAAGAGGCAGTGAGTTCCCCCTCATTGGAGGTGTTTAAGCAAGGACTGAATGACGCTTGTCAATGATGTTGTAGTGGAATTTCTCTGGGGATGTGGGTAGGTCCAGATAGTCTTCATCAAGTCACATCAGATGACTTCCTGCTATGTAGACCTGTCGTTAGAACCACAAACCCTGGGGCCTATGGATAGATTTCAGGGAGTTGGTGATTTTGCATGGGAAAAAGTACATCTTTATTTTTCATTAATCTCAAACAGAAATTTAACATTTCCTTCAATTATGAATGTAAATAGTCAACTTTATTCTAACAAGGCATCCATAGGTTTCACCAAACTGACAAAAGAGTCCATTTTACAAAAGGGTTAAGAACTATCTTAAAAATGCAGCTTCGAGTGGCCTGAAATTCTGCTGCCAGCAGGCAATGATCACTGCTAGACTGGAAGATCCTTGAGGGTAGAGATCGTCTCGAGCAAGCTTTGTATCTCTCTCAGTCCTGGCAGAACATTCTGTGCCCAGGAAGTACTTAGCAAATGTCCTTGCATCATGCTGAATTGCATCATTTTATATCACAAAAATAGCTGCTATAAATATCTTTCAAAGTATATTAACCAACAGATTATTTATTTCTAAGCTATTATTTCTTTAATATTTGAAAATCTCCCTAAAAGTCAGCGAAGTGCTGCAGTAGATAGAGCACTGGGCCTGGAGTCGGGAAAAGCTGAGTTCAAATCCAGCCTCCAACACTTACCAGCTGTGTGATCCTGGGAAAGTCACTTTATCCTGTTTGCCTCAGTTTCCTCATTTGTCAAATGAACTACAGAAGGAAATGCCGCTCTAATATCTTTGCTAAGAAAATCCCAAATGGTGTCACAAAGAGTCAGACATGCCTGAAAAACGATAGAACAAGATCTCCCTAAGCAGGTATAGGCCCAGTTTACTTGTTTAATAACAGGTATGTTGAAGGTGCAGACAGGTAAAAGAAAGACTGGGAGGTTTCATTCCTTCATTCATCTATCCACCATCTATCTATCTATCTATCTATCTATCT
>CM053626.1:305312867-305353382 GCA_028646595.1 Phalanger gymnotis | reverse complement strand
CTGTCTGTCTGTCTGTCTGTCTACCTATCAGTTTATTTCTTTTCCCATTTATCTGTCTATATAGGCCAATAAACTGGATCTGAGGCACGCTACCATATCCGGTGTTTGACTTTCTAGCTAGTACCCTCCTTCTTTTGAAATGTTTCAGGGAAACCCTAAACCACATCATTCTCACACCCACAAGTACAATAAGCAAGAGTGTTATGGCCTTTAGCTTCTCATTCATCTTTCCTCATCACTTCCATCATCTTGAAGATTGGCTTGCATTATTTTCCTACATGTTTGACCTTAGCCAACAAAAGCTAGGGAAATCAATTAAAGGGGTTGCTGTGGGTGGACTTCAATCTCCATTCTTCAATCCTGCCTTACCATGGGGCTCCCAAAAGCCTCCACATTGCCACAATATCCCATGAGGCTCATAGCTGACATGCTTCTGAAATTAAATAAGGGGGACACTGAAATATAGTCCTTTACAAAACAAAACAAAAAAACCCAAAACAATTCATCCCTTTGGTCCATTCAATTCCCCACCTAAGCAACTGCTTTCATGTAGTTTAAGTCCTGAATGAAAGCTAGATTATAATGAGGCAGAAATCTGATGTGCAAAATGCGCCAGTTGGCTTAAATTCCTACTTTTGAGTGGTAGGGGGAAAATAATAATTCACCAGTCCCGTGGCCAGCCGATGTAGTCTGTTGCATTCTCTGATGGAAAAGTAAAAGTTTGTCCAAGTTTTGCTCCCTCTGCCATTAACAGATGGCATACAGATGTAAGCATAAGCTGCGCCTCTCAGGCCACAAGCAAAGGGTGAGAGATGCTCCCCTGTGGACACCCTTAAAGGCCATAAGCTGGAGGAGGACAAATGAAAAGCCCAGGGCCGGTGTTAATTACGCAGAAACCACACAGAAAGTGCTGGCTGTTACAGAGTTGAGAGGTGGGGCATCCCTCCTTCCCCAGATAAAAGGGCTGATATGAAAACATTTTGCTGGGGACAATGAAGCGGAGATTAGCATAATCTTCCTCAGTACTCTCTGTAAGCTATCCATGAGTGAGCTGCTTTTCTTCCCTTTTTTTGTCTTCTTCTCTCATTCCTTTGGCTCTAATGTCTGGATTTAAGGAAAGGGATTGTCAGAAGGGGCTTTGTCCTTGAAGCCTGACAGTTGTGTTTTTCCCGCCTTCAAATGATCATCCCCATTGCTTGTATACTCCTCTTTACTAAACAGACAATGAGAAGGAAAAAAAAATGAAGTGTGCGTTCATTGATAGAACCATTCTGACCTGTTATTTTTAATCCAGACTCATTGGTTCGTGTGTGCGCGCTTGTGTGTGTGTGTATGTGTGTGTGTGTACCCACAAATATGTTTCTCCCTCTTCTTCTCTCACTGCTGCTTAAATAGGGAGACATTTCTTTAATTTGATTCTAAGGGAAATGTCAAAGAAGAAGCCCAAATATTTGGAGGTTTATGGGTCTTTTAAGGGGAAAAAAAATTAGAAATTGTAATGTATTCTTTCCCCTGCACCTAGATCTTTTACACCGCTGTACTCACCATCGGCACATTAAAATCATTGAGTCCTATGTATGACCATTTTAAAAGCCCCGATTTTTTTTCCTGAACTTTAACCACTTGCAACAAGGCAGGTTTTAATGGGGTTCTCTCCAGGGCTGGTTCAGTGGCTAATTCTCTGGCCTGTTGGTCACTTTGATCCTGAGTGCCCTGTTTTAAGTCTTGCTAGGACTGGTTAAGCCAGCGCTCTGTCCCCGCCAGGCGAACTCGAGGGGTTCTGGAAGTCAGGAGGCACCATTCTCCCAGATCAAAATGAGGGAAAAAAATAGGGCCGAGGTCAGGGAACTCAAGAGAGCCCCGGAAGCTCTTCAGTTGTACAGCTGGAGATGGTCTCTTATGTATTTGAGAATTCGTCATTAGGATTCTGACAAAGGCAGTGTAGGATGGGATGGCTGCAGGGCAGGCTCTTTGAAACATCTTCCTGATAAAAAACCCCAACTTCTGGCTGGCTTGACAGGAGACAAGGCAAGTACAAGGGGAGCATTAAAAAACAGCTTAAGTCTATTGATGACCCAGGAAGGGTTGGCATGGAAGAGGAGAGGATTGGAGTGAAAACTTCAAAGTTCACAAGTGGGGCCAAATAGTTTTGTGGAAAGGGAGGAGAGGGAGTAGCCCATGATTTTTGGAGGATTGGAAGTTCCACCATTAGGGAGTACGGTTCAAAGAACACTGAATGACCTGGGCTCAAAACTTAGCTGTGCCACTCACAAGTTGTAGAACCTTGGGCAAATTGCCTTACTTCTTTGGGCCTCTGTTTCCTCATGTGCAAAATGAAGACCAGCAAAATGAGCTCCAAGTGAGCCTTTCCAGCTTGAGATCCTATGGCCCAATAGACTTTGAGCCACGCGACACATGAACAAGTCCAAGGTTCCATGCCTGGCTCTCTCATGCTCTCCCTGCGGTCTTTAAATTGTTCTGTTGGCCGGGTACAGTATCTTATGAATAAATGGACCAAGGTTGTGGGTAAACTCTGCCTTTAACCTCTTGGTTGTCTCTAGTGAATCTTTTTTTGGAATTCAAACTAATGGAGCACTCTTGTTTCCACAGATATGACATTCTTCTTCCATTTGAGTAACTCTTTCTATTTCGAGGTAGAGTACAGGAATGACTGGGGATCCTTTGAAATGGTAGCAGGGAAAATTAGTTTGGGTCCAATAGTTCAGGCTTAGAAGATGGTTATAGAATGACCATTTTCAATAGAATGCAAACTCATTGAGGTCAGACTCTTGTCATATTTTTGTCTGTATTCAGGCATCTTGCACACTACCCAATTAATTGGTTGATTAATACCTGATTAATAGAATCAAGTTGAACTCCATGTTTCATGATACTACTATTTCAGTGTGAGACTGAGGGCCAATGAGGGCCAACGGCTAAATCAAATCTCTGAACTGTAATAATCGCCAGGATTATCTGGATGTTTCTCGAGGAAGTTCACAGGTTCGTGGTATCATAGATTTAAAGCTTGAAGAAAGCTTAGCTGTCATTTGGTGTAACTCAACCTCCCTCACTTTACAACGAGAAGCCTGAGGCTCAGACAGCCTAAATGACTTGGCAAAGGTCATAATGAGTAAATGGCAGGGTCAGGATTTGAACTCAAGTCCTCTGGTTCTAACCTTCCAAGTTCTTCGAATGTGCCTCAAATTGATCTTATTTAAGCAAAGTCTTGTAATATCCTTATTATCTTTGACCTAGGCTTCTATAAATGTAAGAGATTGCCCACGCATGCTTTAAATGGCGTTTTTCTTTGTATTGCTGTAGTCACTGTTCATTCTGCTTTCTTCACTTGGCATCTCCTCATAGTCATCATTTCTTTTTTGTTTTTGTTGTTCAGTTATGTCCAACTCTTCAGGACCCCACTTGAGCTTTTCTTGGCAAAGATACTGGAATGGTTTGCAATTTCCTTCTCCAGATCATTTGACAGATGAGGAAACTGAGGCAAGTGAAGTTCAGTGACATGCCCAGGGTCATACAACTAGTAAATTTCTGAGGTGGGATTTGAACTCAGGAAGATGGGTTGTCTTGACTCCAGGATGAGTGCTCTATTCGCTGTGCCACTAGCTGCACATTCACTATTTCTTACTACTTCTTAAAGGGATCTTGGCTTTTCCTGGTTATCAGTGAAATAGATATGAACATATTTGGCTCTAAAAAATATTGGGACAGGTTTATATAGGATGGCAACCCTTGAGCCTAAGTCCCTGTGGAACCTTTGAGAGGAAGCTTTGTAAATTTATAGAAACAACAAATAAAAGATGATTCTTTCCCCCTTTACCTTACCTTGCTTTTTCTTTTTCTGTAATATTGTCCCTTAGTACTGAGGAAGCATCATGGACAGGAGTTCTGATGGATGCATGGTGCTGGTGCCAGCTTAAACCCAAGAGAGCTGATTGTTAAATTTTCAGTGTGATTACTTATTTATACCTTGGAAGTCAGCAAATGCTATAAACCAGATCTTGATTTATTGGGTTTTTTTTTTATTTTCAAGACTTAAGGAAGTGATGGAGAAGATGTGTTGATTAAATTTAAAAGTGTGTCATGAAATATTTTGGGGGGAGAGAGAGACAGTTGTCAAGCATTAATCAGCACTGAGCATAGGACAGTAGAGAGAGAACTAAATTTGGAATTAGAGAAAGAGTTAAAATATTTTACCTTTAAGATTTTAACCAACTATTTCATGTCTCCGGGCTCAGTTTCTTCATTTGTAAAATGAGGCTGCTACATCATCTTTAAGGTCCCTCTGAGCCTTAAGCCTTAGGATTATATGAATAGATGTTAGTGCTAGATTTTCTTCAGTCAATAGGTCATCAAACAAGCATTGAGCAGTAGATAGGCAAACTATGGGGGATATGAAAATGATGTCATGGTGATGGTTGCTATCCTTAAATATTATAGACTCCCAATGATGAGTAAGACATACATGAATCAGCCAATTTGCACCTACTATGCGCCAGGCACTATGCTAAGTGCTGCAGATACAAAAAGAGGCAAAAGACAGTCCCTGCCCTCAGGGAGCTTAAAATATAATGGGGAAGACAACATGCAAACAAATATATACAAAGCAAGTCCTATTTACAAGCTAAATAGGAAATAATTAACAGAGGGAAGGAGGGCAGATATATGGTATAGTAGATTGAGCTGCTGGACCTGGAATTAGAAAGACCTGAGTTCAAATTTTACCTCAGACACTTATTAGCTGTGTGACTCTGGGCAAGTCACTTAACCCTGTTTGCCTTAGTTTCCTCATCTGTAAAATGAGTTGGAGAAGGAAATAGTAAACCACTCCAGTATCTTAGCCAAGAAAACTCAAATGGCATCACAAAGAGTCAGACGCAACTGAAACGACTGAACAACAATAAACAGAAGGAAGCCGCTGGAATTAAGAGGGTTTAGGGGAGGCTTCTTGTAGAAGATGGGATTTTAGTTGGGACTTGAAGAAAGTCAGGAAGGTGAGTAGTTGTAGGGGAGGAGAGAAAGTGTTTTAGGCATTAGGGAAAGCCAAAGAGACTGTGATATATATACACATAAAGTAAAATAACAATGTAGACAATATATGGGTAAGTTTAGTGGTATGCAAATAAAATGTTTTAGGATTTCAGAGGAGAGCTCACTTTTATCTAGAGTTGTCAGAGAAAGCTTCATGAAGGATACAAGATGTAAGCTGGCCTTGAAGGATAGGTAGAGTTTGCACAGGTGTAAAGGGGTGTGGGAGGGGCAGGGATGTCACACAGGGAATGGCATTCTACACATGGAGACTGACATGAACAAAAGGGTGGATTCGGGAATATACAAGCTGTTTGATTTGAGGGATTTTTAGAGTTGAGAAAGACCTTAGAGCTCACACAGGAAGAGCCCTCTAGCTATTTCCTACATATCTATTAGTTATAAAATGTTTTATTGGTACCTTCTCATTTTTACACCATAGTCATTCTTGATATACTGTCTCCACATTGAACCCTCTCTTGCAAAGAAGTTAAACAGTAAAGAGAAATTTTGGGGTTTTTTTGCAAGGCAATTGGAGATTTAGTGACTTGCCCAGGGTCACACAGCTAGTAAGTGCGAAATGCTTGAGGTCACATTTCAACTCAGGTCTTCCTGACTCCAGGGCCGAGGCTCTATCCTTATCCATTGCACTACCCAGCTCCCCCCAGTAAAGGGAAATGTGAAAATCAACCATATCTGATAAATCAGGGGCCATTTTGAATCTAGTGTTGCCCATCTCTCGCTTGAGAGGACACATCTCCGTGTCTATTCCTTGTAAACCAAGTTAATTGCTGCACTTAATGTGTGTCTGTTTGCATTTTAACATTGTTTTCCTGCATGTTACTGTGGTCATTATGTATCATTTGTTTTCCTGCATGTTACTGTGGTCATTATGTATCAAGTTCTCCCCATTCAGCTTTGTTCATTCGATCCCTCCTCACATCCTTCCTCACATCCTTCCTCATATTCCTTGTTTCTTCCAGTGTGAGAATGTTTGATTACATTCACATGTAACAATTTGTTCAGCCATTCTCCATCTGATGGGTACCCACTTAGTTTCCTTTTTTGCTACCACACAAAGTACTGCTGTGAACGTTTGAGTGTATATAGAGCCTTTCTTAATGTTTTGACTCCCTTGGGGGGGGGGGAGTGTATGCTTAGTAGTGGGATCACTAAGTCAAAGAGTTTACATAGTTTAGTGACTTTTCTTGTATAATTCTAAATTGTTTTCTGTACTAGTTGGAGCAATTTGTGTATGGTAAATTGTGCCCACATGCAAAAATTTGTCAGATTTATATTATGTTGATGACAAAATGCGTTAAACTCAATGGAGCAAAATACTCTCTTAAAAGATTTCCAATAACGGGAGCCAAAGTTGCAAAAAGACAAAATTTGGCATAAGAAAAGACTTCCTAAGGTGAAAAAATTTTCCTTGTATGTGAGCAATGTACATACAGTGAGCTTGAAGCTTGTTGCCTTTCTAACATTGACTATTTCTAACAGTGACCATTTCTAAAATTGACTATGGACTTTTGACATCCTTGCCAATTTTCTAGGTGTGAGGGGAAAGCTCAGATTTATATCAATGCGCATTTTCTCGTTGTAAGATGGAGAACTTTTTCATATGAATTTATCCTTTCCAAATTAAGTATATGACTATTTATTTCCTTACTCACAAAGCACCCATAGTCACACAGAAATGCAGCAGTAGTAATTGTTTGCATTCTCCCACCTTAGGCTGTGAGCTCCTTAAGGGCAGGGACCATTTGTCTTTTTTTAAAAAATCTTCCTGTGTATCATCACTGCTTAGCAGGGAGCCTGGCACATAGTAGGTGCTTAATAAATGCTTGTTGACTACTGACTATATCATCTCCCCAGTCACTGGGTCCTATGCCTTCTTTTATACTTCTTTTTAAATTATTTATTTGTTTTTAGTTTTTTTTTTTTTTGCTTTGTTGTTTTTAGAGGGGGGAAGGCAGGGCAATTGGTGTTAAGTGACTTGCCCAAGGTCACACAGCTAGTAAATGTGTCATGTGTCTAAGGCCGGATTTGAAGTCGGGTCCTCTTGACTCCAGGACCAGTGCTCTACTCACTGCGCCACCTAGCTGCCCCTGTTTTTAGTTTTCTACATTCATTTCCACAAGATTTTGAGTTCTAAATTCCCCCCACTCTGCAAGATGGCATGCAATCTTATATAGGCTATGCATGTACAATCATATTAAATATATTTCTGTACTAGTTGTGTTGTAAAGAAGAACTAGAACAAAAGGGAAAAACCACAAGAAAGAAGAAAAAGAGAGAGAGAAAGAAAATAGTCTGCTTCAATCTGCATTCAGACTCCATAATTCTTTCTTTGGGTGTAGATGGCATGTCCCATCACGAGTCTCTTGGAGTTGTCTTAGATCTTTGTATTGATGAGAAGAGTTGAGTCTATCAAAGTCAGTCATCACACAATATTGCTGTTACCATGAACAATGTTCTCCTGGTTATGCTCATTTCACTCAGCATCAGTTCATCTAAGGCTTTCCAGGTTTTTCTGAAGTCCTCCTGCTCATCATTTCTTATGGAACAATACTATTGCATTACATTCATATACCACAAATTGTTCAGCCTTGCCCCAATTGATGAGCATCCCCTCAATTTCCAATTCTTGGCCACTACAAAAAGAGCTACTATAAATATTTGTGTACGTGTAGGTACTTTGCCCACTTCATGATATCTTTGGGATACAGACCTAGTAGTGATATTACTGGGTCAAAGAGTATGTACAGTTTTATAGCCCTTTGGGCATAGTTCCAAATTGTTCTCCAGAAAGGTTAGATCAGTTCACAACTCCACCCACAACGCATTAGTGTCCCAATTTTCCTACATTTTCTCCAGTGTTTATCATTTTCCTTTTCTGTCATGTTAGCCAATCTGATAGGTGTGATGTGGTACCTCAGAATTGTTTTAATTTGCATTTCTCTAATCAATAGTGATTTAGAGCATTTTTATAGGACTACACATAGCTCTAATTTCTTTCTCTGAAAACTGCCTGCTCATATCTTTTAATCATTTATCAATTTGGGAATGACTTGTATTCTTATAAATTTGATGTAGTTCTCTATGTGTTTTAGAAATAAGGTCTTATCAGAAACACTGGCTTTAAAATTTTTCTCAGCTTTCTGCTTCCCTTCTAATTTTGGTTGCATTGGCTTCGTTTGCCCCACAAAATTTAATTTAACATAATCAAATTATCCATTTTGCATTTTGTAATGTTCACTATCTCGTTTGGTCATAAATTCTTCCCTTCTCCATAGATCTGACAGGTAAATTATTCTTTGCTCTTCTAATTTGCCTATAGTTTCACCCTTTATATCTAAATCATGTACTCATTTTGACCTTATCTTGGTACATGGTATAAGATGTTGGTCTATGCCTAGTTTCTGCCATAGTCTTTTCCAGTTTTCTCAATATTTTTGTTAAATAATGAGTTTTTATCCCAGAAGCTGGAGTTTTTGGGTTTATCAAACAGTAGATTACTGTAGTCGTTGACTACTGTGTCTTGCATACCTAATCTATTCCAATGATCCACCATTCTCTTTCTTAGCCAGTACCAAGTAGTTTTGATGAATGCTGCTTTATAATACAGTTTTAGATCTGGTATGGCTAGGCCACCTTCCCTTGCATTTCTTTTCATTATTTCTCTTGATATTCTTGACCTTTTGTTCTTCTAGATGAATTTTGTTATTATTTTTTCTAGCTCTATAAAATAATTTTTTGGTATTTTGATTGGTATGGCACTAAATAAGCAAATTAATTTGGGTAGAATTGTCATTTTTATTATATCAGCTTGGCCTAACCATGAGCAACTGATATTTTCCCAATTATTTAGATCTCACTTCATTTGTGTGAGAAATGCTTTGTAATTGGGGTAGCTAGGTGGTGCAGTGAATAGAGCACCGGCCCTGGAGTCAGGAGGACCTGAGTTCAAATCCAGCCTCAGACACTTGACACATGTACTAGCTGTGTGACTTTGGGCAAGTCACTTAACCCTAATTGCCCTACCAAAAAATAAAAAAATAAAAAAAATAAAAAAAAAAGAAATGCTTTGTAATTGTATTCATATAGTTCCTGGGTTTGTCTTGGCAAGTAGACTCCCAAATGTTTTATATTGTCTCCCCACCCCTCCATGTAGCTCATCACTTCCCACTAGGTAGTCCTCCTAATCACCTCATTTTTTTCTTTGTTCTTACCTTTCCTCACCAGTCAAAGAACAATGCAAGATTTAATACTCCTGATTGTCAGTATGTATATAGCCATGTGTATATATATATGCATATATATAGTATATGGATTATACATGCACATTATATAGATTCACATATATCCATACAGATGCATGTTAATTACATGCAACATATATATGAACCTATCTATACATATTGTGATGGAGCTTCTACTGAAAGTCTAATCTCAAAGGCTTTAATTTGCTGCCAAATTTGGTATCCATTTGGATTTTATATATTTTAGCATTATTTGAGAGTTCTATCTTTTAGTCACCCCCTCCATCCTTATATGAGAAGTTCCAGACCAATAAGAAGCTCCCAAAGGGGGTGAATGTCACTCACTCACAAGGGTGAGATTCCGAGGAGGAATCTTTTGGTGTTTTACTATTATCAGAACCCACTGTTCCCTAAAGGGAGTATCTCCTAAACCATAGTTTCCTTAAAGGAAGTGGGGGGGGGCAAACTGTCCCTAGCAGTGTAGGGGTAGACTGTTCCCAGCAGTGTGAAGGTAAACCTTCCTAGCAGTGTTGAGGTAAAACTTACCTTAGCTCAGAAGCATTTGAAATCAAAGGGGAAGTCCAATCTCTGGGGGCAGTCTTCTGTGAAGATATCCCACAGACAGGAGTCCAAGGTGTTCAAGGTAGTTTTTCTGAGTAACTGTCCTCCTGGGGGTCAGGGTCCTGATTCAACCTGGCTTGGCTTTGCCCAAAACTGTGGTGGGTGAAATCTGAAATAACTGAAGCAATACAGGTTTGAGTTTTTGAACATATCTATTTATTAAGCAACACATGATACTTGAATAACAAATCGGGACAAGGACTCCTCAGCTTGGCACTGGACCTTGAATACAGAGGAAGACAGATTTTTAGGCACTAAAAGAAAACAACCAATAGGATATAAACCAGGATCTGATTTCAGTGATCTGATTTCTAATTGGAGGAAAAGATGGTGGGTTTGTCAAGTGAGGGGCGGGGTGGGGAATGAGTTCCAGTTGACTTTGGAGGGAGTGAGTGGGTTTTCAGGTCTTTCCTTTCCCAGAATTGGGAGATGCTGATTAGTTGTATCCACCTACATTTATGGAACCATAGATGGCTTATACCATTTAGTTTCCCAGGGATGATTTGCAGAAAAACAACAAGATGGCAGGATTGGTTGTTGTCCTTCATTCTCAAAGACCAAAGTGACATCATTATGTTAGAGTCATGTTAAAATGTGTCTGACTGTGGCTGTTCCACCAATATGAGCTCAGTATGCTCTACTACAGGTCGGGCACAAATAGTCCATGTGAACATTTGGGGTGGATTCTCTAAACTTGTGTATCTTGCATTTCCTTTGAGCTGTTTCAATTCTGCTTTGCTCGTAGAGCTCATAGAGCAGAGCACCTTCTCTGATGTGGGCATCCCATACTGGGTGGTCCTGTGCCATTGTCTCCCATGTCACACAATCAATTCCAAAGTTCTTAAGAGAGAACTTAAGAATGTCCTTGTATTGCTTTTTCTGATTGCCATGTAAGTGCTTGCCGTGTGGGCTCTCCATAGAATAGTCTTTCTGGAAAGTGCACATTTTGCATTCCAACATGGCCAGCCCATCAGAGTTGCGCTCCCTGAAGCAGAGTTTGAATGCTTGGCAGTTTAGTTCAAGTAAGGACCTCAGTGTCTGTTACCTTATCCTGCCAGGTGATCTTCCAAATTTTGGGTTTTTTTCCTAAACTAAACAAGATGGCATATAATACATGTGGCAGAACAAAATGGGGTCAGAGTTCATGAGATAGAATTCGATTGGTTCTCTTGATTCCCAAACCAAACCAATTCCATTTTGTAACTGGCCTTCACTCCATCTCACCCACATATGTTTGCATACATATCCATATATTACATACATGCATATATACACATGTACAAATATATACATGTGCACATACAATTTAATATTAAGTAATTATTATGTGCCTTCTTTGGAAAGACTCACACAAGACAAAGAGACACATATAGGCTATGGCAAAGCCTTTTATCAAGGGGATTTGCTCTGTGAAGTTTGGATTCAGTAAAAGGACTTCACTTGAGGACCTAGATGGCCACATGTAGCCTTGAGGCTTGTGGGTTCCCCACCCTGGGATGCCGTTTGGTATAATGGAAAGGAAATTGGATTTGGAATCAGGGGGATTTGGGGTTCCCTTCATGCTGCTTGCCTTGGACATGGTTTATTTTTTTAATTTGTCTTGGGAGCAAAAAGTTACCATCACACTCTTCCAGATGGATGATACAGATAGCACTTACATGAAGATATGATGCAGTTCATGGGATTGTTAATTAGACATTCTAGATTTCATCTTGGATTGGTACTATCCAAAAAATTTCCTCCAGGTCCATGTTATCTGGCAAGCCAGGTTGAGGGCAAACACCAGATAAAGACCCAGGATCTTCCAATCTCCTGGACTTACAAGGATGTCCCCAAGCCTGGACATGTCCATCTCTGGATCATTGTTCAGCCACCTGTGACCAGGTGAAAAATCTCCAAGCACAAGATGCAGTCAGAGGCCCAGGACCAAGCTTGCTAAATAGAGCCCCTGCTTTCAATATGCCCCAGGAACAGCTACTATGTGACTGGGGTTGAAAAGGTTTCATAGGAAATCCTGGAATGACATGATACCACCTGAAGACTAGAAGGAAGAGAGAGACAGAGGGTGAAATCACTCCTTTTCTTAAAGTCCATTTGAATGGGCACTACTCCTGCTATATAGGCCAGTCCTGTCTGACATATCTTTGATGCAACACCTCTTCCATAGATTGGGTCCCACTTGTACCAAAGAAGAATACTTGATACCGCTATACTCAATATGTCATTAACCACCCTCTTGAATAAACACCAGTAGTGGAGAACCCATAACTTCTGGAAGTAGTCTACTTTACTTATAGGGTTAGAAATTGGACCTAGGAATCACTAGTATAATGAATTTCTGGGTCAGGGAGGTCTCTCTGGCTTCAAGATTGGCTCTCTATTCATAATGCCACATAGCCTCTCACTATTTCTATGGACAGCTCTAATTATTAGGAAGTTTTTTTCTTATACCAAACATTTGTCTCTTTGCAACTTCTATGCTTTGCTTCCAGTCCTTGGAGATCTTTAAGTTGGTCTTTTGCTCCATTAAGTTTAACATACTTTTGTCATCAACACAATACAAATCTGACAAATATTCTCAAAATCTCAATATTGGTGAAGATGTGGCCTTCTATAGAGATTTATCTGAACGCTTAACTTTTTCTCTATTAGGCCAAGTATAGTATAGTGGGTAGAGCCCTGGACTTTGAATCAGGAAGACTTGGATTGGAATCCTGACTCAGACCCTTATAAATTGAGGAGCAAGAATGAGGTGTGTGACCCATCTGTGTTATTTTGGGCAAATCACTTAACCTTGTGGGGCATCATCTTCCTTATACGGATATAAGGGGGTTGGACTTGATGCCCCCTAAGATTCATGCAAAACTATGAATATATATATATATATCCTATACATGATTTTATGTGTCATAAAGGATACCTTTGATACATCTGTAAGCCATTTTCATAAAGATTTTTATAAAACTGAGAAAGGCATATGGGTTGGGAGCTGTTGATATCTTCTCAGTTTCCCTTTCTGAATAACAATAATACCACATGTAATCTTTTCCATTCTTTTGGATTCTTCTGTCTTTGAAGTATCTTGAAAAGTGATTCCTGAATGGCTTTAAAATTGTTTCCCTTCCAGCTCACACTTCTTCTTTGGGTCATACAAATAATTGATACTTGCATAGAACAGTACAGAAAATGTTAGTGGTAACACTATAAATTTCAGAGCAGGTGCTGGTTTGCATTGGTAGAGGGAGTTTCTCTACTGAGAGTTCTCTATACCAATAAAATAACAGTTTTAGTCCCCTTCCCCCCTCCCCCAATAGCGCTCTCTCTCTCTCTCTCTCTCTCTCTCTCTCTCTCTCTCTCTCTTTCTCTCTCTCTCTCTGTGTGTGTGTCTGTCTGTCTCCCTCACCTTCTCTCTCCCCACATATATAATAATACATAAATATATATATAATATATATTCATGTATAGATATATAAGTTGAGAGATAGACCCTGTTTTTACCTTTCAAATATTTTCAGTTTACATATGAAAAAACCGAGGCTCAGAGAGATTTTTTGACTTAGCCAATATCACACAGTCATTTCATGGCTGAAGCCACTTCAGTAGAAAGTCAGGGCACAACACTGGGCAATAAATGGTGCAGAGGCTCATGTGTCCAAGACAGTCTGTTGGCAGCTTTGGGTCCTACATTCTCTTCCTGCGGTTGATTGGCTGTAGCTCACTGACGTATGTGCTATGTGCTCCTTGGTGTTAAGGCTCAGCTCCAATCTGAATGCATTTTAAGTGTGTTCCACAACCTCCCCTCCTATATGCATCACTCTCAGGAAATAGGACTTTTTAGATGATCTGGGGGTAGGTGGGTCAGGAGAATTACTGGGCAGTCAGCTCCATTTCAATGTGGCTCCATTGTGTGTTGTCCTTGGTGATTAGGTCTCTTTGTTTTGGTGAAATGCCATGGAAACAAGCTGTTATCACACTTATCACAATATTTCCAGAGTAGCCCAGCAGGAGAAAGAATATCTTGGAGGGAGTGATTGGAATGCAGAGCTGCAGAGGATGAGGCTGGGAAGGGTGGAGGAAGAATGGCCTTTAGGGGTTAGCAGAGGGGGCTTTCTTAGCAGATGATGCACCTGTGTTCATTGTTTTAGTCTATTTCGAGTAGACTATGAATTATTGAAACCATAAAAGGGGGTTTATGTGTAACTGTGTGTACCTGCAATGCGGAGGGTGAAGGAGGGGATGAAAAGCATTTACTAAGTGCATACTGTGTACCAGGCAGGCACTGTACTAAGCACCGGGAATGCAAATACAAGTATTAAAAACAGACCTGCCCTTAAGGAGCTTACATTCTAATGGGAGAAGACAGCACAAAAAGGAAGATGAAAGGTGGGATGGAGAACAAAGATAACTGGCACTGGGCCATGGGCGAGCATTACCTGAGAGAGGATGGTGAGACAGGCTGGACTGGCACCTCCCTTCAGTGGGGCTTCTAGGAAAAGTCAGCTAATCAGAGGGAGAGGCCATGGCTAGAAGGTCCTTCCACTACATGGATAGGCTTCAGGGTGGAGAGATTTGGAGGGCATGGTAGAGGAACTTCTGAGAGGAATGAGACATGGCTTACCTGCCCATCTTGAATGGAGAGGTAAGTGGGTGGATTTTTTTGAGGATTTTAAGGGTTCTGAAAATTTATAACCCTTGAGGGTCATTTCTCTTTAGGGAAACAGGAGATTTAGGGATGGCAGGGACCTTATAGCTTGGCAGAATAGAAAACATTTCAGAGTTAGTTATCCTATTCTATCCTATCCTATTCAGAGTCAGTTATAGACTTCTGACATGCACCCCATGCGTGATTTTCGGCAAGTCCTTTCATCTCCCTGGGCCTCAGTTTACCAATCTGTGAAATGGGAGGGTTGAACTAGAGATGGCCTCTGAAGCCTTTGCAGGCTCAAGATCTATGATCTGGTCATGTGGAGCATCATTCTGGAGCTTTTAGGGATCTTAAGAGGTCATCTCATCCAAAACCTTTACTTTCCAGATGGGGAAGCTGAGGTCCAGGGAAGCGAAGTGACTTGCTTTGGGTTACCCATCTAGTGCATGCCAAAAGCAAGATTGTAACTTGAGTCATCCAATTCTAAATCTAGCAGGTGCTCAATTTAACACTAAAGAAGATCTGGGACTCCAGTCATCGATAATAATAAGTAGCATTTATATTACCCTTCAAGGTTTGCAAAATGTTTTACAAACATTATTTCCTTTGAGCCTCATGACAACTCTGGGAGATAGGTGCTATTATTGTTGCCATTTTACAAATGGGGAAACTGAGGCAGACAAAGGTTTGGTGATGTGCCTGGGGTCACACAAGTAACAATCCTTCTAAGGCCAGTTTTGAACTCAGTTTTTCCTGACTCCAGACCCAGAGCTCTATGCACTGCACCATGTAGCCACCACACCTAGAGTTCATTGAGTCATTGGAGACCTGTGGCAAGTCATATGCCAGGGTGACGGGTGATGGCCCAGCATCTGTAAAATGGGGATAATTAATAGCACCTAGCTCCCAGGGTTGTCACAAGGATCAAATGAGATAGCGTGTCCAATGCCTTGTAATTCTAAAAGCCTATTTAAATGGTCTCCAGATTTCAGCTTCTTCATATGCAAGAATAAAGGGGGTTGGACCAGATGGCATCTGAAGTCTCTCCTAGTGCCAGTCGTTTACTATATTGGATTGGCTAAGTACTATGGCATCAAAGAAAACCAGAAGATTCCTTTACCTCAAAGAACTTACATTCTTGTTAGAAATCCCAGACTTGCATAAACAAAACAATCAGCAAACAAGAAAAGATGTTTATCCCATCTAAATGAGTGAATCAGGGAGTTAACACCAAGGAAGGTCAAAAAAGATGAGAAGTAGATGTGGGCTGGCATGGCCAGGGATCAGCCCTCCTTTGGTCTGTGCCTGGTACGATCCTCTGATTCCTTCTCCATCTTTTCCAATATTTTCTCAGCCTTGAATAACACCAGTTTGGGAGCCTTGGCTGGCTCTGTCTTCAGAATATAGTTAAAACTTCAATTAGGCTAGCAGCCATCGAAAGCTGACAGACCCACTCCTTTTCCGTATTTGTACAGACAGGAAAGCAAGGCTGTATTTGGGTTGTGTTTTGTGCAGGGTTTGAAGTCGTGTTCAAAGATATTGAAAAAATTGAATGACTGAGGACACAGCCTGGAATTCTGCCCTTCAGTTTATGTGCAGAATCAAAAACATGCAAAGTTGGGTAGTATCTGAGCTTCATCTGATCAGGCATACATTAAAGTCGAAAAAGAAAGCGCAGAAATAGGAACCTTGTCAGTTTGAATGTTAGTTAAATAAGTACATAAGATAAACAGTTCAGGGAGGGTTATGTAGTTGAATTTTCAATTGGAATGTGTTTGGAACTGATGCAGCAGCATCTTACAAGAGCTGAGCCTGTCTGGTTTGCTCACAAGAGCTCCTGGTGAGGGCGTGAGGCTGGGGCATGTGTGGTCCTCCACCCTCTGCTTCTGGAATCTTTGCCAAAATTACCAGTGCTCATCTTACCTCTGCTCATTCTGTTGAAGCTTCCATGGTACCATTGCCTATCTCTGTGTCCTCAAAGACAGAGCTTATCTTCAGGACCTCCACTGGTCTGGTGCCAAAAAGCTGTACTCACAGCAACTTAAATGCAGTTACACCAGGAAGTGTTTAACTATCTAGATGTTACCTGTCCACACAAGGATCTTTGTTTGGGCTCAGGAACTGTCAAGACCTAACAAAAACCATACAATGTCATAGTTGGATTTCAATCAAATTCAATGCAACATGCATTTAGTAACTGCCTACTGTATACTCAGCACTAGGTTAATTGCTGGAAATGCAAAGACAATAAAAGTCTCTGCCCTCAAAGGGATTACATTCTATTTGGAGGAAGCCATATATACCCTGATACAAGGTTGTATACTCGAGTAAACATTTCCTAACTTCATGCCTTTTCATTGGCTATTTTCTAGTCCTAGAATACTGTCCCTCTTCACTTCCATCCACTGTCTTCCCTGGCTTCCTTTAAGACTTAGCCTAAATTCCACCTTCTTCTGGAGGCCTTTCACATTTCCCCTAGTGCCTTACCTCTGTGATTACCTCTCATCTGTCAGTTAATATGCTTTTATTAAGTGCCTACTGTGTGCCAGGGACTCTTAAGCATTTATGCAAAGAAAGGCAAAAGGCAAAGGCTGGCTTTAAGGTACTCTCAATTGAATGGGGAGACAACACACAAGCAATTATGTAGAAACAACCTCTATTTAAGATAAGTAGCAGGGGAAATTAACAGAGGGCAGGCATTAGATAAGTTAAATGGGATTGGGAAAGGTTTCCTGGGTGGGATTTTTGATGGGACTAAGCCAGGGAAGTGGGGAGGTGGAGATGAAGAGGGAAATCCCAGACTCACGCAAATCAAACAATTAGCAAACCAAAGAAGGTCTGGGGGACAGTCTGCAAACATTGGTTTTGGGTATATCTTGTATGTATGTACATATTTATTTGCACATTTTTTCCCTCATTAGGAAGTGAGCTCCTTGAGGGTGGAGGCCGGGTTTTTAGTTCTTTTTGTTCATTTCTTTGTTATTGTTGTTTTGTTTTCCTAACACTAAGCTCAGCGTCTGACACACTGTGAGTGCTTAATAAATGCCTGTTGATCTGACCTCCTGACTGCACGTGACTTTAGAGATCATTTCATTCATCCTCCTCATTTAACAAATGAAGAAAATGACACACAAAGAGGAAAAGTAACTTGTGAAAAATCACCAACTCTCCTTCTTGACTTGCAGGTCTAAAACATGGAGCCAGGCTGCTCTTTGCTTCCCCTCCCACTTTCAAGCTCCTTCTGGTTCCCATCCATACTCACTTCTCTTTGAAGCTCTAACAGTCTGCATCCCTCCCTCCCTTCAGGTGGTTGCCACCGTTCTCCGCTTCCTGGACCACTTTTATTAGTTCCTCAGTTTAGTTCCCAGTCTTCCTTTCCACCACGCCCCAACCTCCTGTTAACTTCCTTTGGAACGTCATTGTTTGTACCAATGGTTCTTCGAGCACTGGCCTTAAGGGCTCATAGATTTAGAGCTTGGAAGGGACCTTAGAGGCAGTGGTGTGGTGGTAAATGTTTAAGAAATGGCTCTCTGGAAAAAAAATAAATGTTTGTACTTTTAAATTTAATCTGTGTCATGAGCATGTTTTCCCATCATTTCCTTAAGCCCAGACAATCAACAGAACATGAAATCAAAGCCTGACTTGTAGAGTTGGCTGATTTGGGGAGTGTAAATCCTCACACTCCATTTTAGTAATTGGCTCCCTCGAGATGATGGAGCTGACTCTAGCACACCACTACTTAGGGGTCAACTAGTCCAAACTCTTTACTTCACAGATCAGGAAACTGAAATCCTAAGGGAATAAATAATTTACTTAACCACCATAGATTTAGAACTAGAAGGGAACTTAGAGGTCATCCCATGCAGTGCTTTCGTTTTGCAGATGAGGAAAATGAAGCAGATGGAGGTGAATTGACTTACTAGTAAGTATCTAAAGCGGAATTAGAATTCAGGTCTTCTGGCCTCCTTGCCTAGTACTCTACCCAACTCCCACCTCCCTGCATGACAATTCTTCAGCCTCCTCAATTCCTAATATATATTTATGTATTTATATGTGCATATTTATATATGCACATTTATTTATATTTATTATATATTTATTTTTATTTATTACATATATTTATTAAGACAACATCCCAGCACACACCTCAGTACTCACTTTTACCTAGAATAGCACCCCCTTTAAATTTCTGAAGTACAAAACACACCTCTCTTTTGACATCCCACTATCATTCTACATTTCCTAGTCCATTCTCTAAACTAAACTTTTTCGTGGTGACCTCCAATCCCATGAGGAATCCCAAGCAGCTCTCCCCGCAGCCCATGACTTCCATTTGAACTTCAACTGCCTCTTCCTCTCCCTCTTCATGGTTAGGTCCTCCACTGATCAGATTGCCACCAGACTGGAGTCCCCCATCCCTTTGACCTCCTCCAGCCATTCCCGCCACATCATTCTTTACCTGTGGTTAACCCCCACCAACTGATATGTCTGCTCCTGACCACTGAGCTGTCGAGTGTTTCTGTGAAAAGCCTCCCAATTCCATCTCTGACCATTAGATTCAGTTTTAAACTCCCTAACCTCAGTTGGGCCCTTAGTGCTGTTCAGAAATCCTTTTATTCTACCTTTATTGATTCCCTGTCTTTCTTCCCATAACAACTGTTTCAAACCTGCTCCTCTCTCTTCAAGCTCTCCATTTCTTCAGGGCCCTCTGTGCTCAGAGCACATGACCTCAGCTGCTACTCCTTAAATTCATGCCCCCACACCAGCAATGTCTCAGCATTTTCTCCTGGTCTTTATCCTTACCTGTTCTCTCAGAGGAAGGAGGTCATAGGTTCACAGATTTAGAGTTGGAAAGGACTTTAGAAATCATCTAGACTGACCCTCCTCCTGTGTTTACAAATGAGGAAACTGAGGTCCGCATAGGTAGTCAGTGGTAGAGTCAGGATCTGAACTCAGTCCTTTTGTCTCCATATTGAATTCTCTCTCCACTGCCCCTTAAGGTAATGGAAGCATGGCAAAGGAGGAAAAAAAACCCAACAAAACATCATCTTGGAAGTTAGGAGATGTGTGTTCAACTCCAGGTCCTGTCACTTACTAACTCTTCAGCTATAGGCAAATCCTGAAATTGTTTTCTCGTTTGTAAACTGATGGCAGGGCCTGTCTTGATTTTGTATTTATATGCCCAGCACTCAACCCACATAGTACATGGCCCATAGTAAATATTCAATAAATCCTATTCATTATTCAAACACAGCAAAAGATCAAATGTTCCATAAATGCTGGCCATTTTTATTATAAATAGAAGCAGTAATCTACCACTATACCTGTCTGAGAGAGAAAATGCTTAAAGAAAGGTGGTGATGAATTGATATGTCATTACTATTAAATGTTGGCCAGAGTCCTTTGGGGGAAAAATGCGGTAAGCCTTGGTACAGATTCATAGAATAAAAAAGATTTTGTAATTTAACTCCTTTTATCTTACAGGTAAAGAAACTGAAGGCTAGACATTCCCAAATCCCAACTTGCTACATCTTTGAAGTAAATATTCCTATGCAAAAGCTACCTGATATTAAATGGATAAATGGAATTGGAAGTGCTTGTCTTAGGCTACTAACACTGGTGAAAGGGAAATATCACCAGTGGGGGCTTGATAATGGTGCTAGGGGAAAGACTGTTGTAAGCTCCTCAGGGTACTCTGACTCTGAAGGGAGATATAGCCCCCTTGGACTTGAGGGAGAGCCAAAGAGTCAACGTTATAATGGGATCATAGTGACAAAGCCACGCTTAAAATACAGAGACAGGCCGGTGCTCTTTTAAATGATAATTGGTTTTTCTCTAGCCCTCTAAGGTTTGTGAAAGGCTTTCTAGTCTCAGAATAACCCTTTGAGATAAAAGCTAGAATATTACTATTTACATCTTACAGTTGAGGAAACTGAGTCAGAGAGGGGTTAAGGGACTTTCTCACAAACACACAACCAGTGTGTGAGATTCCAGTTAAATCTTCCTTATTCCACATGCAATGTTCTGTCCACTACATTATGCTACACTACTTCTGAAAGATTAGACTCCGCTTTCCAAAGCTTCATTAAGGAAGCAGTGGGAATTTCTGGGCGTTGGAGGATGGTAGGCTTTGTTCAAGGTAGAAGCACAAGCAAAAGTACAGAAGTGGGCATGAGGGTGGCTTATTTGTGGGGTAATTACATGCTCTGATACGCTTGCCCCTTCTCTCAGGGGGAAGAAAGGAGTCATCTAGATGGAAAGGGACAAGAATGACTGATGAGGTCATAAAGGGGTGGGGTGGGGGTTTGTCACTGAAGGAATTCTATTAACCCCAATATTTTCCTTTACATAACCTGGAGGCAACAGTGTGGTACATTAGGAAGAATGATAACTTTGAAGTCAAAGGTCCTAGATTTTGAATTTTAGCTGTTATTCACTATACATGGTGACACCTACCAAGGTCGCACGTATGTGACCTTGGACAAAACATTCGTCTCAGAGTCCCAGTTTTCTCATCTGTAAAATGAGCTCGAATCATTTCTAGCAGCCATTCTGCTGATAAATCTATGAATCTTAGGATTTTGCTCGTTGCTGGTCTACACACATATGTCTAGGGTCTGCTTATCCTAGCTTGGTGTAGTTGTAAGAGGTTCTAGTCCTCTTTGAACTCTGGAATATTTTTCCTTTGATTGACTGTAAAAAACCTTCCCAAAGCCCTGTTCAATTCTGCTATTATCTCTTTGCCTCATTCACCTCAGAGGAATCTTGATGACTCCTTTGCTCATGGTGGCTGGGGAAGAGAGGGACCTACAACTTTGGGCATTTTGAAAGGTTGGGTGAGCAAGCCACAGAATTCAAGAGTCAGAGTCCAGGCCAGGTTTTTTAGCCAGCACAGCATTGATACTCTGGGGATCAAGGAATGATCTTAAGGAGCACCCTTTGAGACTCCAGACCAGCAGAAGAATTCATCTAGCAATTGTTCCATATCTGGACATGAACTTGGTGGGACCAATAATATTTAGAAATGACCTAAGTTTCTAGCATACTCTCCCTGGAAATATGGTAGTATAGGGGAAAGTGTACCCCAAGGTACTGGGGAAAATGTTTGTATGTTTGTTCTTGCTACATCTTTTTTTGGGAAAATTTTTATATTTTATTTTTTAAATTACGTGTAAAAATGTTTAACATTCCTTTTTTTTTAAATTTTGAGTTCCAACTTGCTACATCTTTGAAGCAAATATTCCCATGTAAAAGATATCTGATATTAAGTAGATAAATGGAACTAGAAGTGTTTGTCTCTGGCTCCTAACACTGGTAGAGAGGAAACATAGCCAGTGGGGGTGTGGTAATGGCACTAGAGGGAAGACTGCCCCAAGCTTCTCGGGGTACCCCAACCCTGAAGGGAGATGTAGCCCCCTGGCCTCGAGGGAGTGAGTCTGTGTTATAATGGGATCATAGGCTTAGGTCTAGAAGGCACCTTTGAGACCCCCCCCCCGACCAATTTAGCCTCCTTATTTTACAGAAGAGGAATATGGAGCCCAGATCAGTTAAATGTTTTGATCCAGGTCACACTGTTACTAAATGATAGAGGCATCGTTTGAATCCGGGTTCTTTGATCCATTTAAATCCACATATGTCAAAGCTATAAAATCTATATAAATTCAAATCCAAATATAAATTCTCACTGTATTTTTGTTCTTTCCATTGTAATGCTGCTTCATTTCAGAAATATGAAGTGGTGATGTTGTGATGAAGATGATGCTATTGATTTAGGGAGATCCTGGTGAGAAAAGTTCCAGTATGAATCAATACAGTCTCTGTAGCTGACTAAGCTATGGAGAATTGCCAGGGACATGGTCAGTGTGTCAGAGGGGTGGCACTTGAACCCAGATCTTCCTGACTCTATGGCCAGGTCTCTACCTGCTATGCTAATAATATTATTATCATTGTTTTTGAACTGAATTGGCTGCCAGTCTGCCTAATTGTCCCTGCCTAGGATCCTGCCTTGAGAAATTCATGTAAGACTTCGCAGTAAGAGGTAAAAGTTCCCTTTCTATTCATCTCTGATACCTGCCAAGCATTGGAAGTGAAATGTCTTGAGAACATTCCTATGTTCTCAACCTTGGTGATCTGAGAGAGAGACAGACAGAGACAGAGACAGACATAGAGAGAGACAGACAAACAAACAGAGAGGGGGAGAAAGAGAGAGAGAGGGAGAGAGGGAGAAGTTAGGAGCTTACTTGATTAAAGAGAGGATATTTTAAGACATATCTGTTAAAAAAAAAAAAGGCCACATGTCACTGGACCCATGAGCATGCCCTCATGAGGTTGTCTCTGGGTTCCCTCACAATCACAGAGAAACCATTATTTTTGCAATGGCTTTTGCCTAAAGCCTTAGGGCATAGTCAACTGTTGTTACCTGTAGCTCCCAACCCCGAACAGAGGTGCTGTCAACAGGTGTTGGAATTCATTCTGGCAGATTGCTTATCAGGTTTCATATCAGATTCCATCTGAGAGCTACTTGGTCTTAGCCATAAGCTGCTCAGAAGCATCTTGGATGTTGGGCTTTTTTTTCAAGCCTCATTATAATTCTGATAAAAGAGAAACATTGGGTTTGCAAATATCAGCACATGCCAAGATGGATTGTCAAATAAGTGACATTTTGTATCATCCTGCTGCACACTTCAGAATTTCGATGTTAGAATGCAGGAGCACACCAGCCACTGAAATTGCCATCTTCTCTTAATCCTGCAGCTCCAGCAGAGGAGAGGCATCTAAGGACAAAGTCAGACCCCCAAAAGTACTAATATCCAAACTCACAATTAGGACTTGAAAGTACTAAATCAAAGGGGAACAATCTACAGAGAAAATATTGCTTTGCCTGAAAGGATTGCTGGTGATTTTTAAGAGGTTATAGAGAATCCATCAGAGCAATTTCCACAACACTGGAGAAAGGCAAATGTTCCAAAAGGGAAAGAACACAAAATGTCAATTGTGGGCAAGAAACTGTGGTTTTTTCATTCCTAGCAAAATTCTAAAAGTCATTATTTTTTCTTCCTTTTTTAAAGGATGTTTTGTTTTTCTCAATTATACTGTAATGACAATAATAATTTCTCAATTACATATAAAACAATTTTAATATAGGTTTTTATAATTTTTAAATTCTGTCTCTCCTCTTGGAGAAAGCAAGCATGTTGCTATAGATTATAAATGTGCAATCATACAAAACATATTTCCAAATTAGTCATATTGCAAAAAAAGACACAGACCAACCCCCCCCCAAACCCAAAACATACCCACCAGAAAAATAAAATTTAAAAATATGGTTCCAATCTGCATTAAGACTCCATTTGTTTTTTCTCTGGAGGGGGATAACATTCTTCATCATAAATCCTTCAGAATTGTCTTGAATCATTGTATTACTGAGAATAGCTAAGTCATTCACAGTTCACACTCACAGTTGATCATTGGATAATGCTGCTGTTATCTAGAAGACATCATTAAGGGGATGGCTAGAAATCATCTAGGAAAAATAATGATAATAATAGCATGGCTTCACCAAGAATAGAATATGCCAGACTAACTGCATTTCCCTTTTTTTAAAATGAGTGGGTCACTAAACTATTACATCAGAGGAATTTAGTGTTTCCTGGAATAAAAGGACCCCCACTGAAAATGTACAAGTCAGAAAAGCTTTATTTCATCCTTAGTTATAAGGGATTATTGTAGAAGCTGGAAGAAGTAGTTTCCATCTGCAATGCATTTCAAGTATATTGTAGTGGGGATTCCTTTTGTGTAAGGGTTAAGGAGATTAACATTAAGGTGGGTCCCTTACTACTTTTGCATTCTATGATCCACGATGCTCCAGGGCTGAAACTAATCTTGTGGATGAGGTAGAAAGCTATGTTCTGCATGAGAGGATAGTTAGGTTTATTTGGAACTAGTTCAATGATCAGACCCTAAAATTAGTTTTTATTGATTAAAAGTCAACTTGAGAAGAGAAAAGGAAGGGGATAAGTATTTATATTGCACCTACTATGTGTCAGGCACTGTGCTAAATAGTAATAATATTGCTGGATCAAAAGGTATGAACAGTTTGATTCCCCTTTGGGCAGAGTTCCAAATTGTTCTCCAGAGTGGTTGGATCAGTTCACAACTCCACCAACAATGCATCAGTGTCCCAATTTTCTCACATCTTCTTCAACATATTTACAAATATTATCTCACTTGATCATCACAACAGCCCTGCAAGGTGCTTGTTATTGTTTTTCCCATTTTGCAGTTGAGGAAAGTGAGACAAATAAAGGTTAAGTGACTTTACCCAGCTAGTAATTCTCTTGGCATTCTCTTACCCAGCTAGTGTTCTCTTGGCATTTCTGGGAGGTTGACCCTATGACTGACAGGGACCAGACTTTGACAAGTTAGTCTCTTTCATTTCAAGTGATTGAGAAAACAGTGTTGTGGGAAGGAGATTTTACACCTGGGCAAATGCATGGCTGGGGGAGTGGGATGACAGCAGCCAGAAATGGAAAAAGAAGAGTTAAGGAACTAAGGGTAGAGGCCGTTGTCATGAGGCATAGATGCCAGGACTCCTGAAATAGTGTTGCATGATCAAAGCAGGCAGAGGAACGTGGATTAGATGCTGCATTGCTGGAACATCAGTTCTGCCGAGACTGGGCCTGGTGACTTCATTCCCATGTGGCTTCCTCATGCCTCTCTTTTAAGAACATCTTGTCTGTTTCCCCAAAATTACCCATTTCTTTAAAAAAACTTGTTTACCTTTATGCTTACTTATCTTTTCAGCTAGTTATTATTATAAGTGCATTTAGTCATTTGTATTGCTGGCGTATGTGTGTTATTGTACAAATGTAGCAGAGAAACATAATAGGAGATGGGCAAAGAAAATAGGGAAAGAAAGAAAAATAATAATGAGATGGAGAAGAAAAGATATTACATCTCTGGTATATTTTGGCAGAGCAGTTTTCTGGCTGGGGGCTCAGAACTATAGAAACAGAATTATTGATTTTTTTCATTATAGTTTCACAAAGAAGAGGAGGAACTTATTCTTAGAACTTTCTCTAGGTTAAGGGTTGCTAATCAGAGATCTATGAATCCTCGAGGCATCTATGAATATATTTTAGGGGATGTGTGAACTTGGATGGGGAAAAAAATCTTAATTTTCACTAACCTCTAATTGAAATTTATTTTTTCCTTGTATTATTTTTTATAAACCTAAGAAGGAATCCATACAATTTATTAGACTACCAAAGAGGCCCATGACATTTAACCCCTGCTCTAGGCAATGATTGATTTTGTAATTTGGCTAAGGGGAAAGATATTAAATCTGTACTTTTGGAGGCTAGACCCTTAAGGATTCCCTTCCCATTGTCTCCCATGACTGGATAACATCCTGGTGGTGGAGGAAGGGACCGGTTTGAGTCACATCTGAGAGGAGGAACCAAGGGGGTGGTTAGGTAAAGTAGTTCGGTGCGATAATCCTGCTTTGCATCAAGTCATGATGAAATTCATACAACAATAGTCACTAATATATGTTCTTCCTTTTGCTTATATTTGCTTCCCCAGTGCGTAACACTCAGTAAATACTCAATAAATCCTTGCTACTTACTTACCTACCAGTGGAGTGCAGTTAATATATGAAGTAGTACTAGAATGGAATAGGAAGAAATGGGTTCAAATTCTGCCTCCGGTGTGTCTTTTTTTTAAATATGATTCAAATCTGCATTCAGACTCCATTCGTTCTTTCTTTGGAGGTGGATAACATTTTTCATCATAAGTCCTTCAAAACTGTCTTGAATCATTGTATTTTGTTTTTCCCAATTACATGTAAAGATAGTTTTCAGTATTTATTTTTTATAAGATTTTGTTTCAATTTTTTTCTTCCTCTCTCCCATCTCCCCTCCCCAAGACAGCAAGCAATCTGATATAGGTTATACATGTGCAATCATGTAAACGTATTTTCACATTAGTCATGCTGTAAAAGAAGAAACAGAACAAAAAGAAAAAGTCACCAAAAAAAAAAAACAACAAAAAAGTGAAAATAGTGTGTTCTGATCTGCATTCAGACTCTATGGTTCTTTCTCTAGATGTGGATAGCATGTTCCATCGTGAATTTTTTGGAATTGTCTTGGGTCATTGTATTGCTGTGAAGAGCTAAAGCTATCATAGCTGATCGTCCCACAATGTTGCTGTTATTGTGCAATGTTCTCCTGATTCCGCTTACTCGACTCAGCATCAGTTGATGTAAGTCTTTCCAGGGTTTTCTGAAATCTGCCTGCTCATTATTTCTTATAGCACAATAGTATTGCATTACATTCATATACCACAACTTGTCCAGCCATTCTCCAGTTGATGGACATCGCCTCAATTTCTAATTCTTTGCCACCACAAAAAGAACTGCTATAAATATTTGTGTACATGTAGGTCTTTTTCCCTTTTTTTGATCTCTTTGGGGTACAGACCTAGTAGTAGTATTGTTGGATCAAAAGGTATCCACAGTTTGATTGCCCTTTGGGCATAGTTCCAAATTGTTCTCCAAAATGGTTGGGTCAGTTCACAACTCTACCAACAATGCATCAGTGTCCCAATTTTCACACATCTTCTCCAACATTTATCATTTTCTTTTTCTGTTGTATTAACCAACCTGATAGATACAAGGTGGTACCTCAGAGCTGTTTTATTGTGTATTTCTCTAGTTTAGTGATTTAGAACCATTTTTATATGACTATAGAGAGCTTTAATTTCTTCACCTGAAAACTGCCTATTCATATCCTTTGACCATTTATAAATTGGGGAATTACTCGTATTATTATAAATTTGACTCAGTTCTCTATATATTAGAGAAATGGAGTCTTTATCAGAAGCATTGGCTTTAAAATTGTTTTCCATTTTTTTTGACTTTACTTCTAATCTTGATCATGTTGATTTTTTTTCAAACCCTTCTTAATTCAATGTGATCAAAATTATAAATTTCGCATTTCATAATATTCTCTATCTCTTATTTGGCTATAAATTCTTCCCTTCTCCACAGATCTGACAAGTAGACCATTCCTTGTTCTCCTAATTTGCTTATAAGATCATCTTTTATGTCTAAATCATGTACCCATTTTGACCTTATCTCGGTGTACAGTATGAGATGCTGGTCTATGCTTAGCTTCTGCCACACTATTTCCCAGTTTTCCCAGCAGTTTTTGTCAAATAGTGAGTTCTTTTCCCAAAAGCTGGAGTCTTTAGGTTTGTCAAACAGTAGATTACTATAATCATTTACTATTATGGCTTATGTACCTAACCTACTCCACTGATCTACCACTCTGTTTCTTAACCAGCACCAGATTGTTTTGATAATTACCACTTTATAATACAATTTGAGATCTAGTATGGCTAGACCACCTTCTTTCACATTTTCTTTCACTGACTCCTTTGATATTCTTGAACTTTTCTTCTTCTAGATGTATTTTGTTACCTTTTTCTAGTTATTTAAAATAATTTTTGGTAGTTTGGTATGGCACTGAATAAGTAAATTAATTTAGGTAGATTTGTCATTTTTATTATACTAGCTCAGCCTACCCATGAGCAACTTATATTTTTCTAATTGTTTAGATATGACTTTGTGTAAAAATTGTTTTGTAATTGTGTTCATACAGTCCTTGGGTTTTCTTGAAAATTAGACTCTCAAATATTTTATATTGTCTACAGTTATTTTAAATGCAATTTATCTTTCTATCTTTTCTTGCTTAGCTTTGTTGGTAATATGTAAAAATGCTGATGATTTATAAGAGTTTATTTTATATCCTGCCACTTCGCTAAAGTTGTTAATTATTTCAAGAAGTTTTTTAGTTGATTTCTAAGTATACTATCATATCATCTGCAAAGAATGATAGTTTTGTTTCCTCATTGCTGCCCTAGTCTAATTCCTTCAATTTCTTTTTCTTCTCTTATTGCAAAAACTAACATTTCTAGTACAATATTGAATAATAGTGGTGATAATGGGTATCCTTGTTTTACCCCTGATCTTATTGGGAAGGCTTCTAGCTTATCCCCTTTACAGATAATGCTTGCTGATGGTTTTAGATAGATACTACTTATCATTTTAAGGAAAGCTCCATTTATTCCTATACTCTCTAGTATTTTTAATAGAAATGGGTGCTGTATTTTGTAAAAAGTTTTTTTTCATGATCTGAAAAGGATGCATTTTATATTTCTACCTTTCTGCATTTGATTGTGAGATTTTTATACTCTAATACATGGTTAATTTTTGTGTACCATATACCACTAAGAAAAAGTATATTCCTTTCTATGTCCATTCAATTTTTTTCCAGAAGTCTATCATATCTAACTTTTCTAAAATTCTATTCACCTCCTTTACTTCTTTCTTGTTATTTCATGGTTAGATTTATCTAGTTCTGAGAGGGAGAGGTTCAGGTCTCCCACTAGTATAGTTTTGACATCCATTTCTTCCTGTAACTCATTTAACTTCTTCTCTAAGAATCTGGATGCTATACTATTTGGTGTATATGTGTTTAGTATTGATATTACTTTGTAGTCTATAGTACCTTTTAGAAAGATGTATTTTCCTTTCTCGTCTCTTTTAGTTAGGTCTATTTTTGCTTTTGCTCTGTTTGAGATCAGGATTGCTACCCCTGCTTTTTTTTTTCACTTCAGCTGAAGCGTAATAGATTCTGCTCCAGCTTTTTACCTTTACTCTGTGTGTCTCTCTGCTTCAAATGTGGTGGTTTTTTTTAACAACATATTGTAGGATTCTGTTTTAATCCACTCTGCTATTCCCTTTCATTTTATGGGAGAGTATATCCCATTCACATTCACAGCTATGATTACTAACTTTGTATTTCCTTCAATCCTATTTTCTCCCCTTTTTATACTTTTCTCTCTCCTTTCACCCTGTCCCTACTCACTAGTGTTTTGCTTCTCACCACCATCTCTCCCAATCTGCCCTCCCTTACTTATCAGCCCCCTCCCCTCCCTTTTCTTTCTCTTCTCCCCTCCTACTTCCCTATAGGGTTGGTTAGATTTCTCTACCCAAGTGAGTGTGTGTTATTCCCTCTTTTAGCCAAGTCCAGAGAGTAAGGTTCAAACAGTGTTCTTTCCCTCCCTTTTTCCCCTCTACTGTAATATGTCTTTCATGCAGCTCTTCATGTGATATAATTTACCCCATTCTGCTTCCCCCTTTCCCCTTCTCCCAGTACAATACTTTTTTTATCCCTTAATTATTTTTTTTATCACAACATAAAAGTCAGCTTATACTCACACCTTCTGTCTTATTATATGTCTTCTAACTGCCCTAATAGAGATACAAATCCTTAAGAATTACAAGTATCATCTTCCCATGTAGGGATGTAAACAGTTTAACTTTATTGAATAACATGTTTTTTTTTCCTTTCCTGTTTACTTTTTTATGCTTCTCTTGAGTCTCATATTTGAAGATCAAATTTTCTGTTCAGAGCTGATCTTTTCATCAAGAATATTTCCTGATTTCATTGATTATCCATCTTTTCCCCTGAAAGATTATGCTCAGTTTTGCTGAGTAGTGGATTCTTGGTTGTAATGCAAGCTCTTTTGCCTTCCAGAATATCATATTCCAAGCCCTCTGCTTCTTTAATGTAGAAGTTGCTAAGTCCTATGTAATCCTCACTGTGACTCCTTGATATTTGAATTGTTTCATTCTGGATGCTTGCAGTATTTTCTCCTTGACTTGATTGTTCTGGAATTTGGCTACAATATTCCTTGGAATTTTCATTTTGGGATCTCTTTCAGGAGGTGATTGGGAGATTCTTTCAATGACTATTTTACCCACTGGTTCTAGGATATCAAAGCAGTTTTCCTTGATAATTTATTGAAAGATAGTCTCCAGGCTCTTTTTTGATCATGGTTTTCAGATAATCTGTCCAATAGTTCTTGAATATTGCTCATGGATCTATTGTCCAGGTCAATTGTTTTTTCCAATAAAGTAGTTTAAATTTTCTATTTTTTTTCATTCTTTTGATTTTGTTTGGCTGATTCTTGATGTCTCCTAGAGTTCTGCTTGCCCAATTCTACTTTTAAGGAATTCTTTTCTTCAGGTAGCTTTTGTACCTCCTTTTCCATTTGACCAATTCTACTTTTAAAGAAATTGTTTTCTTCAGTGGATTTTTTTTTCCTATTTGGCTAGTTCTATGTTTTAAGGAGTTGTTTTCTTCAGTCAATTTCTGTGCTTCCTTTTACAAGCTGTAGACTCTTTTTTCATAATTCTCTTGCATAACTATCATATTTTTTCTCCAATTTTTCTCCTGCCTCTCTTACTTGATTTTTGCAATCTTTTTTGAGCTCTTCCAAGAGGACTTTTTGGGCTTGAGACCAATTCAGATTCCCCTTTGTGGGTTCACATGTAGGTACTTTGACATTGTTGTCTTCTGAGTTTGTGTTTGAATCTTCCCTGTCACCATAGTAGCTTTCAGGGTTATTTTTAACTTTTTGCTCATTTTTAAAAAGTTGAGGTCTGCTCTTGGTGTACACAAAGCACTGTTCCAAGTTTCTTGCACTGGGGATCAGGGGCCTGGTGACTGGCTATTTGCACCAGGGCTTCTGGGGCTGATGGTTTGCCCACTGCACTAGGGTGGCCCAGCCTAGTTGTGCTTTTGTGCCCTGGTTACTGGGGCTAGCAGTTCACCTGCTGTGTTGGGGCTGGAGGCCTTATACCTGGCCTGCTGTACCCCTGGCCTGCTGAGCCAGAACCACAGGGCCTCAGTTGCTGATCTGTGTTGTGGCTAAGTGCCTCCTGCTGGCTGACTGGACACGACCTACATTGGGATGTTCTCCCCTTTTACCTAAGTGACAAAGACCTTTCCTGATGTCTTTCTAAGTTATCTTGGGCTGGAAAATCATTTCACTCCATCTTTTTGTGGATTCTGTTTCTCTAGAATTCTTTTAGACACTTGATTTAATGTTGTTTCCAAGGGAAACTGGGGAGAGCTCAGGCAGTTTCCTGGCTTCTCTCTGCCATCTTGGCTCTGCCACCTTCCTCAGGTATTTCTTGATTGTGTAACACTGGACAAATCATCTACCTTCCCAGAGCCTCAGTTTCCTCATCTATAAAATAAGAATAATGATGGAGTCTACCTTATGAGGTTTTCATGAGGATTAAATGAAATAATGAGGGTAAAGCATGTTGGAAACCCAAAGTAGCTACACAAATGTGAGCTATTATGATTCATGTAGAAAGCACCAGATCCCACCAAAGTTTTGGGCTATAATTCGCAGATGAATAGAATGACTTCTCCTTTCCTCTTTATTCTTTCTCACTCCAAAGGATCTATCTCTTTCTTTGTAATAGCCCCAGATGAAGGCAACTTTCAGAAGGTTATCATCGTGGGCTTTGTGTATCATTAGTGCTTAATGCTTGCTGACTATGTTAATCTTCCCCACCCAACAAAATTATTGACTTCTTGAATATATTTTATACTTTGTTGGTACCCCTAATAATCCCTAAACTGAGGGCTAGTCGTATAATAGGTACACGATAGATGTGTGAGTGATCAGTCAGAAATTTTGCTAACTTTGCTTAGTGGAGGCCATACCTGCACCCAAAGATTTTGTGCCCTAGGGCTGGTTAAAAGTGCTTTGAGCTCCTTGGAGAAAATGTACATACAACAAATAGAAGGTGCTTGCTATCAGAGTTCTCAAGAAGGGACTGTGATTTTAGGTATCCATGGAAAGACTCCGGTGTGACACAGTAGCTAGAGTGCTGGACTTGTAGGCAGGAGGACCAAGGTTCAAATTCCACCTCCATCATTGGCTGTGTGACCCTGGACAAGTAGATTAATTTCTCTGAGCCTCATCTTCATCTGCAAAGTGGGGATAATGAAAATACCTAACTCTCAAGGTTACTGTCAAGATCAAAGAAGATGATGTATGTAAAAACCTTTTCAAACCTTAAAGCACTATATGTTTCAGCTGTTAAGATTTTCCTGAAATTCAGTGAAAGCACTCAAATCTGATCGTTTACTGATCAGAAGCTAATTAAAAACAAAACAGAATCAGAAACCATAGCATGATATGCTTGTGAGGAATTTAAATTTTCAGACTAATAGAATGAGCTGGACTGGGAGAGGTAGGAATTTTCTTATCCTGTGTTTTTCTGCTTTCAGTGACCTCTTGCCCTGGGGAAATGACATCTAGTTGAAGATGGCACGTTCCAAGGGGTTTCCACAAATAGGTATTTTGTTTTCTTTTTCCTCTACTCAGTTGCTAATTTGCTGATAGGGCAACTAATATCATAATAGCAGCTTAGTTCACATTACAATTGGCTTGATCAGGTGTATCTTATTGTTTGTTTTAAAACGCTTAAAGTCTGTTTGGTTGCTATGGCAACCAAACCAAGCTCCAGAAAATGTCCCTCCCTGGCTGCAGATTTACAGAAGAGGGAGAAAGTAATTAGTGCCAGTCTCCACTTTTCTAAGTTGCTCATGAGCAGCTAGCCCAATTGCAGAGGAGCCTTGGACATCATTGTCATTTTCAGGTGAAATGCACAAGGGTTTCCATTCCATAGGCTGCTTCTGCTGAATAAGAGCAGCATTATCGTTTGTAATGGCAATTATCAATTCATCAGCAAACCCCGATGAAGTGTTTACTGTGTGCTAGCCAGGGATCGTGCTAAGTGCTGGGGTAGAGAGAAAGGCTAAAGCATGATATCTGTCCTCAAGGAACACCTATTCTAATGAAGGGGAAGCATGCAAAACCTGTATCAAGCAAATTAGCCCTACAGAAGGAATAGAAACATGGTTATATAGTTCAATTATCTGTCTTCTTCATAGATTCATAATATGGAGCTCCAAGGGCTCTGAAAGGCCAGATCGTCCAATCTCCTCATTTTATGGATGAGCAAACTGAGGTCCAATGAAAGAAGTGATTTGGGTAGGTTACAGTACTGGGAAGTAGCAGAACCTGGATTAGAAGTCAGGTTTTCTGACTCCAGAACCAGTGACCTTACCACTGAATCATAAAGCTGGGTCACTCATTACAAAGCTGTATTCACTTGGCTTCCAAAGCCAAAGACAATTTAATGAAAATCAACTGAAAAGCTTCCAGAGAAACCCAACCAGCCCTCCAGAACATGTCATAGTAGAGACAGATGAGAGAATTGGGGATGTTGAAATTCAGAGGGGACATGATAGCCGTCTCCAATACTGTCATGTAGAAGGGAAGGTGGTTACCATGAGAGAAGACTTGTTCTGTTTTGCCTCAGTGGGAAGAACTGGAACAATGCATAGGCATCTTGACATCAGGAAAAACAAAAAACAAACACAAAACAAAACAAAAAAGCTTCCTTTATAGCTACAGCTATTTCAGAGTGAAATGGGATGCCCTGAGAGGTGGTAAGTATAAATATGATTTAGCCTAACACTCTCATTTTACAGGTAAAGAAACTGAGACCCAAGGTGTTGAAATAACTTAAGGTCACACAGGTTGTTAAGTGTTCAAGGTGGGGTTTAAATCTCTCTTACTCCCTCCTCCCCACCCCCTTTCAGCATCTAGCAGCTATGGCAGCTACTCATATATGCATTGAACACATTGGATTGGTGGCTGCTCACATATTCAGTGAACACATTGGATTGGTTCTAAAGGCCATGATAACCTCTTTGGCTTTGCTCCTTTGAGATCAGAGGACCAAATAGCTTTCATAAGAGTAGAATTTTTTTAACTTGATACTCATCTTGGGAGTTTGTAAATTTTGGGGTTTCCCAATTGGTGATGACTTAGAAGCAAGAGGAGTTTTTCTACAACACATTTCTAAGAATAGAAGATGATAAGAGCAAGAAGGATATTCAAGTCATTTCCAAGCCAGAAGACACAGACCTTGAGGGAGATGCTCAGAAAATACATAGCACAGATAAAGCTGAAAATATCTGTTCACCATTGTCACAACACGTTTCATATTTTCATGCTTTAAGTATCAACCTTTCCCTAAAGAGTATAAAAGGAGTTATGTGTTATTGTATCGTATAAGTCTTTGTCAATGCATGCTCATGAGTCTTTTGTGTTTTAAGCATCTCCTTTGTGTGGAAGAAATAAATAGCTGTCCTATACTGATTTACCTGAGAAGGTACTCTATTGATCCCATTTGGGGAGACCCTAGACATGAACCGTACTTAAGTTTTAAGTGATTTTCCCTGGGACTCCAGAGTGGGTTGTAAAGAGCCAGAGACAACAAAAAGGAGGTTGATCTCTCTTGTTAGAGGCTAGGTTCCTACTAGAACTAAATTTTGTCTTCATGAGCCTACAGCTGCTGGTGCCCCTTAGTGGGAATGATCTAGCAGTTTTGATTACACTGATTGAAAAAACAACAACAAAGCAGTCTAATAAATCTTTGTATTAATTTGTAAGATTGATTTAGCTAGGTCTATATGCTACAATTGGTATATATTTGATACCATTTGGCAATATCCTCCTTCTTCCTTATTTAAAAATATGTATTGCCATATTTGAGCTGGTGGTCTGTAGTCATTTATAGAGACTGGAAATTCAATGAGGCCCTTAAGATTCATTTATACCAAGAGCCTTGAATGCAAACATGCTATTTAAAAAAATAGCTTAGGCATATCTGATGCAAATGACCAGGAAGCTTCAAGAATATCATTGTTGTATACTTTTAAAGGATTAAACATTCAGGTTTCACTGGGTATGTTGGTATTCCTCTGCTACTGAGGAGGTTAAGGGTGGTGGATCCTCTGATTTTGAGAGTTCTGAGCTGCAGTAGGGCTACAGATGATTGGGTGTCCACATAACATTTGGCATCAATATGAAGAACCCTCAAGAGTGGCAGGGATGGGCAGGTGGGGTACCAGACTGCCTAAGAAGTAGCACACTGGTCTAATGGCTGCTGTACTTTCAGCCTAGGGGGAGGGGTGGATAGGAGAAAGCCAAGTCTTGAAAAAACATCTGGTTTCAACATATCAACAGTGGTGTCGACGAAGACTTGCTATGGAACCTAATGAAATAGAATCTCATTACGTTTCCTTGGGAAGTTCCTCATTCGTGGGTACCAGGACCCTGGCTCTGGGCACAATTGGGAGCTTTGGAGATGACTTGCGATACACAGCCCAAACATTAATACTTGAAAAAATTATGATTTAATTGGTGCTCATGCTGCTCACTGACATTAATTATAGACCTTCCATGGCTTGTTAGGTGGTCTTTGACAATCGTTGTGGACAAAAAAAAATCCTCCTGTGGCCAAGCTGGTAATGAACCTCTCTGAATTTAGTTAAGCTGGGCCTTAAGCATTCCCAACTTGTTAAGGACTACGTCACCTCCCCTCCTCCACGCCCAACCCCTATTCAATAAACTCCAGTGTTTCCTCATTACTTCAATGATCACATAAAAACTCTGGTGTTTAAGTTCTTCACAGTCTGGCTACAGCTTACTTTTCCAACCTGACTATATATTACTTCCCTTGACGACCTCAATGGTGTGGTCAAATTAGCCTTTTTAATCATTCCTTACATACAATTCTGCATCTCTATCCCTGTGCCTTCACATGGGCCCTCCCCCATAACTGGAATGTACTTCTTCCTCATCTCTGCTCCTTAGAATTCGTGGATTTCTTCAAAGGTCAGTTGAAGGCCTGGACCTTTTACCTGATTCCTCTTTCTGTCAGTGCTTCCCCACCAAAATGCCCTATATTTATATCATATTTATGTATATTTAATTCTTACTTAAATATATTAAATTTATTACAGATTTTTGCATATGTATAATAATATACATCATATAAAATAGATATATATCATATAACATATATTTAACTCATAAGCTGTTTTTCTTATTATTTAATATTATATTTACTTCATATTTATGTATATGTTTGTCTGTACATATATGGGCATACACATATATGCATACATATGTGTGTATGTGTTTATATATATTATATATATACATATATATATTCCTATGACATTAGAGATAGGAAGACAATCAGACACATATTGGTAAAAACCCTCCTCTGTTTAGAAGCCATGGTCCTGATATAGCTGAGTTAAGGTCTCAGCTGACTGATACGCCAAGTAGGAAGCATGACAAAGAGTTAGGAAGTTTGAGGGGCCACCCCTAGGGGCATTGTTTCCCAAGGAGTTGACAATGACAGTAGAAAAGTTTTGTGTTATCCTGAACTCCATGTCCAGGCCTCTGCATGTTACTGAGACCATTCCAAAGCTTGTCAAGTCTAATGATTGCTGTCTACTTTCAGTTATTTATATGGGTGCAAGTGATGCTGGCAGAAGGAACCTGCTAAGGATTATGATATTTTGGACAAGAAACCAAAGACCTGATTTAGAAGGTGGTCCTGAAAATGGCATTCAGGGGAGGCATGGCTGCCAGAAGTTCATTTGGAAATACCTGGAGTTTCAGTAAGATGCGTATTTGCCAATTTACTATGGAGGTGATATTACTAGTGTATCTTGTTCTTCTCAGATCACATCTAAAGTATTAGGTCATATTATTGGGACCATTCTGACTGGAAAACATAAGAGGGTAGGTAAACAAATGGTAAAGGGCCTCAAAGATTCTTCCAGAAAAGGCTCAATTGAAGGAATTAGAGATGATTGGCTAGTGGGATAAAAGGCTTCAGGAAGACATAAGAGCTTTCTTCAAGCTGCCAAAAATTGGAAAAGGGTGATGATAATGAAGATGATGATAATAGTAATAATTGTCATTGATATGGCCCTTTAAAGTTTGCAAAATGCTCAACATAATCTCCTGTTAAATTCACAACAAGCTGTGTGACAAGTAATAATGGTTAATATTTATACAATGGTTTAGTTTCCATGACAAACTCACGGTGTAGGTGCCAGTATTATTTCATGGATGAGAAGGCTGAAGGTGGGAGAGGTACATGACTTGGCCAGGTAACACAGATAATAAGTGATTAAGTCAGGATCTGAACTTAAGTGTTCCTGACTCCAAGCCTAGAGTTCCATCTAGTAGCTTTGGGCACTCTGATACTTTATGCATTTGTCATCTCACCAATGCGGGGGCTCTAATGTTGCAGACTGAAATTCATGCATGACTTCTTATTTAGTATGCCAATTGTGCATGTCTTCCCATAAATTTCCTGTGAGGATTCCATTAATTGGTAGATAGGGAGGCAACCTGTATTTCCTCTTTAATTCTAGACCCAAATTCATTGTCTCTTCACAGTGTTTGTCCAGGGTATAGGTTTTTGTGTATCAACTGTATGGGTTGTTCATTCAGTTGTATACCATGGTCTGGACAACAGGCATTCTTCATCTACTTGGTTTTTCCAATGTGGATAGTTGGGTCAAACTCCTTTGAGTAATTATAGACTTGATTGAAGAGGCTTTGCAGGATTTGGGGAATATGATGCAAATGACAGAATATCATCCACAAATAGAAGTTTTTAGAGGACTTGCCTGGAGGAATCATTCTTTTATTTGGCCTCTGCACTGGATGTTTTCAATGGCATTGGCTGACACCTTTGGAGAACATATATGTCCTTATTTCATGCTGTGATTATATTAATAATCATAAAGTAATGAAAGTTTTCCACTCTATCTTTCAAGGAATGGCATGTGATTTTGGCATAAGCATGGGAATCACTTTATTGGAAGGATTTTTTAAGGCAGAATTTTACTCTACTGGATCAAGTGCTTTAAAAAAAATCATCAATAAAAAATAAACAAAGTAAGATCTTGTATTCTCAACACCTTTCTGTTAATTTGCAGCTGCGAAAAGGCAGTTTACAGAAGCCTTCTTGTTCCTTCCTCAATATTCTGTGTAGATCATTCTTACAAAAATTTTGCAGAAATGGGAAAGTAAATTATGGGTAACTATACATATGCTCCCAAACTTTTATTGCCTCTTTATCCCTATAGGAGGAGATCTTAACCTTAGCTGTGTCATGGGCCCTTTTGGTAGTATATTGAAGCTTATGGACCCCTTCTCAGAACAATATTTTAATTTAATTTTTAAATTTAATTTTTATTTTTTAGTTCCAAATTCTCTCCCTTTCTGCTCCCCTCCCCAATTCACCAAAAAGGTAAGAAATGCAATACCTTTTATACACAGGAAGTCAAGCAAAACATTTCTGCATTAGCCATGTTCTCTCCCACCTCCAAAAAGCAAGGAAAATAAAGAAAGGAAAGAAAAATATGCTTTCATCTGCAGTCTGATACCATCAGTTCTCATCTAGAGATAGATGAGATTTTTAGATCATGAGCTCCTCCGAGTTGTGATGCATCATTATACTGATCATTGTTACTAAGTCTTTCGCAGTTGCTTATCATTACAATATTACTGTGTAAATTGTTTTGTGTAGATGGTTCTGCTCATTTCACTTTGCATCACTTCATATAAGTCTTAGCAGGTATCTCTTCCTTTCTTATAGCTTGTCATTGAATCAGTTCATGGAGTCCTGGTTATGAGAGGTATTTGGGGAGCTATGAAAATCTTAGACCATTATATCACTTGTGTAGGTGACTAGGAAGTGGTTGGGATAAAGGCAACTCATTTGCGCTTTTGAGACCAGGAGTCTCAGATTGATTGCAACAATCTGCTAGCAGCTGCTGAAGGGGTGTAAGACCCACCAACAACCAGCACACAGAAAGCTGCCAACACAGATTCTTTTGATCTTCTTTATTAAGCAAAGTAGCATTAAGGGGTTAATAATCTCAATTTAATCAAACATACAAATATCATTCACTTAGTTCAGGGGAAAAAGCTAGCACCCTGAACTTCAGAGCAAATACAAACAAATTACAAACATCAGCAGACAGACCTGTCTGATTCAAATCTCAATGCATAGTTACCACGGTTTAAAAAAGTCTGAACATTCAAGTTTACAAGCTGGAGGACTCTTGATTACAGCTGCCCAGAGTCTCCACATCTGCACTCCACCAAGAGTGAGAGCCCATGCAAATAGCTCTGTTCTCTCTTTTTATACACTCTTTAGCTGTCATCAAATGTCATCTGAGCAACCAAAACTTAGGCTCCTACTATCTTAGGCTCTGGTCTTAACAATTCCCCTTAGGACTCTGAGGGCTTCACGCCCACACAGGCTTAAGCACCTAGTAGATAGAGGTTTGGGCCTGGGACTTTGCACCTAATAAGACTCAATCAAAGACACCCAACTTAAATGGTATTACATCTGGTTACTGTCTGTAGTGGCTTAGAATGTAAGTAACTGGCTGAAAAAGGCAAATTCAAGCATCTTATTTGTTGTAGATTTTGTTTTCTGCTGACCTGGAGGCTCTCTAAGTTCTAGCAGGCTGACTACACTACTATGGGAGTGGTGGTTCCTTTCCAAGCAATGGCATCAAGCCCTGCTGCTCTCTTAGCTGCTAGAATCTCTTTCCCAGAGATTACATGAATAACTCTCTTGGCTACTGATAGCATCCTGGAAATAATGTGCATGGAATCCAAGTGGAGGTTAAAAAAATCCCTAGTTGAACAAAACAGAAACAAAAACCAAACAAAACCTCAGGGAAAAAACCCCAGTCTTGGAAGGAACCTTTTAAGATCTAGTAGTTTCCTCTATAGAAGTAACTAGCTAGACTTGAAGTCATGTATATTATTATGCCAAATAGCTACCTGTGTTGCTAAGCAAAATGGGCTCTTAGCACTTAGTTGGCCTTTTGTTTCCTTTGAGTAATTCAGTGTATTTCATTGAGCCTTACCAGGTGCTAAGCCCCAGGCCCAAACCCCTATTAGGTGTAAAACCTTAGTGGGTGCGGATTGGCAACTAAGGTGGGGCCCAAGGTAGGGCTAACTCCAGGGAGGGCCTAGTTTACATGTCTGGGACAGCAGAGGCTCTTAGACCACGTGGGTGGGTTTTAGTCGCCTCTTTGTGTTGATTTTAGGTCACGTGGGTGAGTCACATGTGTGACTCACCCCTGACGCTGAAAAAGATAA
>CM053626.1:305265545-305303978 GCA_028646595.1 Phalanger gymnotis | reverse complement strand
GTATGACTGCTTGTAGAGTAGAGAATACTTTGTCCCAAGCTTGAGGGGTTGTGCTGTTGTTTTCAGAGCTATTTCTGCACAGCAAGCTCTGCCACACCAGCACTCCTCCTCCCCCAAGAACCACCAACCTGAACTGTGACTCAGATTTTAAGCACGCTCTTCACTCCTGCTCTGATCCACCACTTAATTCCTCCCACCAGGTGGGCCTGGAGTCAGGAACAACTGCAGTTGTAGCTCTGTCCTCAGAGCTACACCACCTCCTCTGCCCCCAGGGTGGTGCCTGAACTGTGAACTCCTTTCACTCTGTCCCCATACTTTTTTCCCACTAACCTTCTCTGTTGTCTTTGGTGTTTGTGGGTTGAGAAGTCTGGTAACTGCCACAGCTCACTGATTCAGGGTGCTAAGGCCTGTTCTGCCTGGCTCCTGGTCTGGTTGGTCCAGCGCAGCCCATGCTGGGCTCTGCTCCACTCTGCTCCCAGCTCTGTGCAATAGACTTTACCAAGCGACCATCCAGGATGTCCTGGGCTGGAGCCCTGCTTCTCTCTACTATTCTGTGGGTTCTGCAGCTCTAGAATTTGTTCATAGCCATTTTTATAGGTTTTTGGAGGGATCTGGCGGGGAGCTCATACAAGTCTCTGCTTTCCAGCTGCCATCTTGGCTCCACCCCTTCATCCTATGCTTTTTAAATCATTTTGACAAGGGTTTTACAGGTTTCACCCAACTGCCAAAGGGGTCCATGACACAGAAAGGGTTAAGAACTCCAGTCTTAGAATATTTAAGGAGAGACAACTAATAGTTATGGGGTCAGGGGAGACTTTACATAGCAAATTTGTGCTTAATCTGAACCATGTCTGGAATGCTCTCCCTCCTCATTTCCACCTCCTGATTTCCCAGGCCTCCTTTATGTCCCAAGTAAAACCACACCTTCTACAGGAAGCCATCCCCAATCCCTCTTAATTGTAGTGCTTTCTCTGTGTTATTTCCTATATACAGTGCAGACAGCTTGTTTGTATATATTTGTTTCCATAATGTCTCCTCCTTTAGATTGTAAGATCCTTGAGAGTAGGGACTGTCTTTGGCTTCATTTTGTATTCCCTGTGCTTAGCACAGTGCCTGTCATGTTGCAGGTGCCTAATAAATATTTATCAATTGAAGGAAGTCAAGGAATCTGTAGGGTGGAGATGAAGAGGGAGTATATTTCAGGCATTAGGGACAGCTTGTGGTCTATGTACACAGAAGTGGGAAAAGGCATGGCAAAATTGAGAAACAGCCAGTAGCTCAGTTTGGTTGGATTTCAAAGGCTATACATGAAGAAGAACCATGTAAAATAAGGCTGGAAAGGTAAGTTGGAGCCTACTTTTGAGCAGAAAAGGATTTCTAGTCCAGCTTTATCATTTCACATATAAAGAAATTGAGGTTTAGAATCATCATACAAGTGGTCACTGCAAGGTTAAACTCAAGACCTCTTGCTCAAGATCTAAGTGACTTTTCAGCCCATAGGCTGCCTCCCTGTGAAAGTAGTAGGTGAAGGAGCAGGAGAGGGCTAACCAATAGAGAAGTCTCAGGGAAGGAGAGGAGAAGGTGGGTAACATGGTAACTGTCTTCAAATATCTTATTAATTGTCACATGGGAGAAAGGTTAACCCCCTTCTGACTGGTGCCCTGATGGCAGAACTAGACAGAACCAATGGATGGAAATTAAAGGAAGGACAATTTCAGTTCAATATACAAAAATGTTTCCTAACAATTAAAGCTGTCCAGAAGTTGAATAGGCTGTCTTAGGGTTTTGTCTCTCTTCATGGGAAGTCTCTAAGCAGAGGTGGGATAACCCCTTGTTGGGTAGGCTATAGAGAGGATGATTCTTTTTCAGGTCTATGTCAAACTGCATAGCTTCTAGGGTCCCTTCTGACTTTGGGATTTTGTGATTCTCTTCCTTTCACACTCATCTCTCCCTTTTCTGAGCTCTTTTCCTCCTCAGAACCAGCTCTGCAAAGTTTTACCCTTTAATTTTCTCACACAAGTGAGTTTTATCTTTCCAACTAGATTACATGCTCCTGGAGGACAGGAAGGCCACATGTTGTGATTTTCTGTATCCATGAAATTTCCGTGAAATAACTGGCTCTACACTGGGCTTCTGGAGGTGATCAGCAAATAAATAATTGGTTATTTGAGAGGTCACCTGAAGTCGTTAGAAGATTCACTGTCTTCTTTGTGAAAACTTTAAATACAAGATCCTGGTCAAATTTCAGCATATATTAGTTTAGGAAATATTTCTCAAAATGCATATATATATATATACACACACACATATATATATACATATATATATATACATATATATACATATGTGGTTTGTGTGTGTATGTATATATACACATAGGCACACATATATATGGGAGCGTATGGGGTGGGGGAGTTATGTCACAACCTCTCAGGTTTTCTTACCTCTCAGTTTTCTCCTCTACAAAATGGAGGGCAATGATACCAGTAGAACCTACCTCTAAGAACTGGTATAAAGGGAAAATATCTAAACACTTCACAAATTTTAAAGCATATATAAATGTCATCTATTATCCCTTCTTTCTTGGACAGTTGGGAGTAGCTACTTTTTTCCCAAGAAATGTCCAAAACATTCACCATACACTGTTTCAAGGACCACCATTCCTGATTCCCCCCAGTTGCTAATGATATTCCCGCCCCTCTAAGATATTACTTTGTATTAATTTATACGTAGGTAGTACAATGCAGAGAGCCCTGGGCCTGGAAGCAAGGCAAGGCCCAAGTGCAAATCCAACATCAGATATTTGCCAGCTAAGTTACCCTGGGCAAGTCACTTAACCTCTCTGCTTTAGTTTCCCCATCTATTAAATGGGCATAATAATAGCACCTGATTCACAGGATTATTGTGAAGATAAAATGAAATGTATTTGTAAAGTATTTTGCAAACCTTAAAGAAATCTATAAATGTTAGCCATGCATTTATAAGTGTATAAGTCATTTTCCCTTCATTTAAATATAAACTACTTAAAGGCAGAGATTGCTTTGTTTTGCCTCTGTATCCCTAGTGCCTAGCACAAAGAGGCAGCCTAGTGTAGTTAGTAGTGTTGGACTTGGAGTTAAGGAGGTCTGAATTCAAATCTTGCCTCAAAAACTTACCAGCTATATAATTCCAAGCAAGTAATTTAACCTCAGTTTCCCCATCTGTAAACTGGGAATAATAATAACACCTACCTCCTGAGGATATTGTGAGGATCAAATGAGATAATAAATACAAAGTCTTTTGCAGACATTAAAGTGTCATAATTATTATTAGGTGTTGAGCTAGTGTTTGTTGAATTCTTTCTCTCCAACCATTTTTTCTCTGCCCACACCAAAAAACATATTCTGAAAGAACTTCCACTCTCCTGATTAGTGACTGCCTCTATCAGAACGTTATTTCAGGAAAACCAGCCTCACAGAAGTGCATATACTCCTCCATTCTGTCTTACCCTATTCTTTACCCTCCAGTTCTGGAAACATGAACCATCGCCAAATCAACTCTGTCATTGTTCCTGGATGGTAGGTGTCAATTTATTCCCTATGGTCCTACTCAATATCCCTTTAACTTTCTGGACCAAAGTGAACCTCCTAAGCTACCACTCCCTTTTCGACCTTGTTTCCTCCATTGGATTTAGACTCCTTGAGGGCAGGGTCTATCTTTGTGTCTGTATCTGTATTACTAGCACTTAGCACAGTGGTCGGCCAGTAGAAAGTGCCTGATATATGCTTTTTAAGTCACTCATTGAATTGAGACAGAACAGATTTGCACACCATGGAAGAAGCAGAGGAGTTCAGTACCTGAGTGGAGGAAAAGTGACTTCAGCAGATGTTAGCTTCTAAGAATCAGTTTCACCAACACTGATAGGCAGGTGCGTGGATAGTGTTTGGCTCAGGAAGCAACAACAATCTCAGCTTCTCACGTTACCCTAACATGGTTTGACATGGTTCTCAGTTAAGATGGGGAACCTTAATACATCAGTTTCTTTCTATCGAACATACTGATTGAGTGCTTGTGTGGCCATCATGAATAGAGTAATCAATTGTGGAGTATTACTGAGTATTTCTTGTGTTTCCTATACTGCGCAAGGTACTTGGGAGGAGAGGACAGATATAATGAGAGATCTAAAGCATTATAAGCTCCTTGATGGTAGGGACCATCTTCCTGGGGAGATAAGATGAAATGCCTATGAAACAGTAGCCCATAGTGGCAGGAAGTGTCTAACTGAGCACATAACTGCTTAGTGTTACAGATGCTAAGTGCTGTGAGGAGCACAGAGGAGTGGCAGGTTGATGGAGGCTGGAGTCATCAGGGAGGACTTGTTGGAAGAAACGATACTTGAGCTGGGCCTTGAAAGGAAGGTGATCCAGGGAAGGGGACGAGCATGGTATGTTAGTGGTTCTGTGAAGAAACAGATCTTAGTGAAATGATGATGTTAAGTGGATTTTTTTACCACTGGTCTTGGTTTTTATCAAAGTATAGTATGTCCATAGTATGATTGGGAGTCAGGAAATGACAGTATCCAGAAAGGCAATGGAGAGTCTTGGTGTGGGTGGGAATAGGCTGTGATGTATGGCGAGCAAGGAGAAGTGGTATAAAAGATGTCATTGAAACAAAGTGTGAACCCAAGAAAAGATGGGCTGGTCATGTGTTGAGAATGAGGGATAACCAACAACCAGGCTGTGGGTTCCATTGGGTTACTCACAATATTAGGAGGGAAGGCCTTCTTTTGCCACCTTTGCCAATGTGATGGGTGTCATGTGGAACCTCAGGGTTGTTTTAATTTGCATTTTTTCTAACAGTGATGTGGAGCATTTTTCCATATGGTTGTTAATGGTTCGAATTTTCAATCAAGAATCAGAATAGCTCATTTATATAGGACTTTAGAGTTTGCAGAGAAAGCTTTACATACATCATCTCATTTGAAATAGAGTCAAGTTTCAAGTGGTACATCCCTGGAAAGAACACTACCAAGGTAAGTCAACTTATCCACAGCATTCAAAACTTTTCCATTTGCTGTAACCAATGGTTCCACAGATGAATGATGTGGTGGTGGTTCATGGACCACCTGTGTTTTCTTGATGTTAATTGTTAGGCCAAAGTTAGCACAAGAGGCAGAGAATCAATCCATAATTTGTTGCATCTCAGCTTCAGAGGCTGCATTGAGTGTACAATCATGTGAAAACAAAAAATTATGCACCAACAATCCCTCCACTTTGGTCTTCTGTGAGTACTCTCAAAGCAAAGTATGGGACATGTAGTTGGTAGTATTATAGTCTTACTGCCTTTATACCTTGTAGAGGAATATAAGGGATGTCAACCCTGTGAGATAGATGCTGTCATCCTTATTTTATAGGCAAGGAAACTGAGGCTGAAAGAAGTTGTGACTTGCCAAGATTCATACAACTAGTAAGTGTCTAGACAGGATTTGAATTCAGGTCTTCCTGACTCTAAGTCCAACACTATCCATAGCTTCACTTTACTCACTTCTTGTTCCTATTCTGTGACTATTATTAATCAGTGAGTGGTTCTTTTCTTATAATTGTATCAACTCATCTTTCTTTTTCTTGTTTATATATTGCAATGTTTGTGTTTTGTTAAAGCTCACGATGAAAAAGAAAATTAAGAAAATATAGTTGCATATATGCCCTATAAGGGAGGAAGACCCTTGGCATGTCAGGGGGGTTGTGGGAGAGCAGAGAAAATAGCTGTAGAGGATGGGCCAGCAGAGATGAGATTGGATGTGGGCCATTGGAGCCAATACTCACACAGACGAGATCACAGATTCATTAACATATTTAATTGAGTTTATTCATTAACAACTAAAGATGTGGAAAACACTACAGATTCATTAATTGTGGAGTTGGATTTGGGATCAGAAACAACCTGCATTCAAATATAGGAATCACCATATAACCTCTCTAACCCTCAACTTCCTTATCTATAAAATAGAAATGGTACCTGTAGCACTTAACCCACAGGCCTATGCTAATGATCAAATATGATTATTTATAGAAAAGACTTCGTGAAATTTAAAGCATGGTATAGACATCAGATACCACATTTTCTGTTTATCTATTTCTCTTTGTTTTCCTCTCTTCCTTCTTTTCTTCTTTCCTCCCTCTTCCTTCTTTCTTTCCTTCCTTCCTTCCTTCCTTCTTTTCTTCTTTCTTTCTTTCTTTCTTTCTTTCTTTCTTTCTTTCTTTCTTCCTTCCTTTCTGTCTTCCTTCCTTCCTTCCTTCTTTTCTTTCTCCTTCCCTCTTTCCTTTTCATTTCAGTCTTTCCCTCCCTCCCTCCTTTTTTCCTTCTCTCTCTCTTTTTCTCTCCCTTTTTTTCTTTCCCATTGGATCAGCAATACTTGATTATAAAAAGCACATCCAACCTTGTATCCAACTTCTATCACTGCAGCTATGATAGCCTCTTTTTATCTACCTCTAGCCTCTATTTTTCATACAAGTGTATTATTTATTACAATACTGAAGTTTTATACTGGCCCTTTCAAAGATCTAGAGAAGCGTAGGCCACTTGAAGCTTTTGAGACTATCATAATTTTAAAATGAAAGATACATGAAACTGAAGCAGGGCACCCCAAAAAGTGAAATGTGACTTGAATTTTTAAATTTAGTAAATGTGTCTTCTTTCCTTTTTGTGGAAATATACTAATTATTAGGGAAAGAATTGTTTCAGAACTGGTAGAACGGCTAGAATCAAAGAGTGGTCACTAATGGTTCAACCTAAATGTGGAAGGTCTCCTGGAGAGTGCTCCAGGGATCTGCATGTGACTCTCTGCAGCTTAATGTTTTTATTAATTCTTTGGATAAAAAGATGGATGTCATGCTTATCAAATATGCAGATGACATAAAATTGGGAGATTTCACTAATGCTCTACATGATGTAGCCTGGTTAATTTTCTACCTACTTCCTCCCAACTGCCACTGAACTCCAGTCTAGAATTTAGGTCACAATGTAATCACAAAACTTTGGATGCTTAATGAAGGAAATAAATGGTAAATCTCTTAACTCCTTAAACCTGGTGTGATTCTTTCATGGTCAAAGGACAGATGTCATCTTATGTCTTTCATCCCTTATATTCCTCTACAAGGTATAAAGGCAGTGAGAATATCTAATACTACCAACTACATGTCCCATACTTTGCTTTGAGAGTATTAGCAGAAGACCAAAGTGGAGGGATTGTTGGTGCATGATCTTCTGTTTGCACATGATTGTGCACTCAAAGCAGCCTCTGAAGCTGAGAAGCAACAAAGTATGGATCGATTCTCTGCCTCTTGTGCTAATTTTGGCCTAACAATTAACATCAAGAAAACACAGGTGGTCCATGAACCACCACCACATTATCCATTTGTGGAACCATTGGTTACAGCAAATGGAAAAGTTTTGAATGCTGTGGATAAGTTGACTTACCTTGGTAGTGTTCTTTCCAGGGATGTACAACACCCTGAAACTTGACTCTAGTATAGTGATGTCATTTTGGTCCTCTTCAAGAATGAAGGACAACAAAAACCAACCATCAACCAACCAACCAACTCATAGAAATGAGATGCTCCCTTTTCTACTTTTAAATTGATTAACTTTCCCAAATCAGAATGCTAACAGTGTGGTGAAACCAGAAGTGTGCTAGTAAATGTTTAATGACTAGCTCTCTGGTGAAAGGCGGGGAGGGAAATGTACGTAAAGTTTGATGTGCTTTATTAACATTTTCTCTATCATTTTCTTAAGTCTAGACAATCATCTAAACAATAAATCAAACTCTGAGTTGTAGTGATTGGTGAATTTTGAGGTGTCAATGCTCTCACACTGAAAATTTGCCAATCAGCTTTGAGCTGATGCCAATAAACCCAGTGAGACTGCAAGAGGTGCCAAGTGGAGAGTGGTCAGCCTGGTAGAGTGGGGCTAGCATACCAAACTGAAAGTCAGGAAAACTTAGGGTTGAAAACCACCTCTGACATGTGGTGCATGTGACCAGGAGAAAATTGCTTGAATTTTCAAGCACCAGATTCCTCACTTATATAAAAGTGATTATAATATTTACCTCATAGTTTTGAGTCTGGAATGTGAGAATTTAGGCAATATATAATACCAGTTTGTTGTTCGCATGCTTGTTTGTAGGAGGAAGAGGGGTGATAGAATGAGGTCCAGAACTGTGAGTGGCAGCTAGGAATGCACAGAGCACTGGGCCTAGACTTGGGGAGACCCTGAGTTCGAATCTGGCCTCAGATACTTATTTTTAAAAAATCAAACTGGGAGGGGAAGACTCTCAGGGTTGCTGGCCAAATGGAAACAGTTACTATTGACATTCACTGTGAGCCAAGAGGGCCCAAAATATAGCCATTAAGTGGTTGCTTGGGCAGGGACCTATTGTTGTCCAATCTATGAGTTCCAGAGTAAAATCATTTAAGGTTTGGTATTTGAGAAAAGAAAGAAGGAATGAAGGAAGGAACAAAAGAAGGAAGGAAGGAAGGAATCTAGTCAGTAAACCCCAAGTTAACTGGGCAGCTACTGGTGATCAAAATTTATTTTCATTTGGAGGGGAGAGGGAAAAGGAGAGGATGAGCTGAGTTACCCAACTGTTTGGATCCCCATTCAGACAGTTTGGACTACTCACAGGTTGTATTTGTCCTTTGTTTTCAAAGAAGACCAAGATATCAGGTCCTCTTAGACATTTTTTTCCTAATTAAAGGGGCCATCCCTTGACTCACTTATTGAAGAGGCCTGCTCACTGAACGGGTGTTACCTCACTCAAAGTGAGAACCTGAAAAGACCTTAGCCTAAAAGGGCCAGGTTCTCCCATTGCACCCTGGGCTATCTCCAGTCATCCTGATGAATATCTGGCCACTGGACCCACATGGCTCTGGAGGAGAAAGTGAGGCTGATGACTTTGTACAGCGCCCCCTCACTCAAATTTCTCTGATGTCATGGTCCTCTTCAAAAATGAAGAACAACCACAAGAAGAGATACTTACTAACCATGTGACTCTTGTCAAGTTACCTCATCTCTGTTTGCCTCAGTTTTCTGATCTGTAAAGTAGTGATAACAAAAGCACCCACCTCCCAGGGTTGTTGTGAGGATGAAATGAGATAATAATTGTAAGGCCCTTAGCACAGTGCTTGGCACTTATCAGGCTCTATATAAATGCTAGCCATCATCATCATCATTTCCTGGCAGCTTTAGATTAGGTGACATAGTACATGGATGTAAAGTACTTTGCAAGCACTCTAATAATTCCAGCTGTCATTATCCTCATTAGTATTACAATTATTGTTCCAGACCTATGATTATATTGGTACACTGGTGTAGGAAATTCCTGGTGTAAAATGTCCCTTTGCCAATGAAGATTAACAACAGGCCTGCCATGGGAGGCCTCGGAGAGTTCCCTGGAATGCTGATAGCTTAAAGGATATGTTTAGGATCACACAGCTAGTATGTGCCAGAAATGGGATTTGACCCTGGGTCATCATGACTCCAAAGCCAGCTCTCCATCTATTACTCTCAAATATTCAAACGGATTTAGGACACCATCGACTTGGGCTATCCCTGTAATGCACAGACCTCCATGCCTGCCTATCCTATGCCACTCATAGCCAGATTCTCTACAAAGTTCACCAAAGGGGACCTGCCCAATGTATCGGAGGCCTTCCTTGCTTTCTCTCACCATTCGGAGGGAACTTTTTCAGCCCTCTGGATGGCTAATCGATCATCCCTCATTCTTGACATGTAACTAGCCTGTCTTCTCATCCTGTCCTGCCATTCCTCACTGATGTTCTTGACTTAGGTCCACGTTGGTTGCGTGTTGCAGCTCACCCTCTGGGTTATGTCCATCTTTAGTTCTTCCCAGACAGTGTCGTTCCACCTTACCATATATGGACTCGGGCTCAATGCTAGTATTTAAAAGATGGGCCTTTGCTTTCATGGGAAGCTTGGGTTCAATAAAACAGCCGTGCAATTTCCTGGAGGCACTGCAGGCTTCCATCTACTATGCCATTGTCAAGTCTGATATTTTACCACTACATGGCTGGAGGTTGATGTTTTATTTTTCCTTTCACCTCCTCTCTGAGGATTTGAATATAAAACCAACATATACCTCAGACTGACTCTCTTATCTCCTTCATCCACTCTAAAAATTCAAAACTCAGCTAGAATTATTTTGATAAAACCTTCCCTGGACCTTTAGCCTGGGACCCAAATCACGAATGAAGGATTTTTTTTACCAAAAGGAGAAACTTTCCAATCAAGTTGCAAAAATAGCTTAGGATGAAAAGTGAGCCATTGGACCCTAAACTACAATCCCAGAGTTGGAACTACACAACTACAGTGGTGGGATGCTGGAAGCTTTTTTTTTTCATCTTGACCCTGTATTTTTTTAAAATCTTGACCCCATGGAAGAGTCCTAATGAATCAGTGGATTGGTTTCTACCCCACTAGAGGAAGACAATGCAGAGTAAGTAGTATGGACCCCAGAGAAATGGAGACCTGTCCAGTGTGTGGTAGCCCTGATAAGTCTCTGCCTCTCCCATATACATTTTTTAAGGATGATGTGGTTTCAAACGTACACTATTCAATCCCGAATCAAAGCTGACTCATGAAGAAAAATACTGTTTGATTCTATTTAGTTCACAATTTCCACCCCCTGAGTTAAGGGCGTCTGCCTGTGCAGTCAGGGGGGAATATGGATAATGCGGCCTGAATACATTCTTATAAGTATTAAAAGAAGCATGGAAACAGAGAGCCCCCGGTGACCTCCCTGGCCCTCTGTTGATCACTGGTGTTTGTTGTAGGAAGCAGGCAAACTTAAGCATCGAAGTGTTATTGAACAGAAACCCCTTCAGAAATGTCTCTGGGCTTTTGTTCTCGGGCTGCTGAGCAGTAGGGGGCCCCCTCCTCAGAAAGCAGACTTAGACAAGTATTAGGAACTGGCTGAGATGAGATGAGAAGCTTCAGAGGGCCTTCATCATTAGCTGCCAGTGGTGGAGATTAGTGATCTACGCTGGGATTATCGAGGGAAAGAGGGCCGGTGTTGGCTAATTGTTCATTAATGCTTGTAAAATAAGCCGGCTGCAGGAAAACTGGCCATTGTCTGCCAGCTCAGAGGGAGCCCAACTTGGATCTGCTCATCCATGGCAGTGGGGATGGCAGGGAGAACACAGGTCTGAGGGGGGCAGCTTCTAGACGAGGCAAATGGCTTATCTCCTAGCCCTCGCTCTGTTGAAAACATTTCGGCGGATGCCGGGATGCGGATAAGCCAGGATTTGCATTGTCAAGGCACCAGCTTTCTACTTGGCAGGGCCCCTCCGTGCCAGTGGAGGGGATTCTCTTCCTTCTTTCACTCAACACTTCAGTGTTTGTTCCTGTACCAGAAGCAATGCTAGTATAATGATGACGGTGACGATTGGTTGATGGTGATCATGGTCATGATGAAGGATCGTAGATGCAGAGCTAGAAGGGCCCTCAGAAGCCATCCAGTCCACCCAAGTCATTTTACAGAGGACGTTGAACCATAGGGAAGTTAATGGATTTGCCCAAGTGATGGCGATGGTGGTCCTGACCTCTGTCATTACTATCATCATCATCATTATCTGTATGTCCTAAAATAGTAAGTGCTCAAATTTATATATCATTCTAGGGCCTGCGAATTACTTTACACGAGCTATCCCATTTGATCCATACAACAAACCTCTGAGGAAGGTCCTGTCATTATCTCTATTTTACAGATAAGGAAATTGTGTCTGAGGGAGGTTAGGTGACTTACTCAGGGTCACTAAACCAAGCAGTATCTGAGGGGGGATTTGAATTCAGGTCTTCCTAACTCCAGGTCCACTGCCCCATCTAGCTGCCTAACATCACTTAAATCTGATCTTTCCTCAGTAAAATAAGAGACTGGTTAGCAGCAGCAGCAGCAGCAGCAGCAGCAGGATCTTTCCAATTTCAATGAGTTGACAAGGAGGCAGTGTGGCTTAGTGAACAGAGCCCTGGGTCCTTGGAGCCTTGAAGATCTGGGTTCAAGTCCTACCATTGACACATGCCAGTTCAGTAACCACAGGCAAAGTCTCCTAATCTTCTGGTTCTTCCTTCTAACAGTGAGTCAGAGACCAGTTGCCAATGTGCAGCTGTTGGAAGGAGCTTCTGTGAAAAGTTTCTCCCATACTAATGAAATCACAGGTTAGATTGGAAAAAGAAAAAATGTATCAAATGTTGTTAGAGCCACCAAGGATACAAAGACAAAAACCAAAATGGCTCCTGCCCTCAAGGAGTTTGCATTCTATGGATGGGATAGTAGGTTAGAGGCAATGTGCACAGATTAATAAAAACAAAATAATATGACAGTTTCGAGATAGAGATTACACTAATATTTATTCATTAGAGGACAGGAGAGAGACAATGTTCCTAATGTTTCCATCATGTAAGGTAAGTAGCTAGGCCCAGCATAATTACAATGATACTTATAATGACAAGGTACCTCCTACCTGAAGACCTCGGAAAGCTTTCCTCATCTCTTCCTCTTTTCACTATCCCCTTCCCAGCAAAAAGGGAGGGGGAAGGAAAAAAATTCACAGAGAATGTTTTTTCAAGTCACAGAAAAGAAGACAGCCAGGGCCGAGATAAATGATTCACCCCAAAGTCACAAGGTGTCAGAGTCAGAAGGGCCAAGCACAGCTGGCTTTTTTTTGTGGCACTTTCTGAGAGAGTCCATTCCACTTAGGTATGGTTCTAGTTATTCAGAAGTTTTTCCTGACATTAAAAATAAGTTCGCTTTCCTGGGAAATCATTTTTCCCCCTGAGTATGGTGATAATAATAATAATAAAATAGATAATACTTTTATAGCACCTCCTATGTGTCAAGCACTGTGTTAAGCTCTCACTGTCTGTCTCTGTCTAGATCATCTATCTAAGTAATCTAATCTAATTTCATTCTCACAACAATCCTGCAAGGTAGATGCTATTATTATCATCCCCATTTTACAGAAGTGGAAACTGAGGCAAACAGAGGTTAAATGACTTGCCCATGGTCCACAGCTAGCAAGTATCTGAAGCTGTATTTGAACTCGGATCTTTCCAGTTCCAGGCTCAGCACTCTGTCCTCCATCACATGTGAATCAGGGACAAATGCAGATGTCAACATTCCACCACTGGAAGACACTCCAACTTGGTATATTTGGATGGGGACCATTATCTGGGCTTTGGAAGTTCTTTCAAAAGGCTAACAAGATAGGATGCAGAATAAAGGCCACAACTGACTCAGGTGGAAATGCTCACCCCCACCCCTACCCCAAAGGAATATTTCAGGGATTTCCTTTTTTAAAAAATTTGAATGTGACTAAAAAGAGTGATGGCCATTCTCGCCCAGGTTGGCCCCGCCATGGACATTATTCTTACTCACTCTGCCCACCCCCTGCCATCCTTTGCTCTGTCCATTCATACCTCTTAAAATGCCTGCCTCATCCTCTCTATCTATTCAAATTCCAGCCATCTTTAGAGGCCCAAATCAAGTCCCACTCCTGAGAAGCCTTCCTTCTCTCCTCGAACCCAAATAAATTTCTCCCTTTTCTCTCTCCGCCTCTCATATGGACACTTGATCTTATCTTGTTTTGTGCTGTCTATCGTTAATGGACCAATGAATTATTCCAGATATATAAATTATGCCTCCCCCATTAGGAGGGACCATGTTTTAAGATTGCTTCTCTTAGTATTTCTCATGGAGCAGGAAACATCATCAATAACGCCTCATGGAATGAAATTAAATCAACTGAGACTTCCCTTATCCACATCTTGACTTCTCATGGTAGCTGATTACTCTTACCTTTCATTTGCTTGTGACTTGGCCTAACAAGTGTTGCTCTTGTGCAGAAAGAGACTGTCTTGTTTCTAATCACTCTGCCTTCATCTGCTTGCCCTTATGATCTGGTCTGATATGCTCTTATAAAATGATATGCTATACTCTCATATGATCATAAGATTAGAGTTAGAAAAGGAGACCTTAGCAATCATCTATACCAACTCTCTCATTTGACAGATAAGGAAACTGAGGCTCAGAGAGGTTCTGACTTGTCTAAGGTCATAGAGCTTTAGAATTCAAACTCAGGAGATGTCTCTTCCCTATTTGCTTTCTGCTCTGGCGATCCTCCTGATCTAGGCCAATATTTCATGAGGTTTCCCTGCTCAATTTACTATTGACTCCACTCTTGACTGTAGACTTTATCTTCTTCTCAGCATACCTTCCCAGCTCCCTCTTATGATTGTTTCCCTGGTCAGAATGCAAGCTCCTTGAGGGGGAAGATTGTCATTTTTGCTTCTATAGAACTCAGGACTCAAGCTTAGGTATTTGCACAGAACTCTCCTCATTGGTGGAGAGAATGATTGCTTGGTGCTCTATCCCTGTGTGAGGGCTAGAGTTGTTTAGAGCTTGGGAGAGAAGAGTATTTCTTCTGGCTTCCAAGTGGTTCCAGGATCTCTTGAGGAGGAAACTTCTGGAAAGAGAGAGACTTTGGGGAGAAGCCAATAGATAGAGGAACCATGAGCATTTCCCTATTTCCAGCTCACTGAACTAGAAAACTCCAGGGCATTTCTGTTTGGATGAGATTGGGCACTCTTCCTCCTCCTCCTCCTCCTCCTCCTCCTCCTTCTCCTTCTCCTTCTTCTTCTCTTCTAGGATTTTTAAAGATCAAATTCCCAGAGTTCAAGGTAGAACATAGAATCTTGCTATTTTGAAGTGCGGACACTCCTCCTCCTCCTCCTCCTCTTCCTCTTCCTCCTCCTCCTTCTTCTTCTTCTTCTTTTTCTTCCTCCTCTTCCTCTTCTTCTTCCTCTTCCTCTTCTTCTTCCTCTTCCTCTTCCTCTTCTCCTCCTCCTTCTCCTCCTCCTTCTCCTTCTTCCTCTCTTCTAGGATTTTTAAAGATCAAATTCCCAGAGTTCAAGGTAGAACATAGAATCTTGCTATTTAAAGTGTGGACACTCCCAAGGTATACCTTCTCAGAAACCTAGAGCTCCTTGCTTGGGAGGACAGGGCTTGAATGTTAGTGATCTAGCTTTTGGGTAGAAGAGGTGGAAATGAGGAAAACAAAGACGACTTCACCAACAGGAACTCATTAGAAATGCATTCATTTAATGCCCTGATATAACTGCACTCCATTTACCAGCCTTTTAATCTTCCACAAACTATTTTGACTTATAAAATTCCTCACTTTTTGAATGAGTGCCTCTCATTCACAGTCTGTACCTGCCCATGAACATGATCTACCTACCACTTTTCTAGGAGGGTCATGGCTCATATAACTGAAGTGTGCCTTCTCCTGCTGTACTCACTTTTAACCCAGGTGTAGCTTGAGGACAGATGACCAGTCTCAATAATCACGGTGTGCCCTATCCTTTCCACCCTCATAATACCATTATATTATAATTCCTTGAGTCACAGGATCCAGAGATTTAGGGTGAGAAAGAACCTCAGAGGCCATTGAAGCCAACATTCTTATTTTACAGAGGAGACCCTGAACCTCACAGAGATTAAATTGCATGATTGAGTTCACAGCCATTACATGTCTGAGGAAGGATTTGAACCTAGGTCTTTCTGACTCCAAGTTCAACATTCTACGCAATCTGCCTTGCTGCCTCTTGGATCATTTGCCTGCTTTGTTACCAGGGTCTGTGCTAAACCAGCTGTCACTAATTGTGGCCCATGAATCCAAGACTACTAGTAAAAGTACCTTAGCTTGACTCCAAACTCCATAAACATCCCACTTGAGGGGCTACAAATGTCATCTGTTTATTCTTTATCTTTGGATTTACATGGTTTAGGCTCAACCATGTGAGTATTTCTTATGATAACTTACCTCTTCGGGCACGTTCCTTCTACCCAATTTGAAACTGGGAACTTCTCAAGTCTCTTAAGTCAGGATTGGGGGGCTTACCCTTTTTTGGGTCCTTGACCTCTTCGGCAGTCTGATGAAGCCTACAGACCCATTATCTGCATCCCGATTTTTTAAATGCATAAAACAAAATACTAAGACTTACAAAGGAAACCAACTATAATGAAATACAGTTATCTGCTATATATTTTTAAAAAATCCAGTTCATAGATCAAAGGTCATGAACTTTTAGTCTAGCTATTGAATTACCCACCATGCTTACAGAACCCAGGCAAAAGACAATATTGAAGCAGCAAAAGCTGCAATGAGGACTGAAATAAATAGTGAAAAAATAGAGAATAGACCATCTTAACTGAGTATTCCATTATCTTCCCTTCCCCTGCCTTCAAGTGGTTCAAGAAAAATCCCTCCACCATGTAAGAAGTGGGAGTTCAGTCTTCAGTATTGTTGGCCTTGCGCCACCACTCTAAAACTTGCCCCACCTGTATCAGTCTCCTGCTCTCTCATTCTGCATCTCTACCTAGTCCTCAGGAGCCTGATCTGCTCTGCTTAGTTTCCTGGCAATGGTCATCTTTGACCTGCCTTGCCTCATCTCCCTCTCCTTGTAGTCACATCTTTCACCAGTGACTGCCATGTTTCTTCCTTCTCTCTAGTCGCAGAGTGCTGCTGAAGAAAGTCATAAAGTTATATTAACTAGCTCTACAACAAATTCTCACTAATGCAAACTGAACCCTCAGGGTTACATAAAAATCCTTTTACTCGTCTCTGATTGACTCACTTCACATTCCTCAAAAAAGCTATTTCAAGCTTTCCCATCAGTCATTACATGTTCCAGGCACCATGCCAATCTGGATGTACAAAATGAGAAAAGGAGATATAATGATCGGAAAGATGCTGCCTATGGAGTCAGAGTTCCTGAGTTCAAATCCTGTCTCTAGTATTCACTGCTTGTGTGGCTTCAGGAAAATCACTTAAGCTCTTTGGCCCTCAGATTTCTCATCCATAAAATGAGGGAGTCAGAGACATAGCCTCCGAGATCACTTCCTATTCTAGATCCTAGGAACCTATAAAGCCAAAAAAAGTCACCTTGAGGAAAACAAGATGTTTTGTGGGCCTGAGTTACCCAACTGGGAAAGGAGCCTTGCTCATGAATTTGAGGAGTATATGCAGGGAGCTTCTTCAGCACAAAGTTCATAGGTCTTGACCTATCTATCTTTGCCAGTAATGGTGGTGTTGCATAAGAGTCCAACAGATTAAAAGTGACACTGTGTATTGTTAGAATCAGTTTTAGCAAGTTATAGGGATGATCTTAACTCCCTACACCTTGCATCCGAAACAGTTTTTTAAAAAAAAGCTTTTCCTCACCTCTTTATAGCAGTGACGAGCAAAATCCAGCTTGTGACCATCTAAATATATCAAAATCCCTATTGCATTGTCTAATAGTTTTATTTTTACATCTTTATAGCACTGGTGAACAGAACCAGAGTGCTTACTTACTACCCCCTTTACACAGTCCTGAATATTCAACTCCTAAACCTGAAAACAGAAGCAACAACGTGAGGGGAATTTGGGCCTGGATATTGCTATTTCCCAGCTTGCCTTTCACCAGCGTGCAGTCTGATTCCTTTTCCCATGGGATACTCAGCTATAAAGGTAAGTATATCTAGTTTACAAAGTTGGACAGCCCAAAAAGAAAACCTCTGAATTCCCAAAAGAAGAATGTTTACATCCCACAAACAGACATGCTTATGTGAATGTTACAGCTAAAAAGGCATATTAAATTCTTCTTTGTCTCATTGTGACTGCTTATTCTAATATGACTTGCAATTGTTTATTCCACCTAGGAGGACAGGACAAGAGTCAAAGAGAATAAGGAGGCATGGATGGAATTGTGATCTGCATCACTGGAGGGAGTAACCCACCTGGGTGGGATCACAGATCCATTGAAGTATCAAAGTGTTCTAAGCCTTTTCCCCTGCCCCGTTTTAGGAATTAGTATTAAAAAAGTAGCATTGAGATTTTTTTTGTAAAAGAAGCTCTCTTTTCCCAAAAGGGAAAGAGCATGTTAACAGAATAATTTAGGACCTTAATTCTTTCAAATCTCCTTTAGCAACTTTAGGAAATACTGTGCTTTGAGGAGGGGATTATCCTGGCATTTTTCTTTCCTCAATTCTTTATAGCAGTGTTGAACAAAATCTAGTTTGTACTACTTAAGTTTTTAAAAATCCACACTTGTATATTAATGGTAATTGTCTGTTGTCCAGAGGAGATCCTTTGGAACACCTACATGTCCTTTAGATCAGTACTGAACCAAGAAGTGGGGAATTTCACTCTATGGGATGTACTCATATCATTCTGAAGTTATCGCTTCCTGGTTTTGGCACATGAATATGTCTCATAATTACTTTGACAGCATGAGCAAGCACTCCCAATTCAATCTCTTGAGTTCCTCAGCACTTTCTCCTATCCCAATAAACATCCATTGTCCATATCCAAGCATCATGTTAATATGGGAACCTGGCAACCTTAAGCCTATCCATATAGTTGATAAATAAAAAATACACATCTTTGTATCCCCTGCACCATTAATCAGAGTATCTTGTCCATAACAGGCTCTTAATAAGTAATTTTTGAACTTATTTAAATGTCATTCTTGATTTAAATAATTATCTAATAACTTAAATCTGAAAACCTAACAACTATAATGATCTGATTCTGTTATGGAAAGTTCATGAAAAGCTAATGATAATCTTAGGGGGAAGAAGACATTAAGATGAAGAGAAAGCAAATACTTGTTGTATGGTATAACAGAAGGAATACAGAACTTGTAGTGAGACAATATTACTCCTGGCTATTTTGTCATACTTAATGCTTCCATCTCCCATTCATGCAATCTACATTTCAGCCAGTTGGGCATATGCACTTTTACCAGAACATGATTTTAAATCCCCTGCATTCATTATTTTGCATAGTTTGTCCCCCATGCCTAGAGCTTACTCCCTCCTCTTTATTGTCTTTCACAATGCTTAGGTTTTTCCCAAAGTTTAGCTCAGGATTCTCCCCTATTGGAAGCTTTCTTGCTTTCCTAGTCATTAGTACTCTTTCTCTTTTTGAATTATTTTGCATTTATTCATCTGTTTCCATATTGCAGCTGCCCAATTGAATGAAATTTCTTTGTGAACAAGGATTCATTACGAAGTCTTTGTATTCCCTGTGCCTAGCATAGTCCCTTGAATATACTAGGTGCTTAATTAATGTTCGCTAAATTAAATTGAAAGGTAAGTGATGCCAGATTGCAAAGGACCATAATGTCAGGCAAAATTATATTGGAACTCTGTTAAAGACTTTTGAGAAAAAAGTGACAAGACTGGATCTACATTCAGATTCTGAATCCATACATCACTTGAAATGAAAATAGAAAATTGGTATTTTACCATGAGAGACACTGGCATAATAGAGAGAGTGCTACGCTATGAGCCAGGAAGATCTGGGTACAGGTCCCACCTCTGATGCCTAGCATCCGTGAGACCATGAATAAGTCACAACCTCTCAGTGTTCTAGGTAATTCTCTCAAATTATATGTTACAAACAAAGCAGCATCAGTTGGTCACTATCCTTAGTACTATGACAAACTATGACTTGGGAAGCTTCCCTAGCTGTAGTCCATTCTATAAAACCTTCTTACATCAAAGATATCAGTAAGAAATGGAGACTATGAATGAATAACAGGTGCTTCCATTGACAACAGATTTCCAGAAGTTCTCAAATCATTTGGGAAATGCTTGGCATATGTTCATAAGAGACATTTGCAAGAGAAATAGTTTCTCTTTACCCCCTTTCTCTTTCCTCTTCCAAAGCAAAACCTATGTCCTGTATCTCTAATAAAACCTATAGTCTTATTTCAGATATAATCTTTATGTAATAAACGCAATTTTTGAATATTTTATTTTTTTAAATAAAATGTAAAAACAATTTTGTGTTCCAAATTCTCTTCCTCTATCCCTCTCCTTCCTACTCATTGAGCCAGTGAGCAATTTGATATAGGTTATACATGTGCAATTATTATGAAATAAACACAATTAAATGCCTGAGTAAGCCATATATGGTCTTGGTAAGTAATAGAAGAAGCTAGAAGGCTATGAATCTCATTCATCTTTTTCTCTCTTTGCTAAACCAAAGTCAATATTAATGCTAACATCCTTGTATCACCAGTGCCTGGTACATAGTAAGTGCTTAATAAATGCTTGCTGATTAATTGATGACATAGAGGATTCTTTTCCACTCCTATTGTCTGGAATGAGTGCCCCTTCAGGGTAGCCCTTGAAAGCTATATCTCAAGAAATTGGGGTCAACCAATAGGCATTGAATGATAATGACGGAGGCCTATTATGTTTATGACTTAAGGTCTAGAAGTTAGGTCTGAGAATATAAATCTCCCAACTTCATGAAGGTCTGGTCATACCAAGATGGAGTAGAAACAAAGGGTAACAGGACTCCCCATGGGTTACTCTAGGTCAAACTTTTGAAGAATTCCTTCCATCTATCAGAAAGCAGAGTTGGAGGGAGAGATTTTTCTTTTGGTGGCAAATGTGTTTTAGCTAGCGGGCAGCACCATTTCTATGATTGCCCACCACCAGGATGCTGAGGTGGTGTGCAGGTTTGGTGATGTCTGACCCTCAGAAGGGAAATCTAGAGAGCAGTATCAAAGCAAAACACCCTTGAAAGTACCCCATGGACCCAGACTTGGGTCTGAGAGAAGGGAAAGAGAACAGTGAAGCTTTTCTAAGGCAAAGAGGGAACTTCCGAAGGAGGGGTCAGGAAAAGAAAAGACCCACTCTACCTCATTATACTGGAGCTGGAAAACTGAGAAGAGAAATGTTCCTCTGGAATAACAGCTCATTAGCAAGAGAAGAACTCTGACATTAGTTAAAATGTTGATAGACGTGACAGGTGGTGCGAAGACAGGGTGGTGGTGTTGGCTGGGAGTGGAGCCCCCAGTCTTGTGCCTTGCCTTACATAATCGCTTTATGCAGTGTGTATTCAACTGCTAAGGCCAGCTTCTCAGTGACTTATATGTCCTTGGATAGCAGACAGCACCATCAAACAGACCAGAAATGGTGGGGAATTTTCCAGTAGGAAATTTCCTCCCATTCAGGTGGAATGAATAGCTGAGCGTATCATATTAGGTCCTAGGAATTTTTCATTGAGGCTCCCTGTAAACATCATTCCATTTCCTGACTCTGCCTTTGAATAGGCTGCCCTTCATGCTTGGAATGCTCTCCCTCCTCCCCTAAACCTCTTGTGATTTCTACCTCACTCCAAGGTTCAACTCAAGTGCCAGATAAGGCCTTTCCAGACTTCCCCTCCATCTAGATTTTAGCTCTCTCTTCACACTGAAATTGTTGTGCATTTAGTTTTTATACATATATTTACTCGCTATTACTTGAACAAGACACTCCATCTCCTGACTCCAGGCACTGTCACCCCTGTCCTCCATGTGGAATGCTCTCCTTCCTTTCCTTTCTCATCTCCCCGTCCCGGTTTCCTCCAAGTCCCAACTAAAATCTTAACTTCTACAGAAAGCCTTTTCTGATCCCCTTAATTCTAGTGCCTTCCCTCTGTTGATTATCTTCAGTTTGCCCTGTCTATATTTTGTTTGTACATAATTGTTGGCATGTGGTCTCCTCTCCCATTAGACTGTGAGCCCCTTGAAGTCAGGGACTATCTTTTTTTTTTGTCTTCCTAGGACTTAGCATAGTTCCTAGTGCATAGTAGTTGCTTAATAAATGCTTATATTATATATATATATATATATTAAATATGTATCATGTATAATATAGTCCATATATTAGATATCATATATATTTATAAGTGCTTAAACTGTCTGTTTAAATGATGTATTCTTCCAGTGGGATGCAAGCTCTTTCATTTTTGTCTTTGTGTCTTGGCACAGTACTTGGCACATTGTTCATTTGTTCAGTCCTGTCCAACTCTTTTTGACCCCATTGTGAGGTTTTCCTGTCAAAGATACAGGAGTGGTTTGCCATTTTCTTCTCCAGTGAATTAAGGCAAACAGAGGTCAAATGACATGCCCAAACTCTCACTGACATCTGACCTATCCCTCATCTCAGCCACCTGTGTACTGAGGCTCTAGAACCTCTCTGGAAATTGTTCTGCTTGACCTTCAGGGTATGTCTTTTCTTTAGCCTCACCTCAAGCTCCTCCCTGTGCAAATTATTCTTCTGCTTGTCTAAAGATTTCCCTAATTACTGGCCTATGTAAGTCGTGCTTCAGGCTGGATGATGCCTAACTCGGTCCTGGCTCCTCAGTCCTAGGAATTTATAGTTAAGGACAGAAACACTCATGACCAATATGCAGAATTAGAGGCAGCTAGTAGCACAGTGGATAGAGTGGATCTGGGGTCAGGAAGACCAAATCTAGCCTGAGTCGAGGGGAAAGTTATGCCATCACTGTCTGCCTCAGTCTCCTCATCCGTAAAATAGGGATAATAATAGCACCTACATCCAAGCATTATTATGAGGATCAAATGAGTTAATATTTGTAAAGAATTTTGCAATCTTTAAAGTGATATGTAAATTCTAGCTATCATCATCATCGTCATCCATAAAGATGAATAGCATGACATCTTTAGCATGACCTGTTGGAACTCTGGATCTGTTATTTACTATCTGTGTGAATGTGGGCAAGTTACAACCTCTCTGGCCCTTAGTTTCTTCATTTATAAAATGAAGGAGTTGACCTAGGTAATCTCTAAGTTCACTTCCAGACCTGTGGTCCTAGTCAGCTAATGATAGATTCAGGTGAGTATTTCCTTTACCTCTCTCCATTCAAATCCTGTTCTGATGCCTTATAACGGCTTCTGATTTCTGCCTTATCTTTATTCCTTGTTCTGTACTCTACGGCCAAGCAGAATCAGTCCAATCCTCTGGGGAGTGATAGCTCAGCCTTTGCTTAAAGTGGGGAGACCGGGAGAATAGGAACACCCATGATGCCCTGGAGTATTCCATGCCACTTTGAGACAGCTCAGATTCTTGGGAAGATTTTCCTTACGTGGAGCTAAAATCCACCTCTCTATATCTTTCACCCACTGCCTCTTGTTTAGCCATTTGGAGCCCAAGCAAAACAAGTCTAATCTCTCTTCTACATGCCCTCCCCCCACCAGTTGTTTTTGATACCAGCCCTTGTATGACATGGTCCCCTTACCATCCTGGTTGCCTTCCACTGTGTGCACTGTGCTAGATCAACATCTTTCCTAAAATGTGTCACCCAGAACTGAACATAATAATACTCCATATTCATTACACCTTTTGTACCACCTCCAACTTAACTTGCAAGTATAAACACCAATCTTGGGAAAACAGTTCTGGCATGCTAGCAGGGAGATAAGACAAATACATAAATAACTAGAATACAAATTAGAATAGCAGAGGCCTAAAGAAAATGCCAGGAAGAGGGAAGGATGAAGAAAGAATCTTCTATGGATGGGAGAGTGAGTATTTTCAGCCAATTCCCACAAACCAAAATGGAGGACCACTTAGCTGGCATGATTTTATTGGGTTCCAGATTGTCATCTTCTGTTTCATCCTGTCACCTGCCTTCAGGAGATTATGGGATAAGAGAGGGTAGGATCATCTCTCATACCACTTGCTCCTCAACAGTCGCTTTTGTAGATTCCCAGTCGAAAGCTTCTTTGTGCCCCTTTGCATCAGCAGTTCATTATTTCATGTTCTGGGCAACTGGGCAGCCTCAGCTTCATCCTTTATTAGGCACCAGCCTGTGATGGTTGAGCCCTCAGCATGCCTGGAAGTGCCATAAGAGCAGTGAAGGGAGTTGAGGTGGCAGGTCTACTCCAGCAAATTAGCAGCATCAGCAGGATCTGTTGTGTCAGGTTCACCTAGAGACAACCCTTTAAATGGTGTGCTAAGGTATGATTCTTAAGTAGCATCTCTTTTTAAGTTGATGAGTTAGTCCCTATCTTTCTACCCCAGTGAGTGTATATACGTAGAGACCGTGCCCTTCTAAGCTTGTACTCTTCATTTTCAGAAAATGCATTAGTCAAAACTATTTGTCACATTACTGATTGCTAATCACTAATAGCATTTTCACTGTGCTCTCACCTACTTTTCTTTCACTAACCCTTTCTTCCACATATTTGTATACATTTCATATGTCTGGAGCTGGAAGGGGTGTTAGAGGTCTAATCCCTTCATTTTACAGATGAGAAAATGGTATTATAGAAGTGAAATGACTTTCTTAAGGACATATAGCAAGTACTGTCAGAGTTGGGAAAGCAACCAAATGTCTACCTCCAGGTCCAGCAGTCCACTGGCACCACCTAGAACAGAGGCAGTGTGGGGAAAGAGCAATAGATCTGAAGTTAGAGGAACCAGATTCAAATCCAACCTTTGCCAATTATTGCCTGTGCGATCTTAGGAAAGTAACTTAACCCCTCTGGTCCTTGTTTCCTCAACTGTAAAATGAAGTTGTTGCATAAAATAATCCATAAGGTCCCTCCCAGCTTTAGATGAATTGTCCTGTGATCATAGTGACTGCTTTGTTTGGAGATCTATACCGGTGCCACACTCCATTTACCTTCTTATTCTTCTATGAATGTCTCCTTTAATAGATTTTCAACCAAAAAGCATTTATTAAGCTTCTACTGTGTACCAGGCACTGTGTACCAGACACTGTGTCAGAGATACAAAAATAAAAGTGGAAGTCTGTACTTAAGGGGCTCACATTTTCTTGGGGGAAATATTGTATTTGTGCGGATATGTATCTATACATATGTAGATTTATATGTTGCACATTCTCTGTAGCTACTATCCCAACACCTACTTGTATCTACAAGTTAGGTCCCTGAAGCATGTCTACTACATTCCCTTAAAGCTCTAGGTTAGTCTTGAGGAATTTTAATGTGTCCTTCTAATACTATAGTTCATGAGCTCCCATAGATAGACTTCCCACCATGTTTATCAGTGATAGCAATTAGTTAGCCACATTTAATTAGCTTTTAGAAATGGTTATTTACTAATGAACCATAATAACAGTTGGTACATAACATCTTCCTCATCTGCCCTCTGCCCCCACCCCAAATCTTTGACCCCTCCCCCACTAATACATAGTCAAGGGGTTAGGTGGGCTCAGGCTTAGAAAGCACACATGGCAAGGTTAACACAGCTCCTGGAGGTACTTTTGCTGGAGTCCTCAAGATGCTCCCTTTCAAGTATAGTATCATTCTACTTTTCTCATTTCACCTAGTCTGTCATTGACTCCCAGTCCAGACACTACTGGCTACTGCTTTCCAGAGGATAAGACTAGGATGTTGAATAAAAGTTCAAACTCCCTGAGCCTTTTGTAGTTACACACACACACACACATGCACGCACGCACGCACGCACTCATGTGGACACACACACACTACGGTGTGTGTATATAAATGTATTGTGTTTATGCATGCATATATGTACATATGCTGGGAGGAGGAATGAAGATTTTCATAAGTATAGTTGTTGTGGGTACTCAGGTAGAAATCAGTTGATCATTGCCCTGAGAGGCCCATTCCTTTTTCAAAAGGTAAGAGATTGGGAGCTTGAATATCTAAGGGAGGGGGCAGAATAGGTGAGCACTGGGGGTTAGGAGTAGGTGTAGTTACTGTTGAAGCTGATTAGTTTATGGGGGGAGGGGATGGTGACAGTTGATCAATCTTCCACCCTCTGATTAGTTGATCATATACTCCTCAGGGTCAGACTATGAGTCCCAGGGATCCCTACAGTCCTAGAGGATTACTCTGTTTCCTTGGTAAAAATAAAGTAAGCCATGATGACTACCATGGTAGAAGATTCAGTTCAGTAAATCTCTCTCTCTCTCTCTCTCTCTCTCTCTCTCTCTCTCTCTCTCTCTCCTTCTCTCTTTCTCAAATTATATTCATTTTGTAAAATATTGTATCTTCTCCTCCCTCAAGTGGAATTTTAACCCCCTGAGATAAGAGGTTTTTTTTTTCATTTTTCAGTATCCCTAACACCTAGAACAAAGCCTCATATAAAGTAGGGGCTTAATAAATGCTTGCTAAATTAATAGTAAACCTGCTCATATGCAGGGTATTCTAGCCAAAGATCCCTGCAGCATGTCCATTGAGTCACAGACTAGCAAGGGATGACATTTTTTATTTTAACTATCATTGCTGTATGATCTATCGCTTCTACAATGCAGTGACACTGACTTCCTTGCTGTTCTTTGCATACGATACTCTTCCATCTCCCAGCTCAGGACATTTTCACTGGCTTTCCCCTGTTCTTGGAATGCCTTCTTTCTGATCTCTGCCTCCTGGCTTTCTTGGCTGCCTTCAAGTCTCAGTTAAAGTGCCACTTTCTGCAAGAAGCCTTTCTCAATGCTCCTTAATATAGCCGCTTCCCTCTCTGGACTATTTCCAATTTATCTTATCTATAGCTTGTCTCTATCTGGTTGTATATTCTCTCTTACATTAGACAGTGGGCACTTTGAGAGCAGGGACTGGTTTTTGTCTTTCTTTGTATCCCCAGCACTTAGCATAATGCCTGGCACGTGGTAGGTGGTTAATAAATGTTGACTGACTAGCTAACTAGTTGACTAGGGTGGTCGAAGCATGTCTTTATAGGTCGTTTCAGTAAGTGATAGTGGTCTTAAGGGAGTCATATGGGAGAGGATTTGGAAAGGGATTTGGGAGCTTCTTGGCCACACCAATACCCACATCATTTATCAGGCTATGTAGACTTTAACAGTAATTCAGTCAGAGTTCACAGAGTAAATCATTTCCATTCCCACCACTGGATAGTACCCTGTGAGGAGCTGTCACCTTGTTCTAAGCAAGAACATAATGTAGCCATAATAAATGATGTACGTGCACAGAAGAAGCCTAAAAAGAAGAAAGGCACTCTTGGGAGCAAGAAAGAACTTGATGGTGAGATTAATTCAACTAAAATTAGCAACCATCTACTAAGGGCCTGTGATGCTAAGGGCATGGAGCTAGATAGGTATGGGTTAGAAAGCCAGAAACTAAGGAGAAACCAAGTCCTCAAGGAGCTTACATTGTACTGGAAGATACAACTGATAATTTGAAAAGGAGAAAAAAAACATGAAAAGAGAGGAGTCAAGAAACACTTTATTCACCAAATAAGCAATATCTGAGCTGAACCATGGCAGAAAATAAGGATTCTGAGAGAAGGAAAAGAAGGGTGTGATTCTAGGCATGGGAGATAGCTTGTGAAAGTACATGGAGGAAGGTGATAGAATGTCAGGTTTGGGGAACAGTCAACAGTCAACTAGACAGTCTGGCTAGAACAAACAGTCAGATGGGCAATCAACAACAGAATAAGTGATACTCTCACAGGCATGTATGATTATAAGATGTACAGGGTAAACTCCAACAACAGTTATAGATTAGACCAGGGGTGAGGAAACTGCGGCCTCGAGGCCACATGTGGGCCTCTAGGTCCGCAAGTCTGGCTCTTTGACTAAATCTGAATTTCACAAAACAAATGCCCTTAATAAAAGGATTTGTTCCGTAAAACTTGGACTCAGCCAAAAGGAGAAACCCAAGGACCTAGAAGGCCACATGTGGCCTCGAGATCTTGGATTCTTCACACCTGGCTTAGACCTCACCTCCCTCAGTCATTTTACTTAGTGTTCTGTGGGGCCATGATTTAGGTAGCCAGAATCAACATACTGAAGACATGCCCATATAGAGAGGATCTGAGAGTTAGAAAGGACCTCAGAAACCATCTGGTCCAACTATACCTGAGCAAGAATTACTTCTACAATACAGCAGAATGAAGACTCCTTGAAGGCATGGAGCTTATTTATTAATTTTTAACTTCGTAGCTTCAACCTCAAACAGAATGAATAGTAGTATGTTCACGTAGTAGGTGGTTAATAAACATTGGGCATAATACAAATTTTATTTGTATTTTAATTGAGTTGAATTATACCACTATGTGGTCATCAAGCCTCCCCCAAGAGGGAAGAACTCACTACCTCCAATTCTGTCTCCTCAAACAATTTGGGCATAATTCTTACTGATGGATGTACTAGGATGAGAAAGGAACTACAGGTAGTAGGACAGCAGAAACAGGGTTGGGTTTGGACTAGGGCAACTAGGGCATGAGTTTAAATCCTTTCTCTGAGACGACTTACTTTGTGACCTTAGGCAAATTGGTAAACTTTCCTGGGCTTCAATTTTCTCATCTGTAAAATGAAAGTATTGGGCTGGGTGGCCTTTTCCAATACTAAATCAATGGTTCTATGATCCTATAATTACAAACTCTATAAAACGGGTAATTCTGTGATCAGCAGCCTTGTTTTTGAATAAGCAGAAACTTATATCATCCCCCTACCTCTCCAGTCACTCTGAAGAAAGGTTCCTAGAAAGAAAAAAGTATATTGTATTATGGCTATATTGAAGGCAGGTCTCATGCAAGTTCCTTCTTTCTTGTTTTCCAAACTCACCATTTTCAGTAATATGTTTAAAGGAATTTCATCCTCCAAAGTGCACACTTCTAAAGAGATTCGGTGAGCATGCAGTGACTTGAATCCCTGCCAACACTTTTCCTCCCTGTTATGGGAGCTTACCTGATGAATCTCATGCCCTCTGTGAAAGCTGTCATTGGTCCCAGACTCTCAGTGTAAGGGGAGCTTTTCCATCAGAAAACCTTTCAATTTTCTCCTTCTAACATTTGACTCCCAAAGAGGAATCAAAGATGCCCTCAGCCCCCTTGCTCTGCATTCTCCCCAGCTTTTTTTTCCTCCTTCATTTAAAACCAACATAACACTCATTTGAAAAAAGTTACTCCTTGAGAAAAAAAAAGTACCTGAGTGGAGTTGCCAGTTTTTCTTTTAAAGCAGTGTAAGTAAAATAATCAATTGTAAGTGGCTGAACCTTTAAAGGATATTAATTCAATGAGATAAACTGCAGTTAAATGACTTTTATCAAGCAAACTGGGTTAGGCGGCTTAAAGCAAGAAAAAATTTGAAAAAACATATACTGGGTAGCAGTTTATATGTCAAGAAAAACTGAGAGAATTTTTGACACTCTGATGTCAAGCAGATAACACTTAAATCATTTTTCTCCAAACTTCAGTCATAAAACTTCAAAGAGTTATAGCCATAATACAAATTTTTAGACTAAGAAGTGCTGTTTGAAGTTATTTTATAGGATTTTGCTGTAAGGGCTCCAATTGATTTGTGGTAAGATAAAAGAAAAAAACTTTATTTTTGAAGCTTTGTCGGACGGAAAAAGCTTATCTTCCATTGGTCATTCTGCCAATATGCCTGGAGGGTGTGATGGTGTAGACATGGATATTATAGGCCTATATGAAGTGAGCAGGGTTTCCACCTCCTGCTGTTTGTGTTATGGTTAAAACCTGTCACAAAATAGGCAGTGATTTATTAAATGTTTAATGAAGTAAGACAAAAAACCCAAGAACTACAAACAGAAATGTGGAATAGTATATTAAAGTATGATCATATGCATTACATTTCTATTTTTCTCCCCTATTTTCAGAGGGAGGGAGGAAGAAGGGAAGAAGGAATGGAAAGAGAGTGAAGGAAGAAGAGAGAAAGAGGAGAGAGAGTGACAGATGGGCAGAGAAATAGAGAATAGAAAAGAAAAACCCAATTGGAAATCCAGAAAGCATTTGGACAGCATTAGCCCATGCTAATAATAAAGGTTATGTCTTAATAGGTATTTTAAAAGAAACCTTCTTCCTAAGGGAAGTCATAGAGGGGAGATAAAGAAATATCTTCCCTCTGTTTTCACAGATTCCATGAATATCAATAACAGTGATGGCTGCTGAGTGACTTTCCATTTGGTTTTCAATTAAAAGTAGCTGAAAGAATCTCTTCCCTTTGAGTCAAGCTGGATGTGGTACTTGGTAAATGATAATAGCAGGAATAATAACATTGATAAGATCTAGTAATAATAAGACTCAGTTGTAAATGTGATCTTCCTAAAATATATTTCGAACCATGTCACCCCACTGTTCAATAAGCTTCAGTAAATATAATTTTTTTTTTATTAAAAGCCTTCTTACCACGCCCCCCCCCCCCGACTCCTTTCCAATCTTCTTACATATCACTGCTCCATGTACTCTTCGATCCAGTGACATTGGTTCCTTGTTCCACCTGGACAAGACATTCCACCTCTTACCTCCTGACATTTTCACTGGCTGTCCCCCTTGCCTGGAATGTTCTCCATCTTTATCTCTGCCTCCCAGATTCCCTGGAATCCTTCAAGTCTCAACAAAAATTCCACTTTCTTTCCCATCCAGTATCTTCCTTTTGCTGATTATCTTCAATTTATCCTGTATATACCTTTGCTTGTAATTAGGAGTTCCAATGTTGCCATTAGACAGTGAGCTCCTTGAGGGCAGGGACTATATTTTAGCTTTCTTTGTAACTGCAATGCTTAGCAAAGTTCTTGGTACACAGTAGGTGCTTAATGAATGTTTATTGACTGAATGACAAGGTCACATTGACAATATGCACCAAGAGCAGGATTTGAATCAACGTCCTCTAACATTAGAACTTCCATTGGGATGGTTGAATGGGGTTGGCGTGGAAGTGGGGAAAGGAGATAGAGGAGGGGGAAGGAAGTTTGAGAGTTGATTTTACCTAAAATCTAGTTCCTTCAGGGTACTTCCACCTCCATGGTGTGTGTGTATGGGTGTGGGTGTGTGGGTGGTGTATGTCTTGTAGCACAATGAAAAGTTACAGTAACATAATCCATGAATCTGCAAAATTTATCCCACATGAATTTGATACCTGCAACGTTGGCTGGTGGTTTTTAAAAATTTTTTTCAAGTCACTTTATTTTATATTTTTTACCATATTAAAAATAATTATAGCACAGAAGTGATTATCTTCTAAGGAAAGTGAGCCTTTATTTTATAATGATTATTTTTTCCTTCCTTGGCTGACATCGAAAATCATCTTTGCCCTGCCAATGCCTTATCATATTGCCAGGGGAGGCATTTGTTATAGAAGAAATGGGGCACACATCTCCATCTCAATGGGATTCTTCCCCAGAACCACAGAGAACAACTTAGCCTTAAATTTCTTTTTCTGACAACACTGGGGAAATTGATTTTGTGTGTTTCAAGTTTCACTTCCATGCCATGCTTAGATACAACCAAAAATCAAAAGACGCTTTCCATCATCTCAGTTCCATTTCTTACTCCCTAGGGATGTGACCTTGAGCCACTTACTTGAGCTCTTTGGGGTCTCAGTTTCCTTCTTTGTAAAATGAGTGTTAGAATATGTGGCTTCTGAGAGCCCTTCCTACTCAAAATCTATGATCCCATGTTCCTTAGGTTTGTAGGATTTAGAGCTGAAAGGAGCATCTTAGCTCACAAAAATGTAAATAGAAAGGATACCAACAACAGGAGCAAACCCGATTGTGTGTATAATGATAATGACTGTACGTGTCCACAAAGGAGACATGACGAAGTGCACCTCACTCCCTTCCTCCCAGGTAGGTAGAATGTTGTATGTGCTGTCAGAATTGGTTGATGTATTGGTTAGTTCTCTTCTTATTAGTAGGGCTGGCTTGCTGGGTAGAGGGAGTCAGAAAAGATGGTGATGCAAAAACAAAAGATATCAATAACTAAATTAAAAACATTTAGAAAAAAAACATTATCTAGTCTAATGTCTACATTCTACAGATGCAGGAACCAAAATTCAAAGTAAAATTATTTGCCCAAGGCCCCAAAAATAGTAAAAAAAACTGAGATGGGTTTCAAACACAAATCACTTAACTTCAAATGCTAGACTCTATCATAACACTGTGTCACCCACAGTTATGTGGCTGTGGAGGAAGACGAAGAGCAGAGGGGGAAGTAGTGGGGGGGGGTGGAGTAGTAGATCTTAAGAAGCAGAACAAGTCTGAGCATCTCCAAGTACTTTTGGTTATTTATTAGCAAGTAGAATTTTGAGACAGGCATATCTCTCCTACTTTGGGAAGTCATTGTAATAACTACCCAACTTGATGGACAGTAAAATTCAACTTTCATTTGCTTAGCAGTCACAGAGGATAATGCAGTGTGAATATTTCTTTTGAATGACTAGTAATTGTTTTGTTATCCACTGTATTACCATCCTCCTGCAAAGGAGAATCTATAACAAGACAGCCTGTCAAGGCTGTTAAATGAGAAAAAATGAAGCTTAATTAAAAGACTCATCTTTGAGATAAGAGGGCTGTGTATGTGTGTGTGTGTGTGTGTGTGTGTGTGTGTGTGTGTGTGTACTCTTCATTCCTCATTATGAAAGATCCTGAAATAAATATTTCAAGGATACTATTCTCCTTTTCCAGCACTATAAATGGCTCATGGAGGGTAGATTACATAACCCACAGGTTATATTATCTCTGTCAATAGGAGACGTAGCAGAAAAATGGTTGATTGGCTATTTCATCAACTCTGAACAATGTGATTAAAGTCAGGAACATTCCTTGCTAGAATGAGAATGCAAATGTATTCATGCATGTTCTTCTTGCTTTGTCCACAGGACATCTAGTGGTAAGCTGTGCAGTAGCACCAGCTCCCTGAGGTGCTGGTTCCTTGAAAAGACATTTCTCTTTCTTTGGGGAAAGCTGGACTTTTCTTCATGGATGCTGGGGATGCTGCCTGGAAAAATGGGATAAGGGCCATCCTCATCTAAGCTGCAAAGTTTGCAAGAAAAGAGCAATAAAAAGAGCATCGCTTGAACCAAATTTAAGGGATGCAAGAAATAATGCAAACAACAAGCAGAATCTGAAGGAAATTCAAGGGACAATTGTAGGTTATCAATCAGTCAATAAACATTGATTAAGAACCTACTACATGCTTATCTTTGGAACTACAAGTTATAAACTCAAACAATCTTCTCCAGTTCCTGTGGATAACGTCTCTTTCCACAACTTTGCCATGGAGTTGGTACAGTGGAAAGAATGGTGGCCCTGGAGTCATAAGGCACAAGTTCAGAGATCACCTCTGAAAATTATTTCCTGTGTGACCCTGGGTGAGTCACTTTCCTCCCTAGACCTCAGCGTAAAATGAAAGGGGTTGGACCAGATGGTCCCTGAGATCTATTTTAGTTGTAGACCTTTGAGCCTATAATTTTCCATCATAAGCAGACTCAGAATATACAAAAACGTATTTTAAGATCTTTTTTAATTAGACTTCTATGAAGACCCCTCCTCTTCCTTGTCTTAAGGTCATTTTTATATTTTCCCCAAGATAAAGGCAAAAAAATTTCCCGATAAAATCAGAGAAAATTCTACTTTTATTTTGAAATCTCCATGAGAGCCCGACTTATTTAAAATCCAACTTGTACTTTCACATGTAAATACACTGTTTTGCTCATTTAAGCTGCTCTCCTTTAGCAGAGTGGGCAAGTATCAGAAATCAAGGATGTGAATACTGGGTTTCTTCAAAGAGCATTCCAAATTCTAGGAAAGTTGTTTACGTACAATGAATAATTTTTAACCCAAATACCCAAATCGATTTCAGCAATCTGTGTGATTGTATTCCTTTAATAGTCCTTTGGAAACCAATATCCTAAATAATTATAGAGACAAAATCCTATGATGTGGCTATTAGCAGGTTAATTAGGTAATAATGAATGAGATGCCATGGGTTAGCATGGAGTTAGCACAATAGGATTTGTTTCAGCATGAAATGAAGTTGAGTGTTAAAAATTTAATCTTTATGTGCTAATATACATGGGTATACCTTGTTAATTATTGCCAAAAGATGCTTTCTACTTATGTAGACTAATAAATGGGTAATTCAGAAAGAGACTGTTTTGCTGCCATCCACACAGATTAGTTTGATGCATCTCACCCGAGGCCTGCCTGTGAGGCTGATATACCAGTGTAGGACAGAGGCTTAACACAACATACAATGATTTCTAGAAAACTAGTTACCAAAGATCACAGCCTTTGGAATACAGATTTGGAATACGATGATTGGAGGCTGTTTTTAGTTTGGTGGTTCAATGTTTCATTTCTAAAGCTAAAGAATCTTAAGATGTAAACGCTTGCTTTTAAAATACATACTAAGGACGGATGTTGATCACAATTCATATAGTACATCCTTGGAGGGAAAAGAGGCATATTTAGGCTGATGTTCAATACTCATTTGTTTTTAGGAAAATGAAAAGCTTAACACTGAAAAAATGATGGTTTTGTAGTCAGAGGTCTCTTGTTCAAATCTATACTCTCATTTACCTGTATGCCCTTGGATAAGTCACTTAACCCTTTTGAGGAAACCTCAGTTTCCTCATCTCTAAAATGAGTGGATTGGATTTGAGTACCGCTAAGTTTCCGTGAGGCTCTAAAGCTATGATTAAATAAGTGATTAAATAGTGATGTTAGTCTGCAGAGTTCAACCCCATGTTTATTTCCTCACCATTATCTGGTGATTTCTCAATGAGAAGATTCATCATGACAAAACCATAGAACTGTCACTGGGGTTTATTGTCTTTTGCTTTCATCTGCTTTTGTGAAACAGAAATTATAGGAGCCAATAGTCTATAATCTAATTAACAAGCATTTATTTATCAAGCATTCACTGTATTTGGGGAATTGTGCTACAGGTTTTTTTGTGTATAAGCAAAACATTGGACTAGTAACTATGTGTAAAAAGTTAGATTTTTAAAAGCCAGCTCAAGATGGATTTCACAAGCACATTTTCAATATGGTCATGTCTGTGTTCTTGGCTGTAGAAAGGTTCCCTAAGAACCTTTTTGACAATGTCAGCCAAACAGATCAGGGCAGTATTTCTACATAGTGACAGCATTGGTGTGACTGAAATATCAAAGGTTCTGCTAAGTGTCCATGGACATGATCTGTTATGATGAATTTGACCGAAAGTTATAGTCAGAATGCTGTTTGGAGCTGTTTTGTTGCTGTGTTTGTAGAGAGAAAAAAAAGACTAAAGAGAAGGTATTTTCTTTTTCGTCTTTCCCCCCACTTCAGACACCAGAAAAACAAGGAGGCTTTTTATTAAAAGAGACTGAAACCTATCTTTTCCTGGACTTCACAGTTACCCAGCATTGGATTACTAGGGGCTAGCACACATGTGACATAGTGATCTATTTTCTGTATACTGGAGGCTTTCGATAATCATAACGATTTTCTATATGTTACACTTTTCCTTGGGAAGAGAGAAGGCTAGAAACCCAGAAATCACTTAGCAACCACTTACTGATTGGTGAGCTGATTTCTTAAAAGTGTAAAATCAGATTGACAAATATTTATTGGCAACTTATTACAATAAAAGGATCTGTGGGAGTTCAAAGAGGCATTAAGACACAGTGAGTGGGGTCTTGTTGAATAAGTGTGTGAATAAATGAACGAATGAGTTAAACAATAAGTGAGGTAAAAATATTATCCAGGGTTCGTATGTATGGAAAAGGAGGTGGGGTAGCTGTGTAGCAAGCATGAAATAGAAAAGATTGAGAGCCTGCGAGTTGCATCAAAAGAACCAAAGAAAGTATTGGATAGTCTTACAGAGGATTTATGAGAGAGAAAAATAGAAAAGAGGCTTAAATGATGAGAAAACATGCAGTCATCATAATGTGTATGAGTCTAGGTAGAACCCCCCAAAAGATCTGTTGCAGCGTACCATGAATGAATGAACAAATGAATGAATCTCAGCCTGGCCCCATCCTACCTTTCCAGGTATCATTATTACATCACTCCTCTTCATTTACTTGAATGATCAGTCAATTATGCCTATGTGCCATCCCTCAAATATGGCAGCCCACCTCCTGCTTCCATACTGTTGAATTGGTTGTCCCACATCGCCTTTCCTCTCCAAATCTCTTGATTCTTTTAAAGCTGAACTCAAGTACTACTTTCTAAATAAGGCTTTTCCCCTCTCAGCTGCTAATGCCTCCTCCCCCAAAATTGTGTTGATATATATTCAATACATAAATATGTTTGTTTTGTATATGTTTTGCATAAGGGTATGAGTAATAGCGAAAAGCTCTGATCCATATTGGTAGAGGCAGTCCCTGAACCCATACAAGTGAGATCAAATTTGCGATCCTATGTCTACACTTCTATCTATTCCTATACCTAGATCTACGTCTATATCTATATGCTTAAAAGAATGTTCTCTGACTATGTCTAAATCTGAATCTATACCGATTTGTATATCTAAACCTACATCTATACTCATTCCATGTCTACAACTGCACTACATCTATACTTATATCTATACGTACACCTCTTTCTATATTTATACACACAGAAACACACATTCACACACATACTATACATATCATGAATATGTAGTGAATATGCAATATATGTGTGTGACAGAGCTTTAAATGGATACAGAATGTCATCTCTTTGAGGTAGGAACTATTTTACTTCTGTCTCTGTATTCCCAGTATGTGGCATGATGCCTGGCACATATTAGATATTTAAATACTTATTTATCAGTGAATGAAGATATGGTCATGTGTAGGTGACACACATACGTATATACATCTAAACAAAAATATACATATGTAAATAAAATAGTTATGAATAGTAATGATAATATGGCAAGGTGTACTCATTTATATAACAGCATAGAAAACAAAATAACAAAGTATGTTCATTTACTACTTATATCATCTTTGTCTCTCTGAGCCGCAGATTCCTCATCTGTACAGGGTTGAGCAGGATGCCTTTAAATCTTATAATCCTATATTGTCAGGAAGTAGGTGACAAGATACCAAATGAACAACATATGTGGACAAATCTCTTCCCTAAAGGGCTCTCACTGGGTTGTAGAGATGGCCTTGGGTGCTTGAAGACTATTCCACCAGAGTATAAGCTTGGCCAGATCTACCAAGCTGGAAAGTTGGAGTATCAGAGAGTTAGGGTCAATATTTCTGTTGTCTGAAGACCAGGCCCACTAATTTCAGAGATCTTCTTTTCCAGATCCACTTCCAGGTTGGCCACAAGGTGGTGGATTTTTTTTTTTTTTTTACTAAATTGTGATAGCTTTTAAAGACCATCTGCTAAAGTGTAGATGGGTTGCAATCTGAGCTGACGAATGAAATGAATAGAAATGAAAATGAAAAACAATGAAATTACGGATTCTTGACCTATCGAAGAAACATGCCGTAGATAATAACTGAAGAGGCCATGTGGTATAGTTGTGAGAACACTGGATCTAGAATCAAGGACCTGGGTCCAGTCCCAGCTTTTAAAGTCTATTCTCTGCATGACAATACAAGTTACTTAAGCGTATGTGCCTCAAATTCCTCATATGTAAAATGAGATAGCCTCTGAAATCTCTTCCAGTTCTAGATTCTATGACACTAATGATAGAAGGAGGGGGAAAACCCCTAAAAACTCTACTTTGTAAATACCCAGGCATAAAAGCACCATCTGTAATTTTCCCTTCTTTGGAGTAAACTGGAGATTTATTCTGCTAAGCACCTTGATCCAAATAAAGAGAAGTTAACATTTCATAAAGACATCATAGGGCCTAAACCATTTTGTTCACAAATTTAAAACTTCATTTTGTATGGCTCTCCTTGGATTATATACCTTTTAATTATATTCATTAGGGAAGGGAAGCTGCAACCTCACCTTTACATTTGATCAAGTCCAAGCAATTCTTCTTGACTTCATCTTTGCTTAGCGTTTTGGATACAAAGGTGGTAAATTCCAGATTGTTGTTGCCAATGAGAATATAACCCTATAATAAAATTGGCAGATCTGTTCCATTTCACATCTGTTCTTGTGCCCCTAGTTTCATTTTCAGATGCCCTTATGATCATTTCAGGACTATAAAATTTCAGTGTTACAAGGGGCCCCAGAAGCCATACAGTCTACCTGAATAGGATTTAACTGGATCTTGTATTAAATTCTCTTGATGAAGCAATACTGCTTATATTCTCCCATCATCCTCTTCCTTAATGAACACTTATAAATCAGTGATGTCCTAAGTCATCATGTCTTTGTTTGGCAATAAGATTGAGTATTTACTGATTGGCTAAAGAGATTTCTGGGCTCTTTTGATGTGCTCGTTATGGTGATTATTTTTCATTTCTTAAACTTTTTAAGGAAATAATAATGGTCAGAACCAATGCTATTACCTTTGTCCATTTCCATTTTGGGGAGTGGGGATCAAGAGCTTACTGAAATAGGTCAGGTTGGAATTGCTATGATTTTACACAGAGCCATCTTCTCATCTTCATCTTTTCTTCTAGTCTAGTGTTTACCTTTTTGTTTCTGACAAGCTCATTAAACCACATGCGGAGATTTTATTCTGATAATCCTTCTATTCTGAAATGACTTCTATATTTGGAATCAGTCACTTCTTTTTGTTAGGGTTAAACCAAAAAATTAAAAAATATATTAAGCACCTTCTATGTACAAGGTGTATATTATTTTCTGGGAATGCAAAGTTGAAAAACAATGCAATCCCTGCCTTCAAGGAGTTTACAATCTCTTAGAAGAGATAAAACATACATTCAAATAACA
>CM053626.1:305215116-305265045 GCA_028646595.1 Phalanger gymnotis | reverse complement strand
TCTCTTTCTGAATTGAAAGTTCAGCACTAAATCCACTATCCCCCTAGTGGCCTCTAAGGGCAGAGACTAATTCCATCTTTGTAAATCTCTGGCATCTAGCAGTGTCTATCTAGCACATAGTAGGTGCTTAATCAATACTCGTTGAATTGAAATACTAAATTTCAAAATCTGGGTTCCAATGCTACTCTTTTGGGTTAGAGGCTTTAATCAAGGTAGTTATAGTAAAGGAGTAATAGGACTATGTAAGAAGATATTAGGAAGTGGGAGGGATTAATTATGAAAATAATATTTGTTGTTGTCTGAAACATTGTTAATTATGCCAAAATTCAGGCAAGCTAATAATACTAGCCCCTCCTGGGGGCAGCTAGGTGGTACAGTGAATAAAGCACCGGCCGTAGAGTCAAGAGGACCTGAGTTCAAATCCAGCCTCAGACACTTGACACACTTACTAGCTGTGTGACCTTGGGCAAGTCACTTAACCCCAATTGCCCTGCCTTCCCCCCTCCAAAAAAAAACCCATCCTCTCCTCAGAGTTATAGTAAGGATCAAACAAAGTAATATTGTAAAGCACTTTGCAAATCTTAAAGACCTATAAAAATCCTAGGCATAATGGTGACAACTATTATTGTTTTTATTATTACAATTCTTCTTATTATCCAGGACTCCTGGGCAGAGGGAGAGACCCAAACTTGAGCAGAGGGAGGAGGAAGTACACTGACTGGGCATTCTATCAAGCAAAGAAAGAAAGGAAAGGGCAAGGATGGGATCTATCAGCTGGCCACCCCTTTGCCAGGGTAGGTAAAATAAAGGTTCTAGAATATTCTAGCCCAGTGGTTATGGAATACAACTCTCCCACCCTCAGAAGCTCTGGATAATTGCCTTCTAAGGCTTGCATTTGATCTAGTCTCTGGTTTGAAAGCCCAAAGAGACTTAGAGGCTACCAGTGGACAGTCAATCGATATGCATTTGTCAAATGCCTACTTTGATCAGGCACTATTCTGAGTGCTAGGGACACAGAAAGTGGCAAGAGACAGTCCCTGTCCTCAAGGACCTTACCATATTATGGGGGAGACAAAATATAGGCACATATATACGAAGCAAGCCATGTACCTTGCTAGGCAGGATAAATTGGAAATTTTGAGGAAAGAGAAGGCACTAGAATTCTGAAGGATTGGGAAAGGCTTCCTGTAAAAGATGGAATTTTAGTTGGGCCTTAAAAGAAGCCAGGGAAGTCAGGAGGTCGAGTTGAGAAGAGAGAGCATTCCACACATGGAGACAGTCGGAGGAAATGTCCAGAGCTGAGAAATGAAGAGTCTCGTTCATGGAACAGCCAGGAGGCCAGGGCAAACAAAGGCTAGGTGTCCTGAATGATCCCCCCACCCAAACCTCTCTATCTCTATTCTAAAAGTTATAAATTTCATTTGGCTTCAGGGATGGCTTGAGTCATGGCAAAATTTCAGAGCCCTACCTGCCCAAAATAACATTTCTTCACCTTCTGGCTGATGCCTGAGATTCCCTTCACAGGATACAAAGACTGTCATTTCACAATAACAATAGCTCACATCTCTGCAGCACATCAGGGTGTCCAAAGCACTTTCTTCACAATCACCATGTAAAGTAGGTATCATAAGTATTTTTATCCCCATTTTACAGGTGAGTACAACCTGTGGCTCAGAAACAAAATGCAAGTTCACATGTGCCAGAGTAAATACCTACTAAGGATATGTATTAGGAACATCTGTCCTGTTCATATCCCCATTCAGTCCGACCCAACCTGCTACCCAACTAGAGATATGCTGGTAACTAGTTAACAATGAGTTCTTTGGGGGAAAATTCCATGTATGTGTGTATGTAAATGTATAGTCTTTTAAGTTTGATCTGTATTAACATTTTCTTTGTCACTCTCTTAAGTCCAGGCATTCAACAAAATAATAAATAAGCCCTGATGTGTAGCTTTGGCTGATTTCTGTGGGTAAATGCCAATACTGAAAATTTAACAGTTGGCTTAAGGGCAGCAATTCAAGCTGAATCCAGCATACCCCTCAACCCAACCCAATCCAACCCAAACCAAATCACATTTGTTAAGTGCCTACTGCATGTTCGGTGAAAGTTGGGTGAACGTGAACACCAAAGGTGGGTAAGCAGCCCTGAAAAGGGCTAGGCAGCCCTCCCACTAAAAGTGCTAGTTCTCCCTGAGCAACACTCCAAGGAGCTGTAACATGCACAGTAAACTGTCTTGGCAAATAGATTCAACTAGGTTGAGGGTAACCAACAGACCTCAGACCTGTCAGTGAGATAGGGGGATGTCTACCTCAAGCATGTGAAAACTTTCCCTGGAGGAATGGGTGGATGAGGAAGAGCCAGGCAGCTGAAGTGTGGAACACTTAGAGCTTGGTCAGACATCAAAGATGCCAAGGTCATCTACGACATCCTGGGCTATCACCAGTCATCCCGATTTTTGTTTTGCCACAGGACTTTGATGACTCTAGAAGAGAGAATGAGGCTGACAACTTTGTGCAACTCTGCCTCACTAACATTTAACTCATGCACAAGTCAAGACAGCACTTCATGATAGCATGATGTCATTGGTTCTCTTCAAAAATGAAGGATGAACAACAACTACATGTCAGGCACCATTAAATTAAGTACCAGGGACATAAAGGTAAAACCAAAAAGGTCTCTGCCTTCAAGGAGTTTACATTTTACTTGGAAAATTTGATATCTATATATATCTATATCTATATATATACATATATATATCGTAATAATTTGAGAAGGAGGAAGAGAGCTCTAAAACTTAAGGGGATGGAACTTTGAAGAAAACTTCAGATCGAAAGAAGGGAGTACCTTTCAGGCATGGGACAGACTGTGCAAAGGTACAGATAGGAAATGAAATGTCAGAGTATGTGTCAAGTAGGACAGTGTGGATAGGACATAAAATATATTAAGGGGGAATTATATGCAATAAACATGGAAAGGCTGCAGCCAGATTGTGAATTGTTCTAAATGTCAGACTGGGGGGGGGGTTGTATTTTAGCCTAGTCCAGGAGTTCTTAACCTGGAGCTTGTGCTTAATTTTCAGATGATCCGTGAACTTGAATGAGGAAATATGCGTACATACATACATACGTACATGTTTTTTTCACTAACCTCTAACTGAAAAATTTTTATAGCATTTTCTACAATTGAATTAAACTTGTTTTGAGAAGGGGCTCATAGGTTTCACCAGACTGACAAAGGTGTCTATGACAATCTCTGTCCTAGAGGCGCCAGGGAGCCACAGAAGGGACTTGAGTAGGTGAGGGATATAGTCAGACTTGTGCTTTAAAAATAATATATTGGCCATTGTGTGGTGAGTGAATTGTAGAGTGGAGAAAATAGAGGCTATAGATCCAATTAGGAGGCTGTTGTGAAAGAAATGGTTATTAAGTAACTAATTATTAGTAGTGGGGAGAAACAAGATTCATCCCTCTACAAAACTTTATTCTCTACAGGGCCAAACCAAGTTCTGAAGGACGTTGCTGATAATGAATTTGGAATGGCTTTCTCCTCAATCTTGCTCAGACCCCACCCAGGTGGGGAAGCTTATTGTGTTCTTCTCAGGTTTGTGCAGATAGGCCTTCATACATGACTATGCTTGTTGTTGGGTTCATATTGTTTCCTTTTTATTTTATTTTTTTTGAAGGGCAAGGCAATTGGGGTTAAGCGACTTGCCCAGGGTCACACAGCTAGTAAGTGTCATGTCTGAAGCTAGATTTGAACTCAGGTTCTTCTGACTCCAGGACAATACTTTATCCATCTAGCTGCCCCCTTAATTTTTAAAAATTTAATTGTTAACATTTATTTTTTATTTTGAGTTCCAAATTCTCTGCCTCCCTTTAGCCCTTCCACTACCCATTGAGAAGACAAGCAATATGATACCTATCATATATGAGAAGTCACACAAAACATTTCCATATCAGCTATGTTGCAAAAAAAAAAAACCCAAAATGAAAGCAAACAAACATGAAAAATAAAGTGAAAAACAATACACTTTAATCTGTACTCAGAGTTCATCAGTTCTCTCTCTGGAGGTAGACAGCATTTTTCGTCATATGTCATTTGGAATTGTCATGGGTCATTTTATTGATAAGAGTATCTAAGTCTTTCACAGTTGATCACTATTACTGTATAAAATGTTCTTCTGGTTCTGCTCACTTCACTTTGCATCAATTCACGTAAGTCTTCCCAGATTTTTCTGAAACAATACTTCTCATCATTTCTTATAGCATGATAGTATTCTCTTACAATCACGTACCACAACTTGTTCAGCCATTCCCCAATTAATAGGCATCTCTTCAATTTCCAATTCTTTGCCATCACAAAAAATAACTGCCATAGATATTTTTACGTATAGCTTCTTTTCCCATTTCTTTGATCTCTTCAGGATACAGAACTAGTAATGGTGTTGCTGGGTCAAAGGGTATGTACAGTTTTAGAGCCCTTTTGGCATAATTCCAAATTGTTCTCTAAAATGGTTGGATCAGTTCACAATAGTGCATTAATATCCCTATTTTTTTTCTCCACCATTTGTCATTTTCATTTTTTGTCATGTTAGCCAATCTGATAAATGTGAGGTGGTACTTTAGAGTTGTTTTAATTTGCACTTCTCTAATTCTGTATTAGTGATTTAGATCATTTTTCATATGACTTGGTAGCTTTTGTTTCTTCTTCTGAAAACTGCCTGTTCATAGTCTTTGAACATCTATCAACTGTAGAATCATTTAAAAAATTTTTAATTTATTAATTTTTTAAATTTTAATTTAATTTTTAGTTTGGCTCAGTTCCTTACATATTTGAGAAATGAGGCCTGTATTAGAGAAGCCTGCTGCAATTTATTTTCACCAGTTTTGTGCTTTCCTTCTAATTTGGGTTGCATTGGTTTTGTTTATGCAAAACCTTTTAAATTTCCTGTAACAAAATTATTTTACTTCCTGTGATCCTCTCTATTTCTTGTTTGGTCATAAAATCATCCCTGTTCACATTGTTTCATATGTTTGTTAATGAAAAGAAAGAATTAGAAAGTCACAGATAATACTAAGTTTTTGCAAACCCTGCACGATGGTCAGAAATAACACAAAAATAGAAACAGAAAAAATGAAAAGAGAAAAAAACTAGGAAGGCAAGGAATGTAGGCCAGAAAGAACTATTATTTAGAATAGAGAAAATAGTTTCTCTCATGAAGATAAATGATTGGAAACAGAGAAATCCAGTGATGCATGGACAAGCTTCAAAAGACCTGGGGTCATGGTAACAGCCCCTTGAAACTGAATTGATAAAGTAATAATATGATGCAGTTCTGGGTACCTGATTATCAGAAAGATATTAACAAATAAGAAAGAATGGAGAGAGAGAGAGAGAGAGAGAGAGAGAGAGAGAGACAGAGAAAGAGCTTGAGGGGTTAGTGGAATGATTAAAAATTTTTGAAAACCAGAAATCTATATCCCTGGCTGGAGGCTGATTTACAAAAGAAAAGCTTATCACGAATGTAGATCAGAAAGGTTGGAATAATAGTGAGACAGATGAGAAGTGTTAGGTGGTCCCAGGACTTCTGCCAAAATGGCGTCAAGAAAAAATATTTATGTTGGTAAACCTCCTAGGTGAAGTGATAGGATCCATGTAAATACAACCTGAAAAAAGCATGGAGTTTTATACTGTCAGGAGTCATCTAACATTGCAAGATTGCTAGACAAGATAATCTTGCCGATTAATGTGGTGATGTCAATTTTCTTTTTTCATAAGGCAATCAGTGTTAAGTAACTTGCCCAGGGTCACACAGCTAGTGTCAAGTGTCTGAGGTCAAATTTGAACTCAGGTTCTCCTGACTCCAGGGCCGGTGCTCTATCCTCCATGCCACCTAAATGCCCTGGGTGTCAATTTTCTATTAGTCATATGATCTGTTTGAGGACCATGTCCTTTCTTGGTTGACCAAGGGGCTTGAGCAGTAAGTGAAGTCTTTGGATTTTGAATGGCTAAAGTGTTCTTTTTCCATTTTAAATTGTTTAGGCTTAAATTAAGAATTGTGTGAGGGCTAATCAATACTAATTGGCTTTTAGCATGTAAGGCTGACAAACATTTACCAAGTTCTAGAAGAGTGATCTATGAGACTTGAAATCGGTAAAACTCCAGGCTATGGGACTTAGTAACTGCACTCTATCATTTTTTCTCATTATTTAAGCAAAGGACCTTTTAGTCAAATTGTGGAAAAGAACTGCTTCCCCAGAGATACTAGGAAGGGAAAGCACAATTCAATTCCATTTAATTCAACAAGGATTTATTAAATGCTTAGCACATGGGAAAAACTAGACAAAAACTCTGCAAGGTTTTTTGTTGAGGAAGTTAACAAGAGTCAACTAAATTAGTTGAGTTTTATATTGTAAATCTAGGGAATACTTATATGAACTCCTGGGAGGCCTAGCCTGATATTACTGCCATAATTCTGATTCGTTTGCACCTCTAGGACCTTGTCTTTTTCTATCTAAAACCAAACACCTATAATCAAGGTTAGAGAGCAGCTGGCCTTCACCTTAGGATTGGTGGTTACAACCCGTTTTATAGCACTGTCCTTGTTGACCTATTTCACAGATTTAATTTGGATGTCCAAGGCTCTTGTTCAGTTCAGGCTATATGAAGATTGGTTGAAGGAATGGGAATGTTTAAATTGGAATTAAAAAGCCTCAGGGGGGAGAATGATAGGTATCATCAGAAGTATTAGACTTGCTTTGTTTCATTCCAGAGGGTAAAGAGGTAGAGTGACATAGTACAGAGTACAGACTTCAAACTTGAAGAGAGAGGTAAAATGCTGGGGCTTCTAGAGAATCCAGATTAACATGTAATTGGGAAATATTTTTACAAAATAAATTAAATATAATTATATAATATAAACATAATTAAATATAATTTAAATTATATTAAATTAAAAATAACTTAAATGAAATTAAATAAATTAAAATAAAAATAATTAAAATAAATAAAATAAAATACAGCATTAACTTGTGATTTTCTAAGTCATTGGTCCCGTGGGGATCTGTTTCTATTTGTTTGATACCACTGGTGTAGTGAGTAGAACACTGGACTTGGAGTTAGGAAGACCTGGCTTCATGTCTCAGCTCAGACAGTTTCTAGCTGAGTGATCCTGGGCAAGTCACCTAATCACTCTGTGCCTCAGTTTCTTTATCTGTAAAAATAAGGGGGTTGGACTTGATGGTCTCTAACGTTCCCGCCAGTTCTAAATCTGTGTTCTTATGAACCTAGAACAGTGGTTTAACATTATTAAGGAAGTAAATTTAGATGATGTTGGGAAGTCAACAAGTCAGCAAGCATTTATTAAGCACCTACTATGTGCCAGGCACTTGAATTAAGAAATGTTGAGAAATTGCAAGGCTTAACTAGGATTTGATGGGTTATTATTAGCAGTTTATCCAGGATAACTTGTGGTAGTTTTTTTTAAAACAAAATATATTGATATCTTCTGTTTTTACATCACCTACATTTCCTCCAGCAACTACTTTCGAACATACTCTTTGGTTCATACTGTGTTTTTATAAAATGTCTTTATCGACCATCATGGAGTGGCTAATTTACAATTATCATTGTTCTGCTCCATTGATTTTTCCCCTTTTTGGTTAAAAGTCACATAGGCACAAGCGAAAGACACATAAATCTCTCTGTACTACCTTCAGTCCCCTTTGAATATGTCTACCTCAGGGCTTCTATCTTCCAGGAAGCAAAGCAAAACCTTGGAAAAGGGCTGGGGAACTTTGAGCCATTGGACTTAATGTCATCCAGTCTGAGGAAAGTACCCTATGGGGATCTGATTCTCTGGATGAAACTCCAGAGACTACCTCCTATCCCCTGCCTTCCCTCCCCCCACCCACTCCCCCACCCCACAGAGATGTTGTGGCTCTTCTATTTAGAGCAGAGTCTCTCCTCTTGAAATACTACATGAGCAAGTGTTATTACTATCATTATTGAAGCTTAGAAACCATCTCACCCATTGTAGTTAACATCAAAATAAAATTGGAGTTAATAAATTCTTTGTCCATTCTGAGAAGGTAGCAAAATATTAAACTCTAAGCTATCTCTACTTGGGGAGTAGATACCTACCTAGGGGCATAGTGTCAAGGTCTGGAGAGTTAGAAAGGTGACCAAGAAAGTGTGGCTGGCTGGAGCACTTTCTCAAAATAGAGATTCGAAGAGGAACTCCCCAATTGGAGGACAGGGCCAGGGATCGGAGAGTTCTTCCTGAGTGAGGTTGTTGTGTTTGTCCTTCGTTTTTGAAGAGGACCACAGCATCAGGGAAATGATGACATGAGCTGCAGTTGACTTTGATTTGAGTGAGGGAGAGCTGTGCAAGGTCACCCGCCTCACTTTCTCCCCCAGAGCCATCTGGATCCAGTGACCAGATATTCGTCAGGATGACTGGAGATGACTCAGGATGCAATGGGAGACCCTGGCCTTTTTAGGCTAAGGCCTTTTCATGTACTTACTTAGAGGTAAAGCTCATTCAGCGAATAGGGCTCTTTAAGAAGTGAGTCAAGGGATGGCCCCTTTAATTAGAAAAAAAGAAGTAAAAAATTCAAGCTGGGAGGGGAAGACCCTCAGGGTTGCTGTTCCAAAAAGAAACAGTTGCCATTGACATTCACTCTAAGGCAGGGGGTCCCAAAGTACAGCCATTAAGTGGAGCTTGAGCAGGGACCTATTGTGGTCCAATCTATGAGCTTCAGGGTGAACTGGGTGAGAAGACTGTAAGGGTAGAGGGATCTTTCAGGTTAAGAAAGCAGTTTAAGGCATGGTGGCAAAGCTGCCATATTTTAACTAAAGTAACTGGAATAAACAAAGAAAGAAAAATTTCCTGAGAAAGATAAAGCTATAGGTGCCTTAAAATGTTCCAGAACCCACTAAACTGTCAAGACTCAAATTAAGTGCCTTGAGGTGGGGCGGGAATCTGGTCAAAGCCCTGCAGGGAGTCAGGAGGGCAGCTGAGAAAAGAGTAAAGACATTTTTAATAGTACATATTCTATTTCTCCGGGTAAAACAAAATGGATGCCATAGCTAGTTAAGGCTGCAGAAGAAATTAATTTCATAGAATGTAATTAATTCTTTTCAGGGAGATCTACCCAGAACATCTGCTTTGATGCTCCTAGCCTTACGAAAGTCATGATGGGATTCTTTTTGAATCTTTTTGAAGTGGTCTTCGGATTTTACATTTCATTTGAAAGACTCTTTAACCTAATTTCTTGGTGTGGTTCTTTCTCCTGCCTGCTCAACACAATTTTGTGCATGAATTACATTGACTTACCTGGAATGTTTATTCAACTGCCATGGCAGGGCAAGAAAGTCAGCCTCCCTGAAACATCAAGGCACTTAGAAGAAGAGACATGAGGTGGCATATGCCAGATGAGGGGAATGATTGCCACCATGTTGACTGCCATTTCCCCTTGTGCAGACAGTACAGGGCTCACTCTGGGAATAGATAGTAATACTCCCCAGACTATCAGTCCTGCTTCCTCCATAGCCATCACCCAAAGAAGCAATCCCTGCAAAAAAAAATGGACCTCCCATTTTCACCACCACCACCACTAATTGCCATGCAAGCACGTAACCCTGGGGGAGAAGGGGTCCGTCTTCACCACCAACTGCAGACCAACTGCCATGCACAAGACAGGAGAGCTAGCCTATATGAATTAGTCAACCCCATGAAGGAGGAACAAGAGGGTGTCATGTGCCAGGTGAATGGAATCACCACCACCACCACTACCACCACCATGTTGACCACTGCTTTCCCACAGATCCTGATGAAAAGAGCCCAGTACTATGAGCCCAAGGGCCCTGGGAATAGCAATGACCTCCACAGATGATCTTTTCTCCTTTTAGCATAGGCCCCAAGGTCATGATCCAGTGAAACAACCCTTTTGAACGTGCAACCTAGTTACTGTTTCTGCAGGGGCCAAGCACTGTCCATGTTTCACCATCTCCTCAATAGCCACAAGGACTGAACATCTGGAAAAGAAAGCCCTTGGTGCTGTTAAATGGTTCAGTGTGAGAAATAGGTATGGTTTTATCAATGAAAATAAGATTAGAGAAGCTGTATTACCATCAACTTGGCTAGCACACCCTAAGTACTACAGAACCTTTCCATTTGACTTGTCTTAATACATAATATTTATAAATGTTTGTTAAATTGTCAATAAATTAAGTTCAATAAATATTTATATGAAATAAAATATATAAATAATAATAACTAAATATTTATTTAGCACCTACTAGGTGCTAAACATCTGGGATAAGAAAAGAGGCAAAAGAAAGTCCCTGCCCTCAAGGAGATTGCAATCTTAATGTCAAATGAATGATTAATCAACTGAATGAGTGCAAGGTCTTTTATAGAATGTGGTACTTCACCTGAGCTTTGACTAGAGTGAACAGACATGTGAACTGGGAGTGAGAAAGGAACATACCAGACCAGGGGGACATGTTGTATGTCCCCCTGGAGAACAAAGATTGTCTTGCTTTTCTATTTGCACACTTGTGCTTAGCACAATTATTTGCATTTAATAAATATTTTTTCTTTCTTTCATTTGAGTATTTGCAAGAAAGGTCTTTGCTACTCAAACTCCCACAGCACTAGAGTCATCCAGTAGATGTAGTTTCATGAAGATGATGGGACATAAAATGGTAGATGAGAATCACTCAAGGGATCTGAAAAGTGATATCCAGGAAACCTCCAAGGTTCTTTTCCAACTCTGACTTTGCCCCACTGAGAATTCCACAAGGGAAGCAGGTGCTGGAATGGTCTATAGCACATACACATTATCTAGAGCAGGGCTGTCCAAAATGCAGCCCAGGGCCACATGTGGCCCCCAGTGTGATTTACAGCCTGCCTACAAGCATAGGAATTTACACAAATGCTTTAGTAAAAGAAGCCGAGCTACCACAGAGCTCTCACTAAAATAACAAATCAAAATATATCGTCTATTGTTCCAATAAAAACCTAAGGTTGGACAGCCCTGATCTAGAGGATTTACCAGTTCTTTGAGGAATTCAGTTATGTGTCCCCACAGTCCACTTGGCATTAGAAAATCTATAATGAGCATAATATTATCAGCAATAATGTCATTGAGGAGAAATTTCTTGGTTTCCCAGAAACTTTTTGGATTGACTAAGGAAGAACCAAGATTCACCTTTGTTTTGGGTTACATTGACCTTTAAAAATTTAAGCCATCATATTTAAGCCATCAATTTATATAATTGGAACAAACAACCATGTGAACAAAATCCTTCTGAGAGAGACAAAACTATTGTTGCTGCCAAATGCTCCCAAACCCACTAAACTGCCAGGGCACAAATTAGGTTCTCCAGGGGATTGATGAAAGTCCTGCAGAGAAGTTCCATTTTGTACTTCTAATGTGATAGCTTTGAATTGGCGTTGGTTGTGGATCAGATCACACAATCACAGAAGCTCAGCATCTCAGAGTTGGAGGGGACCTCAAGGGATGTCCAATCTAGCTCATATCTGAAAAAGAATCTACACTACAATATGCCAGACAAGTCCTCATCTAGTGCCTAAGACTCTCCAGTGAGATGATGATATTCAGTCTTTTTTTTCACTTGTGTTTGACCCTTTGTGATCCCATTTGGGATTTTCTGGGCAAAGATAATGAAGCGGTTTGCCATTTCCTTCTCCAGCTCATTTTACAGATGAGGAAACTGAGGCAGGGTCGAGCAACTTGCCCAGGGTCACATAGCTAGTGAGTATCTGAGGCTGGATTTGAACTCAGGTCTTCCTGACTCTAAGCCCAGTTCTCTATCCACTGTGCCACCTAGTTGTACCATCTCCAGTGACAGGGAAATGCAATTGTGAATGTCTTTCCAAGATGATCACAGGTGACTCTCCTAGTCTGTGTTATAGCCAGATTGGCCAGTGCCAATACATGACATTTCATCTTCCATCTCTACGCTTTCACGCAGACAATGTGTCCTCCGTGTCTGGGATGCTTTCCTTCTCACAACTATTAACTCCACTCTAAGTTCAGCTCAAACACCACCTTCAACAAAATATTTTTTTTTACTCATTCAATCAATCAATAACACTTAAGTATTTATAAATATTATTTATTAAGGCAGCTTGATGACAGACCCAGTGGAGAGAGTGAGGAGCTGGGGTCGGTCAAACCCGAGTTTGAATCCAGCCTCAGATATCAGCTGTATCACTCTGGACAAGTCACTTGACCTACCTCAATTTCTTCAACTAGAAAATGGGAGATAATAGTAACATCTGTCTCTAGAGTGTTGTTGGGAGGGTCAAATAAGATAATACTCGTATAGCCCCAGCACAGAGCCCTGGCACACAGTAGGAGCTTAATAAATGTTTGGTACTCTCCCTACAGCATTCTTCTCTGGACACTGCCCAGCCTATCAATATCTTCTCTAAAGTCTAGAACCCAGAACTGAACAGAGAATCCCAGATGTGTGGCCTGAGTAGATTAGCGCATACCATCACCATCGCCTCCTTATTCTTGAATCCCATACTTTCCTTAATGAAACTTGAGATCAAATTTGCCTTTTCATACTGCCATAAAACACTGGAGGTGTTTCTGAGTCCATATATCACTAAAATCGCCAGAGCTTTTTTTGTTTCAGATAAACTGCTGTCAAGCCATATGTCCTCTGTCTTGGACTTGTAGTGCTGATTTTTTTTCACCCACACATGATAAGAAACTCATGGAACGATGGCTCCAGGGAGTAATAGCTCTTACTCTAATCACCTAAACCACAAGATATTTCTGGAGTGGAATCCAAATCATTGTAATTGTGCCCCTTCCAGTTAACCAATTAAAATAAAATCATTGACCTGTCAAAGGAACAAATGTTGAGGTCCCTAATTACAACCATGAAAATAAGCATTAACCAAAAGCCTAAAAGAAATCAAGGCAGGTTTAATGGGATCAGTCAACAGATCCCAATGATATACTTGACCTCTCTTTTCTGTACACTGTTGGCTTTTATTTTTTTTTATTTTTAATTAATTTATTTATTTTTAGTTTTCAACATTCACTTCCATAAATTTTAAATTTTCTTCCCCTCCTTCTTCTCTTTCTCCCCAAGACAGCATGCAATCTGCTATGGGCTCTACACATACATTCCTACTAAACACATTTTCACATTAGTCATATTGCAGAGAAGAATTATAATGAGTAGGAGAAACCATGAGAAAGAAAAGCAAAACAAAACAAAAAAGAAAATAATCTGCTTCACTCTGCATTCCAACTCCATAGTTCTTTCTCTGGATGTGGATGCCATTTTCCATCATGAGTACTTTGGAATTGTTTTAGGTCCTTGCATTGCTGAGAAGGGCTAAGTCTATCAAAATCAGTCATGGCACATTGTGCCTGTTACTGTGCACAATGTTCTGGTTCTGCTCACTTCACTCAGCATCAGTTCATATAAGTCTTTCCAGGTTTTTCTGAAGTCCACCTGTTCATCATTTCTTATAGCACAATAGTATTCCATTACATTCATATATCACAGCTTGTTTAGCCATTCCCCAATTGATGGGCATTCCATGAATAAATATTTTTGTATATGTGAGTCTTTTTCCCATTTTTATGATCTCTTTGGCATGTAGCCCTAGAAGTGGTATTGCAGGTTCAAAGGGTATGCACATTTTTATAGCCCTTTTTGGATCAGCTCACAGCTCCACCAACAATGAATTAGTGTTCCAACTTTCCCACATCTTTTCCAGCATTTATAATTTTCCTGTTTTGTCATGTTAGCCAATCTGATAGCTGTGATGTGGTTCCTCAGAGTTGTTTTGGTTTGAATCTTTTTAATCAGTAGTGATTTAGAGCATTTTTTCTTATGACTATAAATAGCTTTAATTTCTTCATTTGAAAACTCCCTGTTCATATCCTTTGACAATTTGTCAATTGGGGAATTTCTGTTGGCTTTTAGTGGGAATCTTTATTCTTAAGGGGAACTCTGGTATGCTTGCTAAACCACATCTTGTGTTTTTTGATTATGCTCAGATGGAAGCAAGCAGAAGATGTGGGCTTGGCGGTGTGGACATAAGTGCGCCAAATGTAGATGGGGTTAAAGTGAATTTGGCAAGGGGGTGAGAATGCTAACGGCCCAATGAAGTTTAAATGAATATACTAGTCATACCCAATTTAGCTTTGACCATTGGGCCTGAGATTGGTAGACCTAAGGCATAGTCAGAGGAGAAGGGAGAAGGAATTTTCTATGTCCTTTCAGAAGCGCTACTTACTCATCATCTACTCTCTCTCGAAACCTTTGCATGGTATCCTCTCCATTCTACTGAAACTGCTCACTCAAAGGTCACTATAGACTTTCTTTGAACCAGCCTTGTGACCTTTTCTGAGTCCTCATCCTCTCTTCTCCAGCTTTCGACACTATTGACTACTCTCTTTTTTTCTGAGTATATTCTGCTCCTGTGCCTTTTGAATATTCTTCTTCTTTGTGTCTAATTACTTGCTTTCAGATTCCTTTCCTAACTTTCTTTCTTGTCCCAACACCTAAATGCTGGTTTTAACCTCAACCATCTCTTTTCCCTACATTTCCTCTTGGTCATTTCACTCATTCCCATGGCATCTTGGTAATTTCATTTATTTCATTTGTTCTGAAGGCTCAGAAGAAAGGTCAGGATTACAGATATAGGATCATATAACTTGATTTCCCCTTGTTTCAACAAGTAAAAAAATTCTGCCTTAGTGGCTTTCTTGGTCCATTTTAAAAAAAAATACAAAACAGAAGGTCAAACTCTGTAGATGATTCCATATCTCTTGTCCCAATATTTCTCATGAGCTCCAACCTGCCTATGAGCCATCTATTCCTGAATGACCTAATATTCTAAACTCACCATGTTGAAAATTGATCTCACTACCTTTCCTCATAAAGAACCACTTTTGACTCATCTAATTCTACTGTTTGGAGCATCAGTTAATAGGCTTCTTTTGTGTGATTTTTGTCTCCTCTGTCTCCTATCTTCCATTTGCAAAGAATGGCCAGGTCCTATAATTTCTGCCTTCACAGTGACCTTTGCATCTATCTTCTACTCTCTTTTCCCTCTGCCACTGACCTGGAATGAACCCTTATATCAACCACCATGATGATCTCACTAGCCTCCTGTTCTGCACTCAAAAACCAAACTGAGTCATTAAGTGAAATAGAGATTTTACTTGTTTAAACAAAGGAAAAGAGTCAGATTTCTCTGAGCACTGTTTCTCCTTGTGTCATAGCAATCTGAATCTATTTCCCTGTGTTTAGCCAAGTAACATAAACAACTTTTCCTTTGGCTTTTGACACCTGTCTGCCTACCTCCACTTTCAATCCTCTTCAATCTATCTGTCACATTAATATTTTTTATACACAGATCCAATTTAAAAAAAATCTTCTTGATTACCAAAATTCAAATTCCTTAGCCCGGCTTTGAAGAGTTTCCAGTCTAGTACCACCTGACCTTCCTAGTGTCTTCCATACTGCTCTCCTCTATGTAATCTATAAAGTAGAACATTCAGAGCTTGTATTGGTCTGATCAGCCAGTCGGACATACTGAAACTTGACTCTAGCATAGTGATGTCATTTTGATCCTCTTCAAGAGTGAAGGACAATAACCAACCAACGAACCAACTAACCACCAACTATAAAGAGCATGTGTGTTTGTGTTTGTGTGTGTGTATATATATACATATATATGTATGTATGTGTGTAAAACATGTATATATACATATGTATATATATAAACGTATGCCTATACAGATACTTTAGTCAAAATGGACTATTTGCCTTCAAGATCTAGTTAACATGCTATTTCCTCCAGAAGCCTTTCCTGATTGATTTCCAGGTAAGTAATGACCTCACATAATGGCCACCTTTCCTTGCCCCCAAATTAATCCATTCAGCTTCAGAGCTCACATAAGCCTCCTTAATTACTGAGTGACTGAGTGCAAACTCAGGTAGCCTACAATTTCTTGCCTGCCCCAGGCCCCAGACCAAACTATCCATGCTTCCTATCCCAAACAACCATGCATACCCTGTTTCCCTTCTTTCCACCTTCCCCGCCCCCCCCTCCACCCCATTCCCTACATGTTAATGAAATCAATATTACAATTGTTCCTGGAAAGGTCCTGCTAATTGATTACTCTATGGATCAACTTACCAACCCTGTGATTCCCCAGACACTCTCTTCTCTGGCCACTATTGTTTCTCTGCTCTCTGCCACCCCCCCCATTAGACTGTAGGCTTCCAGAAGCCAGAGATGGTCTTGTTTTTTGTCTTTGGATCTTCAGTGTTTAGCCATAGTGCCAAGCACATAGTGTTTACTCCATACTTTTTTATTCATTCAGTCTTCACTTTGAATTGTGCCTCCTTGTAGATGTGTTGCCCACTCTATTAGAATAAGAGCTTACACTGACCCAATCCATGCCTCATATGATCTTTGCTTGTCCTCCCTTCCACCAGACATGGGAAAACATTCACATGTTTAGACTTTAGGAAGGACTTAAGTGGCAGGTGAAAGTCAGGTTTACTAATCCTGTGTCTGCCTCCCTCAAGAAGTCATTTCTATTTGTGTTGCTTTGGACATTGGGATACATTTGAGAAAACCAAGGGGCTTACCTAACCCTTTGAATTTTTACTCTAAGGAGAAAATGCTGAGCAAAAGGTTTAGGAGGTATTCCCTTACTTGCTCTGAGAAGGCTAGGGCATGTTTTCCTGGCTATCCCCCATACGTAGAACACTTTTCCTCTTCTGCTCAAACTACTGACCTCCCTGGCTTCCTTTAAGTCCCAACAAATGTCTCATTTTCTATAGGAAGCCTTCCAACCCCATCTTAATTTTAGTGTTTTCCCTAATTAAGTTGTTTTCTATTTATCCTGTATGTAACTTGCTTTGTGTGTATATATACATATAGATGTGTGTATATATGTATGTATTGCATGTAGTGTCCCCCATTAGATAGTGAGCTCCTTGATATCAGGGATCATATTTTCCTTTCTGCGTCTTCAGTGCTTAGCACAGTGCCTGCCACATAGTTAGCACTTAATAAATGTTTATTGATTGACTTGCATCATATTACACACACATGCACACACACATGCGCACACACACATACACACAAATGACAACACTTAAAGAGTATCTGGTTGATAAGCAATTTTCTTGTTTTCAGACCATGCCCAGACAATATTGCTCCAAGGTGATTGAAGGCTCCAAAGAAACTTCAAATTTTTTCCCACCGTAAAATAGGAAATTTTAGTTTAATCACATAATTTCTAAGTCAAAGAAATTAGAATTTCCCCCCTGCCCCAGAAAATAAAAGATGAAGAAATTTTATTTCACTTTTTTTTCAAAAGTTCCATGTTGAATGGAAAGGATTTTGAAGACATCTGTTTACCAATTTCCTACTGGTAACAGAACTCTGCTGTAACAACAAAATCACCTTCTTCCTCTTCTCTCTGAAGCCATTAAGCCTCGAAACATGTTGTTTTGGGCAATACCGAAATCAAAGGGGTAGCACAGCCAAGCTGATCTGTGTTAAAGAACAAAAATCCACAGGCTGCTTCAAATATCAACAAGGAACCCTGAAATTTTCTATCAATTTCTTCTCATGGCCTTGTGACATTTTCAACTTAAAACCATATTGCTTAACATCAAGGCACTTTGAGAGAGCTTCAGTTGGAAAAGGTAATTTTGGAGTGAGATTCAGCAGAAAAAGGTAATTTTTTTTTTCCTGAGAGGTTCCCTGGAAAAAGGTAATTTTCAGAACCAATTGCTGCTTTCTTTGGCCGGCAGTCTTTGTCTCTTTCCTAAGTAGCCCTAATGTCATTCATGGGCACTCTGTGTCAATATATCAGTCCTGGCTAAGTCGTTTGTGCAAAGGAAGTTTACAGGAACTGTAGCTTTAGGCGATGTTATTCCAGGGCTGTGAAGATCAAACAATGCAATTTCACTTGGAAGTTTCATCAATTTTGCATCAATGTTGATGCTCGAGCAGGAGGCCTGTACCCAGAATCATAATTTCAGCCGCGGAAAAATTTGGCTTTTGATGGAGAAGAGAATTGCCTTGGATACAGCAGTCTGTCCATGCCATCCATCCCTCCGCCAGGCAGTTTCATGTGCCTTGAGTGCTCCTCTACAAATGACCCGCAGCCAGAGAAGGCCTTTAATAGAGGGACTACACTACCTTCATTCTGTCTGTTTAGAGATACTAAAGGAAAAATAACTGGTCTTCGAATGCGTGTTATTATATGTCATTTGTATAAGTGGAGGAACAAGGAGCCTGGAAAGCTGAGACCTTTCATCTGTTCATCTTTTCTGAGAGCTTCATGCTTTAGAAGGGAAATGACGCCATTCAGTCTTAATGGATTGAAATAAAGTCTCTGAAATTATTGGCTTCTCCCTGGATTCAGCCTTTGATTCTACCACCATAGAGAGAATAACAAATTCCCAAGATGCAAGATGGAAACTATGAGTACTGTAAAAAGAAACATTTAAAAACCATTTCTTTTTAAGCAAAACAGAAAGTCAAAACAAATGAGTAAGGTTTATTCTCCACCCTACACTCTCTTTGAATTCCATGCATTTGATACCAAGTGAATGTTAAAAGATTTCCTTTCCTGAGCTTTGTGGGCTCCTGAGCTCCTTTATGGGAGTTGTCCTATCTTTTCATCTGGGAGGGCCGGCCCACTAGTTATCTAAATGCACAGCTCCTCACTCAGGGTCTTTTCCACCCTTGATATAGCTGCCAAGCACAGAGCAGAATTACTTTTGCCATCCTGAGAAAGTGCTTCATTGAAATTGCTCAAGGTAGCTCAGTAGGCACCATGAATCTGAAATATTCTTTTTATTGTGAACTATTCTTTTTTTGGTGAAATAATAATAGCAATATAAAAATATGGGAGCTTCTCAAAAGCAATGTCCTTCCCTTCAAAAATTAGATTGTTATGCCCCACATCAAGCAAAAAAATAAAATAAAATAAAATCGGGTGTCATTGTTCTAGGCCCGGTTTCTGTCATTTCCCTCTAAATTGCTATTCTCATGTAAACAAAGGATATAAGCACATAGTTTTCAAAAGAAGGAATTGCAGACTATTAACAAATACATGAAAGAGTTCTCCAAGTTGCTAATAATAATTGAAATGCACATTTAAAATAGCTCTGAGGTTTTACATGCTTCATTCAAAATACTAGCAAAGATGATAGAAAGAAGTAGTCAATGTTAGAGAGGCTATGGGAAGACAGCTACTTTCATGTTCTACTGAGAAAATTGGAAATTGGTCCAACCTTCCTGGAAAATGGTTTGGAAGTATGTGAGATGAACCATTAATTGTCCATACCCTTTGCCCCATTGATCCTATTACTAGGCACATATAGGTCAAAGAAAGGAAGACCCCGAATATACCTAAATGTTTACAGCAGCACATTTTGTAGTAGCAAAAACCAATAATAATAAGTGGAAACAAAGTGGGTGTCCATTGGAGAGTGACTGAATGGATTTCTGGTATGGTAATGTAATGGAGTGCTTTTGTGGTCTAAGAAATGAAGAATATGAGGAATTTAGAGAAACATATTAAGAGTTGCTTGAACTGATACAAAATGAGGTAAGTCGATCTTAGAGAACCAAATACACAATGATGATAATAATGCAACTGAAAAAAATACCAAGAGGTACTGATTACTTGTGCTGATCAATCTCAGTCCCAGAAAATATGATAGAATATACCTCTGCCCTCTCCAAAGATACCGTTACACTGACCTAATTGCAGTTCCTCAGACAAGACACTTAGGATCACAACACTCCATTTCCTATTTCCATAACTTTCTAAAGCTGTTCTCCATACCTGGAATGCATAGCACCCTCCACTATACATCTTAATTTCCTTGGCTTTCCCCGCCCCCCCCCCCCAAGATTCAGCTCACATCCCACCAGACAAAAGTCTGGTCCTTCTCTAACATCCCTCTAGCTGTTTTCCCAAACCCTCCTAATTCTAGCACCTTTCCTTCTTTTAATTTTTCCTATTTATCCTATTTGCTTGTAAATATTTGTTTGTTTACTTGTCTCTCAGTTACATTGTAAACTCCTTGAGGGCAGAGATTGTCTTTTTGCCTCTTTTGTGTCCTCAAAATTTACTTAGCACAGTGCCTGACATATGGTAGGGGTTTAATAAATGTTTATTAACTGACTACTAATTTCTTTCCCTTTCAGATTAACTTCACAAACTGTGAATATATCTTATATGTACCAGATATTGACATATTTTCTCTGTCATTTGAATATTTGCTTCTTGATATCAGGGACTATTTTTTGCCTTTGTCTATCCAGCCCTTAGCACAGTGTCTGGCACATAGTAAGCATTTAATGAATGCTTATTGAGTGACTGACATGAATCACATAGGCTGGGCAGGCATGGGTGAGTTGTGATCTGCACTGCTGGAGGGAACATTTACATTGAAGAGATAACAAATGTGTTTGCAAATTGGATTTTCAATCAGTTTACATGAATAGACACAGCCTATGTTTATGATTTATTCATCCAAATGACCAGGGTTTCCGGTAAGTAGGCAAATGAGTATTTCTCTAAATGGAATAATATTTCTCAAGCTTTCTTGGATACCATAGGCTAGCTGAGGGCAATATCATGAAAAAGTTATAGGCCACTTAGAGTTTTCCTTTTTTACACAGAGTTCACAACAAATGTAGAGAGAGTTTTTAAAGTAAAGTATACACTTTTCCAATCCATTAAACTTCTTTTCCCCATGAGTATAAATAACCATCTTGGCTACCTGTTCTGAAGAATGAGCAAGGGATAAAGGGGCCTAGCCAGCTGAAAACACATTACCATTCTCTCACATGAAAATCAACAGTAATTCTACTGCTAAGCACAATGTTGTTAGTGGCCAGCCTGAGAAGAAGGCTTCAAGCAATCTTGGCCAATGACAGAAGGTACCTGATGAGTGTTGAAATTCATGAGTGGCCAGTGATGATCCAATTGCAATACTGCATTTCCCTGAGCTCCTACTGATCCTTTGGGGGAAGGTGATGCCAAAAGAAAACATTTTATTTCATAGGGGGGAAATTTTAGGGAAGTAGCTCCTCACATCCTCCATCAATTCTTTTCGAGCCTGCCTATACCCCAATCTGTTAGAGGCCAGTATTCTTGAGATCTTCTAGGTCTTGGACGTTATAACATCTAGGATCTGACCTCTGAATCCTCCACACAAAAAAATAAAGACAGTTTTACTTGAAACCAGAGTGTTCTGGAGTATAGGCAAAATTATTAACACAAACATTTCAAGTATTGGGGAAATTCCTAGTTAAGGACAAGCATATAAATCAATCTAACATGACTTCTAAATAATGAGAACAACATTCTTAACAATATACACCACACACGTGTATATATAAGACACATTTATTCTCGTAAAGAAGGTGGATTAACAATTAGTACCTGGAACTTTGAGTTGGTATGGCTATTCTGGAAAGTAATTTGGAACTATGCTCCCAAAGTACCTAAACCATATGTACTCTTTGATCAAGTGACACCACTACTAAATTTATTCCCCAAAGAGGCCCAAGAAAGAGGAAAAGGACCCACGTGTCCCAAAATGTTTGTGGTGGCAAAGAACTGGAAAGTAAAGGAGTGCCCATCAGTTAGGGCATGGCTGAGCAAATGTGATCTATGAACACAGTGCAACACTGTTGGGCTAGAAGAAATGATAAAGGGACAAACATGGCAAAATTTGTACGACCTGATTTAGAGAGAGGTGGGCAACACCAGGAGAACAATGTACACTATAATAACGACATTGTAATAATAAACAGTTTTGGTCAAACATGATTCCAGAGCCAAACGAAGAAGAATGCTGTCCACTTCCTGATAAAAAGCAGATCTAAACCAACATTTTTGGACACGGACCGATATTGGATTTTTTTTTTACTTGACTATGAATATTTGTCATAAGGGTTTTGTCTTTGTTTTTACTTTTTATAGTGGTGAGGGGGAGAGAAAATAAAAGCTCGTTACTTGAAAAAATAATTAAAAAGCTCTTTGTACTTATCCTTGGCCTAGTGAAAAACTTCCTTGACACTAGAACTTATGGGGGAAATGGGAAGAAAGGAAAATAAGGTACTGTTGGTCATTCCTCTGCCTATCAGAAGACTATGTATAGGTTTTTGGAGGGACTTGGAGGGGAGCTCACGCCAGTTACTGCTTTCCAGTCGCCATCTTGGTTCCGCCCCCCAGAAGACTATGTATAAATGAATGAATGAATGAATGAATGCATACATGAAAAAGTATTTTTTTTAAGCATTTACTTTGTGTCAAGAACTATTCTAACCACTGGGGAGACAAGTCAAAAAGTGAGTCAGTTCCTGCCTTCAAGGTGCTTACATTCTAATGGAAGAAACAACACATATAAAGGAATGAGATATTGGGAGGAGTGTCTGATTTGGAAAATCACAGAGATGGTGAATGGATCCTCAGGAGAATAGATTGACACACCTGTTTCATTAGTAATGCCAATATTGATTTGATTGTGGTTCCTGAGCTGTAAGAAGGGAAAGATGGCACTAGGGAGGAGTACAGCTGATAAGAAGATAGCCAAGGGGTAGAGGGAAGTATGCTTGGGACTGGCCTTATTATAGTGGCCCATGTGAGGCTCTCACCAATCAGGGCAGTATATACTCAAAGATCAGTTCCAGAGTTGAAAGGCTTAAGTCCCCCGGGGCATTGTGTTTGGTTCTGAGGGCTTAGTGACAGAGAAGATGACCAGAGATGAGTTAATTCTCTTCATGACCTCTCTTTTATTGTTCTTGAGTCATTTCAGTGGTGTCTCACTCTTTGTGACCCCGTTTGGGGTTTTCTTGGCAAAGATACTAGGGTGGTTTGCCATTTCCTTCCCCAGCTCATTTTACAGATGAGGAAACTGAGGCAAACAGGGTTAAGTGACTTGTCCAGGGTCACAAAGCTAGCGAGTGTCAGGCCAGATTTGAACTCAGGTAGATGAGTCTTCCTTACTCCAGACCTAGACTCCAGTCTTCCCGACTACATCACTTTATCCACTGTGCCATCTACATGCCCATGACCTCTCTACTCTTTTGCTCTTCTTTACTTTCAAAAAAGTTGAGGATCTCTTGTCCTTTTTGGTCCCCAACACTTCATCCTGCTGAAGAGGTCTTGAGAGTTTTGACCCTACTGTTGACCTGTTCAACAATACGATGCCCTGGGATCCATTTCCCTCTTGTCCTACTGTCGGTAAGGCTTTGCACAATCTCAACCCTAGGCTACCCCCATTATTCTCCTTTTCTGATTCCACTCACATGTCATGGACTGCTCATGATGAATGTCACATAACAGTGCCCAATGGGTTCACTCCAAATTTATATTCTCTGATCTCAGCTGGACCTTGCCCAGTATACAGAGATCCTTTGATTCTTGCCTGATTGGCTCCCACAGTTTCTACTCCTGACCTCCTCTCTTCTCCAGAATGCTGCCCTGTCTCCTCCCCATTCCCTCTTGGCATGTGATCATCTCCTACTTTATTGTGAAAGCAGAGGACATTCATCATGAGCTCTGTCTTCTCCTTTCCCCAAACCTCAAAATCTCTCTTCATTCTCCTCCATTCTTTCTAGATAGACCCTCAGCTCCGGGATCAGAGGAAGAGGTGGCCCTTCTCCTTGCCAAGGCCAAACCTCTCCTTGAGCTCATTATACCATCCCCCCCATTTCTACTGGGAGCTTGTCCCCATAGTCATCACCTGTCTTTGTCTCATTTTGGATCTCTCCTTGTACCCTGGCTCCTTCCCTAGTCCCTACATCCATCCCCAGGTCTCCCTCACCTTTTAAAACATTTTCACCTGACCCTGTAATCCCCACCTATCTCTCTTCTTTCCTGAAGCCAAATTCCTAGAAAATTTATTTATATTCATTACTTCTTTTTCTTCACTTCAGAAATCAGTCAGTCAACATTCATTTATGAAGTACTTACAATGTGCCAGGCATGTAGCTAGGTGGCACCATAGTGCATAGAGCTGGAGTTAGGAAGACTCCTCTTCCTGAGTTCAAATCTGGCCTCAGACACTTACTAGCTGTGGGACCCTGGACAAATCACTCAACCCTCTTCGTCTTGATCTCCTTATCTGTAAAATGGGGATGAGAAGCTAGGTGACACAGTAGATAGAGCACCAGGACTGGAGTAAGGCTCATCTTCCTGAATTCAAATCTGGCCTCAGAAACTTAATAGCTGTGTCACCCTGGGCAAGTCACGTAACTCCATTTGCCTCAGTTTCCTCATTTGTAAAATGATCTAGAGAAAGAAATGGCAAACCACTCTAGTACTGTTGCCAAGAAAACCCCAAACAGGGTCATGAAGAGTCAGACTGAAAGTGACTGAACAACAACACAAAATGTTCCAGGCTTGGCTTTAACCATGCCTCACTTTACTCGTCAGCCTCTTCATCACTAGTTGCCATTTGACTGTATACATCCCTCTTCTCTTCCCCCTCATCCGAACTGCCTCCTCCCATTCCAGGTCTAGAACCATACTTAAATCCTGTCATTATTTCTGGAAAAAGTGTGTCAGTCAATATACTCCCCTATGGCTTGGTGTTCTCAGCCCCAAAATGTTCCAAGCCAGAATACTCCTCCATGTGGGGCCAAAAAAGGCTTCATGAAGAGAATGGCATTAGATTTGGGGATGGAAAGGAAGGAGGGATTTCAATTTCTGGAGATGGATGGGAGGTGGGGAGGGTGGCAGGAGTCAGTTATTAGTATTGAGATTCCTATGACTAAAGGCATGGAGCTGAGAGAGTCAGGATGAGGGTGGAGAATATGTGTGTCTAGATGCAAATACAATGTGTAAAGGCTGAATGGGACAGTAGAATTCCATCTGTAAAGACCCTTGAATGCCAGAATAAAGAATTCAGATTTTAATTGATAGGCAATGGGAAGCTGTAGAATATTTTTGAGTAAAGTTTATATATATAAAGTTATATACATTATATATAATATATATATTATACCTATACATACATATACATATATATATATGTACATATATATGTATGTATATGTATGTATAGGTATAATATATATATTATATATAATCGCATGATTCCTTGGAAGATTCCTTGGGCATGCAGGCAGAATGAAAAGGGGTTGATCCTGAAGTGTCTGCTGCTATAAGAATTAGTTTAATTTATTTTGGTGAAGGGAGGCAGACCTATGATTTCATTGATGTAGGGAACTCTCATTAAGTAAAGTCTCTCTGTGAAGGTGGGCTGACAACTGGACAGAAACCTTTAGATTTAAAGAATGCCTGGGCCACAGAGGAGCTGAGTCAGTTAACAGACAAGCATTTACTAAGCACTTAACAGGGGTGGTGAACTTGCAGCCTTGAGGTCACATGTGACCCTCTAGGTCCTCAGGTGTCACCCTTTGACTGAATTTAAACTTCTCTGTGAAGTTTCTAACATAGGATACAGCATACAAATAATGATACATTGTCATTGTTCACTTGCGTCCAACACTTTGTGATCCTGTGGACCATACTGCCCACGGGATTTTCTTGACAAAGATTCTGGACCAGTTTGTCATTTCCTTCTCCAGCTCATTTTACCAATGAGGAAATTGAAGTAAACAGGGTTAAGTGACTTGCCCAGGGTCACACAGTTAGTAAGTCTGAAGCCAGATTTGAACTAAGGTTTTCCTGATTCCAGACCCTGCACTCCAGCCACTGATCCACCTAGCTGCCTTCAAATAATGATGTATACACAAGCTATATACATTTTAGATGGAATGTAGCCTCAGATAGAGGGCTCAGGTAATTGAGCGACGTGTCCAGGGTCACAGACGCAGCATGTGGCAAAGACAGAATTAGAGCCAAGCCTTCCTGCCTAGGAAGCCAGCTGCCATCCAACATGCCACACTGCCTTTCTTCAGAGTTTATTAGCTGATAGAAATAATGTGGATAATGATGAAACATGATTGCTATTGATGCTGTCTTGCTTCCAGTCACAAGACTTCTGTTGATAATGCGCTTTAGAGGTTAAGGAGGGTAGCACATGCCTCTCTCAGAGTGCACTCTCGCTGTGGGAGACAATGAAAAACTTGCGATTGACCAAGGCTGACCTAGAGCAATAAAGCAAGACTGTTTACATTTTGCTCATTCCATAGTAACTCAGCAGGGACTGAGATGAACCTTTAATTTAATTTTAAACCTCTGTCCATCCTGGGGAAAGAAAAAAAATAGCCTGTGTGGAGAATCCCAGGATCACAGAGTGAATCTCAGAATTAGCATCTAGTCCAAGCTGTGCCTGGAAAGAATCCTTCTTATGATATGCCCAACAAGTGGTCATCCAGCCCATCTCTGAAGATCCCAATAGGCTTCCTTCTGGTGGGGCTTAGGGATAAAGGTCTCATTCACTCACATCAGCAGCACCATGCACAAAGCTGCATGGGAAAGAACCATTTCCCTTCTCTTTTGATCTCTTGGTCCTGAGAAATGGGCTGGCAGTTTGGGTCTTGTTTTGCTTCTCTGAAGAGGGGAATCCTTGGACCTGGGAGCTTGAGTTATGGTGACCTTGGAGCCCAGTATTCAAAGCTGGGTGTTGCTGTCAGCAACTGAGAAGTCAGGGTGTGTATATGGAAGTCTAGGAGGAACTGTGATTTGTAACTCAGTAGGACTAATACTGTGGAGGAACGCAGCTGAATTGTCAATCGAATGTCCTAGATGAACTAGACTTACTTTATTTGTCCTTAATGGGTATAATCGTGAGCAGTGAGGGGAAACTGCAAAAAGACAAAGTTAGGTTCAAGGTCAGAAAAACCTCCCTAACAACCAGAGTTGGCCCAAAGCACAAAGGGCTTTCCAAAGAGGTGGGCAGAAGCTGAATTGCCACTTGTCACGTATGGTGCAGTGGGAGTTATTTTTGTGATAAGCTTGACTGGATGGCCTTTGAGCTGCCTCCTAATTCTCAAATTCTGAAACTATGCTTTTTCGGAGGACTTGCCGTTTGGCCATATGTCCCTAACTTGTATATATGAATTTGGATCTTTTAACCCAAACGCAAGACATTTATGCATTTATCCCTAATGCATTTCATTCCATTAGACTCAGAAGAATGGATGAAAAATATTTGTATCTTGACTCCATCATCCAGCATCTTATCCATTCCTTTCAGCTTTATGCCATCTGGATATTTATAAAGCATACTATCTATACATTTATCCTAACACGTTGTTAAACGGCATAAGGCCAAGTATAGCTCCCTGGACCATTTTGCTAGAGACAACTTTTGAAATTGATACTGAAAAATTAATAGCTATTTTGGAATCTGGCCAGTCAAGAAGTTCTGAATTCATGTGACTGAATGACCATTTACTCCAACACCTCTTTGTCTTTCCCACAAAAAATAGCATGAGAGATTTTGTCCAATGCTTCCCCACAATCTGGTGGGATGGGGCAATGTCTTCTACCCAACTCAAATTTATTCACCTTTGATGGAACTTTTATAACATTGAATAAGCACATGGGTCAGTTTTGAAGACTGAGCTTCCCTATAAACAGGAAGGGCAGCTAGGTGGCATGGCGGATAGATTGCTGGGCCTGGAATCAGAAAGACCTGAGTTCAAATTGAGTTCAAATGTGGCCTCAGACACTTTCTGGCTGGGTAACCCTGGGCAAATCACCATTTGCCTCAGTTTTTTCATCTATAAAATGGGCTGGAAAAGGAAATGGCGAATCATGACAGTATCTCTGTCAAGAAAACCCCCCAAAGGGGTCACAAAGAGTCGGAAATGACTGAACAACAACAAATAAACAGGAAGGGAAGATGGTATATGCTTTTAGCTTATTTTTTTGTCCTTCTTCTCCCTGCACTAGGGTACCACCCTTCATGACCATAATCTTACTTCTGCATATATGTATATATCACATACATCAACACATTTAATATATATTAACATATAATATATTCTATGTATAAGTAATTCTATGTCTATTATATGTATATATAAATTTACACATTAATATATCAATATATAACATGTTTTATATATTATTAATGCATATTATTAAATATTACATATAATATATAAAATATTATTAATAATATATTAATATATAACATATGTATAAGTAATTATATATCCATTATATGTATATATACATTCATAGATGTATGTATGCATGTCTATATGAGTGTATGTGTTTACGTGTGTATATGCAAAATTCTATGCCCAGGAAGTCTTCATGCCATCTTCCTAGTCCCCTTTTCTACCCCTCTCTCTGCCCCTGCTAAAGCATCTAGGACGAAAGATTATTTTGGACATTTTTATATTTTGTGGGTTCCTATCATCAAAAAAATTCATAACCCAACAGCAAATCTGCTTCCAAATGAGATGGAGTGGTCCCCAGACAACAGACATTGACCCATCTCAGGGACTGTAATAGAGAACTTAATTTAGATGCAGAGATAAAGCACTTAATAAACTATTATTACGTGTCAGGATATGAATATAAGTGAGACAGACCCTACCCTCCAGGAACTTCTATCCTAACGGAGGAAGACGGCACACAGAGAAGGATAGGGTCCATCCAAGGGTGGGGATGGCTGGAAAGTGGCACGAAGGTAAGGGCGCTGGCAAGGCAAGACAAGGCAAATCCTGAGCTATCCTATTTTTGTACCTTCAAACTTGTCAAATTCTGGTCTAAAGGACAATGGGTGTGTGTTTGTTGGGTGTGAGCAAGCTGCAACGTCTTTCTAAAGATGAATGGAAGGGAACAACCATTTCTTAAGTCTTCCTATATGCTAAATTCTCTAAAATAACATCTCATTTGCTCCTCTCCACCATTCTGGGAGCTGGGTGCTACTACCCTCCTTTTACGGATGAGGAATCGGAGTCAAACAGAGGGTAAATGACTTGCCCAGGGTCCCAGCTAGGAGGTGATTGCACATTTGAACTCGTCTCTTCCTGGCCATATGCTCCATCCACCTATGCCGGCTGCTTCCAGTGGCTTATGACTTATAAAAGACATTGTCAAAGATGTAGAGGACCGGGACAAGAGATAGGTCAGTCGTCTAAGGAAAGTTCAGCGTGATGATGATGTCATTGAGGCTGATAGCATGTTTATATATAGCACTTTAAGATTTACAAAGAGCGTCGTGGATATTATCTCATTTTATTCTTACAATAAGTAAGTGCTACGATTATTATCTCCATTTTGCCGATTAGGAAACAGAGGCAGACAGTGGTCGAGGGACTTACCCAAGGTCATACAGCTAGTAAGTGTCGGAAATAACGATTTAAACGGAGGTCTCCTTGACTCCAGGGCCAGCGCTCTGTGCACTATGGCGCCACCTAGTGCCCACAAAATATCAAAACACCCGGAGAAAGGCTTCATGCGTGTTGTTGGTTAATCATCCACGGAAAATTTATGGTAGGGCATGCACAGAAATCATGCAGGATGCATGGATGCATTAAAACTGCATCTCTCAAGGGCACAGTAACATTGAAGAGAAATGAATCCTCTGACATACTCAAGTATTCTTCCCCAAGTCCTTGAACAATGTGAAAAAATACATGCCGTTACACCCTAAAATCTCCTTCCCGCGCTTAGCTAATGAGACTTTCCAAAGGAGTTTCGCTACTATTGTAAGTGAGGAAACCTTAGAACAATGTCCTGGTAATCGCTCGATAATGAAATTCCTTGGATTCCAAGATAATCCCACTTTGGGTTGAATTCTACTTTATTGCTAGTAGTATTCCAACTACTAAGACGTTTGTAGTATTTGTGGTTTTTTGCCTGATTCAGAATTCAGAATTTTTAAAAAATCTTTCAATTACCATGTTTTGTTTTGTTTTCCTACTAACGGTTTCTCATCTAGGCTTATTTCAAACAGACAACTAGGGAAAACATTTGTCCTTTCCAAAGTGGAATGAAGCTCTCTCCCATCAAATATAATGAGAGAACCCCTCGGATGGACTCTGATATTGTCACATTGATGGTACAGTTATAGATCTCCACAATATGCCTGTAATAGATAGTGAATGAAGAGTATTTTTCTGTTTTCTGTCTCAGACTCTGGGTTCATTCGCATCATTAAAATCCTAAATGAAATCTTGTCAGGGTGACATCTCAAGGATGCTTTCCCACTTTCTCTCTTTTCTGTTTTCAAATAAACTTGCAGCCATCAATTGGCCCAGCAGAACAGAGTTTACAAATGATCCTGGCCCAGTAATCCAGAGGCCAAAGGTGATGAGCTAAGAATGCATATCAAGGCACCACCAGTAGCGTGACCATCTCCTTCCAGAGGAATTTGGTTCCAAATTCATATTAAGTCTAGTTTCTCTAGGTGCAGCTAAGTGATGCAGTGAGTAGAGCACTGGCCCTGGAGTAAGGAGGACCTGAGTTCAAATCTGATCTCAGACACTTGACACACTTACTAGCTGTGTGACCTTGGGCAAGTCACTTAACCCCAATTGCCTTGCCTTCCCCCCTCAAAAAAAAAAGAAAAGAAAAAGAAAGGTACCACTATGCTAATAAAAAAGTCTATTTTGTCTCCATTTCTGGAGTGAGACAAACAGGCAATTACCTAGAAAATAAATACATGTAGATTTTACAAAAAACAAATGATTTTTCTTTTTATGAATAGCTAATGATTTTCACACTTCTTCCTCTCCTCCTCATAAAAACCTCATAAAGCCCTCCAAGCACAGCTCCGGGATCTACCCTTCCCATGAAGCCTTTCTTTTTCCTACTCTCCCCCCCCCCCAATTATTAACAGTTCCACCCTCTTGGAATTACTTTCTATGTATTTTGTATTTATTTGTAAGTATACTATATCCGGTCAGTAGGATGTGAGCTCTTTTCAGGCAAGGACATCTTCATTCACGTCTTTGTATCCCAGCACCTGTATGATGCTTGGAACATAGTGGGCAGTAAGATACTTGTTAAGCTTGCTGAATGAATTTTATGTCACAAGGTTCCTCAGTTAATGCCCCCCCACCCTTCCTTTTGGCAGCCATCTTCTCTTATCAAGAAAAACTGTAGTTTGGGGCTATTTTTAAAAGTCCTGCTAAGCACTTAGCAGGATTAACCAAGTCAAGTTTCAGAAGGCCCTGAAAGGGGAAGAAGTGGGTGAGCTTGACTTGGTCCCCTTCTCTCCAACTTGTTCTCTTGGGGTTTTGCCGAGGAGGGGGTTGGGGCTTTATCAATTACTGCCCGGTTAGCAGGAAACACTAGATTCTCAGCTATAGCAGCATTCTTCTCTGTGCCTCTGCTGCTCAGGTTTAGAGCCACAGGGATACCATCCATCAAAAGAACGCTTCCTGAAGGATAGAATCTTGTTAAGGCTGGCTGTCAACTGGAGGAAAGTAATCATGGCATTGAAAAGCAAAATGATCTTTCAGTGCCTTTCCCTTTTCCTTCTACCGAGCAGGCTATTAACGAGAGAGAGGCTGACAGATGTTATCCAATCAACCCCATGTAGCAAACTTGCTCTAAATACCGACTGGGCCTGCTTAATTTGGAAGGGAGGCAATTTTCCTACAAGCCATGGACAACCAAATCAAGATTCAGCACCACTGAGGCCCACCAGAGGGTGGTTGCCTTAATTAGCGTGAATGGACAGTTCTTTCTGCCAGAGGACTTGAGAGCCTTCTCCCAAATTCCACTCTCTGCATCAGCCGGATAGGTACAGATGTGTCCATGGCACTAATGATACGCTGGTACATTTCATGTGAGTTACTCCATTTAGAGAGAAATGGGAGAATCCATTAGTGGACCCACAAATCAGACTGAAGGCATTTTATTTTCTGCTCAGCACTTTTTTATCCTCTCTTTAATGGATCTCTGTTCCCCCCTCACCCCTTTATGTTATGCAACTCACTGAATGCTGATGACCAAATAGAACCTAAATGGCAACTTTCATTCAACGGTAATCAGAGGGCTGAAAAGTCTAGTCACCCACTGACACTAAGCCAGGGGCTTTGGAGTGAAATGTTTTTATTTCTCTTTATATCTCAGAACAAAATCCTGGAAAGGGGCATCCTTTAAGGTCGAGCCCAAGGCCCGCTTGTTCATGAAGTTTTTTCCTTCTAACTCCCCAAAGCCCACAAGGGCCCTTCCTTTGTCTAAGCTCTAGTGACCTTCACGGCAATCCCTGACACTCCTATGACATTTAATAATGCCTTCAATTCAATTCAACAAGCTTTTATTAAGCACTAACTACATGAAAGACATAGAGGGAACATGGTGTGATGGAGAGAGTACCGGGCTTGGAATCACAAAGGCCAGTGTTCAAATCCCACTTGGGACATGCATTTGCTGTATGATTCTGGGTGAGTCAGAGAGGCTTTGAAATGGGAGTTCACTGTCTTTGTGTCATGGACCCCTTTGGGAAGACCCATAGTGAAGTCCGTAGACCTCTTCTCAGAATGTTTTTAAATGTATAAAATAAAATACATAGGTTTACAAGGGAAACAAAAGTTAGCGAAAATTAAGATTTATTTTTCCCATCAAAGTTCACAGACCCCCTGAAATTTCTCCACAGTCCCTTTGTCTTTTGAAGTTAGGTTAAGAATACTCATAAATCACTCCCTAGGATTTATTGGCTAAACCATATATAGGTTAACAATCTCCCTAGGGGTGGCTATCCCACTGGCCCACCCTTCCACTTCACCTTACCAGCCATGGCATGCTGTCCCCCCTTCCCCTCACCTCACTTTCTAGGTCTGAAGCCATAATCCAATGAACCTTGGCATTAGTCCTTAAAGGGGATGCCGGTCTACTCCACTACGGCTTAGCACCCCTGTAACTTTACAAACCAAAACAGCCTTCCTTGGCCACTGCTGCCCTTTGGCATATAGGCTTCTTGGAGGGGAGTGTAAGCATTAGGAGGGGCTGTCTTTACTTTGGTGTTGGTTCCTCTAGCACTTAGCACAGCAAAAGATTAATAAATATTTTTAATGGTAGAGGGATTGCTCTCTCGGTAATTCCCTATACCAGTGAAATCATAGGTTCAATCCCTATCCTTATATGTTACATAACATTTCTATATTTACATATAAATATAATTTAATGATGGCAGCTAGGTGGCACAGTGGATCGAATGCTGAGCCTGCAGTCAGGAAGACACATCTTTATGGGTTCAAATCTGGCCTCAGACACTTACTGGATGTGTGACCCTAGGTAAGTCACTTTACCCCATTTGCCTCAGTTTCTTCATCTGTAAAAAGAGCTGCGGAAGGAAGTGGCAAACCACTCCAGGATCTTTGTCAAGAAAATCCCACATGAGAAGTCAGACATGACTGAAAAATGACCGAACATTGATAAAAGAATGAAAAGCAAAAAAAAATTAAGTAAATTTTACTTTGTTAATTGAATAATTTTATGTATATAGAAAAATAATTAATATGAAACCATACATTTCTGCTATATGCTGTTTTTAAAGAAAGAATTCTGTGTAACTTATAGTCTTTGAGAACTACCTAGAGCCCTGGGGGCTGAGATGACCTGCCAGTGGTCACCCAGTCGGGATGTGGCGGAGGTGGCTCTTGAACCCAAGTCCTCCTGACTTCAAGGCCAAATCTCTATTCACTACACCATGTTATTTCACCACAAATATGTAATAATTTTTAAAATGTAGAAAGTGGTGGTAATCAACATCATTATTTTACATTCTCTTAAACTCTTTTTTTCCTATCCTTAATATTAGATATGACCGCAAGGCACAGAGCAGGGCCAGATAACAACCAATTTCTTTTCTTCAATTTTCTTACTGACAAAAACCAGTTTCTTGACGACAGATATTTGAATCCTAAAGGTTCTCAAGTGATCTTTCAATTAATAAACATCTTCCAAGGAAAAGCTTGATCATCTTTCTTTAATTTTTTAAAATTCTAACTTAAACACTCAATAAAACCATCATTTCCACATATAGGGAACAGGAAAAGAGGACCATACAGGAAACTGGATCTCAGTTGTGTGCAGGTTTCTTTTCTTTTCAAACATGTGATAAATTTCATATAACAAAGCTGTCTTGCTTGCTTGGGGTTCTTTGTGTTCTTATATCTGTTCTCTTCTATCCATTTAAAAATGCTTTGACAATCTTCCTTTCTTTTTTGCTTTTGGTTATCCTATCCTAACATCCTGTTTGTCTCCCTTCATTTCCTACCTCCACCCCCAACATCAGAAAAATAAAGAAAAAGACAAATGAAACCCTTGTAACAGATCTGCATATTCAAACAAAAAAAAATCCTTTGCACTCTTAGGAGATGGGTCACATCCTTTATCTTTGTTCTCTAGAATTATTTGTCATTGCATTGTTCAAGAGTCAAATCTTTCAAAGCTTTTTTTTTCTTTTAAACACTGTTGTTATCAATAAATTGTGCTAATTTTATTCACTTCTCTGCATCAATTCATACAAGATTTCCCAGGCTTTTCTGAAACCAGCTTTTTTGTCATTTCTTACAGTGCATGTGTATATATACATATATATGTATGTATATGCACACATACATATGCCATAACTTTTTTTCAGCCATTCCCCAACCAATGAGCATCCAGATTCTTTGCCACCAGAAAAAGACCTGCTGTAAACATTTTTGTACATATGAGATCTTTTTCTATTAGCAGTATTTCTGGGTCAAAGGTATTCACAGTTTAGTGTTTATCTTTAATTTCAAGAGATATTAGTTTGAAATAACCAATTACTTCATTTCTAATTCTGGCTGTTTTCACTTCAAATGTCAAAAAAGCCTTACTGACTTTCTGCTTTCATTTGATTTAAAAAAAAAACCAAACTTTAGGAGTGACACAAAGTAGTTTTGATGAACATTCTCATTCAGGCCAAGTCATGAAGGAGATTTTTTTTTAAATAATGTTAGACAAAACCTAAAGTTTCCCTTTTCGTCTTTTGTTTTTTTTTTTCCCAAGATAGAGAATCAAATTTTGCTCCACTTTTTTATTATTCAGCAATCTGAAGTATTTGACTTGTGATTTTGGAAGACAAATCCTATATCCTCTGTCTTTTTTCACACATTTGAAAATCACCTTCGTATCTTAGAACTTATATATTATAGATTTAGATTATATATTATAGATTGATAGGATTATAGATTCAGAGATAGGAGGTCCCTTAAAGGTCATCTTGTTCAACTCTCCCCTGATATTATAGGTGAGAAAGCTAAGGCTAAAGAGGATAAGAGATTTGCCCAGAGGCCACACAATTAGCATGTGGCAAAGTTATTTGTACCCATCATTTAAGTCTCATGCTATTTTTCCCATTAGGCCTTTTATGTTGATCAAAAGAATACTCTGAATGTACCAGTAAGTACATGAAAATAACAAATACCTACATAATACCACTAAAATGAATACCTCCTATCACTTACCAATTGGTAACAGACTATCAATAGACATGAAGATGTAAGGCTTGTTTAGACATAATGATCAGCCCTTTTTACCCAGGTGTGTGGTTGTTGCAACCTCCCACCGATAAAATTAACTGTTGCAAGCAAAGGCCTGTTCATACTGACCACATGAGTAAGGAGGGAATTCACCTTGTCTGTTAGCAGTTAAGTTCATTCTTCGAGTGGACAGGTTTTTACCAACTAATACTCTCTGAAAGCAAAAGTTTTGTGGATCCTTAAAATAGGCCATGAATCAGGAGTAGTTGCTGGACTGGCATTCTACCTAGAAGTAGAGGTGACCTAACTAACCCGTGGTAGGTTTTATGCGAAGCATTTTGACATAGTGTGGAGAGAGGACTAGACCTGGGGCCAGGAAGATCTCAGTTTGAATTCTCCCTCAGATACTTACAAGCTTTGCGACCCTAGTCAAACTGCTTAACCTCCCTAAGCCTCAGTTTCCCTACATGTAAAGTGGGACTTGATGACTGACAAGAACTCTTCCAGCTATAAGTCTAGGCTCCTATGGTCCTTTTGCTTTAAATGAATGAAAAGTGCATTTGATGATCTCTCTCACTGACCCATTATAAGGCTTTTTAAGACTGTGTTATAGGAGAAGGAACATTTGGCTAAGATTGGGTAGCCTCTATCTAAAACATCCCCAAGATGCTAAGTGATTTAAGGAAGTCATTCCTTTTCTAGAAAAATTTCTTTTTTTTTCTTATTCTATCTATGGTAGATATGGAGCACATCTGATTCCATCCTCTGTATAAGAGCCTTTTGCATATTTAAGAACTCCCACTAGTTCATTCTTGTTCTTTCTTATTGAGACCAAGTAATCCTAAGAACTTTCCCTATTTCTCTATTTTCAATCCTTTAATCGTTTGTATTACTCTAATTTTTTTAAATTTCCCATTGCCTTCCAGAAACAGTTACATAAAAAGTCCAAATCAAGAATGGTGTTCAAATAAGGTTCTCTCTTAACCTGACCAGAGCAGGGAATATTTAGAGGCTATTACATTTTTTTTAGTATTATCATGACCAAGTATTTGACTTGTGATTTTGGTGAACAAACCAATATGCTTTGTATTGTTCATATTCATTTAAAAATCATCCTTATATCTTAGGATCATAGCATTGTAGAGTTAGAGTTAAAAGGAACTTTAAGGTCACCTTGTTAAACCTCCATTTGACAGATAAGGAAACTGAGGCTCAGGCTTTGCCATGTGGTTGCACCCTGAGGACCTCTAGGTCCTCCCTTCTGCCCCACAGTTTAACCCTATTATATGTGGCATTTTCCTCAATTATAATATGAGTTCTTTAAGATCAAGGGGGATAGAGACCTAAGAGATGCAGGCTGGATTATAGGACTGGGGAATCCCAAAAATTCTAATTTCACACTTCATCATTGTTTTCAGCTGAATACCATAGGCTGAAAATCAAACTAAGTCACTCTCATTCCCTCCCCCCTCTGCCCCAATCTTCCTTACCAATAAATACTAAATGGAATAACCCATAGATGAAGTGATTGCTTCCTAGCCTAAGGAAAAGGCTATCATGGTTTTTAGGAAAAAAAGGAGTGGGTGCCACTGATGTTAACAATTAACTTCTGTCCCTTACCTTTGCATCTATTCTAGCTCTTTGTAATGTCACAAAGGACTTGACAAATCCTGAGAAGTTGTACCTTTTGAATCTGTCTCATTGCTGAGAATCATGGAAATTTACTGACTAGTGGCTCTCCGCCCTGACCTAACAGTGCCTTCTTTAGGATAGAGTTATGACAACTAATTGGAGTAGGGAAATTGGCATTGACTCTTCTCATAGCAGCTACTCTTTCTGAGGCAATAACCAAATTTCTATGACTTGAATCTAGCTAACAGTAGAAGCAATTAACTCCCTTAAATAATAATTACTGAAAAGAAATTGTTAAGGTCTGAAAAAAGTGCCATTTTCCTCAATCCAGAGAGGGACAGTAGTCTGTCAACATGCCTGAGAAGCCCTCTCCTGTGGATGGTGCTTCACGTGAAGTGGATATTCTATTAACATCCATGTTTATCTTAATTCTGCATTTTTTTAAGATTCAGTGGAACAGAAGAGCAACATGGCAGCTTTCTCACAGATCCAAGCAGCTGATGGGCAGAGGTTAATTTGTCTGTGCATGGACACATTAGCTTGTCACATCTGCTCTTAATTGCAAACAGAGATATTAGTCTAATTAAGCATTGCAAGGAACTGACCTAAATTGTTCAGTGCCTGTTGCTGTACCAACTATACATTTAGCACACTTCAGGCCGCGTGCCCATCTCTGATAAACTGATGGGAAGCAGCATTCTTAACTGCACCGCCAGTCATGGTTCCTATACTCATCACTTGCTGCTGGTGTATCCGCCTCGCCGGGAATGCAGAAATAAAACTCATGTGACAGAGCCATGTGAACTGCCCATCAAAACACCGCCATTTCTCCCCCGTTGTCTTGACCGGGCGTATGCTCAAATGATGATTTCCCCTGGCAGCTGTCTGAGTAGGTTGTCACTGTTCTTATTTCCAAACTCATTATTAGGACAAACAGTTGCAGTGCATCAATAGCCCATCAGGATTAATTAAACTGGGAATCAACAGCTGACTCTTAATCAGATCATGGGCAACAGTGGAGACGAACATCGTCCTGCTCGGACTAGAGGCAAGGTTTTATTCTGTGGCCGGCACAGGTTTCAACCTAACTGATGAACAGATAGGAAATATTGGTTAAGTGGGGAAGTAAATGAACACAGTCGGAATGCTAGAATGCGTTACTTGGTAATATCTATTTCTCAGTCTTGGTTCTTGCTCGGATGAGATTGTCTATCACAGCTGTGTAGGCAAATTTTCCTTTCAGGGAAATGGATTTCATCTTATATGGGTCACGAGTGATTCATCCATCTAACTCTTTGTTTTCTGTTTTTTAAGAACATAAATTACTTTTTGGTTCCAGTGTAAGAGCAAAATATATAGAAATCTATCGATAAACTGATCTATGTAGGTGAATACATGTCTACAAATACATAAATATATTTGAATGTATATGCGTATATATGGATATATACCCATATACATACAAATATATTCATACATATATGTGTATATGCCTATGTGTGTATATATATATATTATGTGTGTGTATATAATATATATACATATATATATATATAAATATAAAAATCTCCAAATATTTTAAATGAAGAACCTTAGGAAAGTCCATTTTCTTTCATTTTCTACTTTGTGGGATAATAAATTTAGAACTGGAAAGGACCATAACACTTATCTCTGAGGGAACATGGTATAGGGAAGAAGACAATTGGCTCTGGATTCCAAGGACCCAGGTTCAAATCCATCTCTGATACTGAGTTCCTAGGTGATTTGAGGCAAAGCCACTGTAAAATGAGAAGATCAGATGAGATGCCCCTTCCTCCTCCAGATTTATGACTGCACCCATTTTACAGAATGAGAAAGCTAAGGCTGAGAGCAGCTAAGTGATTTGCTTAAGGCCACTCTGTAGAAGTGGCAGGGCCAGTATTGAAACCTGGGTCCTCAGACTCCAAATCTACTTCTCTTTCTATTCGACCACAACATGTGGGAAAGTAGAGGGAGATATCCAAGTCTCAGTCCTCTGTCCAACCTTCACTAGCTGTGTGCCACCTGCAAAATGAGGATCCTAATACTGGCCCTTCCAATCAATTTCATGGCAATGATGTGGAGAAGACTGCCTTGTAAGGCATAAAATGCTTTAGAGATGGGAGGCAGCTGGGTGCACAGAGCACTGGACCAGGAGTCAGGAAGACCCAAGTTCAAATCCAGCCTCAGACACTTCCTAGCTGTATGACCCTAGGAAAGTCACCTAACCCTCCGCCTGCCTCAGTTTCCTCATCTATAAAATGAGGATAATAAAAACACCTGCCTCCCAAGGTCGTGGTAAAGATAAAATGAGATAATTGTAAAACACTTAGCACAGGGCCTAGAATATAGTAAACACCACATATATATTAGCTATTATTATTATTAATGACCCCTCCATCATAATAGAGGCAGCTAGATGGTTCAGTGGTTAGCGCTGAGTTTGGAGTCGGAAAGACCTGAGTTCAAATCTAGCCAGCTGTGTGACCCTGGGCTAGTTACTCCACCTTTGTCTGCCTCTGTTTCTTCATCTGTAAAAGGAGGATAATAATAGCATCTGTCTCTCAGGGCTGTGGTGAGGATAAAAGGAGAGATATTTTTAAGGTACTTTGCAAACCTTAAAGTGCCATATAAGTGCTAGCTGTTATCATTATCTGTGGCCTTTTCCCCAGCTCTGCCAGCCTTTCCAATTCTCCTTCCAGCATCCTGTAAGTACAGAGGCTACTGGGGAGCCTAGTGATCACGTCCAGATTGGGGAAAGGGGCTTGGCAGCCTCAAGCAGGCTACTCCAGATGCAAAGACATGACGCTCTCTGCCGTGGGTGGTCAGCGATGTAGCAGTCCACGAGCAGCCAGCTTGTGCCGAGCGAGTCCTATGGATGGATGCTGCTTTCGCTTGAGCTTCTTTCCAGTTTTCTCACATTTCCAGTTCTGGCCCCTCTTCCTTGCTCTAGCTATTCGTGCCCTTGGAAATACAGTGTGCATGCTGCTTCTGACAGATCGGCCGGTAGGATCTACTGAAAGATTGATGCACTTGGCCCCTCGATGCCAGAGACCAAGAGGCTGCGATGTTGCCCTGGGAACTTTTCCTCCGGCCACCCTTGGAATCCACACTGGGCTAGACTAAGGTCACTGCTGCCTCGTTCTCAGCCGATTGGTATTTCTCCGCATGGTCATGAGAATGGACTTACTGCGATCTTGATCTGGAGGGACAGACATGACTTAAGACTGTAGATTCAGAAAAAGAATCCTGGAGCATTTTAAAGAGCGTCTTATTTTCCTAGGCTAAAAAGGGGATTTAATAAGCTCTTTAGTTAATTAAGACAAAGAACATCATATTGGAATGAACTGGAACAAAGTCACCTTTTGCGGTGAGACAACAGCTTCATGCCTATGCTGTGTGTATCTATATTAAAGCCTACTTTTAAAACTGGGATTGTAGCGCATGGGGTAGGAGACGGTATTTTTAGCACTTGCAGGGTACTGCAGCAAGACAGTCTAGAATCAGGAGTTTGAATCTGACCTTAGACACTTCTTAGCTTTGTGACCCTGGGCAGGTCATTAAACTTTTGTCTGTCTCAGTTACTTCATCTGTACAATAGAGATAATAATGGGATTACAGTGAAGGATTGTATTATGAAATAATGATTGTAAAGTGGTTAGTGCAGTGTCTAGCATATAGTACTACCTAAATATTAACTACTATCATTAATTGCTGTTTTGGTGGTTATTATGATTATTTCCATTCCCTCTACTCTCCCAAACTCTGAAGGCATGCCTACCCATCAGAGCAGCCAGGAGGGAAGAACAGCATGGTGGTTCATGCTGCTTGAATGAGCTAGGGGTCATCAACTACAACCCTTCAGTAGGATGAGGCCTTACCATCTTCCCTGTTGATACATTCTTCAGAGCTCTGAGAAATGACCTATGTCTCTCTGATGTACCTTAGCATAAGTACTATGGCTTCAGTTTTAGGACGTGTGGGCCTTCCCATACACCTTGTAGCTGAACTCGCTTAGGTGAGGTCCTTGAAAGCAAGAACTGTCTCAATCGTTCTCTTTGTATCTCACAACTTAGCCTGGTGTTGCCACATAGATTAGCAAATACTTTGTTATTCCCTCCTCACATAATCAGAATAGGAATAGGGACAGAGATGAGACCTGTGAGTTCACTGACTTAGTTAATCCCTAGTGAGGAACTCCTTCTCTCAATGCAGGCCTGAACTTTCTCTATGCCTTGTAGTCTTGTTGTCTTGAGCATTGAGAGATTCAATGACTTGTCCAGAGTCATACAGCCAATATGTGTCAAGGGTGCAACATGACCCCTTTTTTTCCTGGCTCCAAGACCAATTCTCTCCAATAGCAAGTTGTTGTTGTTCAGTTGTCTTTCAACTGAGTCTTACTCTTCATGACCACATTCTTGGCAAAGACACCAGAGTGGCTTGCCATTTCCTTCTCTAATTTTACAGATGAGGAAACTGAGGCAAACAGGGTCAAGTGACTTACTGAGGGTCACACAGCTAATAAGACTCTAAGGCCACATTTGAACTCGGGTTTTCCTGACTCCAGGTGCAGGGCTCCATTCACTGCACCACCTAGCCACCCTTTCCAATAGCAGTAGCTGACATTTATTTAACATCGTATGGTTTTCAAAGCACTTCACACATATTACCTTATTATTTAATCCTCGAGATAACTTTGTGAGGTTTGAATTATTATTTTATAAATAAGGATACTGAATCGTTTGCCATTCCCTGCTCCAGCGCATTTTATAGATGAAGAAACTGAGGCAAAAGGGTCAAACGACTTGGCCAGGGTCACACAGCTAGTAAGCCTCTGGGGCCAGATTTGAACTTGGAAAGATGAGTCTTCCTGGCTCTAGGGCAGCCCTCTATCCACCTAATTGAAATGTGAAGAGTTTTAAAAAAAATTTTTTAACATGGTCACACAGTTAGGAAGTATATGCATTAGCCAACAGAGGAAATTGAAGCCATGGGGAGATTTGAACCCAACTCTCTTCAGATTACAGGCTTCTCATACTCCTATGCTGGTAGACTATTTTAATGTGAGCAACCATGCTATGAAAAGTAATTTGTCTCTCCCTTCCCTCATATTTCTTTTAGCACTTTGTCTAGGAAGCTAGGTGGTTCAGTGGATAAAGTGAGAGACCTGGAGTCAAGAAGATTTAATTTAAATCCAACCTCAGATACTTGCTAGCTGTGTGACTGTGGGTAAGTCATTTAACCTCTGTCTACCTCCATTTTCTAATTGGTAAATTGAGGATAAGAATAGCACATACCTCCCATGGTTGCAATGAGGAAAAATCAGATAATATTTGTAAAACATTTTGCAAAACTTAAGTGATGTCATTTCACTAGTAGTGCTCTCTTGGTAAGGAAACTTCTTTGCTAGCTCATGCAATTTATAGGGCATCTAGGTTGCACAGTAGATAGAGTGTCAGCCTAGAATCAAGAGGACCTGAGTTCAAATTCAGCCTTAGACACTTATTACCTATGTGATTCTGGGCAAGTCACTTGACCCTATTTGCCTCAGTTTCCTCATCTGTAAAATGAACTGGAGAAGGAAATGACAAACCACTCCAGTATCTTTGCTAAGAAAACCCAAAGAAGGGTCATGAAGGGTCAGACACAACCGAACAACAAAAATGCAATTTATAGCTTAAAGACCTACCTGGGGCGGTAAGCAATAAATTAAGGGAGCAAGGCCACAATGTCATTCTGTCTTAGAGGAAGGATTTAAACCCAAGAATTCCTGACCCCCAAACCAATTTGATATTCATGATGATATGTTGCCTCTCATTTAGTAGTTACTTAATAAATGCTTCTTGAGCATGAGCTTCCTGAAGAGGACTGTTTTTTGTTTTTTTCTACATCCATTGCCTAGCAGAGTGCCTTTCACACTTCAAAGTGTACTCTTATTAAGAGTAAGCTCTTGATAAATGCTTGCCGACGACCTATTGAATTGAATAGAGGAGACATTTCTAGTCTGCCTAGTAGAGTTTGTAGGAGGATTGTTGGTTTCCAGTTAAGATTCAGATGGACAACTTACAAAGAAGAGAGACACAGGAGATACTTATACCAACAGCATACTCAACAACCATTTCTGATTTTCCATCATAAACACTGATCACAAAGTCCTGATAGATTAGCCATTCTAAAATAAATGTTTGTAAATGACTATCATAATCTCCTATTTGATAAACCCAAACACTCCAGCTTCAGGGATAAGAACTCACTATTTGACAAAACTGCTGTGAAAACTGGAAAATGGTATGAGGGAAGCTAGGCATAGACCAACATCTCATGCTGTGTACTGAGATAAGGTCAAAACGGGTACATGATTTAGATATAAAGGGTGATACTATAGGCAAATTAGGAGAGTTTACCTGTCAGATCTATGGAGAAGGGAAAAAATTAAGGCCAAACGAGATATAGAATGTCATGAAATTCAAAATAGATAATTTTGATCACATTAAATTAAATTTTTTTGCACAAACAAAACCAATGCAATCAAGATTAAAAGGAAAGCAGAAAGATGGGAAAGAATTTTACAGTAAATGTTTCTGATAAAGCCTTCATTTCACAAATATACAGAGAACTGAGTCAAATCTATAAGAATACATGTCATTCCCTAATTGATAAATGGCCAAAGGATATGAACAGACAGTTTCCAGTTGAAAAAAATCAAAGTCATCTATAATCATATGAAAAGTACTCTAAATCACTATTGATTAGAGAAATGAAAATTAAAACAACTCTGAGGTACCACCTCATATTTGTGAGATTGCCTAGTATGACAGAAAAAGAAAATGATAAATGTTGGAGATGATGTGGGAAAATTGGGACACTAATGCCTTGTTGGTGGAATTGTGAACTGATCCAATCATTCTGGAACTATGCCCAAAGGTCTATAAAACTGTGCATACTTTTTGATCCAACAATACCATTACTAGATCTGTATCCCAAAGAGATCATAAAAAAGGGAAAAGGACCTACATGTACAAAAATATTTATAGCAGCTCTTTTTGTGTTGGCAAAGAGTTGGAAATTGAGAGAATGCCCATCAGTTGGGGAATGGCTGAACAAGTTGTGACATATGAATTAATGGGATACTGTTGTGCTATAAGAAATGACGAGCAGGTAGATTTCCAAAAAACCTGGAAAGCCTTAGATGCTGAGTGAAATGAGCAAAACCAGAATACTGTATGCAATAACAGAAACATTATGGAATGATCAACTGTGATTGACTTAGCTCTTCTCAGCAATACAGTGATCTAAGATAATTCCAAAAAACTCATGATGGAAAATGTTATCCACATCCAGAGAAAGAACTATGGAGTCTGAATGCAGATTGAAGTATACTATTTTCTCTCTCTCTTTTGATGGTTTTTCCTGTTTGTTCTGTTTCTTCTTTCACAACATGACTAATGTGAAAATATGTTTAACATGATTGCACAAGTGTAACTTATATCAGGTTGCTTGCCATCTTGGGGAGGGGTGAAGGGAGGGAGGGGAAAGAGTTTGGAACTAAAAATCTTATAAAAATGAATGTTGAAAACTATTTTTACATGCAATTGCAAAAATAAAATACTATTGATAAAAAATAAAATAAGTCTTCTGATAGTTTCATTGGAGAGTTGAGTGAATGAATTGGAAATTCTCAGCTTCTCAAGATCCTATATCCTCTTTGTGTAGAGACATTTTTTGTCCTCATATGCATCCTTCAAGGTAACTCTTAGTTCTAAATTAGAGCCCTTAAATCAAACTGACAAATCACTGTGGTATCTTGTGTCCCTTTCTTGATGTACAAATCTCATTTTTGGTCTGATTGATGGCCACATGAAAGCTATTATCTTACTTAGCTTCAGGAGCAAACCAAAAGAAGAAGAAAATCTTAATGCATAGTAAAGCTGTTTTTTTGGACAGAGGAACTCTCCAAGGTAGAAAAAAAGTTTGAGTGAGCCTCAAGTTGCCTGCATCTGGTTAGGGTCAATATTGATGCCCAGTTGGGAAGTCTGCGAGCTCTGTGTTGCCTTGGAAGGCTCACAGCCCAATTGGAGTTGAAATAATTTTGTTATCAAATGAGTATTGGCCAAAGTTCTATAATCACAATTCCAATTCCTGTCACATTACTGCTGGCATTTGTCACCTCCCACTAATGTTCCCTACTGCTCAGGTCTCTTCCAATAGTGAGGGTTTGAACACTGGGCTGTTTTGACAGCAGGAAAGGTATGAGGTAAGGGAAAGGGAAAGATCCTTGGAGCCTTGTCCTGGTGACAGGGACAAGTTGGATGTTTTCACAGAATGGATTTCACAGTCATGGGTTTCCTTCCCTCTTCATCTCTAACTATTCTTATCCTTCCCATTCTCCATGGCCAGTTTGAGTCTTACTTTCTCCATAAAGCATTCCTTGCCCAGTCTATCTCATAATAAACTGAACTGCTCCTAAACTCTGATGGCTTTTAAATTCATACAACTCATGGTCACTGTCTCATATCATTATTTGTTTCATATGTTTTCATTTTTCCTTCCCTGCCCAAGTGCAATGGTAAACTCTTCGGTGGTAGAGATCCTTCTTCATGTAGAAGTTGCAATGTTATGTAGATTATGGCTCTGGATTAGAAAAGTTGAGTCTAGACTCTGTTCTTCCATTTAGTAGTGACATGACCATAAACAAGTCACATATGGGGGGAGGAAGGTAAGGCAATACGCATTTATATAAACATGTTCTAGGCAGTTATGTATTATGTGCTTTACAAATATTATCTCATCTGATCCTCACAACAATCCTGAAGAGTAGGTGCTATTAACTAACCCCCTTTTACTGAAGCAAACAGAGGTTGAGTGACAAGGTTCATAGCTGGTAAGCGTCTGAAGTCAGATTTTAATTCAGGTCTCCCTGACTTCAGACCCCGCACTCTATCCTTTGTACCACTTAACTGCTCTTATACTTCCCGAAACTCAGCTTACCCTTCATAAAACGAAGATAGCAATACTCATACTACCAACTTTGCAGGTGTTGTTCTTTAGAAAAGACTTTGTATGCAACAAAGCACTATGAAACTGTGAAGTGTTATAATGGTAATTATTACTATGGTATGTTTTTTGCATCACCCAAAGTGTTACCTGCATGGTACAAAATCATTGAGGTAAAAAAAAAAATCACAGGGGATACAACCTTTGTATACTCTGTAAAATCCTTTTCCAACACCCCTGACATGTGGTCTTTCAGTTTTTGCTTGAATACATCCCATGGTAGCAAATTCATTACCCCATGAGATATGGAGCAAATACTAGTTGAACTGAATTGAATTCTAACCTTTTCAGGTTAGTCTCTTGATAGTCAAGAAAATAATCAATAAATGACTTGGGAAAGAGATTTATGTGGAACTAGGATGGCTAATGAAAGTCACTGAAGGAGGAGATCTGCCCATTATTAGTGGAGATCGAATAAAAATGGATGGGAAAGGCAAAATCTCTTCCTGACTCTGCTACTTACTAACTTGTGATGTTGGTCAAGTCACTTAACTGCCCTGGCCCTCAATTTCTTCTTTTATAAAATGAGATGGTGGTCTAAATACCCTGGAAGGTCCTTCCAGCTGTAAATCTATGATTCTATTGTTTCTTATCTTAACTTTAGTCTGATATTTTTAGTGATCTGAACTCTAACCTATGTGGGTATTCTCTCCAATAACACAGCACATAACACGTGTCTGCTTTCCCCTTCCAAAGGAATCTTGTCCTGTCATTTCTTGGCTCCGGGTCCAGCTATTGTCTTAAGATTATATGGATATCAGTGGGGCAAATGGTTATCCGTTTTGCTTGCCACCTGACCAATCATCTAGTTTTCCAGATGTCTCACTGATGGCATCCTTTACACCATTTATCTTGTATAATTATTTATTTATAATGTGCGTGATCTCCTTCTGTTCACAATGTGCTTCTCCATTGTCCTTTGCGTGACTCTCCCTTGCACAGAGTGGCATTGCATGACTCTCAGCCAGGCAAAATCTCTGGATAAAAATTATCACTGTTATTGGGTAGCTTAAAGATACCTTAGGAGTGCTACAATTGTGGAAGGGCACGAGTGAGATCTGGGAGAGTCATATCACATGTGGAAGCATAGCATGGTTTGAAGTGACTTCTATCCATCTATCCATTCATGTGAAAGGCACAGGACTAGGATACAGAAAGACCTGGGTTCAAATCCTGCTTCAGAAACTAGCTGTGTGACTACTGGCAAGCCACTCAATCTTTTTGTGCCTCACTTTACCTATCTGTAAAATAAAGGGGTTGGATCTGATTGCTTTTAAGCTGCTTAATAGCTCTCAATCTATGACACCACAAACAAATATTTCTTAAGAACCAACGTTGGGTCACTAGGGGAATAATAAATTAAATAAAAATAAAGACTCAAAGGAACATCCAAGGAGTAGTCATTGGCAATTTGGGAGTGGAGATAGGGTCGGTTTACTTTACTACGTGTCACTGAAGTTGAACTTTTAATCGAAGATGAATTGAGAGAGTCTATGAGGCAGGGCTGAGTAGGCAAGGCATTCCAGGCATTTTGGTACACTGATGACATCTAAGGGATCTGAATTCAAGTTCCTCCTGAGACACTGAATGGTTGAGTTACCATGAGTTATGTGACCTCTCTGAATTTAGTTGCCCATTCATAAAGTGGGTGTAATAATAAATACACTACCTTAATCACAGGATTATTAGAAGGAAAAAAAAAACTTGTGTAAACCTAAAAGCACAATAGAAATGTGAGCTATGATTATCATTATGATTATCATTACTACTTTTCTCTTGTTTCCTGGTGTATGACACTCAGTCTATTTTCCGTGTCCAATAAAATTAAGTGGAGACAGCCCTGCTGGGCAAAGGTCAGTTTCTAGTTGGCCCACCTGGGATAATTGCGACTCCTTTCATAGAGGAACTTACTGTCCTCTCCTGTTAAGCTTTGCAATTCAGGATTGCCCTTTGCCCTCTGGGACTGGCTGAATTCCTAAGCAACAGCTGTAATCAGGAACACCCCTTTTCATCTACAAGTCACCAGGAAACTGTGACCTTTTTCTCTTGTGTATAATGAAGAGGAAAAACAGGTGTATCCTTGAACACATTAGAAATGCTCTTCTCATCCCTACCTGGGAAACTGTGCATCTGCATTTCAATTATTAGAGTCCTTTCTGCATAGCAAAAAGAACAGGGGCACAATATTAACGAGGGCCAAGGAAGACTGCCTTCAGCTGATACCAATTAACACCTTACAAGTTACATGACTAGCAGCTGAGTGGTGGTTTGCACATTCTGAGGAATCTAAGCACAAGGGTTTCATTTTATTGGGCAGTATAGATGACCAGAACTTGTGCTAAAACCCTGCAGAAACATAACGTTTTGACTACACACCAAAATCACACGTTTCTGACCACACCATCCAAAGATGTATAGAAAGCAGTCTAATAGATAATGGCTCACTGGCTTGGGACATTGCTTCTATCTATGAGGCTGGGATTGACTACAGAAGCATATACCTGTAAAGATAAATGTTAATGGTTATTGATCAGTCTACCATAGACAGCATCTCTTGAATGAACACATGCTTTTATATGATGATATTGACTCTTTGGGGAACTTAATATACATATGAGCAGAGTGACCTGGACCTCATGAAAGCAATTGGACAGGTAAGCATATCTAAGGGTAGCTGCCCAATATCTCTAGACAGTTTCCATGTCCCTCTTAAGAACCTTTTGTTTTCATGTCATCTTTGCAACTTTAGCATTCTTAGAAAAATAACTTTAGAAGCCCAATGTATGATTTTATTGGATGAACCCTTTAGAACAGGAGTCTGTGAACTTCTTTTTTAACTTGATAACTGTATTTCAATACAATTGGTTTTCTTGTGTATTGTTATATGCATTTGAAACATTATTCACCAAAGGGATCCATAGGCTTTTCCAGACTGCCAAGGGGTTCTATGACACAAAAAGGCTAAAAAGTCCTACTTTACGAGGGCATTGCTCAATGGTGTCCTTGCTAAAAGTCAGTACTCAGAAGAAGGCAGAGGATTTTGGAAGACAGAGACTTGAAAGAGAAATGGGTAGTGGGAAATTAACATTTAAAACTTCAAAACGGAAGAAATTCACTCATTTTCACTGATTTGGAGAGTCAGATTCAGTATCCCCTGATGCAGAGGGCCAAAGAACTAGGGAAATATTTGTTACTCAGCATGGTTCCCAGAAGAATGTTTCATTTTAAAATGTAAATCAAGTTTCTGTATGAATGGAGGTACTTGTAGGCAGTTTTGAAAATATGTGAAGAGCCTCCAAGATTTTGATCACTCGCTGATACTTGCTATGGCCCTTTTTGTACTTAAAAATGTTATAACAGTGACACTCCATTGGTGGCCTAGGTATGGTTACTAAACACATAGAGCATCAACAGACTTTGTATCCTATGTTTGGTTGTAAACTGAGCCTTGCCCACAAACTGGATAGGAGTTTAACTCTTCTATTATTTTTGATAATGTCTTTATCATTGCCTCTTTATGAATTGTCCCATCTCTACAGCTCCAGCCAGAACAGTATCATAAAGTGACCTGGACCACTAAAAAGTTAAGTGGCTTGCTCAGGGTTACACTGTCAACATGGATTAAAAATGGCACACAAACTCAAGTCTTTGTGCGTCAGAGGCCAGTTCTCTCTACTGCACCACAGTTGGATATCTAAACACACAGACTCAAAAGAGAACAAAATGATCCATGAATTAAACATGTAGCTGAAAAATGAGAT
>CM053626.1:305190793-305214616 GCA_028646595.1 Phalanger gymnotis | reverse complement strand
TTTCTTTCTTTCTTTCTTTCTTTCTTTCTTCCTTTTTCTTTCTTCTTTCTTTTCTTCTTTCTTTCTCTTTCTCTTTATTTCTCTCTCATGGTCTCTCTTTCTCCCTCCCTCCTTCCCTCCCTCCCTCCCTCCTTCCCTCCTCCCTTCCTTCCTTCCCTCCTTCCCTTATTCCTTCCTTCCCTCCTTCCCTTCTGCTCTTTAAGGTTTGCAAGATACTTTACATATATTATCTTGTCTGTTACTTGGTGATAAACTGCTAGTGAATAGGGCACTGAACATTGAGCTCAAATCCTGTCTTAGATACTTACTAGCTGCATGACTCTGGGCAGTTCACTTAACCATTCTTTGCCTTAGTTTCCTCAAGTGCAAAATGAGGATAATACTAGCAGCAACCTCCCAGTGTTGTCATAGAGATATAATATTTGCAAAGTCCTTGACATAGTTATTGGCAACTAGTAGGTACCAAATAAATACTTGTTTCCTTTCTTTCCTTCTGTTTGCCTCAGCTTCCTCATCTGTAAAGCATGGGTGGGGAGGATAATAAAAGTACTTACCTCCCAGAATTAGATTAGTGTGAGAACATGACATAATATTTGTAAAGTACTTTTAAAAGTGTTATACAAATCCTAAAATTATTATTGTTGCCTATAATTTTTATGCTTCCAACTCAATATTTTCTATAATGGTATAAATGCGAAATGGCATAGGCTGGTCCTAACAAATAGCAGGTGAGCATCTTGGGAAATGTAATTTCCTCCCTCTTTTTTAGCCCGGGAGAAGATGGAGGAAACATTTCAAGAAAAGAGACAGAAAGACACAGAGATAGACGGACAAAGATTTCAATTAGGCCTAGATTTCGTAGTGGTGAAGCATTCACTGAGCTTGGGCTCTCCTCCTGGTTTCATGAGTCTTTCTCTTGTGGGTAAAGCATACTTCATACAGGATACCATTGCAACCTTCTATGGGCTGATTTTCTGCCATCTTATATACTGTGCTATATAGTTCCCAGTGTATGCTCCACCTCCATTAACTGGTGCCATTTTTCCTCTAGCTGCTCTCTGTCTAAGAAGGGAGTGGGGGAAAAGATTGCATTTCCCAAGATTCCCTGCTATCATTCAAAATATTGGCCCCAGTGAGGTCCTTAACCCTGCCCCCAATCCCTGTCTAGAACCGGTCTAGTCCTGGTCTGTCTCTTCAGCTCCAAACCCACATCTCCAAAGACTTACAAGACATCTCTGCCTCTAACTCAATATGTTCAATGCCAAACTTAATAGGTTTCCTCTAAACTTGACCTTCTTATAACTTATGTCAGTAGCGCTATCATTGACCCTGTCTCTCCTTGATTCTTCCCCCTCTCTCATCTCTCACCTTCAGGCCATCACCAGCTCTTAGTGAATCTCCATCTATGACATTTCTAATACACATTCACTCCTTCTTACTCATGTCTCTATCATTTTCCTACAGGACCTCATTACTACCTACCTAAACTACTACTCTAGTTTCCTAAGGAGTCTTCCTGAGACCCCTCTCCTCCTCTCTCTAATATAGCCTGCTCATTATCAATAAACCTGCCTCATCTTCCACATAGAGATCTAGACACACCAGCTCAAAAGTCTTTAGTGACTCTCTTTTGCCTGCTAAGTTTAGGTATTTCAGTCTGGCATTCAAGGACCTCCAGAATCAGATCCTGTTAGGCCTTTCCAGTTTTATCTAATATTGACCTACTTCACATACTCTTTGCTCTAGCCAAACTGGATCAATCTCTAGCCCCCAAACATGCCAGCATATTCTCACCTTTATGTCTTTACCCAAGTGGTTTCCTGTGTCTGGAATGTTTTCCCTCTCTCTTTTCAACTTGCTAAATTCCTATGCATGCTTAAAAGCCCAACCCAGATACTATTGCACCCTCCTTTTTCTTTACCAGACCTATAATTTTGTCAGTATGAGATACTTCTGGTGAGGAAATGTGCCCATTAATGTAATTCTGTATCTTCTCTGTGATTTATAGGCTTAGAGAGTTAACTAGAGCAGTGAAAATGACTTGCCCAGGGTTACCTAGTCAGTATGAACCAAAGCTAGGGCTTGAAACCATGTCTCCCTGATCTAAGGTCAACTCTCTATTCACTACACCGTGCTACCTTTTGCAGCCCCCCCTAATAATGTTATAATAATAATGACAACAACACTGATAACTCATCTTTATACAGTGCTTTAAGACTTGGTAAAACGCCACATCTTACCTCAGTTGACCCTTATAGCAGCTATGAAGAAGGTGGTATTATTGTCATTCTAGCTGAAGGGACAGTTCAGAAATAGTTCAGAAAGACTGAGCAATTGGCCAAAGGTCACTTAGGTAGTGTCTGAGGCAGGATTTGAATAGTGGGAGTCCAGGGCTCTATCCACGAGGCTTTCCACAATCACCTCTGTCAGAAGTGTTCTTCTTCCTTGGATTTCACATAGTATGGTAGGCTCAATTTGGAGTCAGGAGGACCTGATTCCAAATCCAAATTTAGATATTCAATAACTGGGTGACCCTGGGCAATTAATTCCACTTCATTCAGGCTCAGTTCCTTTTTCTGGAAAATGGGAGTAAAAACAAATGAAGTACTTCACCAACTTAAATTCAATAATGAACACAGAGCTTTTTTCAGTCCTTTAAGCACCATCATTTATTAAAGACATTGTGTTGGAGTGCCTTCATTAGAGCTATATGGGTTCAAGGCCTGTCTCTAACACACACTGGCTGTGTGACCCCTGACGAGCAGTTTATCTCCTCAGTGCCTTGGGTAGGTGGCGTTTTCCTCACTGAGAATTTCTTAAACCAATGAAAACATAGGTTTGGATGATTGTCTGCATCTATAGCCATTCCCTTATCTAGTCTTATCTTATCTAGCCTTATCTTATTTAAAGCTATATTTATACCTATATCCATAATTATATCTATACCTACAGGTATATCATCTATCTGTCTATCTATCTATCTATCTATCTATCTATCTATCTATCTATCTATCTATCTATCTGTATGTATATATACATATACACATACACATATATAACATACCCCTAAATATAGATACCTATCTAGCTATATCTATAAGTATTCCCATATCTATACATATATATGCCCCCATATATGTATACACACACCTATATATATAATGATATATCCATATCTATAGCCATTTCCATATCTATATTCATGTCTATGCTTATATATGACTATCCAGAGATATAGCCACCTCCAAATCTATACCTATATGTATGTGTATACATATGTGCATACATACCTACCTTTATATGTACCTATATCCCTATTATAGCCATTCTATAGGTATATCTATATGCAGAACTATCTATCCAGAGCTATAGCCATCTCCAGATCTATACCTATATATGTGTGTATGTATACATATGTACACACACCTACCTATATATGTGCTTATATATCCATATCCATATATTCCATATCTATGCCTATATCTGTCTATGTGCCTATATCTATAGCCAATTCCATATTTATATCCATGTCTATACCTATATCCATATTATACACACACATGCTTATATATTCCTGTCTGTAGTTATCCCCATATCTATACCCATAATTATATCCATATATAACTTATATTTACATATACATAGCTATAGCCTTTTCCATACCCATATCCACACCTATATCCATATATTTATAGAGATACTTGCTAATGCCTCTTTATTGTAATTATGTTATTGTGCTTTATAGTTAATTGTATTTGCTTCTCATCCCTCTCAGCCTGTAAGTTCCATCAGGATAGGGGCTATATCTTACTTAAATTTTGTATCTGTCCCAGTGCTTTAGCATGATGGTCTGCACACAGTGGATGCTTAATAAAGGCTGGCTGAACGAGTGAATAAATGAATGCCAAGAGATTCAGCAGACACATGGTAGAAGTCATGCTAAGAACCAGTGTGACGTATTAATTCAGGCCTTTGGTAAAGGAGGAAGCCTCATGGAATAATTTTTAACACTCACTCTGAGCACAAGGCTGGTGTCAAGAAAAGAGAAGGAATGAAACATGCACCAGTTCTTCTAACATACCCATGTAGGGTACATTTCAAAACACTTATTAATTAGGGTACATTAGTCAGCATAATCTGTCCATTTTGAACATGGGAGAGCTGTTGGGGGAGGAGAGAGAAAATTCCACCATACGGTGAAAGCCACTGGTTTTGGTGCTAGAAGATTAAAGAAAAACCCACTATTTTCCATCTCTCATAGAAATTGGGCACATTCCAGCGTCTATTTAGTTTCTACAAGTTCCCTAAAAAACATGACTTGGTTAAGCCAGTCTCCCCAAGAGCCTGAAACCCTCCTCTTGTCTAGAAATATAAATATCTAAACAAAAGCCACATGAAGTAGGGATGTTTTCATGTCCCCGCTTCCCTTGGATTGCTCTTGTGTCTAGAGCGGTTTTGTTTCTGGGCGACGGGTCACCAAAAGGCTCTGATTTTATGAGAGCTGACCTCATTTACCCCGATCGTTTTTAATTGCTTGAGCAGTGGAGGGGAAAAAAAGGAGAAGAAGCAAGCCTGACCATTCTGGCTGGCTAAGTTAACATTCATAAATGGCACTTTTATATGGGGAGCTTGTAATCAGTCATGTGATAGAAAGTCAAGACATCACGTCGTGCAAAGGGAGCAATTTTCCGCCCCTCCAACAGCACTTCAGGTGATGCTGTTCATCTTTCAGCGACTCACTATGTCAAAGCCGGCCCAGAGCAGAGGTGTTCAGGGACCCAGCAGGCTGTAAGTGTCCACTGAAAAAACCTAGGAGATATCCCCAGGCTGGAGGAGTTCACTTTTTTCCATTGCACTGATTTACTTCTGAATACTCCTTCAGGGACCTTCGGCCTTCCACTACTTTACTTCCCCATTGCCTTTCTTGTCATCTTTAAAAATCCATTAAATATCACGGAGACAGTGTCTGCAGGCTTGAATTTCCTGGGCTTCTGTTGCTTAAATAAAACACACCCTTTGGGGGGCGGGGGAGGGGGAGATGGGGCTCCTTTGTGCTGTGAGGACCTTGATGCTCACAGGACTTTTTTAATTAAAGGTGGGGCATCCTAGATCAAGGATGCCCCAGGAATTCCTGTGTGAAGGCAGCAAGTTCTCATGACTACAACTTAATGCCTCCTTTGGCTTACAGATGCTGGTTGGAAACACTAAGGGTAGATTATTTTATCAAAAGGAGAGACAAAATTAAAATGTGCTCCCCCCCACCCCTCTCCCCCCCCCCATTTTTTCTGCCTAATTATTTGCTTCAGAGGCCTGCTGATTGCCAAGGTTAAATGTTTACTGTCAACACCCAGTGAAGGCCCTTTCTGTCCGTGAAATTAGGCTTTTAATTTGTTTACAAATCCAGCTACCAAGTAGGCTCCTTACCCAGCCAGGCACAAAAACCTTCTGAAATCTCACCTGCATTATATTTTTTTTTCCTCCTACTGTGTCTTCTGTCTCAAGCCTTCCCTTCAATTCATCTGCTGCATAATATTCATGCAGCCTTCTTCTCTACAATACAGCACGGAGAGATTATATTCAAATGCCACCTCACCTATCATATCATATTAATTCAGATTTGTCTATCATTTTGTATAGTTGCCGCCTTGCCTTAGGTACCATAATAACAACACCTCACCTGTCATATCCTACTAACATTGCCTCACCTAGGAAATTGCTCTAATGTTGCCTCGGCTTTCACAACTATGTTTTTTAAAAACACACCACCTTACCTATTACACCACTGTAATTGAACCTTTGTTGGGGGCAGTCACGTATATTTTCATTACATTTTATATCCATCCCAGTGATTGCTGCTTATTTGTATTACAACAGATTGAATCAGTCCAATTTGGACTTGTTCCTGTTCTATGTCGACTCTCTCTTTCCCTTTTAGAATTCCTACTAGTGGAATATTGGGTAGCCAGTTCTGAGAAGGTAACATTTCCAAACACAGAAAAAGATGATCCTGCATTTTATTGACTGGGAGGGAGGAAGTAGGGGCCATTCTACAAACGTGATGGAGAGGAGGAGACCCACCTTGGGGTGGAAAACAGCTCATTGTTACTTCCTTTCTTTGAATGGCAAAAATGTTCAAGTCTAGCTTGGAAAACAAAAGCATCTACCCTGACCTTTTGTTGTGTTTAGGGGTGAAAGAGAGGGTTCAGCATGCGGGCTACTCACTTAGAAATTACTTGGGAACATTTTTCTTTTGAACATTTCTTTTTTAAAAAAAGAATTCTTTTTAAAGCTTCTAGAATGATTTTCAAATCCTCATGGCTGGTCACAGGTAATTTCATCTCTGGGCTTGTGAGAATCCTGGCTTCTTTGACATGATATGCAAAATCAAAGGAGAGGTACCTTTTAAGCATCATATAATGAAAACAAATGTCACATTTAAAAAGCAGCCCCAGCCTTTTAAAGGATGCCACAATCCAGAGATAAGAACAAGTCACTGAGAACAGATAGCTTCACATTGGCTACTAAGTCTTCATCCATGTCTTTTCACATAATTAAGCTGGATGTGTGGTAGAAAAAATGATGCCCTGGTAAGCTGCAAGTAATATCTGATGGCATTATCAATAACAGAGATCCCAGGGTTTGCATATTAATTGTAAGGAGGTGCTAATTTGACTGTTTTAAGCTTGCTTTCACAAGCTTGTTTACATGCTTTGTTCCACCTGGACCTGTTTGGAGGTTTGTCAAAAAACCTAACAAGCAGAAAAAGATTGCATCTGAAAATATCCATGCATGTTTAATTAAGCTGGGGCCACTGAACATCCCTCAATATATTTAACTGCCGAGATTTAAGCTCCATCCGAGCATCAGGCATTATCACCTTTTGAAGTATTGCGGGATCTTTAATATTTAAAGCGCAAAGCAGACTGTAATATAAAATTCCAGCCGACCCTAGAAGATTAAAGACGCATTCTAAATGTGACAGTTTGTAAATGGAATGCCAGGATTAAAAGGGAAACCCTCTGATATTTCACAGTGTATTTTTCAGGTGTGTGCTAAATTATGAATACAATTAAATAGAGGTAATTATTCTCTGGGAGTGGACAGCAAATTTAAATGTCCACAAAATTAGTAATTGGCTGCGGTACAGGGATTTATAGCAAGTGTGGGTTGACCTGATGAAGCAAACGCTACCAGCAGATACCAGCCAAATAATCATTTTTCTCTACTCCAAACCTCAGTTAGCTACAGTTTTGTTTCTGCTGGTGACCTGTCTGGGTGAAGTCCACACAAAGGCAAACGAAGGTTTGGGAATAGATGTAACAAAGGCAGGGGTACCTACAGTTGGAGATGTATTCAAAAATGATGATAATGACTTACATTAAAGAGCCTTGTGAATATGAGGCACCCTTAATATATTATCTTTTCGGATCTCCATAACAAGCATGCAGGATAGGCAAGAAAGAGGTTCTGGTTCCCATTTTAGAGAGGACAAAAATAATTTGCTCAAAGATGCACACCTAGTATATGGCATAGCAAGCATAGCATAGCAAGACCTGGAACCCAGGTCTTATGAGCTGAATTCTTTCCACTCCAAGGAGAAAATGAAGTTTAGTTTCATAGGGAAGCAGCAGGGTCTAGTGGGAAAAGGCATTGTCTTTGGAGTCAGAGGACAGGGGTCCTCGGTAGATTTTGATACGTAGTTGTTATTTGTCATTGGACAAATCACTTAACCTCCCTGTGACTCAGTTTACTCATGTGTAAAATGAGAAGTTTTGTTTAGATGGCCTCTGAAATTCCATCTAGCTTTAGACCTATAATCCTCTGAACTTATTTGTGACTCTTGGGCCTTAGGAAAGACTCTCAGAGGCCATCTAGTCTGGCCCATAGCTGAAACATAGGAAAAGTAGCATGTCACAAGAAATAACAAACTGGTCTTGGAATCAAGAATAACTAGGTCCAAGTCTAGTCTCTGACATATACTCGTTGGGTTGCCCTGAGCAAGTCATTCAGCGCCTCAGTGTTCCCAAACAACTTTCTAAAGCTCTACTTTGCAGATCAATGGCATTGGTAGAAGGAGTTTTTTCACCAGGAGTTCCCTAAACCAATCAAAGCTTTGGACCAGAGAACATCATTCCCAGCAAATGATCATCCTGATTCTGCTTTTAAGATTCTCTATTGATAGGGGCAGCTAGGTGGCACAGCAAGTAGAGCACCGGCCCTGGAGTCAGGAGGATCTGAGTTCAAATCTGGCCTCAAACACTTGACACACTTACTAGCTGTGTGACCTTGGGCAAGTCACTTAATGCCAATTACCCTGCCTTTCCCCCTCCAAAAAAAAAGATTCTCTGTTGACATAAAGTTACTGAGCCCATTCCACTCTGGGACAGTTCTAATTATCAGAAAGCTTTTCTTTGTATTAAGCCAAAATCTGCCTTCTTACAACTTTCTCTCTGGAGTGAAGCAAATTCTAATTCTTCTCCATGACACATCTCAGTTTTTTAAATTGCTGAGCAAGTTGTTCCTGTATCTTCTCTTCTGTATGTTAAATGTCACTGGGTCCTTCTGCCTACCATTATTTGGCATAGTTTGGAGTCTACTTATTTTCCTGGTTTGCCCTCCTCAGAATATACTCTCACTTGTCAATGTCTTTCCCAAAATGCATCCCAAGAAGTGAATGCCATATTCTAGTTGTTATGTGACCAAGGAGTACTATGGAGGTGCAATCATCTATTTCATTTTGGACACTACTATGGCAGTTAAAATTAAGGTAAACTGAGGCTCAAAGTTCTGAGAGTGGAGAATTTATTATTAAAACGTGTGAATGTGCCAATAAATAGCATCTCAGCTTCCTCAGCAAAGCTAAGACCCTGAATGAGGAGGACAATTCTCTTTTATAGGTTTTGAGAATTACAGAACAAAGAACCAAAATTCGTAGTCAGAGAATAAGCTATGACTGCTTACAAGAGGTCAACATCATGAATGGCGAAATCAATATGATTGGTTACAGAGCAGAGGCATGGGGGACAACTGATTGGTTGCAAATTGGGAAGGAGGGGATAACAATAACTCCTTCTCCTCTCCTGTAACCAAGAAATATTCACTGTTTTCAGTCCACCTACAAGGTCAGACATAGTGGACCAGACATCCTCAAAGGATAACTTGGCAATATATAAGTATTGGACCAGACTCCCTGGTGTCCACCCATATCCCTCAAGGATAGCAAATTTCCTTGAGGCAAGAATAGAAAACTAATTAACAGAAGAACTGAATTCCTAAACTTAACTCATCAAGTGCCAGCTGAATTTCTAAACTAAGTTCAGAGACAAAGAACCATGGCTTAAGCAGTAACAGGACAAAATCAATTAATTATAAATACTATCAATTAAAAATGGTAACGAATCAATTTTTATCATTTCACTACAATTAGTACAATCTAATATTGTCTTGGATTTTTTCAGGACCATAAGTAAACTCTTGACTTATGCCCAACATGCAGTCCACTAAGACCAACGGTTTCCAAATCAAGTAGAAACAGATCCCTGTGGGCTGCATACTGACTTAGAAAACTTCAAATTAACATTATGTATTTTATATTTTATTTTTATTTATTTTGTTGAATATTTATTTCACAATTACATTTCAATCTGGTTTGGACCTCACTTGGAAACTTGAGATGTCTTGAGGCTACTGGCCATGAGTCTGTCAGTTCTGAAATCCCCCAGGGTCCTTTCACATGGCTCATATTGGCTAACTACATTTCGATACTGTACTTGAACAACCGAGCTTTGGGCAAGCATACTTTTGGCATTTAAACAATATGGCCAGCCTATAGGAGTTGTGCTCTCTGCCATTGAATTTGAACGCTTGGCAGTTTAATTAGAGAAAGGACCTCAGTGTCTGGTATCGTCTCCTACCAGGTGATCTTCGGAATCTTCCTAAGACAATTCAAATGGAAGTGATTCGGTTTCCCGGCCTGTCACTGGTAGACTGTCCAGGTTTCACAGGCACACAAAAATGAAGTCAGCACAACAGCTCTGTAGACTTCAGTTTGGCAGTTAGTTTAATAACTTTTCTCTCCCACACTTTCCTTCAGAGCCTCCCAAACACTGAGCTAGCTCTGGCAATGTGTCCATCAACCTTATTATCAATATGCACATCCCTGGAAAGTACACTGCCAAGGTAATTGAATTTATCCATAGTATTCAGAACTTCTCCATTTGCTGTAACTGATGGTTCCACATATGGATGGTGTTGTACTGACTGATGGAGCACCTGTGTTTTCTTGATGTTAATTGTTAAACCAAAATTAGCACAGGCAGCAAAGAATTGATCCACACTTCATTGCATCTCAGCTTCACAGGCTGCATTGAGTATACAACCAACTCTCCTTCTATTTTAGTCTTGGCTTGTAGCCTTTCCAAGCTACATAATTTACCATCATTGTGGTAGCTGACCTTGATGTTGTGTTCAACCTCATTGAAGGCATCTTTGCTGAAGACAACATTGCTGAAAACATGGGAGCAAGGACAAATGTTTTGGGCTCTATCCCACCCAACAAACATATAAGACATTATTTAATTCATAATTCTAAGTATAAAATCTTCATGGAATAAATCCTCAAATAAATCCTCAAAGCCTTAAAAACTGAATTCAGCTAACATGGAAAGAGTCCTATGTAAAGTCCAAACAAAAAGAAAGATTTCACATTGGTGGGGCTCTAGAAATCTTTTTATCCTCACATGACATTTCACTGATTGCACTGAGGCCTGAAACAACACAAAACCTCTCCAAGAAAATCCACAGCAATGCGAAAGAGATTCATCCAACTGTCGACATTGGAAAAACAAAGTGGGTAAAAACATACATTACCCATATCATTGATTAACAGAAGCTGGATTCGTTGTATACAGAATTAAGTCCATCAGTTAGGATATTTTACTTAGGCTGACAATCAAGGCCTCCTGGAATCTTGCTTCAACCTTCTTAGGTAGCTTTATTTCACTTTACTCCCCTCTATGCAGGCTGTGTTCCAACCAAACCACAATGTTAGCTGTTCCCTAAATTCCCAACACACCATTCCCCACTTTCAGGTGTTTACACGCATTGTCCCCCATGTTTGAAACAGACATATCTACCCATTGAAATCTCCCTCTCTGTCAAGGTCCAGCTTATGTACCACATCCTCTATGACATCTTCCTGATCACTCTTAGTTAGAAGACAATTCCCTCTTTTGGAATTTCTCATGACTTTTGCACAAACCTCTCCCTTATACTTGTCTAATTGGCATCATAATTATCTGAGTGCCAGAACTCCATAAAACTCATTAGACTGTGAGCTCTTTGAGAGCAGGGACTGTCTTTTACCTTTTTTTGTATCTCTAGCATTTAGCAGAGTACAAGACACATAATAGGTACTTATAAATGTTTATTGACTGACTATTAGATAAGAAGCTCATTAAAGCAAAGAACTGTAGCTGATTTCATCTTTATATTTCTGACACCTCACACAGTGGCTTGTATACAAGGCTCTTAATTAATATTTGTGGAACTGTAGCAACAACAATCCTAATAGTAATGATGACTGGCTTCTACATTTTACTTTAAAGATTTAAAAACACTTTATGCTTATTATCTCTTTTGGTGAATACAAAATCTCTATAAGGTAAGTGTCCCAGTTATTGCTTTCCCCATTTTACAGATGTGAAAACTAAGACTGAAACTCATGTAACCAGAAAGTGTCTGAGATAGTGTTTGAACCCTGGTTTTCCAGACTCTAGATCAAATATTTTATCTATTAATTCACACTGCTAATACATTTATACTCTTTTAATAGTAATTGAAAGGGAATTCATCTAGATCGACAACTCCTCTATAATTTACAGTCTTACGGTGCTGGCTGGGCCACTGAGATTTTAAGTGGGTTGCCCATGTTCACTTAGCTACCATGTGTCAAGGGCAGGACTTGAATCCAAGACTTCCTGATGCTTTTCTTCTCTCCCACATTGTCCCTCAATTAAATATTACTGGTGCCCAAACTTTAGCCTCATCAGTATCAAGCCTGGGTTGATGCTGGGTTGCATTAAGATTTTATTTGTTTGTTCCTATCATCTGCATAAACAGGTCAAGGTTTCTATAGGTTTCCCTTTGGGCAGTGGGCAAGATAGTTGGCATAAGATTGATCTCCAAGTGGCTAAAGACACGAGGGTCTTTGGAATGGCATTACCACATTCACTGGGGAAAGCATTCAGAGCAAAGTTTGAAGCAGCTGCTGCCTTAGATTTTAAGAGAACACATTTCAAGAAGAACTTGCCTGGGCAGGCTCTGCTAGCTATCCACAGTTGTTTTGCTGTAAGTGTGTGTGGTTTTGATGCTGGTAACACTGGTAATGGGAAAGTAGAGAGAGCCCCTAATTTTTCACCTCTTATGAATTGGTGACTTTCTTGACAAAGATGATCAAGCCCCTTTGCCACATTTTCTTCTTTCTTTTTACCTTTGTTTCAACTTCTTTCATGCACTTTTGGAAAGGTCCAATAATTTCAATTGTGTTCATTAAGCTATTTTGCTTCATTAAACATAGCCATAATTAGGAATTTTCACACCTGGATCAGGAGGCAGGAATGGCTCCCTCTATTGGAAGGAGAGCAAGGGAGACAGAGATGCCAAGACGATAGCAGGAGGGCTGGGGAAGGAGCTGTTTCACATAGAATCATAGCTCTAAAACTCAAAGCAACCACAGAAGGAAGCCATCTAGTCCAATCTTCTCATTTTACAGGTGAGGAAACTGAGGGGGATATGGCTAGATAAATAATAGCACATAGTATATATAATCAACCATTACTGTTTCATAAGATGACTATGATGAATTCACAGAAGTGAAGTCTGAAATGAAGTAAACAAAACTAGTTAAGTGATAAATACCATGACTACAATGATGTAAATGGAAGAGCAACAAATGCAACAACAAAATGAAAGTGAATATTGTATACTTCTAATAACCAAATTTGTTGAAAAGAAGAGTAAATGCATATTACTCAGAGGTAGAAGAAGGTGGGTGTGAAACATTGCATAAACTTTCAGATCTGATCGATGTGTTGCTTAATTCTGCTAGGTTTTTTCTTATTTTTTTATTTTCTTAGTCTTGGTTACAATGGATGGTTCTCTGGTTTGGGGATAGGAAAGGCATATATTTGTAAATGAAGGTGATATAAAAACAAAACATATAAATCAACATTAAAAGAAAAGAAAAAGAGAAAACAGGGAATTTGCTGCAGGACTGAAAATGACAAGTATTGTCCTTAGTTGCAAAATAGGAAGAAATTACTTTGTTTAAGTTATATACAAGTGAGCTTAAATTATGCCTGGCAAAATGTTAGAATGTTTTATGAAAATTATGGTTTATGGTCATTTAGAAAAGGAAGCAATGGTCACTAGACCAAGCACAGATCCTTCAAGAAAAGGTCATGCCATACTAACCATGTTTCCTTTATTGATAGGGTTACCAGCTCAATAGAGGATTCAGAACTGATCAAATAAATAGAATGAAAGCACAAAATTAGTGAATCAGAGCTACAGAATTTTAGTGTTGGAAGGGACCTCATTAACTATCTAGTCCAATGTGTACCCCCAAAGAAATCCCTTCAATGACTGCCTTAATTTGAAGACCACAAATGGGGCGGGGGAAGGGCAGAAACCACCTTATTGCACAACAACCTATATCTATTTTCAAATTACGCTAATTGTTAGGAACTATTTCCTGCTATCAAGCCCAAATTTGATTCTTTGCCGCTTCTTCCCATATCAATTTCAACATGGTAAATGTTCTCTGTTATACCCCTCAACATTTTTATCAGTGACTTAGATGAAGGAATAACTAGCATGTTTATCAAAGTAGTAGATGACATGATGCTGAGGGGGATAGCAAACACACTAAATGTTAGAAAAGGGACCAAAAAATCCCAACAAATTAATACAACCAACAACATCTACTAAGTTAAAATTTAATTAGGACAAAAATTAAGTCATGCTGAGTGTGGGTTACATGTGCTTATAATCTCATATACCAGAGAGGCTGAGGCTTGTGAATCTCTTGAGCTCAGGAGTTCTGAGTTATGGTTCAGCTAAAGCCAACCATTAAGTTCAGTATTGACATGGGGGGTGGGGAGGAAGAGATTGTTATAAAGGAAACTTCTCCATGACAAAAAATTTCAAAAATAGAATTAATTACCTCAAAGAGTCATGAGTTTATCATCACTTGAAATCTTCTTATGGATGAGATGAGGTAGATGGGATGTCCTCTTTGTTAGGCAGATGTCAAGTTGTCTTTGTGCCCCAGAACCCAGCACAATGTCATATGGGGATAGGATTAATATAGGTGCTGGACATGTGATTTCGTTGGTTTTGGGAATGCCTAGGTGAAGAAGTTCCCTTTACCAAAGCAGATTGGCAAGTTCTTTGTATCATACAGTCTTAAAGACTTTTCTAGTGAATTGAAAGGTTAAGGTTTAAGCCTAGAGTCAAATAGTCAGTATGTGTTAGAAACAGGACATGAATAAAGGTTGTAAAGAAGTCAGCTTCATATAATGGATAGAGAATCAGCCTTGAAACGTGGCACATAGGCACAGAAAATGTTGGTTAATTGAGTAAATGACTTCTGAGACCTCTTGCAACTCAGAGATCCTATGATTCTATAATTATTCCATCTCCTGAAGGAGTAGTAAATAGTGGTCAGTGAATAATCTAAATTATCTTTAATATCCATTTTTTAAAAAATTCAAGGCTAAGAAATTACCCATAACAATTCTGTCCTGGGATAATTCATAGACCCATTGAAGATGAGGTGTTCGGTGTTCAACATTTGCTTTGGAAAGGGTGAAGGAAAAATGCTTTCCTTCCTACTGTTTGACATTAATCCAGGTTTTTCTTTAACCTTTCACTTTGGCGACAATCACAACCAGTTAGACATCGTTGGTAAATGTTTGAAAAGCTGGATGGCTCATCAAATAGCACAGCTAATTGGACAAAGGCTACAATTAACATGCAGAAGCAAAAGTTGGTCACAGGGCATATAACTCAAATTGTTTCTACTTTGAAAGATGAGCTTAAAATCTGATGCCAAACAGTAAGCCTAGAAATAAGTAAGTCATCCTTTTCCCTGGGCCTTCACACCCCTGGGCTAAGCGTGGATGTTTCTGGGAGGTGCTATAGACACTGGCCATCAACAGGTGAATCAGGAATGCCCATTTTAATGAAAGCCTTTCACTTCCAATATAGTTTGCCTCAATAGTTTGCCACATCACCCCATGAGTATTTATAATTCTGCATTTAGAGTGGCTTCCATTTTGGGTTGGAACTTGAATGCCCAACTGACGTTCTTAGTTGTTACTGTTGTTCTGCCTGGGGTTTTTTGGTCAAGATGTCAGAATGGGGAGGCTGGTTTGTGAATCTGTTACTGTCGGGCTTAAATAAATGTTTTGTTGCTTTCTACTTAGAGAATCCCTCATACCTTGCAGTTTCGAACCATTCAAATATATATATGATTATATTCGAGATCATAAAAATTCGGCCTTCCTACTACAGTCACATTGCAGCAAAGCAGATGGTCCATAGTACAGGGTTAAAATAGAGTATCCCCAGGTGCAATAATGCCATGTCTCAGTCTCCTCTGCAGACTTTAAATACCATTTATGCTCCAATGCACAGAAAGCATCCCATTGTCCAAGGATGAAGTGAGGGACTTGGAACCTATTGCCCTAATGTGTAGAAACGAATGAAAATAACATTGAATTGAAGCCATAGGAAGTCAATGACAACCAGATTTAACTTCCCCCCTCGCTCCCCCCAACAAGTTGTAAATTTCATGGCAATGCTGGTTCTGGGGCTCCGTCTATTTCCTTTTTTTCCTGAGTAGAAATGCGGGTTTTCTAACTTGCTTTCAGATGATTAGCCCTCTGTTTTGTGGGGTTAGCATCCTATGACCATTTTATTCAGATTTAATTGAATGGCCTTCTAGAGGCTTCTCAGAGTGGTGGAATTTTGTTTTCTCCCACTGCCCCCACCTTTTTTTCCTTATGTTTCTTGGCCGAGCATATACTCAGGTCCCCCAAGCATGGTGATAATTTCTCCTGACCAGCAGAGCTGGCCATTATTTATTATATCACTGTCTCACTCTTCTGGTCTCTCCTGGTGGGAACATTGTAGCAGCTGCTGCTGGAAAATTAGCCAAGGGAACTTCTCCTGTTGTTCTCCTTGCTCATTATAAAAAACCCTATACAACTTTAACTGTCACACTTTCTCCCTGTATATATGTGTGTACACATGTGTGTATGTGTATCTCCATATATACACACACAAAAAATAAAAAGCATACACATGTGCATATATATGTATATAATATGTGAGTGGATGATACATACATATACATTATTATATGTGTACATGCAAATGCATGTATATATGTATGTGTGTGCACATATACATGTATGTATGTGTATACAGGTATGTATGTAAATTATATATACCTATAGCTATAGATACATACATATGTGTGTATGTGTATTTGTGTATATATATCTATATCTACATCTCTGTCTCTACACACACACACACACACACACACACATATATGTCAACATGGATTAAAACTACAGTGCACGGGCTAATAGCAAGTAATCTTCCTGGGCCTTTCTCACACATTTTGACTGTCTCCCTGCCTCTAGATCAGAGGAGGCTCCAGCACTGTTACTCCAAATTATAAGCAGATTGTGTAGGTTTCTATGTTATCTCACCATTGCAGCTAGTCTGTTTTCTGGCTGTATGTGATATCATTTTGTCCACTGTCAAGGGGCTGCCCCAGACACCGAAGATGCTCCAGAGAATTGACACTCACTTGCCATGTGCAAGCAAAGGCTCCTAGTTATTTGTGTGGCTACCCCTCCTGCAACCCTCCGTGGGATCAGAGATAGCAAGTCTGATGAGGAAGATGAAAACCAAGCCACCTTACAGAGACATAAGGAGTTTTTGCTCACAGTGTTTTAAAGTTGGCTCTTTTTGTGCTGGGCAGCTGTGAATTCACTTTTTTCTTGTAAATCTTTGTTTTTTAATGAAAGGATGTATGTATGTGTGCGTATAAATATCCCTCCAAATGCTGAATGATAAATTATTATAGAAGATCCTCCATATTACAGTATAGGCCTGGCTCTCCCTTCCTCGCTGCCCCCCCCCTTGCAAGACTTTCTGGCTTGGAATATCAGATATTCCTTCCCCCCTTTCTTTCTTGCAAAGACCTTTTAGGCTTTCTGACTTGGAATAAAGAATCAGACATTCCTCTCCAATAAGAATGAACCTCTCAGACATTCCTCTCTGGCTGATAGGCCCAAACAAAGGATAGAATACACTTCCACTAGGAGACAGATAGGTCCTGAACAAAGAAGAGGAAATATTTCTGAAGCTGCTTTTTGAGGACCTAGACAGTTCTCAAAAAGCAAAATGACTGACGGGATCTTCCCCTCCCGAGGGGAGTGGCTACCCTCTCTGGCGGAGAACATCCAGGACAGTTAGCAGTGAGTCTCCTCTCTCTGGGCGGGAAAAACTTTCTTTGTTCAGCATCCTATAAAAGTCACCACATGGGGCAGTTACATTGGGATCTCAACCATGGGGAGGATGCTTCACCTGGGACCACCTTCCCTTTTGGGACCTTGATGGAGCTGTGTAAACCAGGACCCCCTCAGCTTTGAAAGGATCAAGTGCTGGAGTTCCCCCGGGGAGGTGATGAATCTATGTCATCTGTATCTTTGTTGTGTTAACTGTGTTTGTTAGAGTATTTTGCCTGTCTTTCAATAAAAAACTTTGTTCTGTTGGGAGTATGCCTTATTGCCAGCGTGAATCTGAATCCGAACCTAACTTAGCTTAATCAAATAAACGCACACATATAAAGAGGCACACAGGACACAGGCATGTGTTCGTGTGTGTGTGTGTGTGTGTGTGTGTGTGTGTGTTTCTCCAATGGCTCCCCATTGCCCGTAGGATGAAATTTGGACTCCTCAGATGTTCAAAATCTGGTTCCCAGCCAACTTTCCAGGTTTGTGCTACATTGTTTCCTTCACACATTCTATGTCTAAGCCAAGCTAGACTACTTGGTGTTTCCGGGATATGACATCTCGTCTTCTGACCCTAAAGCTTTACCTAAACTATCTTCCCATGCCTAGAAAGCAACCCTGCCTTCCCTTGGCCCAGCTTTTGTCTGGGTTCTGTTTAAGTGCTACCTTTCACAGGAGGCCCATCTTGAAACCCTTGGTTGCAAAGACTTCTTCCAGGAATTACTTGGATATATTTTGGATTCACTTATCTCTATACATGTTGCTTTCCCACAATAATGTAAGACTTTTGAGGGTAGGGACAATGTCATTTTTGTTTCTGTATCTCCAGTACCTAGCACAGCTAAGTGGTGCCATAGCACACAGAGCACCAAGCATCGAGTCGGGAAGAACTGAGTTTGAATCCTCCCTCAACCACCAACCAGCCATGTGAGGCTGGGCAAGTCATTTCACTTTTTCTGCCTTGGTTTCTTTATCTGTAAAATGGGAATAATAACTTTTAATTCAGTGCTGTTGTGAGGATAAAATAAGATGATATTTGTAAAGGGTTTTGCAAGCCTTAAAAGTGCTATGTAAATACTGTCTATGAACAACGGCTGAGACATAGCAGGGGTTTAATAAATGCTTATGAACTGAATATAGACATTTTTATACACAAATGCAGTTACACAAGCCTGCATGTAATGCATGTACATAAGCATGCATGAAATTCTCTACAAAAAGAGAGGCCAAAGACTCAAGGACTCCACAGAAGTCTCATGACTTTATATCATGAACATTTTCTTCCAGAAAAACTGCAAAAAAAGGAAATAAAACTTAGCAAGAGATCCAACTAAAAGGAGTTATTTCAAGAGTATTTAAAGATATAAAGGGAAGGAAAATAAACAGAAGAAAAATGGAAAAGATCTGTAAAAATATGACAGACTGTTCTGGCCACTAACACAATAACATCACCACACTTGGACCTTAAAATCACAATCCTAGAGGTCCTTATAGGGGAAAGAGAAGTGGCATTAAGGAGAATAAAGATGAGAAAAGCAAATAGACCAAGAGTATAGAGAAGAGATCCATGGTAAAGGAATCATAACTGCAAAAGCTCTGAAGAAATAATATACAAGGTATCTGAAAACGGGGAAGACATAAAAGATACGGAAAAATCCTTTAACTTAGTAATACTAAAAAGCATCCAAGTAAATGGTAATAATTTACCTATATGCCTACTCTCTTACCCACACACAATCTTTAGGCAAATCATCTCTACATGAATAAAGAGAATCTTTGAAGGAAGTATTTAGTAGGAAACAAGCAGATTTTCATTAGTAATATTTAACAATGGACCACATCATTACTCTTTTGCAATTGACTGAAAGATTAGGGAATATAAAACGCTATTGTGCTTATGTTTTATTGATTTAAAAATTGATCTTTTAAAGCAAAACCCCATCTTAACATATCTTTTCCCAAAAAGAGTTTCCAATTGATATAGCAAAACAATCTAAGATTTCTTGAAAAATACAACAATAAAAATAATCCTGCACAATGATCATCATAAGTGTTAGGTAAGGCAAAAATACAGAGAGGTCTACGGTCACTAAAAACGTGCATTACTGTGATATAGACTTTCCACAAGGGTGGATAGCTGGGGTGTTCCACTGGTTTCCTTGCAATGTCAGGAGAAAAGAGGGAGCTCCAGGGCTAACTTTATCGATGTAAGGGGTGTTGTAGCTTGGGATACACAAATCAATCGATCGATCATTATATCAACAAGTATTTATTAATTGATTTCTGCTCTATGCCAGTGCCTGGTCATGGGACTAGATACAAAGACAAAAAAAAGAAAGAATTCCTGCTCTCAAAGATCTTACAGTTTGTTGGTGAAGACAGCATATCAGCTGTCAGCACAAAATCAATGCAAGATGTCCCCAAACTCTTGAGCCAATGAAAACCTGAAACTGTGCTAAGACTTAAAACACCAAGATAATTTAGAGTATGGAAAGCACTAGCATTTGTGGGAATCAATAAAGACTTCATATCAAAGGTGCCATTTGAGCTGAACTCTGAAGGATTCTAGAGAGTTGGAGGAGAGGAGTGAGTCCATTCCTGGCATGAGGAATACCAGTAAAAAAGCCCAGACGTAGGTAGAAGATGGAGTATTCCATGTAAGAAGCCACAAGACGGCCACTTTGACTGAACCACAGAGTACACAAAATGAAGTAATATATAATAAAAATGGAAAGGTAAGTTGGAGCCTGTTGCAAAGCGCTTTACATGCCACACAAAGGAGTTTACATTTTATCCTCGAGGTAACAGAGAGTCATTGGAGTTTATCGGGTTGGGGGATTGCATGATTGGTTCCACAGTTTAAGAAACTTACTTTGGCAATGTGTCAGTTGGACTGGGGAGCAAAGGGGATTGAAGCACAGTTGGGAGGCTATAGGTAATGGTCCGGGTGAGAGATGATGAAGGCCTGAATTACAGTGGTGGGTGTAGCAGTGGAGAGAAGGAGAGAGATGTGGGAGATACTGTAGGGAGAAAAATAACCAGACTTGAAAATTGACTTGATATGTTGGGGTAAGGGAGATACAAGAATCAAGGATGGCAAACCTGGTTGCCTACAACAAAAATAGGGAAGTTCAAAAAAGGAGTAGGGTTGGGACAAAAGATAATGAATTTCATTTTAGACACATTGAGTTTAAGATGCCTCTGCCATTAGAGGCTGCCAGCTGGTATGGTGGATAGAGAATTGGTCCCAAAATCAAGAAGACCTCCCACCACTGCAGGGAGTAGCTCCATCACTAAGCCCCTGAACTGTTCTTTAAAATAAGCTAGGGATCCTATAAAGTTGCCAGTTTGGGGTGTTGCAGGCTGTGGAAAGGTACATATGTGAGAGTTGGCACATTGTATGCAGAGAATGGCAAGTAGGTCAGTTTGGCTGGAATGTAAAGTGTGAGGGGTAATGTGCAAACATTCCAAAAACGTAGGTTGGAACCAAATTGTAAAGCAATTCGAGTTGCAGATGGAGGAGTTTGCATTTTATCCTAGAGGCCACAGGGATCCCATGAAGATTTGTTATTGGCAAAGGGGATAGAAAATTGAGTGGTTTTCAACACATATTTATGAAGCAGCTATTATATGCAAAGTATTGTATAGCACATACAAAGCCCCAATCTTTTCCCTGAAACAAAAAAGTTACCTTTTAAACACTAATTTCTCCCAGTGATGCCACATGTCTCTGAATCATAGAACATAGCAATTTCCCAGAAATCAAAATGGGAGTTCACTTAAAAGATAAAGAAAGGACAAGTAGCATCATACTGCCAGTGATGGCTTGTATACAAGAAATGGCAAAAGATATAGCATTAAAGAGACATAAGACAAGGAAGTCAGGTAGGCTATTCATGTGGCAAGAATAAAGGATAGGTGTTGGACAGCCTGTGAGATGCCCTGATATTCAGGGTGTGTCAAAAGAACCTGCTGCCTGTTGCTTGGATTTCCTGTGGAGGGTTTATGAGAGTACATGAACAAAAGTGGCATAGATTCAGAAGGTATGGCTGGATCTCAAACTCACTCTTGAAGGGAGTAGCCATATCCCCAGGAAAAATAGATCTACAGTGGCACTGAAGGATGTGCAAAACAATTTTCCAGGCACTAGGGATACAGAATTTTTTTTAATTATTTAATTAATTAATTTAATTTATTCAATTATTAATCTCTGACTTCAAAGGGTTTACATTCTATTGGGAGGAGGGAGGGGATGAGAATGTAATACTGTATGCACGAAATAAGTGTACTACAAAGTAGGGAAAGAATGAGGCTAAAGAAATAGGCAAACAAAGTGCTTTAGAAAAAATGAGAGGAGGGAGATAAGACGTGGCAAGAGGAGTCAGGGAAGTCTTCAAAGAGGGAGTGACAATGAGGCTGAATTTCAAAGGAAGATGAGAATTCTGAGGCTGTGGCTGAGTGGAGTAGGCTTCCCAGGCATAGGGGCCTGTCTGAATGCATGGAGGTGTGAGACAACACATAGAATTCAGAGAATAACCAGTCACCCAGTCTGTTTGGAACATAGAATGCATGAAGGTAAGGAAGTAAAACCCATAACACTGACAGGAATATACTGCAGCTGGTTGAAATTTAATGCTAATGCCAGATAGATGCTATATGGATCATGGCGGGCATACATTTACTGATGTAAGAGTAACGCACCTCAGCTGGCATGACAATGATATCATACTAGTCAATGAGCCTCTCTAGTATTGGAGAGAGTGTGATAGGGATTTATCTGATAAGTATGACCTGAGAGCTCTAGCCTACAGTGCTCTGGGAACGATGGAAATATTTGCCCCTCTTCAGGAACAGACAAATTATTTTTCTTTCCATTGTTCCTCAAAGAAGGCAATCTATTTCATTCTGGCTGTCATGGCCATTTAGATTTCCAAGATTTTCTAATTTTTCTAACAAGACCGCCTGTCATTGGGATCAATGGCAGTTCACAGCAAGTAAGGTAGTTAGCAGTGTGCCATCCACAGCCGTTATGTATGCACATCTCGTTAATGAACCCTGGAATTAATATCACTTGTTCATTCTGGGGAGATATTCCTGAGGATAGTAAACCCAGTGGGTGAGGTTTCCAGATTTTCTAGTAAAGACTATTTGAGGCTTTCTAGCCAAAGGATAGACATAGACATAGGTCAGCAATCGATCTTTTCTTACATGTCTTTGTGCCAAGAATCAGTATGCTAAAATACTCAGATGTATTTCTAACCTCATTCATGGGGTTGTTTGCTCCAGTGATGCAGATTGTACCCCAACTGGGTCTGCATATTCTGTGCAACACTCATTCATGTCCTGCCAAGAACCCTCCCACAGTCTTGGGGTTCTTCCTTGATTTCTTGCAACAGCATGAGGATATCAGTAGAGCAGGGGAGCTGTTCATGGTTCTCCCTGGTTATCCCCACATGAACAACTCAGTAGAATGTGAGCTTGTTAAAGGCAGGAATGTTTATATTTGCATCCTCAGTGCCACACACATAGTAGGTACTTAATAAATGCTTGTTGATCGGTTAATCTTTTTCATTTAGGCATTTCTTTGATATCATCCTTCACCCCAATTATCCTGTCATTTCTCATGGGTAAAATGTTTCAGCCTGTTCATAACCAATATATGCCCTTTAGATGAATCTCATTCAGCTGAATTCTATTATCATTTAGATGCATCTCGATTTAAATTCTTTGGAGATTGTAGTTGAAGGAAGTAAAACTAAGTTAGGCCAGCACCATATAGTACCCACAGGATTTTAGAACTATAGGATACCTTATACCTATGATACCCATGACCTAGATATACCTAGTTCAAGCCCATCCTCTTACAAATAAAGATACTAAAACCTAGAGTAGCAAAGTGACCCAAGGACACACAAGGATTAAATCCCAAATCATAGGATCATAAATTTAGAACCGAATGGCACCTTGGAGGCCATATAATCCAAACTTTTCATTTCTACAGATGAGGAAACTGAGGCTCAGGCTACATTAAGTGATTTACCCAAAGTCACACAGATAGTAACCATCAGAAGTGGGATATGAATCTAAGTCCTCTGACTCCAGCGCCAGTGCTCTTTCCACTTTCCTATTACCATGTTTCATGTTCTTTCCACTAGATCACAGTTGCCTCTTTCTCTTCTTGGGGGTGTATCCTGAGGAGCTGGAAACATGTACCTGATTGAAAAGGGAT
>CM053626.1:305172121-305190293 GCA_028646595.1 Phalanger gymnotis | reverse complement strand
CATACTTATTACATGCAACACAAGTTCACCTCCTTTTCTGATCATATCTTTCCTCAATAATCTCTTTCATGGCACTTAAAAAAATTCAACTCAACATTTATTTTCTCACCTTTCCTCCTCCGCCTTGCCCTCCTGGAAAAAAAAACCAACAATACTCAGTAACAAATACACATAGGCAAGCAGAATAAATTCCCTCATTTGTTGCCATGTCCAAAAACTGTATATTTCATCATTCATCTCAAGTTCATCCCCTCTCTGTTAGGAGGAAGGGTAATGTGCATCCCTTGGAATCATAGCTAGTCATTGCATTCCTCAGAGTTCTTAAAGCTTCCAAGGTTATTTGTCTCTATAATGTTGTTGTCATTACATAAATTCTTCTCCTAGTCCTACTCAATTTATTCTGCATCAGATCATTTATGCTTTCCCAAGTTTCTCTGAAACCATCTCTTCCATTGTTTCTTATGACACAACAGAATTTTTATGGTATTTTTTGCGTGCGAATTGTTACTAACAAGCTGAATCCTATTTATATCCACTGTGGATCTTTTCTATTCCTAATGTGGATCATTTGGAGATTGTTTTGACTTATGAGTCATAATTATGCAGCTTTATCTGACAAATATTAATTTTTTTAAATATGAGTAACCACAGCAAGAAGTTTGAGATCATTAAGTGTTGTAACCCTGCCCATTCTTCCTCCTACTCAGTTCTAGGCACACCTGCCTCACCTCCAGTGCCTCTCATGATCTATGTGCTGATGCAGTAGTATCTGCCAGATAGCCCGTTTAGCCATCAACTGGGCCATCTATGATTGTCCTGCTCCTTTAACATCCTCCTGCTTTTGAGACTTTTTAAAAAAATTAATACTAAGAGCACCTGAAAACTTGTAATGGCCTCAAGCATAGATTTCGTCTGGTTTCTTCTTCTTAAGTACCATTTCCTCTTCCTTATGTAGCACATTGGTATCAGACAGCAAATATGGTCATTCCTCTGACATCCATGGTGAGAATATATTACCATAGAAACACCCAGCAGGTCTGTTTCATGCCTATATCTCCTGCCTTCCACTTTTGCCTATGAAAGCATATGAGATAATCTGCATTAGCTGACTGTCCATAAAACCTTTCTGTAGATTCTCTTCCCATCCATTTTTGTTTTATTTTGTTTTCTGAGGTAAATTGCTACTTATAACCTTTCACTATCCTCATCCATGATATTTTACAGATAAGCTTGTACACTCAACTAGTGTTACCATTGGCTGCTATTTTGTCTGCATAAGGGGGCAGGCAGTCTGGTGTGATTGAAAGGGTGCTCAATCTGGAGCCAGATGTCATGGATTTGAATCCCAACTCTATCATTGACTATGGGTGTGATCTTGGACAAGACACTGTACCTTCTCCCCCCACCCCTGGTGATCTAATTTGTAATATAAAGGTACCAGACTAGATTTTCTCTAAGGTCTTTCCAGTTCTACAGCTATGGGTCCCCAGTGCCCACGAGAACAAATATCTTTGTGCCCTGACACAGTTACCATTTGTTGCTTGTTTCATGGGGAAATTATTATTTCTGATTTTCCATCATCCCCATCCATAATGTTTTAGAAATAAGTGTAATACATAGCATTGCCATGTAGCATTTTGCACACACTAGGGATGGGGGTGAAGTCCCCATGCATGGCTCAGAGTTGAGAATACCATATGGTAAGTTGTACTTTGAGATCATTGACTGTTCTGTGTCAAATACAACATAATATAACAACATAGTATATTGTGGTATTATACAAGATATGGTATGACATGACATGACATAACATATAGCATTGCATAACAACAAAATATAATATGACATAATACAATATAAGATGACAGCATAGCATAACATCATATTATGTCTTTAATGACATATGGTATAATGTAATATGGCATAAGATCATATGACACGGTATGATATGATATAATAAATAACAGCATGGCACAACAACATAATATAGCATGACACCATATCACATGTAACATGGCAGTATAATATATGGTGTTATGGAATATAATATGATATCACATGACTAACATTTATAATCAAACCAGAATTCCCCTAAGGCAACTTGTATTAGTAATATGCATATATGTATATGTTTCAGGTTTTGATTTGCAATGTCTCTGTTCTTTATGCCTCTTGTTTACAACCTTGGGCCTCTTTAGACCATGGCTTCCGCTAGCTCCCCAGGGCCCTCTTCAATGTATCATGGGGCCTTCCTAAGTCTTGCTAAGCACAAAGGGAATCACCAGTAGGATGTCCACAAAGTGAAGACTTCCCTGGCTATAGTGACCCATGAAACAATAAAAATACAAAATTAACCTCAGACTGGGGTGATGCAGCCCTCCTCTTTTGTGATGGTGGCAGAATGGGACGGGGAAGTAAGCTGCGCTCAATTTTTATATAACCCAGATTTCAAGGGAAGATGTGGTCGATATTTGCACCAATATGGTATTTGGTTCTAGTTGAAGAAAACAAAAGAAAGCATTACTCTCTTAAATGGCATCTCTCCTGTGCAGCATACCTTGTCCCCAAATGGTGAGGAGATAAACAACTCCTTATTCTAGACTCTGGAGACTATTGACTCAGCACTCAGTGATACTACTTCAAACATTACAATTGCCTTCATGGTGAAGACATTTGTTGTCAACATTCATCATGAGCTTGTGCCCCTTGAAATGACTGGTCTTTCTGCCTCTGGGTTCACAATAAAACCAACTCCTTCATTTATCTGTCTCAGGAGAACCTGTAAGCCATCTTCTCATATCTTTAAGTTTTCCAGTTTCATTTATAGTGAGAACATCAATAATGACACGGCACACTTGCTTCAGTGGTGTATATACTTGCCCATCACACGTGATCTTACATTTAATCAGCAGTTAAATTAATGTTTATCGAGGGCCAAAATCTGTATCATTCTCAGTATACTCTGCCATTACTCCCGCAAAAGCCTTTACTCTTAGGAAACAAAAAGTTATTATGAATGTGAATTGGTTCTTTCGATTGTGTATCAACTTAGTATTTGAATGAAGATCTTACATTGAGAGATGCAATGGCAAAATGTGTTTTCAGCTACCTAAAAATGCTGTTATATTTAGTGTCTTTGTCCCTGTTTCTGCCACCATATTTTGAGGGGGAAAGTGGCCTATATTGGGACCACTGAAGATGCAAACGTTTTCTTAAATACCACCTCTCTTATTCAGAGTAGCTTTTGCTCAGTTGATTGGGGAATTAAACAAACAAACAAAAACCCCTTACCATAAAGACTCTAGAGTCCAGACTTTTTTCTGGGGGCTGGAGGGGAGCTTTCTTGCCATTCAACTAAGCTAAAGTGTACACATACACATAAATATATACATATATACAACACATATATGTATCCATATACACACATGTGTGTATATATGTATGTATGTATTTCAGTAAAACATTCCTGCACATATTTTGAAAATACAAAGAAAAAAACTTAAAAGATGTTTCTGCTTTTTTCTCATGCAGAAGCTTATTTCCAGTACTTAAATTATCCCTCATGACTAGAAAAGGATCTTTGGGATTTTATACCTACATAGATACTTTCAAAGATTGTGAAGAGTGTGGTAAACCAAGGCTAGAAAAAATGATCTCTTCTAAAAAGCCATATGGAGAATCACTCACCTTCCATGACCCAACTCAAAAGCAACGTCTGCATCTTAATGGTAAGTATCAGCCAGCCTCACATCCCATAATGTTTTTGTTAGAGGAAAATGGGCTTTAGAAAGGACCAGGATCTAATTCTTTCTCTGATGCCAAGAGAGAGAGAAAGAGAAAGAGAGAGAGAGACAGAGACAGAGAGACAGAGACAGACAGAGAGACAGAGACAGAGAAAGATATATAGAGATAGAGAGACAGAGAGAGAGAGACAGAGACAGAGAGAGACAGAGAGACAGACAGATTGAGAGAGAAAGAGAGATAGAGAGAAAGAGGGACAGACAAAGACAGAAAGACAGGGAGCTGAAAGTTATGAGTACAAAAAGCATTGTTGACAGGATCAAGACTTTCATGAAGACGGCTGGCTCCTTAGAATTTTCCAACACGATGTTCTAAGACTCTATCTTCTAAGCCCTGGGTCGAGTATCAGCAGCTTTCTAAAGACTATCTTTGGGTCAACCACAGACTATCTAGGGTACAGTAGGAGACAGGTGGGCTAACTTGTAGATATGGCTCAGCCATTAAGTAGTTGTCTGACCTTGAGCAAGTCCCTTCTCTGGGCCTCAGTTTCCTCATCTGCAAAATTAGACATTGGACTATGTTTCCTCCAACAACTGAAGCTATGGGAGATCATTTCCTAGAAAACATCTCAGATACTTTAAAGACATTGCCCTTCTCAGTTTGAACAAAGACATAGGACCATAGACTTAGAGCTGGAAAGGACCAAAAAGGTCATCTAGTTCAGCCCCCTTGTTTTACACAGGAGGCCCTGAGAGGTAATATAACTTATCCAAGGTCCCACAGATAGTTACAGATAGGACCAAAATTCAAACCCAGATCCCCTGATTCTGCAACCCACATGCTTTCCAGTTATTATCCTTAATTCTTCCTACTATTTTTTCTTGCCATCTAGTCCTAAAAAAAAAAAAATCTACTGTACTAATGACTTGGATAACTTTTCCTAAGAACAAATGTATTTCTGATTAGGATCACACTGGAGCAATCAACTCCTAAATGAATTAATTGGTCTTTCAATCAACAAACATTTGTCAAGCACCTGTGTCTAAAGCATGATGGTAGGTTCTGGAAATATAAAGACAAAATGAAATAGTCCCTGCTTTCAAAGAGTTTACTTTCAATTGGGGAGAGAACTAGTAAATACATATGTATAGGATAAATATAAAATGCATACAAAGTGGTTTGGGGACAGAGTGGACTAGAAGCTTTGGAGGGGGCTGTCAGGAAAGGCTTCAAGTAGACAGTGATACTTGAGCTATTCCTCAGTTTTCTGTTTTTCTTCTAATCTTGGCTGCATTGGTTTTGTTTGTGCAAAACCTTTTAAATTCAATATGATCCAAATTATCCATTTTACATCCTGTAATGCTCTCTATCTCTTGCTTGGTCATAAATTCTTCCCTTATGTATATATCCAACAGGTAAACTATTTTATGCTTCCCTAATTTGCTTATAATATCACCCTTTATGTGCCCCCTTACCTAAGCTGTTGACTCTTTTTTCACTATTTTCTTGCATCACATTTATTTTCCCAGTTTTTCCTCTGCCTCTCTTATGTGATTAAAACAATTTTTTTGAGTTTTTCCAGGAATTCTTTTTTTTTTTTGTCTTAGACCAATTCACATTTTTCTTTGAGGCTTTGCATGTAGTTTTTTTTGACATTCTTGTCTTCTTCAGAGTTTGTATATTTATAGTAACTTTCTATGGTCAAGTTCTTTTTGTTGTTTGCTTATTTTCCAGCCCATTTCTTGATTTAGAACTTTATGTTAAAGTTGGACTCTGCTCCTAGAGTCTGTCCCAAGCTTCAGGTTTTTCATGCTTCTGGTTTCTGGGCTATTTCTGGGGGTCTATATATTTTCAGTTCTTCTGAGGTAGTATGATCTAAGGAGAGGTGTAGTCACTACTCTCCTGGCCTATTGTCTGGTCTGTGAGCAACCAGAAGAATTCTTTTCTGCCCTGAAACTGTGACCAGGGTCTCTGCTCCCTATACTGTTCCACCTCGCCCTGGGACTGCAACATGGAACCACATATGGACAATAGAACAGAGTACTAGCCCAATGCCAGCAAGGGTTCTACAGATATTCTTCTGACCAGTTTTCCCACTTCCTTACCATCTGTGGGCTGAGAGCTCCAGAAGATGCTCATCACCAGTTGATCCAGTCACTCTCAATGCCTCCTGCTGGCTTACTGGTGCACTGGACTGCCTCCACTCTCACTCCACTGAGTGTGATTTTTCCTACAAACCTTCTAAGTTGTCTTGGGCTGGAAAATTGTTCCACCTCATTATTTTGTTGGTTCTGCCACTTCAGAATCCACTTTGAGGTGTTATTTTAATATTGTTTGGAGAGGAATTTGGAAGATCTCAGGCAAATCCTTACCTTCAACTCCCCCATCTTGGTTCCATCCTGGGTCAGGATTTCTTAATATTTTTGTGTCATGGCCCGCTTTGGTAGTCTGGTGAAGCCTGTGAACCTCTTCTGAAAATAACGTTTTTAAGTCCACAAAATAAAATAGAGAGTAGTAAAAAGAAATTATGTTGAAATGCAATTATCAAAATGCTTTTTAAAAAAACAAGTTTATAGGCCCCAGGTTAAGAACCCCTGAACTAGATGGCTTCTAATAGCTCTTTCAACTCTACATCAATTATTCTATGATAACTTGGTCCGTGTTCTGGCCCCCCAAAGAAGGGGAAAATGTTCCCTCAGGACATTTGTACGTAAACATGAACATTAAAGTAATAACTTTAGTTTTTCTTCATTCTTTTATCTAATCTTTATTCCCATGACTTTTCTACTCCTCCAGTAGCCTTCTCTTCCTGGTGATACCTCTGTTTTTCAGTCCTCTCCTCTGATTGGTGAGTCCCTGGACCACAACATTATTTCATGACATACCTAAGCCATGCTCACCTTATTCTCATCTTCATTTCTCAATCTTTAGACATCTTCCAAGCAATCTTTTTCTCTTCTCCTTTCCTTTCTACTTCTTGCTTTCATTACCTTACCCTTTTAGAGGCACCAAGGTTCAGTAGATAAAGGGTTGGGCTAGAGTCAAGAAAGCCTGAGTTCAAATTCAGCCACAGGCTCTTACTAGCAATGTGATTATGAGTAAATCACTTTACCTCTATCTTCCTCAGTTTCCTCAACTATAAAATTTGATTAATAATAGTTATCCACCTTCCACAGTTGTTTTGAGAATCAAATGAGATAATATCAATAAAGCACTTAGCATAGTATCTGTGGGTACATAACTTCTTATATCCTCCCTTCCTTTTCCAGCACCATTTTATATATTGCCTGCCCCATTAGAATATAAGTTTATTGGCCAAGATGGCAGAGAAAAGGTAGGGTCTCACCTGAGCTCTCCCCCAAAGCCCTCTGAACACTGAAGAGAAGAATATCCTAAAAAGCAGAATTGGCCAAATGGAAAAAGAGGCACAAAAATTCACTGAAGAAAAGAACTCCTTAAAAAGTAGGATTGGTTAAATGGAAACGGAGATACAAAAGCTCACTGAAGAAAATAATTCCTTAAAAATTAGAATTGGGCAAGCGGAAGCTAATGACATTATGAGACATCAAGAAACAGTAAAACAAAACCAAAAGAATGAAAAAATAGAAGAAAATGTGAAATATCTCAGTGGAAAACCAACAGACCTGGAAAATAGGTCCAGGAGAGATAATTTAAAAATTATTGGACTTCCTGAAAACCATGATAAAAAAGAGCCTAGGCTTTATCTTTCAACAAATTATTAAGGAAAATTGCCCTGATATTCTAGAATCAGAGGGTGATAGAAATTGAAAGAATCTACTGATCGCCTCCTAAAAGAGATCTCCAAATGAAAACTCCCAGAAATATTGTAGCTAAATTCCAGAGCTCCCAGGTCAAGGAGAAAATATTTCAAGCAGTTAGAAAGAAACGATTAAAGTAGCATGGAGCCTAGAGTCAGGATAACACAAGATTTAGCAGGTTCTACATTAAAGGATCAGAAGGCTCAAAATGTGCTGTTTCAGAGGGCAAAGGGTCTAGGATCATAACCAAGAATCACTTACCTGGCTAAACTGAACATAATCTTTCAGAGGAAAAAATGGAAAGTCAATGAAATAGAGGACTTTTAAGCATTCTTGATGAAAAGACCAGAGCTGAATAGAAAAATTTGACTTTCAAATGCAAGACTCAAGAGAAACATTAAAAGGTAAACAGGAAAGGGAAATCATAGGGGATTTAATACAATTGAACTGTTTGCATTCCCACATAGGAAGATGATACTTGTAATTCATAAGAATTTCGTTATTATTAAAGCAGTTAGAAGGATGAGTTGAATATGATTGGATGATATCTAAAAAATAAAATTAAGAGGTGAGAAAGAGGAATGTACTGGGAGAAAAGGAAAAGGAGAGGTACAATGGGGTAGATTATCTGGCATAAAAAGGCACAAAAGAGCTTTTACAGTGGAGGGGTAGATGGGGGAGGTGACAGGGAACGCTGAAACCTTACCCTCATTAGAATTCACTCAAAAGAGAATAAGATGCATTCAATTGAGTCTAGAAATATATCTTACCCCACAGGAAATTAGGAAAGAAAATGGATAAGGGGGTGAAGGGATGCTCATAGAAGAGAGGGTGGAATGGGGAAGGTTGTAGTCAGAAGCAAAACACTTTGGAGGAGTGACAGGGCAAAAGGAGAGAGAAAATAGAACTAACAGATGAAAATAGGATTGAAGGAAATACAGTTAGTAATCACAACTGTGAAAAAAAAAATTGAATCAAATTTTTCTGATAAAGGCCTCATCTCTCAAGCATATAGGAAAATAAGTCAAATTTATAAAAATAAGAGCCATTCCCCAATTGATAAATGATCAAAAAATATAAAGTCAGTTTTCAGATGAAGTAATCAAAGCTATCTGTAGCCATATGAAAAAATGGTTCTAAACCACTATTGGCTGGAGAAATGCAAATTAAAACAATTCTGAGGTACTACCTCATACCATTAGATTAACTTTTAGGAGAGAAAGGGGAAATGAACAATGTTGGAGGGGATGTAGGAAAATTGAAACATTAGCGTGCTGTTGATTGTATTGTGAATTGATTCAACCATTATGTAGAGCAATTTGGAACTATGCCCAGAGGCCTTTGTACACCCTTTGACTGAGCAACACCACTACTAGGTCTGTGTGCCAAAAGAGATAAAATAACAAAAATGAAAATGACCTATATGCACAAAAATATTTATATGGCTATTTTCTTGTGGCAAAGAATTGGAAATTGAGGGACTGCCTATAAATTGGGGAATGACTAAACAAGTTGTGATATATGATTGTGATGAAATACTATTGCGCAATAAGAAATGACGAGCTAGAAATTCTAGCTAGAATTCTAGAAAATTCTAGAAATTTAAATTTAAAATTCTAGAAAATCTCTAGTAGCTGCCCTCAAAAAAATCTGTAAAGACTTACATGAACTGATGCAAGGTAAAATGAGTAGAATCAATAAAACATCATACAAGCTAACAATATTGTAAGATGATCAACTGTGATTGACTTAGTTATTCTCAGCAATACAATAATCCAAGATAGCTCCGAAGGACTTATGGTGAAAAAATGCTATCCATTACCAGAAAAAGAACTGACGGAGTCTGAATACAAATTCAAGTATAGTTTTTTAAACTTTCTTTATTTTTCTTTGGTCTTTACTTTGGTCTATGTTTTCTTTTACAACATGACTAAAAGGGAAATATGTTTTGCATGACTACACATGTATAAGGCATGTCAAATTGCTTGCTTTCTCAATGAGGGTGTTGGAGAGGGACAAAGAAATTTGGAAATCGATTTTAAATACAAATGTTGAAAATTGTTTTTATCTGTAATTGGGGAAACACTAAATACTAAAAAAAAAGAATGTAAGTTCATTTTTACTTGTATTTGTATCCCTAGCACCACGCCTGGTACACAGTAAGCACTTAATACGTGCTCTATCTAACTATTTAAGGTTTTCTCTTTTTCAAAACACTTTTATAATAATCCTAGGAAGTAGACAGCATATTTTTTCATTTGTTAGATAAATATACTGAAGCTCAGAGTGATTATTTTTACCCTATGTCACATGGCTAATCAGTGAGAATTGACACAAGAACAAGGTGTCCACATTTCTAGACCAGGCATGTTCTCACTACCCTCTGCTTCATTCCTTGAAACCTTTGGAGATGTAGGTCTGAGTGTATTTTTAGGCTTTGGTTATCTTTGAAACTAAATGGTCTTCTTTTGCATTTTTGGGTTGTAGGGTAGAGATAGCCTGCCCTTCTATAATCTGTTCTCATCCACGTATATACTTTTCTGATCAACATGATCTCTGTTAGCCAGGTTCAGAATCAATGGAGATAGATGTTGAGTCTGAATTAGAAGTTATTCTGTCTCTTCTTTATGTCCTGCTAAGCCTAGTAAAAAAGGCACCAGGCTTCTGAAGAATCGATACCTTGGCCTGGCCATCATCAGAGATCTTGTGAAAATATTTGTGCTCACAGAAACTGTTCTTATGATATTTCTAGAATTAATCAACCACCCAGGACACTAGGGAGCTAACGATAGTGTAAGGGAAGACCTCCAAAATAAAAGGCTTAGAAATATGGAAAGACAAATCAATAGTGAAGGAAATAAAAGGGGGAGATGAGAACAGAACAAAAGAAAAAGAAATAGCAAACCACTACCAAGCACAATACCATCTGGAAATAGGATGATCTTAAGGCAGATAATTCAACAGTTGGCATCCCCCCTTTTTTAAAGAAATGGTGAAATTCATATGAAAAGAGGTAAACCAGGCCTCTTGATTCCAGATCTAGTGCTCCGTCCAATACTCTACGGTTAAGAAAATTGGAAGAAACATAAGAAGTAAACAGATCGAAGAGACCCAGAAAGGAGCTCCAGAAACCACCAAGGAAAGAAACAGAGAAAAGCAATGATTGGTTAGGAAAAGAAATAATAATTGAGATTTCAACAACATTCCAAAGTTTATTAACCATTTTATATACATTATCTCATTTGGGCCTCACAATGATGTAGGTCCTACTCATTTTACGGATTAGAAACCTGAGGTTTAGAGTGGTTACTTGTCTTACTGTTACTCAACCACTTTGGTAGAAGGAATCAATCAGATTACCCCTGGACAATTCATTTTCTTCACCCCGCTCCCCAGCCCAGTTGGTGTAATCAAAGAAAGGAAGGGGAAAGCAACAGAGACAGCAAGATTATTAATGCTTTAAATGAAGCATGCAAAGAAGGGTTTTCACTTTCTGCCCATTATGAGATATGAAGTTTTCCTTGATGAAATTAGAGGGTAGCTTGTATTTGGCTGGGTGAAGCTCAATAACACCCTAGATGGCCTTTAAAAAGCTAGCTTTTGAGATCTAAAGGTTCGAGGTAGGAAACAACTTCAAGGAATATAACTTCTGGCAGCAGAGAAGAGAGTCACCCAGAGGCAGAACCCGACTATTGAGAAGGGATCCTTCTTTGCCATATCCTTTGAGCTTCTACCAGAGGGCAATGCGGTTGGGAAGGGGGAGGCATATTAGTCGTTATAACTTTTTCGATGGGGTTCAGATATATGTGGTCCTGGGACAATCTGTCATCCTGCTATCGTTTTTTATACAACATTCTGCAAACTACAGCATAGACAGGTTAAGAAACTTCTTTTGGTAATTAAATAAAAGTATTGTGATATAAGCTTACCTGCTGTAGTTTCACTGAAAATATAACCAGGACAACTCTAGTAGCAGACAGGACAGCAAAGATGATCTCTAACTCATTCTATTCCTGCAGGATTTTGATTTTTTTTTCTTTTAGGGAACAATATTTTGAACTTTTTTATTCCATATAGCTCAGAGATTATGAATACTTGGTACAATGTTTTTTGTTCAGTTGTTTCAGTCATGTCCAACTTTTTGTGACCCCATTTGGGGTTTTCTTTGCAAAGATACTAGAGTGATTTGCCATTTCCTTCTCCAGCTCATTTTACAGATGAAGAAATTGAGGCAAACAGGGTTAAGTGACTTGCCCAGGGTCACACAACTAGTAAATGTGTGAAGCCAGATTTAAGCTCAGAAAATGAGTCTTCCTGATTCTAGTTCCAGCAATCTATCCACTGTGCCACCTAGCTGCCCTTGTTATGATGAGAGCTATTTAAAACCCTTCCAAAATTTTTATGGATTAATGTTATGTCTGGGAGATTTGTAAGCAACAGGTTTTTTCTTTGTCTATGATAATGGTTCCCATGCAATTTATTTGCTGAATATTTTAAGGTCTACATTTATTGTGAGGATTCTTTATTTATCCATTCATGATATATAATTATAGCCACTAGATATTCAATAGATGCTAATCTTTTTTTCAGCCTGAAATGATATGTTGCATAGTTTCTACCACTTCCTTGAATAACCTCCAATAGTCAATAAATATGGAGTATAAGCTTCTTGAGAGCAAGGGTCATTTTGATTTTTCTACATATTTGCATCCCCAGATCTTAGCACAGTGCATGGCCACACATAATAAGCATTTAAATTCTTTCTCATTCGTTCATTCATAAATTCATTTCACAACCCATTTGTTACCTCATGGCAATGACTTGGTTCTGAATTGCCGTGTGAAACTCCATCATTTGTATAAACAAATTGTTGTAACAGTCATTGGTTACTTTTTTGCCTTAGCCAATATGTGTATGAGATGAGATGTGTGCCTGAGACAAACAAGATAAAATGCTTACCAATAATTCATTCATCACAGTGAAATATTTGAACCAATAATTAGAGGTCGTTTCTAGCCCCCTTTCCAGTTTTACAGAAAAGTTAGAATTTTAGTGACCTCTCTTGATGCAACTGTTCTGTCCTTTATTTTTTTGACTGTGCATAAGATTTCTGGGTCTTGTTTGATACAATTGCTGTTTTGTGTTTTGTGTTGGACATGTTGTGATCATAACGACTAAAGAATTTCTATACCATCCTTTGAGGATTCTGTCTAATTTCTTTCCTTCTCAAGCCTCTGTAGTAAAGTTTGATTGATATTTATTTGTTTTGTTCTCTGCTACTTTGCCTCCTTGTATCAGGTTAGCCTTTTGCTTTTTACTTTGAATTTCTAATTAAAGGATGCTAGAATTTCTCATTTATTTTTGTTCTCCAGATTTCTTCCTATATGTTTTTTGTTGTTGTTGCCTTTGTTGGGTAATATGACATTCATGTTTTCTTCTCTATGTAGCAGCTATATAGTAATATCTTTTCATGCTTTTAGGTATGCCTTCAATAGCTTTTGCAAGTTACTTTTGTTATGGTAGAGTTTGACATCAATCCTTAGGAGTACTTCTTAACAACTCCACTTTTAAAAAAAGACTGATTCTCCCCAATTCACATAGGGTAGAAGTACAGGGATACTATTCATGGCTTCAATTCTACTCATAATCGGTGTGGGAGTTTTTTGACCTGCTTTATTTCCAATCTGAGTTGGTTCACTCTTCTTTACCCAACTTCATGGCCTTCCTCACTCCCACTTACATTGATGGGTTCACTACATGGGGCTCACTTTATTGATGCCAAACTTAGTTTGTATACCAAATCACCAATAGACCACTGCAGCTCAGAACTCCCAAACTCAGGAGATCCACTAGTCTCAGCAACCTTGGTAGCTGGGATTACAGATGTATACCACCACACTCTGGTAGCGCTACCTCTCCATCTTTGCTTCTTACAGTGACCATAGTCACTTTATATACCATTATGTTCAGGTCCTGAAATGCTTTTATGCTTTTTGTCAAATATTGTGGGACAATGAATTGATATATGAAGGTCATAGTGAATGCCAGCTTTTTGGTACTTCTCTGCTTTGGTATAATTGGTTTGCTAGTTGCAGTTTTGCCATTCAATTCCAAAAAGACTCTTCAGGTTTTCAGTCTAAATAGACTCATCTTCACTTCAAAATCATTTGAGACACTACTGTGGTTTTGTCATCCATTTTGTCATTGGACAGAATTTCTGGAGTTTGCGTTAATTTTTTTTTCTTTTAGCAACCTCAGGTTCTTCAACTTTCCCCTCCTTGGTTATCCTCAATTTTTTAAATTTTAATTTATTTATTTTTAACATTCATTTTTTTAAAACCAAATTCCAAATTATCTCCCTCTCTCAGGCTCCTCCTCCACCCATCAAAAAAGGTAAGCTATATGAGGTATCTTTAAGCTCTTGTGTCTTCTAAAAGAGAGCCTAAGGATGAAACTATTTTTATGATCACTTTTTATGCTCACAGTGGTCCCTAATACATTACTATATGACTTGGAGGTGTGTGTACCTTTGACAGAAAGCAGCACAAGGCCCTTGCCTATACCTGGTAGGATCTGTTTCCAGTTCTACTATGATAATAGTGCTGCCATATAATCAAAGCAGTCATGTCTTTAGTGTATTTCATATACATTCATGATTTGCCTACTTTAGTGGTCAATGCCATCTGTACTGAATGAAACATTTCCACTGGGTGGGTAACTGGTATTTCTGATTTGTTCCTGTATATCTTGTGCTCTTTTGCCACCAAAGATTGAAAAAAATGCCATTTCCTCTACTGTCTTCCATGTCAGGTGGATAATCATGGTGGTTCTGAAAAGGGTCTGCCCATAATCCTGTGCTGACCTATGCATTTCTTCGACACTTAGGAGCAGTTGCATCACACTAAGGTGTTAATCCAAACAGAGATATTACAAGAAGCCAATTTATTAGTGTTTTGAGGTTCCAATCAGGCCTTTACAACTACTGTAGTGGTATCAAGACACACAAAACAGAGCTGTACCTCACCCTGGCTGGCATTCTCTTCACTTTGCCATTCCACCCTTTCTCCAGATGGCATAGATGATTGGTTGGGCTTTGGTGGGTTAATATTACTAATAATAATAATGTTATTAACATCAACAGAACTCTTCTCCACTGAGGTCTTATTCTGTGGAGGTAATCTTGGGTTCTCAAAGGCTTTTCAAAGGCTCTGACAGATCTTACCAAAATGGAAGAGCTTTGTGCACAAGCCTGGCGATGGACTGGATTCCTTTTGTCCAAAAACCAGCCTAGATGACTGAGAAAGATCATCTCCAAGCTGGCTGTAGGCCAGTGAATTCTGGGACTATACCAATTCTCAAAGACTATCTACTAGGTTTTCAAGGGGTTGCCATCTGTGCCAGTGGAAGGAGTGCCCAGACTTAGGAAATCATAGATCTTTGAATTATTGAAACTCAGTGAGAGCTGGACAAGCCATCCTTTGAGATGTTGCTGTCCCTTGCCTAGAGCCATTTTAGCACAAAGGATTTCTTGGTTACATTTTAGTCTCAATAACTCATAAATAAATGGCTCTTCTTCAAATTTTTATCCTCAGAGATGACCTTGGACCTATAATCACACATGAAATATTTCTCCTTCAAAGAAAGAGGCCTAGAAAAAAGGCAGGAGGGCTTAAACTCTCGTCCTAATGGAGCATTAGCTCAGTGCTTCGGCAGCTATAATTAGAAAAGTTCACAGGCCCCATCATACCTGCAGAGCTTAACATTTCTCATGACCAAGTTGCTGCTGGCAATCCAAAATCCAGCAGGAGTGAGCCAGGGCCATGCATTTTTCATTAAATATGGCCGAGGAATCAATGGTATGGCAACTGTGACATTCGCTGTCACTTAATAGAGTTAAATGTGCAAGACCTGCCCTCTAGAGGCTAGTTAGCTCCTCCTCGACATGATGCCTCTATCTTGGGCCGCCGACACTGAGTGGACAGTGGCGCCCATTAAAGTAGTGAAGCACAATGATTAGTCTCCTTCCCCTGGCTGCTACTATCTCAGAAAATTTAGTACTCTGTGTTAGGACTTTCTCTTTCAATAGAAAATATGACTCTTTTTAGAAAAAAATAATAGTGGGAATCAGTGAAACATTTACTTTAATAGAAAATAAACAAAGTTTAAAAGATATTAAAAGAGCTCATTACTGATTCAGTTCCTTCCAGGAGACATGTAGGGCCACTAGGCCTTATCTTCTGATCTGCATTTACCTCCTAGGAGCCTCCAGGTATTACTACCTGTTTTGCATCTATTCGCTGTAGTCTCTTGGCACTGTTGTCCGACCCACTTATACAACTGAAGGACCCATTCTCATTTTCACAAAGATTTCTGACCACATACCTTACAGCTGGTATTTTTAAAAATATTTTCTCTTCCAATTAGACAGTGAGGTCCTCCAGAGCAAGGACTGTATTTTTTCTGCCACTATCACCAGTTCTCAGCACAGTGCTTGGCACAAATTAAGTGCCAAGGCTTTCTATTCATTCATTCAACATATCAAAAATACATGCTCATCCCCTTTCCCCTTTAACTCACTCTTGTAAATTTTCCTCTGCCAGAGGCATCACCAATCTTCAGGTCAGACAATTCCACAAATAGGAAGTCATGCCAGATGCTTCAGTTTCTTTTATTCCATATATCTCTTTAATTGCCAGTCTTGTCGATTGTATCTCCATAACATCTCTCAAATTTGGCAGATTGGATATGGGGGATGGTGAGAGATGAGAGTCAAGGATAACATTTAGGTTTCAAACCTGGATTACTTGGGAAGATGAAATTATTCTCAACAGTAATAGGGAAATTAGGAAGAGGAAAAGGTTTTGGGGAAAAGATAATGTATTCTGTTTTAGACACATTGAATTTAAGAATTCTACAGGGTATGTAGTTCAAGATGTCCCATAGGCAGTTGGAGTTTAGATGAGGATTCAGGAAAGAGGTTAGGGCTGGACAAATAGAACTGAAAATTTCATATAGATGATCATTGAATCCATAATACCTGATGAGATCACCAAGCAATATAGTATTGAGCGAGAAGAGAGGAGAGCCCTGGACCTAGTCTTGGCAAGTATATCATCAGTAACTATGGAAAGTCTGCTGGGACTTCTCCAATCCAACAGCATCTACATCTAGTGATTTACTCAGGAGATAATTATAACCTCAGAAGAAATTTGGAAAGTGCTGCTACTGATACGCACTATCTCATTTGATCTCCCCAACAACCTGAAAAGGGTACCCATTTTACCAATAAACTCCCTGAAGAGAGGTTGATTTACCAATGGCCGTGAAAATGCTAAATATCAGAAAGAAGATTCCAACATAGGACTCTTCCAATAAAAGCTAGCATTTTTATATTACCTTCTATGCACCAGACACTGTACTAAAGGTTCAAATATTGTGTTATTTGATACCCAAAATAAACCTGGGAGGTAGGTGCTGTTATTATCCACCTTTTACAGATGAGGAAATTGAGGCAAACAGAGGTTAGGTGGCTTGCCCAGGGTCACGCAGCTGGCAAGCAGCTGAAGCTAGAGTTGAGCTCGGGTCTTCTTCACTCCAGGCCCAGCATTTTACTGTGCCACCTAGAAGCCTTTTCAGATTCCACATGCAGGGGTCTTTTCCCTATACCATATAGTTGCTCAAAATTAGTTTATTGTTTGACCCAGATGAATTAGACTGCAGGATATTGAGTGAATTTAATCACTGAACCATTGCCAGCAGCCTTTGAGGAACTATGAAGAATGGGAGAGATGCCAGAAGGCTGTCGAGGGACAAATGTTGTCCCAGTTTTCAAAAGGGGAAGAAGATAAAATCCACAAATTAAAGACCAGTAAGCTTAATGTCAGTCCTTGCCAATATTCTAGAATGGGCTGTTAAATGGATGGTTTCTGTGCACTTTACAAAGGAAGCTGTGATCCTTATGATTTATGAGTCAGTTAGGTGGTGCAGTGGACAGACACCAGGTCCTGAAGTCAGGAAGACCTGAATTCAAATAAGGCCTCAGAATTTACCCTACACAAGTCATTTGCCCTCTACCTGCCTCAACTTCATCATCTGTAAAATGGGGATAATAATAGCACATGCCTCTCAGGGATGTTGTGAGGATATAATGAGATAATATTTATAAAAATGCTTTGCAAACCTTACACCACAATATAACTGCTAGCTATTATTATTATTATTCATCATGGATTCACTAAACACAAGTTATATCAAGCCAGTCAATCCCAGCGCACTTCTCTCCCATTTTGTTTTTTTGCCTACGTCAGTGTACTGCTAGAAATAGGGACTGGCAGTGTATGTGGATTTCATCTAGGCTGTCTCTCAATAATAAAGGCATCTATCTCAGAGCTGTTGTGAGACAGGAAATCTGTAAACCATTTAGCACCGTATCTGGAATGTAGTAGGTGCTTAATAAATGCTCATTGCCTTCTCCCCTTCACAATATCTTTGTGGACAATATGGAGAAACATGAGTGGGACGATAGATATCTACTGGATTCAATGACTTTCACAGAGAGTAGTAAACTGATGACCTTATGTCAACCAGGAGAAAGGTCTCTAGTAAAGTCCACAGGGGCCCACCCTTAACTCTGTTTTGTTTAAAATTTTTAG
>CM053626.1:305140085-305171621 GCA_028646595.1 Phalanger gymnotis | reverse complement strand
TAAAAGATTTGGGGAACTTTTGCTTAACATAAAATCATATGAAAGAACCTGTGTTTTAGCTGGGTTTGAGTTCAATCTGAATTAGCAGTGCAAAATGTAATGTTATTTAAGGATGTGTAATGCATATTGCTCTCTCTTCTCTGATAGCTCCTTTTACTCTAAAATACAAGTAAGGCCTCAGAGGGGCAGCTAGGTGGCGCTGCAGGGGATAAAGTGCTGGACCTGGAGTCAAAAGACTCATCTTCCTGAATTCAAATCCGGCTTTAGATACTTACTAGTTGCATGACCCTAAGTAAGTCGCTTATACCTGGTTGCTTCACTTTCATCATCTGTAAAATGAATTGTAGAGGGAAATGGCAAATCGCTCCAGTACCTCTGCCAAGAAAACCCCAAATGCGGTCATGAGAAATCAGACATGACTGAAAAACAACTGAACAATAAAGAACAAAAGGGCCTGTTTGTGTTGGTAAGCAAAATGGCCTTTGTCTTCTTTGAGCAACTCGGTGTATCTCATTAAGCCTTACTAGGTGCTAAGCCCCAGGCCCAAAGCCCTATTAGGTGTGGAACATATGTGGGTGTGGTTTGGTGACTAGGGTGGGGCCCAAGGTGGGGCTGGCTAAGGGGAGGTGTTAACTCCAGAGCCAACTCAAGAACCAATAAGCTCTGGTCATTCAGATGATGCTTGATGACATCAAAAACTCTATAAGAGGAGAGAAGACAGCTTGAAGATTGATTTCTGTTGGAGCCAGAGACAGCTACAGCCACCGAAGCTGAAGATAAAGCTGAAGCAGGAGCTGCTGGTAGCAGGGCCGACCTGTGTGTGGACCAAGGAGTGCTGAGCAAGGACCTGAGGCCAGTGGGTAATCTTCTTACTGGAGTGGGGAAGCATGAATACGATTTGGTTTAATGCCATCATGTTTTTCTGTGGCCTGCTGGCTACTCTTGTGAGGCAGACTTATTGGGCCTGGAAGCTTTTGATCAAAATATCAAAATGGGGACACTGGTTAGTGGGTCTGTTACTTTGGAGCTTGAATAAATGCTTTAATTCTTCTGCCTTCTACTTAGAGTATTCCTTTTATCCTGCAGTTCTGAACCGTTCAGACATATATATGATTCTCTTTGAAATCATAAATTCTGCCTTCATAATACACTGTTCTAACAACATGACATTGGGTAAGGCACTTATCAAGCTTTTAGTTTCCTTATCTATACAATGAAGAGATTTGGTCTAAATTGGTGGTTTCCATTTAGTCATTTCTGAACTTCATGAGCATTTGTGATGATGGTCCTAAGAGTTTGTGCCAAAAATTCTTGAAAGGCACCTGAAGCAGTAAATAATTGCCCAAAACATGTTTGAAGCATTGAATGTTTTCGTAATTATAGGCAGAATTAAATGTTCCATATTCTAATTCTAATTATGGGTTGTAAATTTTAATTTGGAGTTTTTGGTGGGCAATTATTACAAGCACTTAATGAATATATCCAAAAGAATATTATGAATAATATCTTAAATTACGCTGGGAGTTCACAACACCTTTCTTATTGGTTCTGAAAAGGGTTTGCTGAACAAAAGACTTGGGGAATCACTAGTTTAGATGATCTCTTAGGTCCCTTCCAACTTTGGCAGCCTATGAAATTATAGCAAAACCATCCTCTCTGGCACTAGCTTATTCAAATTGACCTGAAACTATTGTTCATTAGCAGCCCAATCCTGAATCTGTCCTTCATGCACAGCTAGGCAGTAACCTCCCCTTAAGGACTGCATTTTCCCCAAAGTGTCAAAGACAAGCGATCCCCCACTAGAAGAGCATCAAAAACAAGAGATCTTTCCCCACATCAATTTCATGAGGTCCTGGCCTGGTAGGATACATCCCTGTTTACATACAGATAGCATACAATATATGAACAGAATTTCTCAACAAAAGAGACATAATGAGCTCCCTGACATTCATACTCAGAGGCACTGCCTGGTGAACTGCTATGTCAAAGGAAGGAATAGAGTTGGTGACTCCCATCTCAGACAAGCTGTGTGAGCAGTGAAGCAATCTGGATGGGTTCTGGATAGCCCCCTATCAGAAGAAAGGGTAAGAGTGAGGAAAGAAGGGAAAGGCAGGAGGGGTGGTCCCTTTGGCAGTGGTGGGTCTTCCTGGAATAAGACAGAATATAACCTCTCCAGTAAAACGTAAGCTCCTTAAAGGCAGAGACTGTCTTCTATTTTGTCTTTGCATCCCAATCACATAGCACATAGTCGGTACTTCATCTTTCAATATAATTCAATAACCTTTAATAAGTACCTACTATGTGCCAGACATTGGATTAGATTGGAACTGTGGGACAAACATAATGCCCAGTAGAATCAATTAGTTACATATGCAACTCTATTGTTGCACTGCTGATTTTCCAAATATATTTCACAGAGAGTAGTAAACTGATGACCTAATGTCAACCAGGAGAAAGGTCTCTAGTAAAGTCCACAGGGGCCCACCCTTACCTCTGTTTCGTTTAAAATTTTTAGCGATGACTTCTATGAAAATAGAGAAGGTATGCCTTTCAAGGTTGCAGAGGGCATGAATCTGGGAAGGACATAGATACAAAAATCAAGACACTTAAGATTCTGACAGGCTGAAACGCTGGACCAAATCTATCATGAAGCAAACCAAATGCAAAACCAAAACTTTAAAACCAAATGCAAAGCAAGAAACATATCTTACCTTTGTATAGTGTTTTATAATTTACAGAATACTTTAACATATATTAGCTCATTGGATCCTTACAACTTGTTCTATACAGATGTTATTATCCCCACTTTACAAATAAAGACAACATGAAATAGTTGATAAAGTGCTGCGCTTGGAGTCCAGAAGACTTGGGTTCAAATTCCAAGTCTGATACCAAGCAGCCCTGGGAAAGCCATCTAACTTCTATATCCTGGGACTTACCTACTAAGTCATGGATGAGTTCTGCTCATTTGGCAGAGGGAGTTCTTCACTCTGATGAAATCAGATACTTCACATATTTCCCTCGAGTAGACAGGAAAATTAAAGCCAGAGAGAGTAAGGGATTTTCTCAGAGTCACACAGCTTCTGGAGAGTGGAGTCCTCCCGGCTCCAAATGGAGTGTTCTTTCCCCAGGTTGGTGACCGCATTCTCTCCCTTTCATATCAATAGGATGGTCTCAACTTTGAAGCAGGAAAATTAATTTTAGATCCAGAAGGGACCTTAGAGATCATCTAAATCCAACTCTTCACTTTCTTTTTTGTTTGTTTTTTTGGGGCAGGGCAATTGGGATAAGCGACTTGCCCAAGGTCACACAGCTAGTAAGTGTGTCAAGTGTCTGAGGCTGGATTTGAACTCAGGTCCTCCTGACTCCAGGGCTGGTGCTCTACACACTGCACCACCTAGCTGTCCCAACTCTCTGCTTTCTAGTTGAGGAAGCTAAGCTCCCAGAAGGAGACGGGAACATACATTTATTAAGTACCTACTATGTGCCAGACACTGACTTAAGCACTTTACAAATGTTATCTCATGTGATCCTCAGAACAACCCTGGGAGGTAGATATTATTATTATCCTCATTTTACAGTTGAGAAAACTGAGGCAAACAGAGGGTAAGTGACCTGTCCAAGGTCACACAGCTAGTAAATATCTGAGGCTGGATTTGAATGCAGATCCTTCAGACTCCAGACCCGGTACTCTATTTGCTCAGCTACCTAGGGTGGGAGTTCAAGTTGTTAGATGTCCAGTGAATCACTCAAACGTAAACAGCATTTTCCTTTCAAGGTGATCATAGATATGCAACAATAAGATGCCTCATGCTGGGCCCAGGGGCTTGGGCACTGTACTTACTCCCTCCTTCCAAGGCCCCCATCTGCTCTGAACCCACACATTTAGTCCTTATTGGTTCAGCCTTGGGGGAAGCCCAACTCTGCCAAGAAGCAAGCAAGGCTCCCTTTCTCAATCTTTAGTTTATTAACCCTCCAGTCCTTAAATTGCTTAAAGTTAAGGCTTTGGCTCATATATAGGGCTCCCTAAAGAATGGGCGTAGCAAGGTAATAGATATACAGTATGAATGGAATAGGGGACAGGTATTTTATTCATGCAGAGAGAAGAAATGTTAAGAAAAACAAAAGATTCACACCATTTATTAACAGATTTAGAAGAGCAATCTATTAATTTATAACTACAGCTACAATTTACCCTAATTTCATTAGTCAATCAAAAAACATTTATTAAGCACCTACCATGTGCCAACAAGGCAGCTAAGTGGTATAGTGGATAGAGTGCCAGGCCTGGAGTTAGGAAGACTCATGTTCCTGAGTTCAAATCTAGCCTCAGACTCTTACTAGCTGTTTGACCTGGGCAAGTCACTTAACCAGACCCAGAGTCAGGAACACTCATCTTTCTGAGTTCAAATCAGGCCTCAGACATTTACCAGCTGTGTGACCCTGGGCAAGTCACTTAACCCTGTTTGCCTCAGTTTTCTCATCTATAAAACGAACTGGAGAAAGAAATAGCAAGCCACTCCAGTATCTTTGCCAAGTAAACCCCAAATGGGGTCACGAAGAGTTGGACACGACTGCAACAACAACAAATGTACCCAGCACTGCACAATCACTGGGGGTACAAAAAAGACAAAGGTTAGCCCCCACCACTAAGGACCTCAGCCCAATGAGAGAGACAACATGCAAACAACTATGTAGAAACAAGCTATCTACAGGATAATAATCAGGACAATGAAGGCACTAGAATTAAGGATTCAGAAAGGCTTCCTGTAGAAGGTGGGATTTTAGCTGAAGGAAACCAGAGAAGCCAAAAATCAGAGATGAGGAAGAGCATTCCAGGCATGGGGGCAGCCAGTGGAAACGCCCAAAATCTGGAGACGGGGTGTCTTGTAGGAGGAACGACATGGAAACCAGTCACTGTGTCATAGAGTACGAGGAGGAAGGTAGGAGGTGGAAGAAAGAAGAGGCTAGAAAGGTAGAGGTTAACTATGTTAGTAAGGGCTTCGAACATCAAACCGAGGTTTATATTTGATCCTGGAGGCGAGGGAGCTGCTGGAGTTTATTGAGCAAGTAGGGAGGTGATAGAGTTAGATTTGTGCTTTAGGAAAATCACTTTGATGGCTGAGAATGGGATGAAGGATGGACTGGAGTGGGGAGGGCCTTGTTTAGACTCTCAATCATTTTGCAGGATGGTAATTACACATTTCACATTTCATTTCAGCACTCAAAGTCCCCATCTTCTGTCAAACAAGGCCAGGGGCTTGGGATCCTCCTTTCCTTAGCATTTGTCTGCGGTAATTAATGCAAAAGCTTAATTAATCCTACCAGTCAGCTCCATGTATTGGACCCATGACATTCAGACCTCTCCAGCTGAGGAGATCACCTAGAAGCCTGAGCACACTCTTCTTTGGGATGCTGTTTGGTCACCTGCTCAGAAAAGGAAACACGAAATGATGAAAGGTAGCCAGAGGCCCAAATGAAAGCCTCATGTGGAGGTGGGGAACAGCACTGCCCCTCCATCACTCTCACCCTTAAGGGGAGTTTAGCAGCAGATGGAACTGCATGCCTGCCAGTGGAGTTAAACCAAGAAAAGAAGCTAGAAGCTATATCTCCTTTTTAACTGACATGGCACCCCCTCAACCCATATCACCACCCCCCCCAACAATATCAGCGCAGCAGGGATGATCGAAGGAACGCCCAGCATTTGCTAAGTCCCATCAAAATTATGAGTCCTTTTCATGCACCACCCCATGGCCTGAAACAACCAGGGAGCCTGTTATCTCCCACACACCCAATGCCAAAGCCCCCTTGTGCTCTTTCAACATTGCACCTTTATAGATATCTGTTGTACAGACCAATTAATAAGTATCTTCTCAACACAGATTAGCACTGTATTGCTCCATTTTACAGAGGGATAAATAGGGGCACTGGGCACTTAGAAGATTTGCCAAGGTCAGAGGTAGAACCCATTTTTAAGCCAGGGGCCCTTCATCTTTATTCAAGGTCCCACTGCCTCTTCTAAACATTTAAACCTAGTTCCCAGTTGCTTTCAGTTCATATTTCTTTTTGGGACCAAGCATGGCTCGAAGCTCAAATAGTCCTCAAAGCAACTATTGATTGAAATAGCTTTGCTACAGAGCCAGACTACCTACTTTTGTCTAGGAAAGTCTCTGTTTGAAGGCCCAAATTAACCTCTAAGCAGCCTGACACTGTGTAGAACAGAAAAATGTCATAAGAGCTGAATGCAAAGTCTGGCCAGAGCATTTATTCACACAATGAGCTGCTACTTAGGGGTTTCTGTGTTGCCTGGGATGGGGAAAATTAGCTTCTTACCATAATTTCCTGCTCTGAACCAAAGTGTAATTTTGCAATCTGTTTGCCAAGCGATCCAAATCTTATTTATCTTTTGTCTCGCTCCCAGCTTCTAGATCGGGTATTTGCATGCAGCAGGCACTTGGTAAATATTTGTTGTTGCCTGGAGACATTAAAATAGAGGCTGGGGGACCACTTGTTGGGGTTGCTATAGAATAGATCTGTGCTTCTAGTTGGAGTAGTTAAGTGACCTTTGACACCTCTTTCAACTTTGCTTCTCTAATTCTCTGAAAATGTCCCTTTCAGAACTGAGTAGATGGATGCACCCTGCCCTGGTCAAACCATATATGGAATGTCGTGTTCAGATTTGAGAGATATGTTTTAAAGGACGTTAATGAATGAGAGAGAATCCAAATGAAGGGAACAGTGACAGAGACCCCGTCATGAGGACAGGTTGAAAGAACTGGTTGAAAGGAGTGAGAATTTTTAGCCTGGAGAATGGAAGACTTGGCAGAAGAGGTGAGGGAGGGCATCATGATTTACCTGCAAGTATTTGAAGGGCTGCTAAATGGAAGAGAGATTGTTCTGTTGACAGTATGGCATGCTGGCGAGGGTGCTGGGTTTGGGTTCAAATCTCATCTCTGATAACTTGGCAGCCTTGTGACCAAGGGCAAATCACTTCCCTGAGATTTCTCAGTGTCCTCATTATAAAATAGGGACTGCTAATCCTTGCAGCATCTATATCAGAAGGTCATTGGGGAGCTCAGATGAGAAAACATATGTAAACTGCTTGGCAGCAGAAGTTTGCTTAATGTAAATAAGAATAACATCTTAACAAGTAAAGCAGCTTCAGAGTAGAATGGACTTTCTCAGGAGGTGGTGAGCTCTTCTTCAGTCTCCAGTGAAGTCGCGAAATGCTGGATGGTTAGGCATGTCGTAGGGGGGGATTTTTGATCAGGTATGGGTTGAGTTGGAGGAGGCTAGGTGGCTCAGGACATAGAGCATTGCACCTAGAGTCAGGAAGAACTGAGTTCAAATGAGCCTGGGCAAGTCAGTTGACTGCTATTTGCCTTAAGCTGCTGGAGAAGGAAATGGCAAAGCACTCCAGCCTTTTTGCCAAGAAAACCCCATGGACGGTGTTGGTGTGCTATGGTCCATAGGGTCACGAAGAGTCGGACACAACTGATTGGCCAAGCAACAATGATGGGTTGAACTAGATGGCCTCTGAAGTCCCTCCCAGCTCTAAAATTCTACAAACCAGAAGTCACCAGAATGACTTGGAAGCCACATTTTTTGTGCCAGTTAATTGTAAACACAATTCCTATTTGACCAATAAGATATTTGTTTGTTGTATGGAACCCTGGCCATGGCCACCTGATCATCTTCATTACCATCATTATCACTGACGCAGTGGCTTAAAGTTTAAAAAAAAACTTTCTATAAATTATCTTATCTAACTCCCAATAGCCAATCACCTTGTAACTTAGCATTTATTAAGCACCTACTATGTGCCAGGCACTTTTCTAAGTGACAGGGATACAAAGGAAGGCAAAAAACAGTCCCTTTCTCAGGCAATATGCAAAAACCATGTATAAATAATCTATATTCAGAATAAATTGGGTTAATTTCAGAGGGAAATCACTAAGTTTAAGGTGTCCTGGGACAGACTTCTTGCTAAAAGTGGGACTTTAGCTGAGACTTGGGGGACATCAGGAGCAGCGATGAGGAGGGAGAGCATTCCAGGCATGTGGACAGCCAGTGGAAAGGGCCAGAGTCAGGAGATGGAGAATCATGGGTGGAGAACAAGATCAGTGTCATTGGTTCACAGAGTATACGCAAGGCAGTAAAGTGTCAGAAAACTGGAGAGATAGAAAGGGATCAGGTTATGACGAAAGATTCTGAAATTCAAACTGAGAAGTTTGTCTTCAGTGTTGAATGTGACCGGGAGCCACTGGAATTTCTTGAATGGGGAGGATGTGGTCAGGTCTGTCCTTTCGATAGATGAATTTGATAACTGAATAGAGGATGAACGGGAGAGAGGACAGGCGAGGCAGGGAGCCCAAGCAGGGGTCTATGGCAATGGTACAGGTGTGGGGTGATGGGGGTTAGGTCTTGTGAAGTAAGTTTCAGTTATTATTATACCTAGTTTACTGATGAAAAAACTAAAGATTGGAGAGTTGCCCTATGGTAACACAGCTAGTAAATGTTACAGATGAGGTTGTGAACTAGATCCTTCTGAGTTTTCTGAGTTTAGGAAGGGAATACCCATTTATATATCACCTACTATGTGCCAGGCTCTGTGCTAAGGACTTTACAAATATTATCTCATTCAATCTGTGAGCTAAGTACTATTTTTATCTCCATTTTACAGTTGAGGAAACTGAGGCAAATGAGGTAAAGTGATTTGTCCAGGATCACATAGCTAGTAAATATCTGAGTGAGGCTGGATTTGAACTCAGGTCTTCCTAAGTCCTAGTTCAGCATTTTATCCAGTGCACCACCTAGCTGCCTCTAGACACTACCCAAGGCTGTTGAATTTGCTGTATTACTAAGTCACTATTAAAAAGTTACCTATATTAGCATGTCACCTAACTTTTAGGAGGCAGTGTGGTGGAATGGATAGAGAGCTGACCTCCAAGCCAGGAGGAATTGGCTTCAAGATCCACCTCTGACATCTATGTGACCCTGAGCAAGTCATTTATATTTGACACAAAAGTGTCAAACATGGCCCCAGCAGCAACACTCCCAAGCAAGGTCTGGGCCAGATTAAAATGGAACAGGAAAAATTTAACAAGATAAAAATACAATAGAACGTAGATAATGTTAATATGTTGTCTTCTCAGTCCACCTGCAGCTGCAGGGATCCTTATGTACAATTTAGTGGCCTTGTTTCTATTTGAATTTGATGTCAGTGACTTAAACTCTCAGCATTCTAGGTAAGTTTCAAAGAATAATTGGTCTCCCTGCCTCAAGTTTCTCCCCAATGTCAATCCATCCTCACCACTGTTTCCAAAGAGATTTTGCTTCAGCATGGATCTGGCTGTCACTCCAGCATTTTAATAAACTCAGGAGGCATTTTATTGTCTCTAGAACCTAATATAGACTCTGCTGTTTAGTTCTGAGCATCCTATACAACCTGACCCCAATCTATCTTTCCTGCCTCATTAGGCATTACTCCTCCTCCCACATTCAGGGATCCAGCCAAAATGGCCTCTTCATTACTCACTCATGGCCCAGACAGAGGAAGCTCAGTGGTAGAGTGGATAAAACAATAGACCTGGAGTCATAAAGACCTGAGTTCAAATTTTGTATCAACTACATCCTAGCTATGAGCAAGTCACTTACTTAACCTATCTGTCTGCCTCAGTTTCTTAATAGCACTTACCTCCCAGGGTTGTTATGAGGATTAAACAAGCTCACATTTATAAATCAATGTGCAAATCGTAAACGTGAAATAAATTCTAGCTATTATTGTTGCTGTATGATACTCTAGCTCCTCAGTGTGTTTGCACTGGCCATCCCTGGTGCCCAGCATGTACTACTTCCCAACTGCCCCTAACCTTATCTTCAAGGTGCAGCTCAAGCATTACCTTCTACGTGGAAACTTTCCTGACCCATTCACTAGCTATTGCCCTCACTCTCAAACTATCTTGTATTTGACTGCTTTGTGTTTATTCTCTCTCTCTCTCTCTCTCTCTCTCTCTCTCTCTCTCTCTCTTTCATTCAGAGAGGACTAGTACATTTGGTATGAGGGCTTGCTGAACCCTTTTCATGGCTGCTCACCCACCTGGCCCATTGCTCACCCAACTCTAACTTGTAACTCCAAGAAGCTATAACATAAGTAGTGTTCACACCTCAATAAAACCATCTTGGCAGTCAGGCTAACCCAGGTTGAGGGTAACCAACTGGCCTCAGATCCATCAGTGAGTTAGGGGGAATGTCTACCCCAAATATATAGACTTCCACCTGTGGAATCAGCAGATGAGAACAATTTGTTCCAATGGCCAGGAAGGTGGCCGAAGCAGGTGCTGTGCTCTTAGAGCTTGGTCAGACACTGAAGACACCATCACCCACGGCATCCTGATCCATCGCTAGTCATCTTGACTTTTGTCTTGCTACTGGACCCTGATGAATCTAGAAGAGAGAATGAGGCTGATGACTTTGTGCAACACTGCCTCACTTAAATTCAATTCACAAGTAAGCCAAAACATCACCTTGATATCATTGGCCCTCTTCAAAAAACAAAGGATAGACAATATATACTCATACATCTTTGTTGTTTTGCCATTAGAATGTAAACCGCTTGTGAGTAGAGATCATTTCATTCTTTGTATTTGTATCCCCGGTGCTTATGAAAGATCTTGGCACATGGTAGGTGCTTAATAAGTGCTTGTGGATTGATATAAGCTGAAGAGAAGGTGACAACTTGCATTCATAGATGGAGTTTGTTCAAAAGTCGATCCCTATATGAATGAAATCTTTGGTTCAGTTTCATTCCCAAATCCAACCTTTACTTCAAGAGGATCTTCCAACCCAAACAGTGAGGAGGTCAGACCCACTGATCAATTAATCAGTGAGTATTTATTAAGCCCCTCCTATATGCCGGACACTAGGGATACCAATATAAAAGTTGACAGTACTTGCCCTTTCATTTTACTGGAATGTCATCATCAAGAACACAGACACGCAAATAGCAAGGGTTAAGCGGGTCCACCTGTGCAGTCACTGCCAGCAGATATTCTAGGCTCATCTAAGATAAATACTTAGCCAATCATGCAATAATTTCTCTTTCTGTATAAATAAAAATTCTTTTGTGTAGCATGTAAAAAAGAGCTGAGACCCAGTACAATACAATTATCCATTTACATGGCCCTGTGAAAGCATAAAACATGAGGCAGTTGGCATTGCTCTTGAGTTCCCTCATGCTGTCCACTGTCAAGTGGAATAATAGAAGAAATGAAGTGTCAGCTTCCAAACTTTAAAGAAAAGAACAAATAGACATTTCTCAAGTAACAAAACAAAACAGCAGAGCAAGGGGGTGCTTTGTACCACCCCACTCTTTGCTCCCAAAATTTAAGCATAAGGAAATGGCAGCGATCTTTGTCCAAAATCGATGCCACAAAAGAAACTCCAAATGTTGTTCGTCATCTTGGATTGCCTTCCATTATTTCTCTTGTCTTGGGCAATCAATTTCAGTATTTGATCAAATAATGGCAGATTCCTGTCTACCCCATCCAGGTATCCCCAGTTTATCTATAATGATTTTCCTCCTGTCAGCTCATTTCTTAAACCTTTGCTGAATCTGGTTTCAGTGGTCCTATAAACAATCATCATTGCATTGTAAAACTGGAAACTCTCCACTAAAACCGTGTTTTGATCTGGGTTGCCATAGTAATAAGTCTATGCTCCCCTCTTTGGAGGCCTTGTTATATGAAGTATCTGTGATTTGCTCAGAATGGCCCCAGTTCATCTGTCAAAATGGGTTTTTCCTTTTTTTAAATAATGATCTAGAAAATCCCACAGCGGCAACAAATATTTTACAACCATAACGAGGAGCATTGGAGGAGTTGAGCTTTGTAAATCTATGTCATTATTGCATTAGAATAAATCACTTTTTTTAAGGTTTATTGCATTGGACTCTCTAAGTCTAATTTTAGATGCCATATTCAACAAGGGTGCGGTTGCTGTTAACATAAAGAGAATTATTAACTGTGACTTCAAAAATGCATCAGATGTCAATTCATGTAGAGAGACCCCGGAGCGACAAAATGGAAATTCTTTCTCATTTCTATCAAAATACTGTAAATAGCCACTCAGGTTCAGACTTAGTGACAATTATAATGTGGTAATCTCTGATTTTTTTTGTAACAACATGGAAATTGTTCATTCTTCCCACGTTTTGGTTCAAGTCATTTATTGGCGAGGGCGAGGGGAGGGAACCATGAGAAGTCTCATAAATTGATCAGCATCACTGTGGAAAAAAAATATGATGGTACATTATTTGAAATAAAAAGGCTCTAGTCAGTTACAGTAATTTGATATATGAACTATGGTATTTCCTCCTACAGAAATGAGAGTAAACAAGTACTATATCAACAAACCAGCCATACAACACACTCACACACACACACACACACACACACACACACACACACAGCAAGAACATTTTTCATCTAAGACAAATGGCTAAGTTGGTTACTTTATGTAAGTCACTACAAGCTACAGGGCTATTGTATGTAATTCACTGCCAGCTACTGCTTCATAATACCTGACATGGGAATATTAAAAAGCGTCTACGGGAAGAAGTGCAGGGAGAATCCATCTGTATTCAATGAATTCTAATTAAAAAGTAATTACGGCCCAAGGAGGGAGCTGCCAACTTTATTCCCTCTTCCCGCATCGGCCTTTCCTCTTCCCCTACCTCCCCAAACCTGGAGCATTCATCTTTTGCTATTTGTGTCCTGCTAAACAATCAAAAAGGTAGGCAAACAGGACATACATTGCCTTGCATTTTTCAGGTGACTTAGTATTAAGCAACTAGAGAGATCCCCAGAAGACATTGCTGGGGCAGAGGTGGTGCACATCTTCTGTTATAATTGACCTGGGCTTTGAGATTTCTCTGTCATGATGTATCCCAGAATGCTGCATGATGGGAAGGCACTTGTTATGCCTCCACCAGTTGTGCCAAATGGACAAGATCAAGTAGGACTGGGACTGGGGTGGGGGGAGGGGAAGGAGGAGAAATGGGAAGAAATATTGACAGATAAGTAACCACGCCAGGAAATGACAGACAGAAGGGAGAAGTGTCAGTACTCTCAGGGTTCAGATGTAATCCTTTAACCTCCAACTCAGCATTGCAATCTTTCAATGAAGTGGGAGAGGGAAAGAGGGGAAAGGAAGTCGACTAATCAGAGTCCTTAATATGTGACTAGTGTTTCTAATTAGGTGAGACCAACAGACCATCCATGTTCCCTCTGTGAAAGGCAAAGGTAGAAAAGCACTATGGAGGGTATTTGTCCAGTGGCCCTTGGCTAATGAAGATTCTTTTTCTTAGTTGAATATAAGGAGATAGCCAAGAATTTTAGCTGGCACAGAGCTTTATCTTAAGGGAGTACAAGAGTTCAAATCACTCTTCCAACAACCTGCAAGGCTGCCAAGGGTGAGGGAAATTGAAATGGGAAATGGGAAATGGAAGGAGAAAGGGAAAGGAAAAAGGAAAAAGGAAAAAAGAGGGAAAGGAAGACAGAGAAAGGGAAAGAGGAAAGGGAAAGGGGAAAGGACAGACTCCTATTTTTCCAATTGGTAAAATTCCCTTTCACTTTCTCCAATACAAAAAATAATCCTTCTTAAAGGACATAACAGGTGCCAGTTGAGTCTCTGTCTGGAGGAGGAGAATGAGGACTGCAATAAATAGCTTGCCACTTAGGGAATCGAAAGATGTAGGCTTCTAATTTTGGCGTGAAAGAACTAACAGACTAAAATGGCTCATGTCAATTTACATTAAAAATGGAAAATGATAACACATTGGATTTACATGGTTTCTCCTCTGAAAAACTCCATGTATTATCCTATGATCTATCTTCATTCATCTTCAGAATTCATAGAGAGCAAGCTGTTTTATCTCTATTACACAGACAGACAATATGAGACCCCAGGTATTACTGATGAGATGATAGAAGTTCATCAGAGGTGTCACCAAGACTATAAAGCAAAAAGAGGATGTTTCTAAAGCACCTTAGAGTTGCAATGCACTTTCCAATACCCCCAATGAACCTGTGATGTCACCGATGTGAGCATACTCCATCCAATGCCAATGACGAAATTCATTTGTTTGCCAATCTTGTGCAATGCTTACTATATTCTCCCATAGACTTGCCACAGGAGTTTCCCTCATTATCCTTCTTTGCCTTCTCTTCATATGCATGGATATAAATAAGTGGAATAAGTTGTTATCCCTTATTCTTTCATGTAACTGGCCTCCATTTTTTCATTCTACTGTCACAAACATTCCATAAATGATTCAAAGTAAACAATTGTATCCTAATTTTATGGGAAAACATCTCAAAGAAGGTAAGTGATTTGCCCAGGTTTACGACTAATTCATACCAGATTTTTAGGCTCTTTCTACTCCATGGTGCTACCCTGATTTTCTTATCTACTGTCTCCTAATTGAGCAAGCACATGGCACAAGATCACAGGTTTAGAACTCAAAGGAACTGGAGAGGCTGTTGTAGCCAACATTTTAATTTTCCATATGGGGAAACTGAAGCACACAGAGGTTAAGTGATTTGCCCAGGATCACATAGCTAGTAAATGTTTGGGGTAGGATTTGTACTCAGATCTTTATGATTCCTAGTCCAGTGGTTTATCCACTGTGCCATTTAACTCTTAGAGTGGAAAGTAAAATCCTGACAAAGTCCAGAGAGAATTGGGTTTAAATCCTATTTCTGCCACTGTGTGATCTTAGGCAAGTCATTTAATCTCTCCATCTATCAATTTCCTCATGACACAAATACCAGGGACACCTTCTTCATAAAGTGTTGTGAGGATCAAATGATACAACGAGTGTAAAATGCTTGATAAATTTTAAGTGCTATGTGTGAGCTAACCTGATGTTATGATTCTTCCTTGAAGCAAACTAAAGAAAACAATATATATTTATATTACATTATTATGTCCCTCCAACATACCAAAACAAAATCTTCTAAATGACAAAAGAGTTTTAACAGTTTGGAAAAAGAAGTACAAAACATTATCTAAGAAATAAATTCCCTGAAAATTAGAATGGTTAAATACAATCTAATGACTCTATGAGACAACAAAAAATACTAAAACAAAGTCAAGATGCTGGAAAAATACAAAAAATTTAGGTGTCTCATAGCACAACTAACTGACCTGGAAAACAGTTTGAAGAGAGGTAATTTAAGAACCATTGGAGTACATAAAAGTCATGACCAAAAAAGAACCTAGACATCATGTTTTAAGAAATCATAAAAGAAAATTACTCATATGTCTTAGAACCAGAGGGCAAAGTAGAAATAAAAAAGAATCCACTAGTCACCTCCTGAAAGAAACCCCAAAACAAAAACTCCCAGTAACATCCCCAAAACACGGTGTTTCCAGGACAAGGAAAAAATTGTGCATGTAGCCAGATAGAAAGAATACAAGTACTGAGGAGCCACAGTCAGAATCACAAAAGATTTAGCAGCCTTCATTTAATGCAATGGAAAGTTTGGAATATTGTGTTTTAGAAGAAAAAAAGATGTGGATTTAGAACCAAAAATAACCTGCTCAGTAAAACTGATTATATCCTATAGGCAGAGAAAATAGACCTTTAATGAAATATAGGACTTCCACACATTCCTGATTAAAAATCCAAAGTTGCATAGATACTTTGAAACCTAAACACAGAAATTAAGTGAAACATATAAGGTAAATATGAGTTAGCAATCATAAGGCTCTAAACAAGGATAAACTGTTTATATTCTAATTTAGGGGAAAGGGAGATGTGTCCCCTCAGAACCTTGTTATCATTTGAAATTATAGAGAGAATCTAATAGGACAGAAAGCCTTGGAGTGGCTCAATTATATATTGATTACCTTAAAAGAATGGAAAGGGGAGGGAAAGAGTACACTGGGGTAGGGGGAGAGAAGAAGGATAGAGGTGTGCGCTGAATTGGGGTATGCAAATAGAAGCCTATAAAAACCAGGAGGAATAGATGGGATAAGAGTTGTGGATACAGAAGTACATTTTAGTTAAAGGGAAACAGGAAGAAAATGGAATGGTAAGAGGGAAATCATGAAGTAAGAGGGAGGAAAGATTAAAGGAAAAACTAACTTTAAGCAAAAGATATTCTAGCTAAGGAGAGTGGGTTTCAAAGAAGGGCTTAAAATAAAAGAAAAAAGGATAAGGACATGTTATTGGGCTCTCGGTAAGAAAAGGAGAAGCAGACAAGAAGAAAAGCAGATGATACAAAATTTTTGAGCCCTAGTGCACTGCTTACTCCTCTTTTATCACTCTCTTTTTTGGTAAAAAGAGAAGCAAGAGAAGAAAAATTATTAAAGAATAGGCTTGCGGGAAATAAAAATTAGCAATTATAATTATTAATGTGAATGGGATGAACTCACCCACGAAATGGAAAAGGCTAGCAAAGTGCATTAGAAGCCAGAATCCAACAATATGTTGTTTATAAGAAACAAAATTGTAATAGAAAGATGCACACAGAGTTAAAATGTAAGGGTAAAAGAAAAAAACTATTATGCTTTCATTGAAATTTTTTAAAAAGTCAGGGATAGAAAACATGATCTCAGACAAAACAATAGCAAAAAATTAACTTAATTAAAAGGGAAATTGTACTTTGCTAAGAAATATAAAAAATAATGGGTTAATATCAGTGTTAAACATATATATATCTATATCTATCTATATCTATATATATGTATATATATACATATATATATATATATATATATACCAAATGACAGCATCAAAATACTTAAAAGTTAAATGAATTACAAGGAGAAACAGTAAAACCATAATACTTTGAGGCCTCAATTTACCCCTCTCAGATCTAGCCAAAACTAACCAAAGATGAATAAAAAAGAAGTGAAGGACATGAATAGAATTTTAGAAAAGTTTGATATGATAGGGATCAAAATTATTGAATGTCTACAGAAAGAGTATCACCTTTAAAAAATGAACTTGTATCAGGTCATAGAATCTCATAAACAAATGCAGAAAAGCAGAAATATTAATCGCATCTTTAATTGATCAAAATGAAAAAAACTAAATTCAATAAATGACTTCTGTAGAAATGATTAAAAATCAATTAGAACATAAATACTTTAATCCTAAAGAATGTGCAAATCAAAGACTAAATCATAGAAACAGGCAGCAATTTCATTAAAGATAACGTCAACAGTAAATCAACATGCCAAAATTTTTGAGATGAAGCAAAATAAATCCCTAGGAGAAGTTTCATATTTCTTGACACTTTAATCAATAAAAAGTAGGGGAAATGATCAATTAATTGGGCATGTGACTAAAAGAACAAAAAAAGTAACAAATTTAAAAGTCACAAATAAATACCAAAATAGAAATTCTGAAAATCAAAGAAGTTTAACAAAATGCAAAGCAAAAACAAAAAAAAAACCCAGTGAATTAATCAAAAAACCTAGGGGCTGTTTTTTTTTTATGGTGGGAGGTTTGGAGGAGGAAGACATAAATAATTAACTAACTTTATTTTTAAAAAGAAGAAAATCAGTAATCATCAAGCCAATTTGGTGATAGTTAAGAAATATGGAAGTTGATCAGCTGAACAGACTTGGTATACAATGTATAGAAGTAAACAAGCCCAAAAACCTAGTGTTCAATAAACACAAAGATCCCAGCAATGCAGAAAAGAACTCACTATCTGACAAAAACTGTTGAGAAAATTTGAAAGGAGTGATAAAGTTCTCATTTCTAAGATATAAGAAAGTGATTCAAATTTATGAGAATAAAAACCATTCCCCAGTTGATAAATGGTCAAATAGTATGAACAAGCAACCTCCAGAAGAAATCTAAACTATCAATAGCTATCTGAAAAAATGCCTCAGATCACTAGTAATAGAGAAATGCAAATTAAACAGCTCTGAGGTTCCTAAGCATAAGATTGGCAATGATGACAAAAAAAAAAAAAAAGAAAATGAAAAATGTTGGAAGGGCCCTGGGAAAACAAGTAAGGTATTGTTACTGGAGCTATAAACTTGTCTAGCCATTCCAGAAAACCATTTGGAGCTGTCACCAAAGCTTTTAAACTGTACATCCCCTTTGACTCAGTAATATCACTATTAGGTCTACAACCCCTCCCCTCTAAATAATGAAAACGGCCTGCATGAACAAAAATGTTTTTTAGCAATTCTTTCTGTAATGGCAAACAATTGTAATCTGAAAGAGTGCCCATCAACTGGGGAATGACTGACCAACTTATGGTATATAAATATGACAATACAATTGTGCAATAAAAAAGATGAAGATAATTATTTCAAAGAAACAGATTTTTATGAACTGATGCAAATGAAAGTATGCAGAACCAGAAGAATGATTTATATGATAACAGCAATATTATGAAGACTCACATAACTTTTAAAGACTTGAGAACTCTGATCAATGCAATGACCAGCCATGATTCCAGAGGATTCATGATTAAACATGTTACTCACTTTTTGATAGAGAGGTGATGGGCTCAGAGTGAAAATTGAGACTTTTTTTGGACATGATCAATGTGGAAATTTGTTTTGCTTGACTGTATATGTTTGTAACAAGAGTTTTGTTTTTCTTGCTTTCTTAGTGGAAGTTGTCAACGAGCGAGAGAAGTCAGATTTTCATTTAAGAAATAAAGTTCATTTTTTTTAAATTCCAAAAAATATTCTATAGTGATTTGAATTAATGTTGTCACTGGCAGTGTCTAGGAGTATCTATAACTATCTCTAGGATTGATTTCTTTCCCAATATTTTTAGTATAGAATGATGACCCTCTCTCTGAAATCTATACAGAAGGCTATACATATGGAAGCAATGTGTTGCACTGGACAGTGTTCAGGACCTAGATGCAAGAACCTTGGGTTAAAACACTCACTCAGATACTCATAGCTGACTGATAATGGGCAATTAATGAATCAACAACCTGCTATGTACTAGGCACTGTGCCAGAGATAGCAACACAAAGAATGAAATGATCCCTTTTCCCAACGAGCTTATATTCTAAAGTCACTTAATCTCTCTGAACCTCAGTTTCCTTATCTGTAAAGTGGGGAGGGGCGGATTGGGTGACACCAGCCCTCTTTCAGCTCAATACCTTATGATCCTCACATGTATTGCCATACAAAAAACAAGTGATCAGAATAACGAGGAATTTTGTAACTAGGTTATATAAGGAGTGTTCCAAGAAACTGGGCATTTCTGGACTGAAGGAAAGAAGAGCTAAGCATAAACATTTTCAAATATTTGAAGCGGGGTGAGATGAAGCAGGGAGGCAGGGAATGATGGTAAAAAGAAGCAGGTATCATGACGGCGAGGAAAAGAGCTCATGACCAAATAAGAGAGGATCACAGAAGAAAAAATGGACAATTTTGATTATATATTAGGTTTTTTGTTGTTTTTTTTTGGTTTTTTTTTTTTTACAAACAAGAGCTGTAAGCTCCCTTCCTTGTGCGGTTGCTAAGGGGAACAGTGGATAAAGCACCGGACCTAGAATCAACAAGACCCGAGTTCAAATCCTGCCCCAGGCATACCTTCCAAGTCTCATATGTAGGACTGGCGGGCCAGTCTAGCTGAAGTAGCTAAGCGCGCTAACAGAGCTCTAGAAGGCAGCAGATGCTAGTCAAGGCAAATCCCATAAGAACTACCTTGATCACCATCTCCATTCAGACTCTGATAGAGAGAGCTACTGGAAATCCATTTGTTAGAGACCTAGAGATCTTCTGCTTAGGTATGGTGTAGTATTCTGCTGGGTTCAATGTATAGGTATGAATCTAATTCCAATCTGTTTTGGGGTCCTGATGCAGAAACTGCCATCAGCTGTTCCAGGGATACTATTAGGATGCCAATGGGAAATGGGGGGGAGGCCTTTCCAGACCTTCAAAGTTCACACAGTCCTCCTCCAGATAAGGGTAGGGGTGGGCTGGGGTGAAGAAAAAAGACCTAGACTGAGGCCAGAGTCAAGGCGTGCTCCTCACTCCCACCCAAATAGCTCTTCCTCAAAAGTTTTGCTGGAATGATCTCCCCTGGCTTGCCCTCACTTCAAATTCCATTTATTCTCATATCTTGGGCCCAAAGTGTTGGGGTCCTTACCACCCCAAATCCCAAGCCTTTGTCCAGCAAAGGCCTGATCTCGAAGGCAATGAATGAGGCGGGAGGCAAGATGGTGAGCAACTCCGTTTTATTCAGGTTAGTATCAAACTTTTATATCTTTGGTTACGTAGGCACTAGGGCCACCCTGGTTCCTCCTACTCTCCTCCCCTTTCCTCCTGGCGCTCTCCCCATGATTCCCTTGTGCTCAGGCAAGTCCGGACAAAGACCCAGACCTGTCCCGTTGCCAACAAGGGCGAGACCCTTCCTCCTGACTCCATCTTGTTCCACCCTTACCTCAGAGCCCTCAGTTTACCTCAGTAGGCCCTGGGTACGGAGGTCCAAAGAGGGCGGGGGTCGGCTCTAACTCGCCCCGTTACACCAAAGTATCTTGATACTCCTAGTGCTCTGTGCGCACGCGCGCGCGCGCACACACACACACACACATAAGCAAAGAAAGGAAGGAAGGAAGAGGTAGAAAAATGAGGTAAAAAGTATAAAGTTGATTGTCTTTCATGGGACTCTATAGCAGTTATATATAATTGTATTCTTTTAACAAAACTTCTCTTGAATTTCCAAATGTATCAAAGGCTGGAATTTCAAAACAACAGCTGGCAAGCTTACATGAAGTAGAAAAAACATTCTTCTGTGCAAAATTGTGGAAAAGTCAATATTTCAAAAGGCAGTTTTGTGGTTCATTCAAGCACTGATAAAAAATCATTATCCTGGGTTTTTTTGAAAATATTGACCATTTCAGAGAGGAATTTAATAACAGGGGAGCCTTTTTGCAGTTTATTAGTTTGGGTACTATTAATAGACTCTTCAAGACTCTTTGGCATGAGTCGGTAAACACAATATTAACAGGAGTGTCCTAATATCAATAAAAAGCTATCTTTGTTTAGTATTTTTCAGGTTTTTGAACTTTATCCATCCCCCCAGCCCCGTCAAAAAAAAACCAGATGAATAAGGTTGGGACCCTGCTTGAGATTAAGATTAGCCAAAAGTGTACTGTAACTGCTATGGAGGTGTTTACTGAAGCATTCAATTCCACAAACATTTATTATGTGCCAGTTACTGTGTTGGATTCAGAGAATACAAAGACAGAAACAAAATAGTCCCTGCCCTCAATAAGCTTATATTTTACTGGGGGATACAGTATCAATGCAAACAAGAAATACAACATATTAAAAATAATGTCAAGTGGGAGAGAAATCACCAACAACTGAGAGGTATCTGAGCTGCACTTAGAAAGGTGCTAGAGGAAAAGCCTGAAAAAGGCATACAGTTAGCTGATGGAATATTTCCTAAGGAGAACAGCTAGCAGACCAATTTCCTTTCTAAATATCAAGACCTCCGAAAGGAAGTAGCAGCTTTCTCCTAAGATTCCTGTCAATTCTACTTTAGGACCAAGCTCTCCCACATTGTTCAGAACCAAGTATAGGATAGTCTTTACTCTAGTCACTTAATCCACATTCTGAAGAATGAAATTATTTTCTAAGATAAGTAAATCAATACTCTGCTTTTTATGTGTGAGGAAGGACAGACAAAAACAGAGAGACAGAAATGGAAAGATGGAGACACAGAGAAACATAAAGACATAAAGACAGAGACTGAGAAAGAGACAGACAGAGACTAAGAAAGAAGAGCCCAAGAGACAGACAGATGAGAGAGAGACAGAGACAGAGTGAGAGAGAGAGAGAGAGAGAGAGAGAGAGAGAGAGAGAGAGAGAGAGAGAGAGAGTTCAAGGAGATTTCCATCAAACTGAAGTCCCTTCTTTGCATTTTATACAGTATTTATATAGCATAAAATTTATATAGGATTTGTTATCTGCTTCCTCACCTCATTTTCCATTTCTTTCATCCCAATTTCATGTGGTATAGTTCTTTCACATATTACTTCTGTTCCTCTTTCTATTGAGCTTACCCCAAAGCTTTCCACTATCTAGTCTATGAATTCCTTACATGAATATATGTCTTTGATATCTAAAGATAACTCCATCAACCACTTTAAATAATCTGTTCCAGTTAAATAGTATTGTTCCACTTCCCTCATTATGGTTTTTTTTTCTGAGTCCATTGCAACCAAATCTCCAGAAGCCTATTGGGCCCACTTGCCTCCTTGCATTAACCTCAGAATCTCAGAATTGCAAAGGATCTCTATGGCCATAGTGTCCAACCCATAGATGATCACGAAACCTTATTACATTTCACTTTGCACTTGACCATCCAGCCTTTGCTTGAAGGCCTTCAGAAGATTGCTTGAAGATATCTAATGAGAAGAACCAACATTTATACACCCCCATAAGGTTTACAAGGTGATGAATGCATATTATCTCATTTGAGCCTCTGAGGTAGGGGCTGCAGGTATCACTAGGCTCATTTCACAGAAGAGGAAAAGAAAGCTCAGAGAAGTTGAGACTGTCCCATGGTCACACAGCTAACATGTGTCTTCCCGACTCCAATTCTAGGACTCTAGCCACTACTTCTAGAGAAATTGGCTGCTCTAAATGGAAAAACAGTGTGTAAAGTGATTTTTTAAGCAGACCACAGGGAAACCTCACTTAAATCAATGATGTACACTTGCCCAAAATGCTGTATTGTTTTAATAAATTTCATGACAGATCTTTCATTTGAGGCCTCCTTGGAGAGTTCTATGGTGCTCGTCTTTGGTGAGCTCAGTTCATCTCACCAAAATTGCACATAGCAAAAGGCTTGCTGTGTAGGCTGTGATAGGGAAACCATTACTGAGGAGTCCACTATGGGAGTCCAGGAGGGACCTCCAGTGGCTTCTAGAAGGCATAGGAAATGAAGCAATAAGGATGACAGCAATGATAATAAGGACACGATTTTTAAAAATCAGAATTCATGAAGTGGAAATTAACAATGTAAAATGTTTTCAAAAGTGAGGTGGGGGGGGATGCCTCAAACTGGGTGTTTCTGTTACAGGCAAACTGTCTTAAAAGTGTTACCATTTAAATAGTCACACCTCGGTTTTGAAGTTAACACTCCATTAAGAGGATGAGGCAGCTCACACCTTTGTCTCTGGCACCATTTCTGTCTTAGATAGCATCAGCACATTGATTTACAAGCTAAGGCAATAGAAAAAAAACTGAGGAGGGAGGATTTTTCATATTTTAAAATGAAAGCTTAACTTACGGATCCAAGGATTTCTCCTGAATACAATGAGCGTGGCAGAGTGGAAACACTAGGTTTGGAGTCAGAAGGCCAGAAGTTCTGACATTTACTATAAAAGGAGGTTGTACCAACCACATGATGACAAAGGTGCCTTGTACCCTCTGAATCTCTGACCCTGTGAAGTTAAACTCTCTTTGGGCAGAGACGTCTGTTTCATTCTACCTTATACTAAAACACCTTAGACAGAAAAAAACCAACAAATCAATGCTTATGAAGCCAGAACTAAAATAACAGACTCCTGAAGCTAGAAGGGATCTTAGAGATCATCTGGTACAATCTTCTTATTTTATAGATGAGGAAACTGTGGCCCAAAGGGCTTAAATAACTTGCCGAAGGTTACACAGAGTAGCAGAGCCAGGATTAGAGAACAGCTCTCCTCATAGCCAACAAAGTACCCCAATAACAAACACAATTTCCATATTTTGGACATTTTGGTCATTGATGTCTCAATTAGAATATGAAGAATATAGGCAGTAATAGAAGAGGTGGAGGGGAATTCCAGATCTCACAATTCTTTTTCATTTTCTAGTTGTGATTTTGAGCATTCAGTGAAATCAAATCAAATGACAGCTGTCAATTTCACAACTCCCTTTTCTCCAAGGCAAAGAGTCCCTTGACCTTGATGGATTTCAAATCACAGTCCCTGGGTTCAGATCGAGCTCTTCTACTCACTATCTTGAAGACTCTGGACAAGTAGAGCAATGTCTTGTCTAGTCCTTAATTTTCTTACCTGTGAAATGAGCAGGGCTGAACGAGATGATATCAAAGATCCCTTTTCACTCTCAATCTACAGTTTCCTGATAAGGAGGATGATAGAACAAGAATTTCCACTTTGGGGTACAAACATCTGCTATCGATTGATGAGCTACGGTGGCAAATAGGACTCTATGTTCCCAGGGTCAAGAAAGGACTATTTGTTATGAATGTTGAGGGTATCAGTGGATCCTGCTTTAGAGGTTAATGAGAACTGTTCTTATCTCTGGGTATATCCTTGACTACTCCTTATTAAGGGAAGATGAAAGTAGCTATCTAGCCAGCCAAGTGATTATTAGTACTATGAGTGGAGCATCACTAGACTGTCATGTTATCCAGAAGGCTTTCTGATTGGTTAAGGGACAATCTGGAACTGAAAAAAGGCAGATCAATAGGCTTAGTACACAAATTTCAATTTGGACTTGAATGTGTTCTGAAAAAGAAATGCCACTCCTATATGAGACCATGAGGAGAGTGGAGGTAGTGGTGTGTGCCCCAGCCGTGAGGATGTCAGACCAGGCATGGGATACCTAGGGAATAGTAAAGTTTAGGAGGTTTGTACCTCCCTGTTCTTAGACCAGATACATTTCTTTCATGAACACTCCTAATTTTCTTAAGTTCATATTATTTTTGAACTTGGATATGTTTTTTCCCTTCTAAATAAACTCTAAAAAATTAACCCTTTCTGGTCTGGTGTGGTTAGACTATGGCTAGACAGGGATTTTTAACCCAGGGTTTGTGAACTTGTTTCAAAACATTTTGATAACTGTACTTTGACATAATTGATTTCAAGACTATTCCATGTATTTTGTACATTTATAGTTCTAATCATAGCTAGGATTTGTGTAGCATTAAGGATAGCAAAGCACTTTGCATATGTTATCTCATTAGATCCTTGAATCAACTCTGTGAGGTAAATGCTATTATTATCCCTATTTTACAGATGAGAAAAAATGAGGCATTCAGATGTTAAATGATTTACTCTATGTCACACAGCCAATAAATGTCTGAGGGAGAAAAAAATTGTAAGTTCCATTTGTGGAAGTATAGTGTCCATAATTACAATTGGGACAACTTCTCTTCATAGGTGAGGTCAGTTCATATCGATAATTATGTTTTAATAGGTGTTGATATAAGAAATACACATATCTCTTTTATTATTTATTTTGAACATTCTTTTTTTTCAATATGAGTCCCAAATTTTCTCCTTCCCCTCAGCAACATCCCCCCCTCCACTGAGAAGGCAAGCAATATAATATCAATTATGCTTTTGAAAAGTTGCAAAACATACTTCCATATTAGCCATGGCATCGAAAAGGCAAAAAATAAAGTGAAAACAAATTATACTTAAATTTGCAGAACTTTATCAGTTCTCTCTCTGAAAGTGGACAGCATTTTTTATCATGAGTCTTTTGCAGGGGCAGCTAGGTGGCGCAGTGTACCAGCCCTGGACTCAGGAGGACTTGAGTTCAAATCTGCCCTCAGACATTTGACACACTTACTAGCTGTGTGACCTTGGGCAAGTCACTTAACCCCAATTGCCCTGCCAAAAAAGAAAAAGCAAAAAAAAAAAAAAAAAGAAGAAGAAGATGAGTCCTTTGCATTTGTCTTAGATCATTGTATTGATCAGACTAGGTAAGTCTTTCATAGTTGATCCTCACACAATGTTGTTGTAACTGTGTGCAATGATCTCCTGGTTCTGTTCATTTCATTTTGCATCACTTCATATAGGTCTTCCCAGGTTTTTCTGAAACCATCATTTCTTATAGCATGATAGTATTCTGTCACAATCACATACCACAACTTTTTTAGTCATTCTCCAATTGATAAGAATCCTTTCAATTTCCAATTCTTTGCCACCATAAAAAACTGCTGTAAGTATTTATATACATAGAGATCCTTTTCCTTTCTCTTTGATCTCTTTGGAATACAAACATAGTAGCTATATTGCTGAGTCAAAGGGTATGCATGGTTTTATAACCCTTTAGAAATACTTTCAAATTGTCCTCCAGAATGGTTGGACCATTTCACAACTCCACCAACAGTTCATTAGTGTACCTATTTTCCCTCATGCCCTCCAGGACTTGTCATTTCTAATATGTGTGAGGTGGTATCTTAGAGTTGTTTTAATTTGTATTTCTCTAATCACTAGTGATTTAGAGCATTTTTATATGAATGTAGATAGCTTCGATTTCTTCTTTGGAAAACTGCCTATTCATATCTTTGAACATTTATCAATTGGGGAATAGCCTTTATTTGTGTGGATTTGGCTCAGTTCCCTATATATTTGAGAAATGAGGATTTTATCAGAGAAATTTGCTATAAATTATTTTGGAATTACTTCATTGTCTATGGTACCTTTTATCAAGGTGCAATTACCTTGATTATCTCTTTTAATTAGATCTATTTTTGCTTTTGCTTCATCTGAGATAATGCTTGCTACACTTCCCTTTTTTTACTTCAGCTGAAGCATAATAAATTCTGCTGCAGACTTATTTAGATTCTTTTGTATGACTTTATGTTTCAAGTGTGTCTCCTATAAACAACATATTGTTAGATTTTGGTTTCTGCTTCCATTTTATAGGTGAACTCCTCCCATTCATATTAACAATTAAGATTGTTGTGTATTTCTCTTCATGCTACTTTCTTCTGTTCATCCTTCTCTCCCTCTTTTTTACCCTCTCCCTCCTCAAAAGTCTATTTTGCTTCCAACCACTGTCTCCTGTAATCTGCCCTCCTTTTTATTTTATTCTCCTACCCCTCCTACTTCTCTGTTAAGTAAATTACATTTCTTTGCACCGCTGAGTGTGTGTGTGTATTCTTCCCTTTTTGAACCAATTCAGATGAGAGTGAAGTTCATGCATTGTCTGCCACCACCCATCCATCTTCCCATCTACTGTAAAAGCTCTTTTTTGTGCACCTTTTCATATGAGATAATTCCTCCCATTCTTCCTCACCTTTCCTCTTTTGCATAAAACATCCCTTTTTCTTACCTCTTCATTTTTTTTGGAGATCATCCCATCATAGTTGACTCACACTCATACCTTTTGTCTATGTAGGCTCCTTCTAACTGTCCTAATAATGAGAAAGTTCTTATGAGTTACATGTAGAATCTTCCCATATAGGATTGCAAACAGTTTAACTTTATGGAGTCCCTTATGATTTCTCTTTCACTGGAGTCTTGTGTCTGAATATCAAATTTTCTATTCAGTTCTGATCTTTTCATCAGGAATGCTTAAAAGTCCTCTGTTTTGTTAAATGTCCATCTTCCCCCTGAAGGATTGGACACTCAGTTTTGCTGGTTAATTCTTGGTTGTATCCTAGTCCCCTTGCCTCCCAGAACTTCATATTCCAAGCCCATTGATTTAGGAGCAGCTAAATCATCTGTTATCCTGACTGTGGCTAGATGATACTAGAATTGTTTCTTCCTGACTGCTTGCAATATTTTCTCCTTAACCTGGGAGCTCTGGAATTTGACTATAATACTCCTGGAGGTTTTCATTTTAGGATCGCTTTTAGGGAGCAATTGGTGGATTCTTTTAATTTACATTTTATCCTGTAGGTCTAAAATATCAGGGCAGTTTTCCTTTATGGTACCTTGAAAAATGAAGGCCAGGATCTTTTTTCATGGCTTTCAAGTTGTCCAATAATTCTTAAATTGTCTCTTTTTCTGTGAGGTTAAATGACTCGCCCAGGATCACACCGCTAGTTAAGTGTCAAGTGTCTAAGGCCAGATTTGAACTTAGGTCCTCCTGACTCTAGGGCCAGTGCTCCATCCATTGCACCACTTAGTTGCCCCAATTACCTCTTCTTGATATATTTTCCAGGTCAGCTATTTTTTCCAATGAGATATTTCCCGTTTTTTCTATTTTTTCATTGTTTTGTTTTTGTTTTACCATATGTTGGTGTCTCGTTGAGTCATTAGCTTCAACTTGCCTGATTCTAATTTTTAAGGAATTATTTTCTTCAATGAGCTTTGGTAACTCTTTTCATTTAATCAGTTCTGCTTTTTAAGGTGTTCTTTTCTTCAGTGAATTTTTGTACCTCCATTTTCATTTGGCCAATTCTTTTTTTAAGGTGTTTTTTTCCTTCAGTATTTTTGGTACTCTTTTACCAAGCTACTAATTCTCTGTGCATTTTTTTCCTGCATCACTCTCATTTTTTCTCCCATTTGTTTCTTCTACCACTCTATTTTTCTTTAACTGTTCCAGAAATTCTTGTTAGACTTGTGTCTAGTTTACATCTTTTTTTCTCTGAAACTTTGCTTGTAGTTGTTTTTAATATTGTTGTCTTCTTCTGAGTTTGTGCCTTGGTCTTTCCTGCCACCATAGTAGTTGTTATGGTCAAGTTTTGTGTGTGTTTGCTCATTTTTCCAGCCTATTTTTTATTGTAAACTTTATATTAAAATTAAGCTCTGTTCACCTGGGTATGGGAAGGCACTGTCCTAAGCTTCAGGCTTTTGTGAGCTGATGTTTTCAGAACTAGTTCTGGGAGTCTGCAAGTTTTTGGTTCTTTCAAGTTGGTATGAACCAACAAGAGATGTGGTCAATGATTTCCTGGCCTACACTGTGCTCTTTACCTAGAAATGACTCCTGCTCCAAGGAACCACAAGCTTTAGTGCTCCTCTTAGCCTTGAAACTGTTAGCTGCAAGTGCTAGAGCTTTCCTTTGCCCTGGAACTCAGGGTCCCTGCTCCCTTGTGAATTTACACAAACATTCCTGTCCACCCTGGAACTGCCATCTATAACTGCATATGGGTAACAGAGTTGCTAAATAGTACCAAGTCCTGTTCCTGGTACCAGCAAAGGGTCCCCCTGTAATCTCTTTTTCACTAGTTGTCCCATCCCATTACTATTTCTGAGTTCAGAGTTGGCTGAAGCTGTTGCTATCGCTATTGCAGCCACCGCCAAGACCCACCACTAATGTTGCCTCCAAAGCAATCTCCCCTGCCCAGGTGTCACAGACCTCTCTGGCTGACTTCCAAAGTTGTCTTAGGTTGGAATAATGTTTCACCCTGGCCTTTTTTAACTTTTTGATGGCTTTACCACTCCAGAGTTTGCTTTGAGGCATTATCTTAAAGTTGTTTGGAGGTAAATGTTGGGAGAGTTCACTTGGGTAGCTGCCTCTCTTCCACCATCTTGGCTCCCCTGATGATCTCCAAGCTACATAAAATGAAAAGCTTTTGAAATATGGAGTCCTAAAGGAGAAGATAAAAATCATGTGGGAGCAATATAAGAGAATTATATCCCTTTTATGTTTCTGGATATTAGAATTGTGCCAAGAATGTCTTCAAGTTGTCCATAGAGTTTGAGCTCTATGCTAATACTCTAATTAAATACAATAGGCAATAGATAATAAGTATTCTGCTACCAAAAGCAGTTGTTTTATCCACTAAACTATAGAACATTAAGTATAGAAAAATAAAAGGAAGATATCAACTTATCCCAAGACATTTTCTATATGAACCTTAACAAAAAAATATGAGGAGAATAAGATAACAATAGAAATAATAACAACAGCCTGTTGGACAGTAAACATAAAAGAGCAATACCTTTTATTGCCTAGAATCTCTGGCTGAACTTCTTTCAATCTAAGATGAGAATGATGATGATGATGATGATGATATTAATTTGTAGAAATGGAGGAGTTTATGATGACAATTTTGAATCAAGTCATTACCATATATTACAGCATTAATTTAAAATAATTATCTCCCTGTTCCTAGGCCTACTTCTAATAATAGGGTAGCAACTTGTCCCAATAATCTTTCTATCTTAATTCCATTAAAAAAACACAAGAATATAATGAATAATGGCAACAATATCCCATGTATATATGTACACATACACATATACATACATATATACATAAACTCATTTGAGATAGGAGATAACCCTTGACACATTTGAAGATAACTGTGATCTGGAAAGGAGGACTGGATTTCTTCTCAGTAACTCCAAAGCAAGAGTTCCTAACAATGGTTAGATTTCAAGATGTTATTGAAATTTGATGGGAAAAAGTGGTATTGCTATTTTTTCTTTAACTTCTAACTAAAATTTAGCTTTTCCTTCAATTATTTCAAAATATTATTCTTAAAAGAGATTCATATAGGATGTCCCAAAGGTCTTAGTGCAGAATTACACTAAACACTAAGATTTTTGGAATATCTCATAGTCTTCACCAGATGGCCCAAAAGGTCCATGACACAAAAAAGGCTAAGAACCCTTGCTCCGAGGGAAGTTATATAAAGGCAAATTTTGACTCACTTTATGGAAAGACTTTCTAATCAGGCAAATTGATGGCGGTATGGGCTAGTCTGTAAATCAGTGAATTCTCCATTACTCCAAATGTCCAACCAGAATCTGGCTGACCATATGTCAGAGATATTGCAGAGGGTTATCCTACATTTGATGGTAACTTAGAGTTGAAAAGAACATTAGAGGTCATCTAGTCCACAATTTTAGGAATCCCTAAGAATCAAAAAAAAAGAGTGAGCCTGGATACTTACATAGTAACCCTATGGACCATCTGACCTGGTAATTTTATGGGAAACAAAAATCACAATTTTCAATAAAAGTCAAATTAAGCAGCATAGCATAATTAATAGAAGAACTAGCTTTGGCATCAAGGAGACTGGTTCAATTCTCACCTTGGACACTTATTGGCTGGTTGACCCTGGGGAAGTGATAATGTCTCAGTGTCTCTGTCAATCCTCTAAGACTGTAAGTTACAGAATAACTGCTGAACCAAGTCAAAAGAGAACACTTCTATACTTGGAATCTCCTATACTAATGAAATGGAATAATGAAAGGAAAAAAGAAAGTCAAGAAAGGACTGTACGTTCGAAGAGTCCTTGCTACACTGTGTATTGTTCCCAAACCACTTGCTTTAGTGGGAATTCAGCCTATGTAGCATGCCCTCTTTCTCCATCTTGTCCTCGTATTATTAATTGGAAGGTTTGCAGTTAATTTTGTCTCTGTGAGAAGCCTTTGTTTGAAATAATTCTTTGTTACTAACATCACAACTAGTTGCTCCTGGAGATGGTGATAATCCTATGATCAGGAGATTAGAGCTCTCAGGGAAGAGTAAATGACAAGAGCAGATGAAATCCTAATATTAAAAACTAATTAATAAAAAGAATAAATAGGATGAAAAGATAAAGTTGTAAGGTTCATTAGTTATGCACACATTTCAAAGCATGGATGAAGGGCAAAGTAAAGGAAAACAAAGAAAAATAAGCTGAAGAGACTGAGGAGAATTTTCACCTGGGTCAGGAAGTTTTCTAGGGGAAGAATATGAAGCATAAAAGGCAGGCAGGCTGACAGGTGGGTGGAAAGGAAGTTAAGAAGGGAGGAAGGAAGGGAGGAAGGAAGGAAGGAAGGAAAGAAAGAAGGAAGAGAGGAAGGAAAGAAAGAAGGAAGGGAGGGAGGAAGGAAGGAAGGAAGG
>CM053626.1:305106410-305139585 GCA_028646595.1 Phalanger gymnotis | reverse complement strand
AAGGAAGGAAGAAACAAAGATAATTGCAACCTTGAAGCTATGTAATACATGTGAACTTCTTTCTCTAGGAGACCAACCACACACCCTCTGAGGAGGAAGCAACTTCTCATATTCTAACTTTAGTGAATTCAACGGCATTACCCAGAAAGAGGCTAATTTGGACTAGTCAAAGTAGGCAGAAACACCAGTTCTGGTGGCTGATAACTTCCCAAGATATATTAAGGTGAACATATGTCAACGTCACATCAACAGTAGGATGCTGTGTGGTTTTCTTGAGGCATTAATCTAGGATGTGATAGAGAACCTCAAGACAATTGTCCAACTTGACAACTACTGTCTTCCCTAATAGAACGTATGCTCCTTGAAGGTGGTTCATCATTGTCTCTGCATCCCTAGGGTCCAACGCAATGCCTGGAGCAGATGCTTAATATATAATTGTTAACTGATAACTAAGTTTGTAGAGGGGAAATTGATACCAGCAGAAGAAACCTAGAAAGTATTATTATGTGTTGCAAAATCCTCAACAGAAAATCAAGACCGTGCATAGAATAAAAAGGGTCTTCATCATTGCTGTTGGCTAAGGAGAAAGATATACTTGGAAAGTAGCAGGAGATTAAAAAGATGGCTTCTGTAAATGGGAGTTGGAGTATTTCCAGCAACATGGTTAAATGATAGAGGATATATACTGTTTATCCCAACTTTCCTTTATCACCTCAAAACAACTAGAAATGTGCCAAGTACACCAAAAGAACAACTAAAATTCAAGTAAGGAAGGGAATTCTCACGAGGAAATCCCTATAGACAAGGCTGTGTTGGAGCCAGCTGAAACCAGGTTGTGAGAGTTGATTGTTAAATTTTCAGTGTGAGATTTACACCTCACAAATCCACCATTGCTAGAGTCAGGGCTGGATTTATTGTTTTGTTGCTTTTTTAGACTTAAGAAAGTGTTAAGAATGCAGATTAAACTGAAAAGGTGTGTGCATGCATTTTTCCCCCTAGAGCCTGGATGTTAAACACCAGGCCATACCTGCCTATAGAACAAAACAAACAAACAACCAAAAACAAACAGCCAAAATAACCTGGAGAGATAAGAAATGAGGAAGCAAAGGCAATGAGCTGAAGCAATGAAAAAAATGCTATAGGGCAAAAGAATACCTGGATAAATTCCTGGAAAAAGAGAATGGTTTTGCAACACGTACAACTAGAACCCTAGGGAAGAGCCTGAGATGGTTGCAAGAACACCACACATGTCAAAGACTTTCATGTGGAAATAGTATTGGGCATTTGGTTATTGTTGCTCTTTTTTCCTATAGTACAGAGATAGAGGCAATGGGCAGAAATTACAGAAAGGAAGAATTAAGTTTGATGCAAGGAAAATCTTCCTAACAAGGAGGGAAGCCCTGAAGTAGAATTGGACAACTTTGGTGGTAGTGAGTTCTCCATCACTGGAGAGCTTCAAAGGCTAGATGACCCCTCGTTGGGCATGTTGTAGAATGAATTATTTTTTAAGTTGATCCCACAAGATATTAAAATGATTGCTAGGCTGTGTCAGTCATTCCAGGACAATTGACCTATCAGAGCAAAGTTGAGTGAGTCTTTCACTTGAGGGGTATTCTACCTTGATCTCAAAATACAAAGAGGATAACATTTGCTTTCTTGGAAGCTCTATGGGACTGTGACTTACTTTTTTGCCTTCGGATCACCAGTGTCTTGCACGATGCAGGGGCCTAATAGCCTACTAGGTGATGTTGGGAATTGGAGTCAGAAAGACTTGGATTCTTAACCTTTAGAGGGGAGTATAGCACATGGACTCAATAGGATGTGAGTTCAAATCTCACTTCTGCTGCGGATGTCCTCTGTGGCCTTCAGACAAGTCACTCATTAACCTGCCTGGGCCCCAGTTTCCTCATTTGTAAAAAGAGGGGTTTGCACTAGATTGCTGTGCCATCCATCATTGTCCTGAATTTAAGATCCTATGCCTCTGCTTATATTTTCTTTCTACTTTTTATGTAGATTTGTCTTGATTCCTCTACAGAATTATAAACTCATAAAGGGCAGGGACCCTCTGGCCAAAAGGAGGTCAAAATAAGAAAGGAACATTTTTTAGCTAATAATGACATCACACTGAACTCAAAGTACCTACTGGAGGGGAGGGGTCTGCAAACAAAAGTGGCGTTCAGCCTTAGGTGGCCCCTCTGAAGATGGGGCACATTTACATTTTTCTTCTTCATCATTTGACAGTCTTGCCAAATCACCAGGACTATGGAAATAAAATTTTCATTTAGCCACTAGCTCTTACTGAACATATCACAGGTTACTTAAAGTGCAATTTATTTTTAATAGAAAAATTGATTCTAAAATGAAAAATGAAGCAGCATTTTTTTTGCAGCAGCCTAACCTTTCAAAGAATAGCATTCCTGCCCTAGAGAGGGGCATAAAAGTTTAAAAGGTTATTTTCCACATTACAAGTAACCCACATGCTCACCTTTCCTCTATCCTGGCAGGATCTGCCTTCTGTGTGCCTGTGGCTCTAACTCACTGCAAAATATTGGCCCCATTAATGCCTGATTTACTTCTCTTACTTAGCAAGACAGAAACTTCATATTTTGAAGCAAATTGTATCTGGGGCTCAGCAGTGTCGGGTTATTTCTCCCTTCAGAAAATGAAATAAGGCATCTGGGCCCCAGGAGATAACATCAGATAATAAACAAAAACAATTATGTAATTATCCTGAAGACCCCCTCCTTACTGCCCCATCCTCTGCCCCTCCATTACTGATTCATGAGACGAAGCAGTGAAGATACTGATGGGGAGGGGGTCGTAGTCATAGGATCAGAGACTTAGAGCTAGAAGGAAACTCAGAAGCCATTTTACAGATGGGGAAATTAAGGCACAAGGATGTTAAATCACTGGCCCAAGATCACAAAGCTAGAAAGTGTTAAAGGGCAAGATCTGATAATAAATACAAGCAGAAAGAAAGTCACTGCTTTCAAGGTGTTTACCTTCTAATAGGAGAAGACAACAGAGAAAAGGAAGCTGAGAAGACAACACATAAAAGAAAAGGGGTGGGGTTGGGTAGAGAAACTCTATGATCCTATTAAAATACATCACCTATGAGAAATCCATTAGGAAGAATTGAATTTAGTTTACTTCCTTCTAAAACTGAAATAGTTTGATCTTGACAATCTTTATAGCTATGGGGAAGGGGGGGACTTATTGTTTTAAGACATAGGGAATACAGCCAAAAACACATCCTTCTTTCCTTCTTACTTCCCAAGAGTGAACAATAGATAACAAGGTAACAGGATGGGTAAGAAGGTCCTTTGAGAGCTACATCCTTTTCACAGAATAGGGAAAGTCACCTTAGCCAATGGTTCATTCGTGGGCCATTGAATGCCCTGCTACAAGACTGATTCAATTCCAGGTGACCAGAAACTCTACATATCTATGTGTTCCTATATTCCAGTGCCTTGCCCTGTTTTCTTCTGTCTGGATTCATATTAGTCTCCCACTTCAGCTTGGTTAGGCACAACCCAGTATCCATCAATCAATCAAACAATAACAAGCACCCATTAATTGCTTATTATATGCCAGTGTCTGTGCTGGGCTCTAGGAATAGGAAGACCAAAATCGAAACAGCCCTGAGATATTCATGTAATGGTGATAAAATAATGGAGGCCAGATTTTAACTTAGTGAGAACAAAGCATTTTAGGCTGAGATAAAGAAGAATTAAAGGCTAACTCACAAGGACTCTTCAACCCAGTAAGTTGGCATTTTAGTGGAGGAAAGAACATGTGCACATATATATGTATATATATATATATGTATATAAAAGAAATACAAAGTAATTTTTTTTGGTAAGATGAGGAAGGCATTACCAGCTGTGTGTGTGGACGTGTGTGTGTGTGTGTGTGTGTGTGTGTGTGTGTGTGTGTGTGTGTTAGGGGAAAGGGCAATCTTTAAAGGCTTTATGTAGAAGGTAGAAGTTGAGCTGAACTTTGAAGGGAAATGTGGATTAGAGATAATGGGGCAGGGCATTTCAGAAATGGGGTGACAATTAGTGCAAAAGCACAGGGATGGGGGATGGAGTTTCATGTGTGAAGAACAGCAAGACAGCTAGTTTGAATGGACCGAAGAGTGGTTGTGAGTTAGCACTTAATTCTCTTCTGTCCCAGCCTAAAATGCTTTGTTCTTACAAAGTTAAAATCTGGCCTCCCTCATGCTTTATCACTCGTAAGTGAATAATTTGGAAAGCAACAAGAAAAGGGTGGCTACCTCTTATAATGGCAGTATTCCAGTACCAGCCGACCAACTAACTGATGGCCAAAAGCTGTTGTCTTTTCATGTCCTTCATATTTTTCTTAACCCAAGAAATGATATCATAAACACTAGAAGAAGGAATGGTGCAGAACCATGCTTGGATGTCTCCTTGGTGAACAATAAAATACTGGAAAAAAGGAAAGATTGATTTGGGGTGAATTTCCAGTGAAACATTGTTTATGGGAAACAAGCAAGAGCAATCACCCCTTTTCATGTAGGCTTGTCAGAAGCTGTAATGAGGACCCCTTCTTGAAGACAGGTAGGTGGGACAGAGGATAGAGAGCTAGATTTGGCACAAGGAAGACTTGGGTTCAAATCTTGCATCAGGCACTTACTAGCGGTGTGACCCTAGGCAAGTCACTTATCCTCTGTTTGCCTCAGTTTCCTTGACTGTAAAATAGGGTTTATAATAACACTTACCTCCCAGGGTCGTTGTGAGGATCAAATATGATAACATATATAATGTAATTTGCACACCTTGATTCTCTATATAAATGTTCGTTATTATAATTGCTTCTTGCCTTGGTCCTGACCTTTCAATAAACTTAGTCTTAACATAAGAAAGGAGTGACCTCCTCCTTTGGGACCACACTTTATAGCATTAGAGTTCCTGGATGATTTTAGATCAATAAACAAACCACTGAACCTATCTTCAGCTATACCATAGTAATAACTTAGGTGAGAAAGAAAGTTAAGGGTATTTCAAATTTGGCATGAAGGGTTTTTTAAAATTAATTTAAAGGAAAAACAGAGCTAGTATTGAATCAAATCTTTCTATTAATATCCCCCAGCATATTTTCTGCTGTCTGTCTATTGTGCAATCATTGGATGTAAAATATCCAACTAGACATTTGACTTTATTGATCACTTTATGGACTAAGGATATAGGGAGTAATTATTTACTGACACTAATTTATTGATTAGCCTGTCTTTAAGAGAGTTGCAGTTGACATATGGTTGGTTATTTTTCCAGTATGTTAGTACTATTGTCCTATGGACTGGAACACAATTAACAGTGAAAACCATAGCACCCAAAACTAGAGTAAGAGCCAGAAATGGAGTGGGTATAGTGATGCCACACCAAGGAAGTCATCATTTTTGAGGACAGACACTGTTTTTCTTCTTAATTTGTATTCTACATCTTAGCACAGTGTCTTGAACTTAATAGGTTCTTAATAAATACTTGGTGAATGGATGAATGAATCCATCGCCTCCAGGTGCAGTCGCTTTCATTTTCGAGCAATGACTCTGTTTTTGAGAATGCTAGAGTTAGATCAAAGGGCACTTTAGGCATTCAAAAGTGGGACAAGCCAAGAAAAAGAGTCAGGAATAAACTTTAACGAAGTACCATAAAAGAAGCTCAAGCCCTGATCATGCCAATAAGAGGAGTAGTTGAAGCCACTGGGAGTGGAAGAAGAGATCCAGATGTGAAATAGCTGCAGCAGAGTAGATAGAGTACTGGACGAAGAGCCAAGAAAATCCGAATTCGAATCTCACCCCAGATATTTATTAGCCCTGTGATGTCAAGAAAGTCGCTCCATCTCACTCAGCTTCAGTTTCTTCATCTGTAAAATAGAAATATCTCCCAGGGTTGTTGTGAAGATCAGCTTAGATAATATGTGTAATGTGCTTCACAAACTTTTTAACACTATATAAGTGCTGGAGACAATGATGATGGTGGTGATGATGATGGTGGTGGTGGTGATGAAGAAACTGGAGCAGACAGAAGTCACGTAGAGGCCAGTTGAGAGGATGTCAGGAAAAACATCTGAAAAATTAGAACTGCCCAAAAGGAAAGTAACTGTCTCTGGAGGTGATGTGTTCCTTCATCCATTTGACAAGTATTTAGTAAGAACCTATTAAATTCAATATACTGTGCTAAGATGGGGGATAAAAATTAAAAAACAAAACAGTGCCTGGCCTCAAAGAGCTTGCATTCTACTCAGGTTCCTCCCTTTCTTACTAAGGTTATCAAGCAAAGGCTAGAGTGACCATTTATTGGGCACGTTGAAGAGGTTATTGTTTTTGACGTGAGTACAGCAAAATATCTGCTTCTGTACCTTTAAACTCTGAAATACTGTGATTCTTTGATTCTGTGAATGTAAATCAGAACATGAAACAGGAGAAGAAATGGAGAAATGAGAGTGGTTGACAAACCCAAGTGCCCCATTTTTAACAATGAGTCATATGTTGGCCATTGCCCACCTTGCTCCTTAAGGGAGCTGACTTGAAAGAAGATTAGAAGCAGATAACTTCAAAGCTCCCTTCCAGCTCTAACACATAGGACTTTAATGTTGCTCCATATACTGACTAGCAGAGGTGTTATGGTCCCTGAGTGAAATGGAAAAGTGAGACCAAGTTAAATGACTTGTTCAAGTTCACTAGTCTAGGAAATAGCAGACCAAGTCTCCTGACTCCAAATCAATAGAACATGACTCCAGTTGTACTCTCCACCCCTAGCCCTGGCATTTCTCAGGGTCAAAGAAAGAAAATCATTTGCTCTCAAATTCTAGTGTTGCTTGGGATTTTGACTGAAGAAAATACTCGTGAGCAGTATTGCCTTTTGAATTTCCAAGCCGTTCTGTTGCAAGTTTTCCTCTCTTTTGACAATACAGTTGGGAGGACAAATAATCCCTCCTTGCCTTTGAATTCCAAGTCACTTTGGGGCCTATTGGAGGCCTATGTTTTGCTCAAGAATCTCATCGCTTTTGTATTTTAATCCTCCTGTGCCCTCTTCTCCTCATCTCAATCAAATCCAGCAAACCAAAATAAGTCATCTCTGTATCCTGAATTGTCAGTTCCTTCTTAGGGCTCTATGTGACCCGATCAACCTCCTTCCTTAATTTATCTTTCTTCATTAGTTCATTACTGATGTGTCTCTGATTTGCAGGATATATCTGGATTTTCCATTTCTTCCCATCCCCACCATTTAGGGTTTCTTTTTTCTTTGCCAAAAACAGTCCCAGGTATAATTCTGGCTTTGCAATAGCCAAAATTTGACTTTGCAATAGAGTAAATGCAATTGCCTCAGCCATATGTAGGAGAACCAGGATTGCTAATTTTAAGTCTTTCCTGGGGCTGAAAATTAATCTTTCCTTAGGCAGTACCTAAAGGGTATGTGTATTGAGTGATCTAATGATCAATTAAAGGCTGCCTGAGCCTCAGTGAAGAAACAAACTATTGCTGCACATAAAAAGAGCCAATAGCTACTTACGAGAGATTCAGGTTTATTATTAGAGTTTGCCTCATAGAGGCACCTGGAAGAGAGCAAGAGCTTCTCCTGGGACTGGATTTGCACCTGTGACCCAGTTTTACAAAGGCCCGCTTTTTAAACAACAATGTTCTTTGTGTGTTGTTCTATGGCTATGGATCACGGGACACTACAGTCTCTGAAAAACTGAAGTTTAGAATCATCAAAGGGCAACGAAAATACCCATGGTGGGTATAAGCAGAGCCATAACTTGGAATTCTGGCACCTGGGGATTCACATGAACTGTGCTGGGGTTGGGGAGCACAAGGGAGGGAATAAAAGATGATCTAAGGCAGATGTTCTTAACCTGGGGTCCACAGACCCACAAGGGGTCCATGAACTTGGGTGGAGAAAAATTATACATTTATTTTTAAATAATTGATTTTTTGGTAAGCCTGTGTATTTTATTTTGTGCATTCAAAACATTATTTTGAGGAAGGGTCCATAGGGGACCAAAGGAACTACCAAAGGGGCCCAAAGGGACTATCCAAAGGTTGAGCCCCTGATTTAAGGTATGGCCATTGCTGGATGTGGAGGTCATGGGGGTTGAAGAGGCTGGGCAATTGGGAAACTAGGGTATTAGAAAGGGAATGAGTCTGAGATGGAGAAAAAGACTGTGAATCAAGTATTAAATTTATGGGGAGGAGAGAGAATAAGGTAGAGGTCCACAGATGATAGTAATGAGCATTTTGAAAGAAGGAAATGAACTTTAAAGGAGGAGAGGAGGCTGCCAAGAGATGGTGGCATGAACTTTCCCAGTTTCTCTTGGTTCTACACGTGAGAGTTAAGGGAGAAGAAGCAGTCAGCCCTGGACAGGGCACCAAGATATCTTCAGGAGAAATCTAGGTTTTAGAGAGTTCCAGAAGTGGAAGGAATATTAAAGGAAAAAATCTAGAGTTGACAAATGAAAACTGGAGAAGACTTTGAGGGTCATCTATTCCAACCCATTCTACAGATGAAGAAACTACTGCTCAGAGAAGTGTCATCCAGAGTCACCCAGATAGTAAATGGCAGTGCCAACATTAGAACTCAAGACCTCCAATTTTAAACCCAAAATCTTTGCACTACATCACAAGAGAGAAATGTCATCATAGGGTTTGGTGGCAGAAAGGTGACCTTAATATGAGAGGAAGGGTAATAGTGGTAGCCCATATCCTTCCCCACAGGTCCCTCCATTTATTCCCTTTCTGTTGCTGGGAATCTTCTGTCAAAGGTCCCTGGGACAGATGGCTCATCTGAAAATAGAGGAATTTGGTCTGCTCTGGGGGTTAAGGCATGAGAAAAGAGCACACTGGCCAAGGCGACCTGGATGGGCAATTGTGGTTAGGAGGCCAATAGGGGAGATGTATAGCAAGGCAACTGGCCTTTAGAGAGGGTGAGGCAGAGCTAGAAGTATAACCCTCCAGAAATGGGCATCAATGAGTCAACAAGGATTTATTAAATGGTTATTTTGTACCAAGCACTGTGCTAGGGACTGGGGCCACCAGTGGAAAGAAGGAAACAACTCCTATTCTAAAGACTTTGCATTCTAATAAGTATCTAGGACATTCTCCCAATTACCCTGTAGTGATTCCACCTCTGGGAAGGATTAGGCAATAAGATGATGTTACAAGTAAGAAGTAATATGAGAGAAGAGGTACAAAGGATGATGATGAGAAAAAAAAAGTGAACCAGTCAAAAAGTCAGAGTGAGGGATTCCTATTGGGCAGCCCATGTACTCCACTTATAACCATGCAATATAAAGAGAATGAGGGAAGAGCTCCAGCAGGTGGAGTGGGTAATTATCGGTGTCATTTGATCTCAATTAGTCAGCCAGCCTTAATTAGTTTTTAGAAAGGTATAATTATTAAGGTGGAAAAATAAAAACAAGTATATACAAAATTCAGGGGAAAGTGGGCTCAAGCTTAGAGAGCACATGTACCTTGTAGCTCCTGAAGTCCTTTTGCTGGAGTCTCCAAGATGTTTCCTTTGGGCATGGCATGGCTTTTCTGCTGGGAATCTTTGTATAGTGTTGAATGCTTGTCCAATCTGTCCTTGGCTCCTGGTGCTGACACTGTTGTTAATTTTCTGCGCATACTACTCCGATGTGAAGGACTAGCAAGGGCGAGGAACCTTCAGCCTCAAGTGCGGCCCCGTGTCAAAGGGCTGGACTTGAGGACCTAGAGGGCCACATGTATCATCAAAGCTGAGGCCACAGGTTCCCTGCCCCTGGACTAGAATGTGAATATGAAAAGCCCCATAGTTACAAGGTCCTCCTCCAACCAAGGGGAGTAGGGAGGAGAACTAGGCTAAAACCAAGGTGCTCTCCTCTCTTTCAAACCCATTTCCTTTCCAAAGTAGCAGTCCCTTCTAATTGCCACAAAACATTGGAATCTATTCTAATGGCTAATTACAACTAGCTCAGTAGTTTTATATAGGCTCTATAGGGAATGTCTAAGACTCTCAACCAATTGGAATTAACTTCCTGCTGCACCTACTGAACAAATAGATTTGTATTCTCACCTAATAAATATACCAGGGCCTACTATCTTGTCACTTAAGTGGAATAAGATCATTATCTAGATTAACTCTTCTTCCCCCTTACACACCAAAAATATTCAATGTAAACATCTTTCATTCCACTTGCTTTCTGGAGGTTTTTGAACTGTTTATTATATACCTGAATGAAATGCTGGAAGAAAGAACAGATATGATGATGAGATGTTTATAGCTGACTATATGTTAACATTTTTAAACTAACAATTTTTCCCTAAAAAAAGCCACTGTGCATAGTGGTGAGTTCCAAAACATCACTATTTCTATCTCTTATGATCCAAAATTGGAAATAATCCAAATTAGGATAGACTAAAATTTATCTTTGAGTTTCCTATGAACAAGGGATTACTAAGCTATTTAATACTGCAAGGTAATTACAGGGCAACTGGCTTACTAATTAAGAAAACAAATTTGAGGACTTTAACACCAACCATTTATTTACAAATTATAAATGTGCTAATTACAAATAAGTTCTCTGTGCATTAAAGTAGGTGAGGAAGGACCTCCACCTGGAAATATTTATATCAGGGCAAGTTACTGTACCCTAATGCTCCCACGATAAATGTGATCTCATTAATGTGTCTGAGATATTCCTCCCTAAACCCTCCAGTGGTACAGATCACAGCCTCTTCATGTCTTCTCATATCTGATTTTTGTCCATGTTGTCCTGTAAAATTGCATGAGGATCCATCCAATTGTGGGTGAGTATCATTATATGATCTGAAAAATCATGAATCTAAATTTCTTTTTTGCCACTTAATATTTTATTTTCTCCAATTACGTGTTATAAGATTTTGAGTTCCAAATTTGTTCTCCCTCTTTATCCTCCACCACCTAAAGATATCAAGCAATACGATACAGGTTATACATGTACAATCATATTAAACGTATTTCTACATTAGTCACATTGTGAAAGGAGAATCAGAACAAAAGAGGAAACCCGTAAGAAAGAAGAAACAAAAAAAAAATGGAAAAGAGTATGCTTCGATCTGCATTCAAACTCCATAGTTCTTTCTCTGGATGTGGATAGCATTTTCCATCATGAGTCTTTTGGAATTGTCTTGGATCGTTGTATTGCTGAGAAGAGCTAGGTCTATCATAGTTGATCATCGCACTACACTGCTGTTACCATGTACAGTGTTCTTCTGGTTCTGCTCACTTCACTCAGCATCAGTTCATCTGAGGCTTTCCAGATTTTTCTGAAATCTGCCTGCTCACCATTTCTTGTAACACAATAATATTCCATTACATTCATATACCACAACTTGTTCAACCATTCAATCCTCTCAATTTCCAATTCTTTGCCACCACAAAAAGAGCTGCTATAAATATTTTTGTACATGTAGGTCCTTTTTTCCCATTTTTAAAAATCTCTTTGCGACACAGACCTAGCAGTGGAATTGCTGGATCAAAACATATGCACCATTTTGTATCCCGTTGGACATAGTTCCAAATTGCTCTCCTGAATGGTTGGATCAGTTCACAATTCCACCAACAAAGCATTAGTTTTCCAATTTTCCCACATCTTCTCCAACACTAAATTCCTTTTAAAATATAATTTAAAATATTTTATATTACTAATTCTTCATGAATACAAATTGATCTTTCCCACTGTAATTCTACATTCATTTCATACCCATTATACTTGAAATACAATTGAAAATGAAGGGAGGGACAGTAGACAAGAGAAGGACATAAGCCCTTATTAAATACCTACTATTTGCCAACACTGCACTAAACACTTTGCAAATAGTATCTCATTTGATAATTTGAGTCATATCTATGTTCTCCCACAAGGTCACAAATTGTTTGCTTGAAAATAACTCACCTAAAAATAGGGCTATGAGGTTTGCAAAATACTTTCCTGAAAAAAAGCAAACAAATAAAACCCTCTAAATTAGGTCAAGTATGATTACTCTCATTTTACAAATCATTTTACAATGATTGTAAGGTAATAGTTAATACTTATAGACTTTGAGAGACTTTAGAAGTTACCTAATCCTTTCCTCTCATTTTTCAAAGACTGAGGCCCAGAGAGGCTAATGACTGTCCATGGTCGCACAGCTAGAAAGTGGCTGAAGGAAAATTCTAACCTCATTTCCTTGACTGCAAGTCCAAGACACATTCCAAAATGCTTCCTCAAGACTTCTTGAGCTATCTGAACAGATGTTGAGTCTCTAGATCTGCTCATTCGCTCCCCTCATATCCTGCTTTGTACCCCTCCCCTCTCCTCCTTTTTCTCTCTCATCTGTCTTTTTACCTTCTCCTTGTTCCTCTCTTCTCTTAACATCTAGTTCTTTAACTTTCCTAGTCCAGGAATTCCCCTCTCTGAAGGATGGGAAAATATCAGCTTAGGTAGGAGAAATAGATCACTGAAAAAGGCAACAAGGATTCAGAGAGCATCCCTATGCTATGAAAAGGGCAACACCCATCAATGAAGTTTGCCCAGTCAATTCCTCCGATTGAACAGAAACAGCTTTTCTCATGATTTCTGTCGACATAGAGAGGTGTTGCTCACCCTAGAGACATTATTACTCTGTGGCATAATTCAAGGACTGCTGCTCCTTTAAGAGCTAGAGAGTGGCGATGGCAGGTGTGTGTGCATGTGTGTGTGTGTGTGTGTATGTGTGTTATGCTTTCAGTGATTCTTGCAAGAACAAAAGGAAGAGGGATCAGAAACAAAGGATTAGGATAAAGGGAGTCTAGCTACTTACACCATCCAAAGGTTTAAAAGGACCCCTTCTTCTTGACTGGGGTTGCTAAAAATAGTCTTGGACAGTCCACTCCATTTTCAGGAACCACTGGAGAATTTGGTCTGTGGGTCATGTTAAATATGAAATTGATCACCTGGGAAACTGGACCACCTGAGGAACACAAGCGAAACTATTTGACCCTCAAGGGTCTCCAGTGGCTCTGAAACTCTACTTAATACACAAAATAAAAAGAGGTTGGGATGAAGAACTAAGACATTGTTTTATGCTTGTCAGTGTCTATCAAGGCAGATTTCTGTTTGTGCTCTTGCCAGCCTGTTCATCTCCCCATACTTCAACAGACAGGCTTTACTCAGGCACATATTTCTACTGCCTAAAGTCTACACATTATGCTCTTGTATATTTCTGTAGCTGCTCCTCATGACTACCATCTATTGAGGACAATGAGAATAGAATCAACCACGTTAAGTGTCATGGAAGCTTCTGATGGCTTGGCTTCCATGAAGAGAAGCTAGTCTCTTTTATTTTGTCACTTTGCCCATATACTCCATTCTTTAGACCTTCAGACCTGACTTATATGCAGGGTATTTCAATTGTCTTCTTTTTCAGTGTAAATCAAGACTACAAACATTTATTTAGTGCCTACTACACTGTGAAAGCTAAGCAAAAAGAAAGAGAAATAAATAAAACTTACCATCTAGATCAGAGTTCCAGCTGGAATGGACCACCGAGGTCATCTAGTCCAACCCTATTATTTCCTAGATGAAGAAACCAAGGTGTGGATTGGTGAACTGATTTCCAAAGTCCCATGGGTTGTAAGGAATAGAGCATTGGGTTGAACCTCAGTTCTCTGACTGAATCCATTACTCTTTGTCACAGTCTCAATGTTTGAGAAAGTGGCTTTTGGGCCAATGATGAAAAGAGAAAAGGACTTCAATAGGCAGAGAGATGGAGAAAGCCCATTTCAAGCTTAGAGGGTACCTAGCTTGAAAGTATGGATACTAAATGGAAAAGGACAAAGTTGAAAACTAGCTAGCAGTTCAATTTCACTGGGATGTAGAATGTATGAAAAGAGCAATGTGAAATCGAGGTGGCAGGGCAGGCATAGGAAAGGTCCTGAATGCCAGCCTGAATTTTATCCAATTGGTAATGGGGAGTTATAGAAGGTTTTTCAAAAGGGGTGAGTGTGATGTAATCAGTTATTCCCAGGATGGAAAACTACTTTGACAGCAGCCAACATGGTAGATTAGACAGGAGAGATGTGAAGAAAGGATATCAGTGAGGACTTTGAAGCAGTTATGTCCAGACATGAGGCAATGAAAATCTGAATTAGGACAGAAGTGGGGAGGAGAGACGAAAGCGAAGGATGTTGTAGAAAAAGAATAGAATTGGCAAATAATTGGCTGTAGAGATGAGAAACAGGTAAGAATCAGAGATGACTGAGATTGCAAACTAAAAAGATTAACAGAAATAAGAGAGAAATAGGAGGAGGAGGGGGTAGGTTTTGAAAGAGTGAATGAGCTTTGGACTTGACCTTGAGATGTTAGTAGGATGTCCAGGGGGAGATGTTTGTTCAGAAAGTGATGGACTGGAGCTCAGGGGAAAGTCAGCATTGGGTACAAGCAATGGAGAGGCACCTCCATAAAGGTGAAGATAGAAGCAAGTGAGATCACTGAGAGAGAAAGTACAGACAAAAGAGAGAAAAGGACCAAGTACATAATTCTAGAAGAAGAATATAAGTGGGAGGTGGCTGACCAGGAGAAGGATGAGAATATGGTTTAAAATAGCAAGAGGAGGAAGTTTTCATCAGCTGGTAGTAATTAAGCTATATTTCAATGTGAATTTTGATGTAAATAAAAGAAAGTTCAGATAATCAAACCATTTTTAAAGCTGGAAGTCTAAGCATCTCATTTTCTAAATAAAGAAACTAAACCGGAGCAAAGCTAAGCAACTTGGCAAAATTGTCATGCTTGGCTGGTGACAGGATGGGATTAGAACCCGGATCTTCTGAGTCCTAAAATCTACCCTCATACCCCATGCAGCAATCCACTCTAGGGCAGGGTCAACTAGGTGGTACAGTGGATAGATGACCAAGTCTGCAACCAGGAAGACCCAAGTATAAATCCACACTTACTAGCTGTGTGACCTTGGGCAAGTCACTTACCCTCAGTTCCTTCATCTATAAAATAGAGGTAATAATAGCACCTACCCCCCAAGGTTGTTGTGAGGCTCAAAGGAGATAATAATTGTTTATTGCTTAGCACAGTGCATGGTGCATTTGTATATTAAACTTCTATATAAATGTTTAAAAACTAAGCATTATATAAATGTCAACAATTACTACCAGTGATCATCAACATAATAATTACTGTCATTCATATGGTGCTTTGAGGTTATCATGTACTTTCCATGCTTCACTGTACTCAACAACTCTGCTGTGAGATAGGTAAAGTTATTATTTCCATTTTACAGATGAAGAAACTGAGGTTCAGAGACCTTGATTGACAACATTATGGTCATTGAGCTAGCGGAAGGCACAGTTCAATCCTTGGTTTTTCCTTATGCCAATTTCATCATTGCTTTAACCATCCTTTCCCTAAAATCATCCATACCCTTATTGAATACTTCCTATGACAGACTTTACTACTTAACTACACAGAATGTAAGGTAATACAGAGAAAATTACATTGCAGCAAACTCCAAGAGGGCATCCAAATTCATTTCTCGCACTGGAATTACATAAGAAATATTTCTCAAAATAATTGGACGATTGGCAAGGATATAGAAATCTTTTTCACTCTTTCAGCATTTGTTGTATTGGGATTAGAGTTAGTTCAATTATGTGTACTGATGAAGGGAAGCAGAGACCGGAGTATTCCAAAACAATGGAGTCAAATCTGTATTTATTCAAACCAAGCCCACTGTACCCTTTTTAATTATCTCAGGTGGCACTGACTTCCCTCATTTATTTTCCGTTACCGGTAAACACAAAGAATGGAGACAATCATCTGGGGATGTGAAAAATGCATTTTGCAAAGCTGAGGCTTAAAGCACATAAGAGGAAGACTAAACATCCCCAGTCCTCCACACCAGCTCTATCCCTGCAGAAGCCCTGGGTGTTTCTTCTTCTCGTTAAACACGGCAAGAAAAAACCCCACCTGCTCAAGCTGAGCAACTGCCTTCCCATCAATAATTAAGTAACTCGAAGGTCCAAATCTATACAAATTTATCAATATTTTCACTGAAAAGGAATCAATAAAAACAGAGCAAAGCGTCTGAGCAAACCTATTTAATGGCTATGTTTTGGCTGTGAAAAGTAAATTAATTGATCGAACGAGTGACCAATATGAGACATTCAACACAGCTTTTTTTTTTTCCTCTGCAAACCTCAACAACTCAGTTTGATATTCAATTGTTTGTGTTCATGTGGTCTTGATGGAGTTTCCTGTAAATGTTTTACTCATATTTAAGGCATAGAACTATATATTAATTTACTCTTGTTCAGTTGTGTCTAAGTCTATGACTGCATGGACCTCACTGTCATTGGGGTTTTCTTGGTAAAGATCCTAGAGCAGTTTGCCATTTCCTTCTCCTGTAAATTAAGGCAAACACAGGTTAAGTGACTTACCCAGGCTCACACGGCCGGCATGTGATTGAGGCTGGAATCAAACTCAGGTCTTCTGACTCCAGACCTGGCACTCTATCCGATAAGCCCCCTAGCTGCCTGTTTGATTGTATTCACTCTTAATTCACATGTTACCTCACGTGCACCACTCTCCACCAACTTTACTACAACTGACAGTAATACTTTTCCTCCTAGCCATCTAGGTTTGCACAATGGTTAGAGGCCTGGACCTGGAATCATCTGTCTCCATTTTCCCAGCTCTAAAATGAGGATAATACACTAGTTTCCCAGGGTTATTGTGAGGGTACAATGAGATAATACTTGTAAAGTGGTTGGTAAGCCTTAAAGCACTATCTAAATGCTAGCTCTCACTGTTTCTTTCTTCCTCTTTTTCTCCCTTCTCTTCTCCCCTCACTTCCTTCTCTTTTTTCCTCTTCTTTATTACTACTAATAACATGAGAAAGACATGTCAATGCACAAAGGAGTTTTGATTTTATCAATATGGAAAATTCCCACTATCTCCAAAGTCATAAATTGCAATTGACTTATAATTTAGGAGGGAAAGAGCTAGGGAGTTAACTGAAAAGGATGAAAGGATTGACTAGAATCATGAAGCTATTATGTGATGGGGGTGGGATTTGAATCCAGGTCTTCCTGACCCCAAACCCAAAACTCTATCCAATAGCCTTGCTACTAACAAACTACAATGACAATAACTAAATAAACAAACCACAATAGACAATAACTAAAATAATAATAATGTACTCCAATAGCAATAACAATTACGTGTTATAATGAAATAATGACATTTATACCATGTAGTATAAAATGGTGATACGGTGTGATAAAGCAGTACTCTCTGAAAAAATGAGAGTGAATACTACTCAGAAGTCTCTGGAAATATTCGTGATGAGTAGAAGCAGTCTGCATCAAATGAGGAACAAGTAATTGTGGAGATGAGCCAAAGTAAAAAGCATCATCCAAGAAATACAGGGTGTCCCAAAAGTCTTCCCTTAGAACTTATACTAAGGCATTTGGGCCACTCCACAGAGATGCAAAAACAGTGAGTTCATCACATGGTGAGGGTAAGGGATCATTGACGGATAGCCCATAGACTCAATTGTTGTCTTCGCGATGTCAAGAGAAATTAAGGAAGACCCACAACATGTTTGGTGGATCTCCTGTGGAGACCCACAGACAAGAGTCAGAAAACAGAGACAGGTAAGGATAGACTGTAATCTGTACCCCTGCAGGAATCATTCATACTAACAAGTTAACAGAATCATTTGAGAATTAATATAGTATTATATATTAATATATTATTTATTATATATTTAGTATTTATTATATTTATATATTTATTATTTATATTTATATATTATATATTTAGTATTTATTATATATTAAGTAATATATTAAGTAACATATTTTTGTCTATAGGAGAGGCAGCAGAAAGGGCCACACTTGAGGACCTAGAGGGCCACATGTGGCCTCGAGACCACAGGTTCCCCACATCTAGTCTAGAGCAATGCCTTCCCAGCTTCCCTGACTTCCTTTAAGTCTCAGCTAAAGTCCTATCTTTGCAAGAAGCCTTCTTCAGTCCTCCTTAATCTTAGTACCTTTCCTCTGTTGAGTATCTCCAATTTACCCTGACTGTAGCTTATTCATACCTAGTTGTTAAATTCATTAAACTGGGAGCTCCTTGAGAGCAAAAATGATTGTTTTTCCTTTCTTTTGTGCTCAGCACAAATACCTACCACATAATAGGCATTTAATAAATGGTAATTGACTAACATTTATTGATTTAAGTTAAACCGACCACATTATATCATCGATCACTTATTAGAGTCCTAGAGGTGCTGACAGGGAAGGGAAGTCATAGACAACAACCTCCCCACTCCCATTCCCCAACAAATTTCTTCCTGAGCCAGTTTTTAAAAGCAAAGTGGTTGATTCCTTTATGCACTAGCTTCCAATCTAATGGGGTACAGTAATGATTTAGGAGATCTGAAAGGAATAGTAAAGAAAGGTAGAACTGTATGGCAGGTAGACTGCTGGCAACACTGGAGGTAGAAAGCAAATGAGTCTTTTTTCACTTCGCCCTCAGAATTCTTGTTTGTAGATGAAAATTGGCGGCCACAGAATGGAAACCAAAAGGCCCTCCTAATCTCAATCTTAAAGATCACAAGCTTTAAGTGTGGGTATAGATTGCATATGTGATGTATGTGCATGTGTGTATATTGTGCAACTAACCACTTCATGTGTTTTAAGAGAAACTCAGAAGCAGTGTCCATTTATCCATGCATATTGTCTACATTTTGATCCTATCAGAACATCTGGATTTTGAAAGCCAGTATTTAGTCATTTGACATCTTGCATATCATACTCATTATAACAAATGAAATGCCAGACTCACAGAACTTAGTTACTGGGGACCTGAGAGGTCATTTAGTTCAACCTTTACCCTAATGTGGTGAGGCAACAAACATTTATTGAGTGCCTATTATGGACCATGCACAGGGTACCTTTGCCCTAATGCAGATGCCTAATGAGATCAACAAACATTTATTAGTGTATACATTTAGTGCATCCCTTGACAGATAAATCCTGTAATTAAATGGATTACTACATGTGGGTAGGATATGGGAACTATTTTTTTGGATTTAATTGGTATAGAGAAATCCATGATAAGGAAACTCCCTATTAGCAATGTCTATACAACTTACAGTTTTAGAGAATTGTCTAGATAATAGGGAGATTAAATGACTTGTCCAGGATCACACAACCAATACGTGTCATAGACAACACTTGAACCCAGGTCTTCTTGATTTCAGATGTAGCTTTCTATGCCACACTGCCTCTCAGGTTACATATTATCTTAGCCAGAAGACCACAAACATTTTATCAGTGAGAAGATATGTAGAAGAAGCAGAATAAAGGGTGTATCTTCAGAGAAATGTGTGACTAGATCAGTTACATGATGAGAGAGAAAGATGACCAATCGACCATCCAGATGGTCCTTTGGTTTCCTTGACAAGCCAGGAGAATTAGAGGAAGTTTCTAGAGTGATGATCTCTTCCCCATCCCCACTCAGGTGGTGGATTTATTGGAGGACATGGATATGAGGTCTACAGGATGGCCACATGTGGATGGTTTGGGGTCTGCACTTATGGAGAGAATACCCATAGCAATGAGAACACAAAACTATCAAATCATTAAAGCAAAAATGTGGGGCTCACTACCTGATTGCACATAGCAATTCACTTTAGGCTATAATTTAATTAAGACAACTAGACTATTTTTTGCATCCGAGGACTTAAAGAATACAAGGGTCTGAAGATCTGTGGATATGGACAAGGTAGTCAAAAATGAACAGCTTTTTATCTGTGGAAAATAGAATATGCTTGCAGAAATGGTAAGGGTTTCTTCCTCTTTCTTTGGTCCTTTCCCCTTATTTCCCAAAGTCACATTAACTTTATTAGAATGTAGGGCTTTGACTTTTTCAGAGTGCACATGTCAGAGAAGCGAAAAGGGTTTGCTGGCATTTTCCACCCCCTTTGCCCCTTAAGGCAATGGAAATCTTGGGGGTGATGGCATCTCTCCACAGTCACTGCATCACCTTTTGCTGCCCTGATCTGTTGTGCACCACTGTAGACACTTTTCTTCTTTGTAAATATTTTTTTTTGAAAAAATAAATACCCAGTCTCATCCCTAAAGGTTGAAACTCCACTTTCCCATTTCACTCTGCCCTTCTTGGAATTGTCTCTCCCCTGCGGTGCACAGCTGAGAAGTGTTCACTTATGTTCCAGCAGAAAAGGATTACCGTATGACAGAATGGAAAAGCTTGAACTACAAAAGTGACCTGAAAATTGCACAAAGCACTTACTATCTGGTGATGGGTCCCCATCATGAATAATTATTGATCTGCCAGCCATGAAAGTTCTGTAATTAATGCTGGGAAGAGTGCAAAAGACACAATTTCTGGTAAAGTAGGTTACTTCATGACTTAAAAATACAGCCTCACATTTTAAGCACTCGCTACTGGTTTGTGTCTTTTTATTTTTAAAGACAAAACAAACTATTTAATATTTATATAGCAAAGCTAACAATTGGTGAAGTGTTCAGTTTTAATCAAACCTCCTATTTTGTCCTACTTACAAAGCATGCTATAGTAACCATGGGAAAAACGTAGACCGAACTCAATCTGTCGGGAGACAGATCAGAGTTGAAATTTATTTTACAACATGTAACCCACCCCCAAATGCATATAACTAATCCAACATGAGCCACCTGCCAGACACCCTACCCCCCCCACCAAAGTTTTCAGTCTGTCTTTTCAATACCCAGAAGGGTAATTATCTAAAAACCTACTGCCTGGGAAGAGACCAGTCTTTGCTTCTGCACCTGGCAACGTGATTCCAAAAGCAAAAACCTATAATAGATGGAGAAGAGGAATGTACAAAGAGGAGAAACAGAGTAAAGTCTCATTAATTCAGAACCCAGTAACTTGGAATTTATAATCATTCATCCTTGTGGAGTGGATTGAAATTTATGACATCTAGAAAGAATATACATCCCAAGTAAATGAATATTTTACCAGCTGGCAGAAGTCATGGTGGAATGTAGTACAGGAGTCAAAAGATCTGGGGGTTGGAGTTCCAATTCTTTCATATCCTAACTATGTGACCTTGAACAACTCACTTAAGTCCTCTGAGGCTCACTTTCCTCATTTATAAAAAGGAGATATTAACAATGGCATTGCTCATCACCCAAGGTTGTTAGGAGCTATCACCATAATTGAACTAAGATAAACTGTCCTCAGGGATTTAAAAAAAAGACATTGATAAGCTAGAGAGGACACTGAGCTGAGTAAAGAGCCTTGGGTCCATTTCATATCAGAATTGGCTGAAGGAAATGGCAATGTTCCACCTAGGATTGGGGGAAAATGAGAGTTTCCTTTCCAAATATTTGAGGGGCTGCCACATAAAACGAGGATGAAATATCCTGCTTGGCCCCAAAGAACAAAACTAGAAGAAATTAGCAAAAGTTGCAAAGAAGTAAATTTGTCTTTATATAAGTATATTCTGCTCTGGGGTTACTATTTCAGACAGACTGGCAAATAACACTTGTCCTAAAAATAGAATAGGATGCCTCTTGAAATACTGAGTTTCTCATCTCTGGATACATTTAAGCAAAAAATAGGTGGTCACTTACCAGGGATGGTGTAGAGCACTGTGGTATAATTGTGATTTACCCTGAATATGTCTTGGGTGTGCTTAGTTGTTTACATGTTGTCTCCCCCACCAGTGTATAAACTCCTTGAAGTCTAGGACTATTTTTGCCCTTTTCTGAATCCTCAGTGCTTAACACCATGCCTGGCATGTAACTTAACTAAATGTTTGTTGATGCTATTCTATGAAGGGTCAAAATAAGTCATAGAAAAATGAAAGATCTTCCTTGAGTTTAATGGGGAGTTAACCATCAATCTTGGAAATATACTTGGGATGCAGTGTGTCTGTGTGTGTGTGTGTGTGTGTGTGTGTGTGTGTGCGTGCATATGCGCATGTGTGCGCTCATGCTTCTGTCTGTCTGTGCCTATGTGCCCACAGGCCTGTGTGACATGATACTGTCTAGTAGCTTGCAATTTTAGCTAATTATTATTGCCTGTTAGATGCTTAACTCAGTCCTTTCTTTGCTACTAAAGGTCTAAAAACACTGTCAGCACCCCTCTAAATTTCAGCACGCTGGACAAAGACCTTTAGAATGGCTCAGAAATCCAGTGCCCATGGGTAGCAGCAGTAAGCAAGGCAAGCCTCTTCCATCAGCAGCATTAACAGTTAGAAAGGTATATTGCTTATATGATTAACTTATGGCTCCTGGTGCATTAATGAAATAAACATCTAGATAGTTATTGATCAGCATCTACAATGGAGTAGTGGATATCTGAAGTCATTGTATCTTCTGAGACCTATTGGCAGCGGGGTCCACTAACTTAAATGGAAGTGTGATCAAGGAGCTCTGCTTTTGCCAATGGCAGGAAAGCTAAATAACTTCATGACTTGCATTAGTTATACTCTCATCCTTCAAGAGTCTGAGGAATCAACGAAGGAGAATTCCATTCTAGATTTGATTCCCACTAACAAGGAGGAAGTGGTTGCTGGAATATAAATGATGAGAACTTGGGAAGTGACCACTGTCCTAGGGTTTGGGATAGAGGAGAGTTCTAGCCTAAAATGCAGCTAGATTTTGGTAATGTAGATTTCAGATAGTTCAGAGGAAGGAGAGGTAGGATCTTAGTGGATAAAATGTATCAGAGGCAGTCAGGCCACGTGACAAATTCTGAAGATTCTGAAGATATAAAGGAAAACAAGCCCAACAAGGGAGAAAAGTGGGATTTGTTTGAAGACCAATGTGGCTGTTCAGGAAACTCGACTAACTTAGATTTTTAAAGTCAATGAACAGAAGATGCAAAGAAGGCCAGGTAACAGAAGATGAATATTAGAACATAAGTGCAAGATATGATACTGTAAATGTGTATGTGTTTGTGTATAGTCAGGGATGTTAAAGCTCAAAATGAGCTGAGGTTAGCAAGGGGAGCTTGGAACAACAAAAAAAGGATTTTAAAAGCTATATTGGAAGGGGGAAAAGGAGTATAAAAAAAGAATCTTACTTCGAGGGGATGGAAAAAGAGCAACTTAAAAAGGGAGAAGGTAGAGCTTCTTCTTATTCTGGTTCAGTTTTCTCTGCAAAATATAGGGGCCTTTACACTGGGAAATGGCTAGAAAAAATGGCTAGCAGAAAGCTGAAACCCAACAGAAGTTAGTAGATAGTGAGAGAACATCTACCTGCCATTGATGTGAACTCAAATCATCTAGCCCAAATGAACTAGATCCTTGAATCCTGAAGAAATTGACAGATGGATTTTCAAGCTACTGTCAGTGACATTTGAAAGAGTCATGATGTGGCATCTAAAAAGCTTACATAATGATGGGCTTCTTGAGAAGGGCATAGATATCATGAATGGGAAGATGATAATCCCACTGCACTTTGCCTTCATCAGACCTCCTCTCAAGAATTGTAGGGAAAGGGAGAGATTAGGCATTTATGTGCTAGGAACTTTGCAAATATTATTTCATTCGATCCTCGTAATATCCCTGCAAAGTAGGTCCTGTTTTTATCTCTATTTTATCATTGAGGAAAAAGAGACAAATGGAGGTTAAGTGACTTGTTCAGGGTCACGAAGCTAGTAAGAGTCTGAGGCCAGATTTTAACTCAAGTGTTCCTAATTCCAGGCCCAGCATTCTATTTACTGCACCATCTAGCTGTCTCGAGTTTTGTTGTTATTGGTTTTTGTCTTTCATTCTGAAGATGATCAATGACATCATGAAGTGATATCTTGACTCATGGGTGAATTGAATTTAAGTGAGGTGGAGTTGCACGAAGTCATCAGCCTCACTCTCTCTTTCAGAGTCATCGAAATCCAGTGGCAAGAAAAAAGTCAGGATGACTGGCAGTGGTCCAGAATACCTTGGCATCTTCGATGTCTGACCAAGCTCTAAGCACTCCACAGAACCTGCTTTAGCCACATTCATGGACATTGAAACAAATTGTTCTTATCCACTCATTCTACCAGGGGAAACCTTCACATGCTTGGGGTACACATCCCCTACCTCCTAGTTTAGCCTGTCTCCTGAGATGGTTTTACTGGACTGTGGCCTCTTTGCATGCAACATCTTCTTGGAACCCTAGGTGAGAGTCAGGTGAAGATGAACACCAAAGGTGGATGAGTAGCAGGGCTCAGCAAGCCCTCACACTAGAGGTGCTAGTCCTTCCTGGACACTTGTAGTAGTGTGCTAAATTTTTGGATGTCATGATTTAAGTAGGACGTTGTTAAATTGCAGTAAATCCAGGAGAGAGCAATTAGGATGATGAAGGGCTTTGAGTCCATATCATATGAGGACCAGTTAGAAGAACTGGGCAAGTTTAGAGGCAGAGAGATTGTGTAGCAGATACAGCACTACACCCCAATTCTGGGCTCAAGACACTTACTATGTGACCCTGGGCAAGAAACCTAACCTTCTGGGCCTCAGTTTCCTCATTATGAAAATAGGGATAAAATAACATGTAAACTATTTGCAAACCTCAAAATGCTATAAAAATAAAATAAATTTAAAAATAAATGTCCACCTTTGAGAAATGAAGATTCAAGAGGAATGTAAGAGACTGTCTTCAAGTATTTGAAAGGCTATTCTGTGGAGAAGAAGGTAGATTTGTTTGGTTTGATCCCAGAACACAGAAATAGGAGCAATTGGCAGCAGTGGCAAAGAGGATTCCTTTAGCCTCAATGTCAAGAAACACTTCGTAACAGTTAGGGTTGTCCAAAAGTGGAATAGGTTGTCTCTAGAGGCGGTGAGTTCTCTCTTCTCAGAAGTCTTCAGGCAGAACCTTGAGGATCACTTATTGGGCATATTATACAGGAGATTTCTTTTTTGTTTGGGTTGGATCAGATGGCTACTGAGGTTCCTTCTGTCTGTGATTCTGTGACTGTGGTTTTATCATTCTGATTCTGCTCTCTCATCCTTTTTCTAGGAAGAGATATTTCACTCTCATTTATTTATCTAGTTATTTATTTATTTGCTTTTTCGTTGTCTTGCTTTTGTTTTTATTTTAACTCGATTTAATTTTTTCAATTATTGAGCATTTTTCTTACCTTCTCTCCCTCCACTGTTGGGGAGGGGTGCTAGGTTGTGCTTAAGGAACAAAGGATTTGTAACAAATACGCAAATATGCATAGTAAAGGAAAACAAATTCCCATATTGGCCATTTCAAAATATGAGTCTAAGTCCACATATTTCACACATCACTTCTGTGTCAGCAGATGGTCAGTTTTTTCATCATTGGTCCTCTAGAACAATGGTTAATCATTATTTTTGGCACATTTCTTAAGTCTTTGAAAATTGTTCATGTTTACAATATCGTTCTTATGGTACAAATTGTTCCCCTGGCTCTGTCCACTTAATTCTGAATCAGTTCATTTAAGTCTTCCAAGGTTTCCCTAAAACCATCTCATTTCTTTCAGCACAGTAGTATTCCACTATACAAATATGCCAAAATTTGTGCAACCATTTCTAAATTGATTGGTACCTTCCTCCTTTAGTTTTTTGGGTCTTTTCTGAAACAGAAAGGGTTGCCATAAAAATGTTCATACATATAGGACTCTTTCCAAATTCTTAATCTCTTTGGGTATAAGCCTAGTAGTGGTATCACTGGGTCAAAAGGCATGTACCATTTAGTAACCTTTTTGGCGTAGTCCCCAGCTGCTTTTCAAAATAGCTGATTTAATGCACAGATACACCAACAGTGCATCAGTCAGTCAGTCAGTCAATAGAAATCAAACACACACTATGTGCCAGGCACTGTCCTAAGTGTCAGAGATACAAAGACAGGCAAAAACAGACCCTGCCTGTAATTTATAACATTATGAGAGTAACGAGATGCAAATCACTAAGTGTGAACAAGATAGATATATAGATGTGTGTGTGATAAGGTGGCAGCAATATCAGAGGGAAGGCTCTAACATTTAGGGGGCCTAGGAAAGACTTCTTGAAGAAAACTAAGGTTTAAAGGAAAACATGGAAAACAGGAAGCCCAAGTGAAGAGAGAGAATTCTAGGCATGGAAGATAGACAATGAAAAGCTCTAGAGGCAAAAAGGGAACATATAGGAGAGATTTTATAAAGGTAGAATTAACAATTCTTGGTAACAGATTAGATATGTGAGTGGGGTAAAAGAAAATGAGTTGAGAATAACATCTAGGTTGTGAGCCTGGGTACCTGGAAGATGTTGGTGACCTTGAGAATGATGGGAAATAAGGAAGTGGGAAAGGTTTGGAAGGAAAAATAAAGAGTTCATTTCGGAGATAGGTTGAGTTTAAAAGGCCTAAAAGACATTCAGTTTGAGATGTCCAATAGAGAGTTGGAGATTTAAGACTGGACATCATGAGAGAGGTTAGAGCTGGATAAACAGATCTGAAAATCAACTGCATAGAAATGATCACTGAATACTTGAGAGCTGATAAGATCACCAAGCAAAAGAGCAAAAGGAGGGAGAAGAAAAGAGAGCTCAAATTAGAGCCTTAGGCAGTACCACCTGCGATGCATCAATCTGTTTATTTTCTTGTAGCACCCAAATATCTCAGTGTTTTGTTTCATTGCTGCCATTATATTGAATAAAATTATCTATCACTTCTATTATTTGTTCTTTGACCCATCGATTCCTTCTCCCTCCTTTCCCACTCATTCCTTCATTCCTTTTTCCTTCCTCCCTTCCTCCCTCTCCTCCTCCTTCCCTCCCTTCCTTCTTTCCTTCTTTCTTCCTTCTTTCTCTCTCTTTCTTTCTTCCTCTCTCTCTCTCTCTCTCTCTCTCTCTTCTCTCCCTATCTTGTCCAGGCTGGAAGCATAGGAACCAATAATGGGCCTGATCCTACTGCTGAGCTGCATGGAATTTTGAACTGTTCTGTCTCTGATCTTAGGCAACATAGTGCCATCCACTACCATTCTTGGGTACTCACCAAACTCATGCCAGAATTAGTGCAGACATCTGGTTGGCCTAGTCCACTGAAGCTCAGAACTTCCCAATTCAATCGCTCCATTAGCCTCAGAGACCACAATGGCAAGGACCAAAAGGCATGTTCCACCACACCTGGCTTGACCCACCAATTCTTTAGGATTAAATTATTTAGTTTCCTATTGATTTTAATTATTTAATAGTGTTTTGTTGAATATAACTTTATTGCACTGTGGTCAGTAAAGGATGTGTTTAATATCACTGTCTTTCTACGTTTATTTGTGAGATCATTTATGCTATAACATATGTTCAGTTTTTGTAAAGATTCCACACACAGTTGAGAAATAATACACTATTTTCTTTTCCTATTCAATAACTTGCAGATATATATCAATAAAATTTCAACATTTACTTGAAATAGCTGACCCAGGATAGTTCAAGTATTACTGTATTTGGATAATAAGAAAAGCAGTTTAAAAGTCTTTTTGCATGTTGTCTCCCCCATTAGAATGTGAGTTCCTTGAGTAATGGGATTAGGGTTTTTTGGGGGGGGTTGTTTTTTACATTTCTTGGTATCCTTATCAGCACCATGCCTGCTGGCAGCGTCAGAACTTAATAAATGTTGGTTGACTATTTCGTGACAGACTGATTGACATCTGGTAATTCAGCAATTTTAAATTAGTTTTATTGTGAACTTAATTATTAACAAAATCAGTATTTCCATATACAAAGAAGAATAAGTTCAACATTTTCATGTATTCTTAGCATTCAGCACAGTGCCTAATGCATGGTAAGCACTGGATCCATCCATCCATTGGTGCATCTATCCATTGGTCCATCCATCCACTTATCCATCTATCTAACCATCTGTCTATCCACCTATCTATCTTAGACAAAGTATTTGATGTCAAAGACTGATCCACAGGCACAGGGCAGAAGGAAACAGAAGACACATGGTGGCAGGGGGAGGGGGGCAGGGAAGGAAGGTGGAGGTTCAGAAGGAAATAATGCTGACATTTCCTTTGCCTTTTGTCCTCTGACAGCGTGCAAACACCATAACTCCTCCAACCCAACCCTTCTACTTTCCTCCTCCTTTCCTTCCTACCCCTACCACCACCATTCAGCTATTCCCTAAATGTGCCGATATTCTTTTAACAAATATAGTTTGAAGAAATTTTGTGAATGGCTATTATTCCTTTCAAGAGAATGGGGGAAGGGATGGGTGCGAGAAGCACAATACTAACACAAGAAGAAGGAGAAAGTATCCTAATCGCTGATGACACAGAATACATTAGAGCAAGTAACAGTCACTATATACTAAAGCTTTTTCTAATATTGCTTTTAAACAGCTTTTCTTATTAGCCAAATGAAATACAGTAATCTTTTAACTCTCCTGTGTCAGATTATCAACTATTTCAAGTAAGTGTTAAAATTTCTGTCCCTGGCAAAAGTGAATTATGGTTTTTTCCCCCTAAACTTGCATGGACATGCCCAATGAGCTGAGCTGAAACAAGCCTCTCGAATGGTTCCCTACGAGGTGCTGCAGGCTTGGGAGGGGAAAGCAGCCTGGTATTTGGGCTTTGCAGCAGTCTTGACCTCAGTGAGGAGAAACTAGTGCCAGTCCCCAGAGAGCCAGAATCCTGTGTCCTTTCAAAGATTCCTGCTGGCTTGTTATCCTGCACAAATAACTGTGTATGCAATTCTTTAAATTGCCCCCACTGGAAGATTATGAATTATGCTATTCTGTGTGTCTTCAGTCCTGAAATATTTAAAGATTCTATAGGGCAATAGAATGGGGGGGGGGAAATGTATTATTGGTCATGGCTGGAATGAGCAAGAATGATTAGTGCTTAGGCTAATGGTGCATTGGGGGAAGCAGCCCATATAGTAGATAGAGTCCTGACCCTGGAGCAAGAAAGACAAAGGTTGAAACCCCACTTCTTACTGTTAATAGCTATGTAACTACAAAAAACACTCAGCCTCAGTTTCCTCATCTGTAAAATGAGAATAAAAATACCCATAGTGCCTTCATCATAATATTCTTGTAAGACTTAAATGAAATAATCTAAATGACATGTTACAAACTTTAGAGTATTATATAAATTTAGGTATTATTATCATTTTCTTGAATTCCTTGACCTGTTTGTATAGCATATGGGCAAAATGAAATTGAAGTCTGATTGTTTTCTGGTTGTGTTGTGGTTGTTCAGTTGTTTCAGTTGTGTCCAACTCTTCATGACCCTCTTTGGGGTTTTCTTGGCAAAGATACTGAAGTGATTTGTTATTTCCTTTTCTGGCTCATTTTACAGATGAAGAAACTGAGGCAAATGGGGTTAAGTGACTTGCCCAGCATCACACAGCTAAATAAGTGTCTGAAGGCAGATTTGAACCCAAGAAGATGAGTTCTTAACTCCAGGCCTGGCACTCTATCCACTGTACCACCTAGCTGCTCTCTCGTTGCTTTACCCTATGGTTGCTTTATTTTTCTAAACTATGCAGGGATTTCAAATTTTTCAGTGACTTGTAATCTGTATAACTGTGTATATTTATATGTGTATGTGAGATTTCATTTGTATGGTGAACTCCTGATGAGGAACTTATGCATATATATACATATATACATATACATCTTGTATATGTATACCTATATTATACATACGTACACATATATGTGCATATGTGTGTGTGTGTGTGTGTGTGTGTGTGTGTGTGTGTACATCTGTATTTGCAATGTCATTGAGGAAAGGGGATATTTACTTTCCCATCCAAGCCCTTTGTGTTTCTTTGTACAAAAGTTCAGAAGAACTAGAAAACATGAGTTTTTCCAAACCAGAATTTAGGATGCTTTTGGTGCATGATTTTATATTTTAACACTCTACTGGATTCCTGATCTCATGGAATTGTATACTCCCTCTAATGACGTACATGCCAACCAATCCACGTTCACCTATCTTCTGACTCTTGTCCAAAAATTTGCTACAGATGGGCCATCCAGCACCCTGAGGGCATGCCTCAAGTTTTCTTGTCACCATAAGGATATCAGGGCAATATGTGGACTGTGGCTCATTTGTCTCTTGTGCTCACTTTGTGGCTAACCCATCTTCATTTTCCATCCACTCTACCTCTGAATTTCCTTGTTGTTACAAGGTGTTATACTCTCTTATTAATAATTACTAGGTAATTCCCAGCTGTTCTGCAGCAGAAGTAGATACTGTCTCTAATTTGAATTTAATTTAAATTAGACATAATACTATGCATCTATTGGAAACTGTTATTGATGATACAGGAGAAAGCTTAGGGGTATACTTCACACTAGGATAAGTGGCAGACATAAATCAAATTTGACTCTAACTCCAAATCTAGCACACTCTGCACTGTACCACACTGCCTTCCATGATAGCCATCATCAAGTCATAAGGACATAGTTTAGAGCTGGAAGAGTCCTTAGTGGCCATCTAGTCTGCCTCATCCATTTTACAGTTGAGGAAACTGAGGCCCAAATATTTGAGGGACTATCATATGGTCCTGTTTTGATTATCATATTAGATTGTTTGATTAAATCTAGAGGGCAAAACTAGGTAGGAACAAATGGATGGAAGACACAGAGAGGTAGATTTGGGGCTTTATATAAAGATAAACCAAGCTGTTCAAAATTGGAATGGGCTGTTTCACCACAATGAAGGGTTTCCCATCACAGGAAGTCTTTAATGTAACTTGGACATCTGTTAGTTAGAGATATCATGGAAGGTATTCATGTTCAGGTATGTCGGGTTAACATACCCTCTCCAACCTGAAGAGGCGAGGAGCATTCCAGGCTTCATTGGAATTGTCCCATCTTTGGTAATAATAGCCACATTGCAAAATTCACATTACCTAGCTCTGTATCAATTTCATGGGTTTAAATAATAGCTGAAAGGCACCTCTCTCTCTCTCTCTCTCTCTCTCTCTCTCTCTCTCTCTCTCTCTCTCTCTCTCTCATTTGAAAAGGCAAGGGACTATGAATGCAGAATATTCCATATCCCACGAGACATGATGGATGAGTTGGTGTGTTTTGCTGAACTGCTTTTTCTCTCTGTCTTTTTTGTCCTCTGTTACAATGAATGGCCTGCTAAGTAGGTGGGGGGGGGAGTGGAGGGATATATGCAAAAATGAAGGTGATATCAAAAACAAAAGCTATTTGGAAATTGTTTATGGGAAAAGTAATAGCAACAAATTTGTATAGCACTCTAAAGTTTGCAAAATTCTTTACATACATTATCTCATTGGAGCTTCACAAAAAGCCAGCAAGGTAGGTACTACAGCTTTACAGACGAGGAAGTGAATTGGGTGTCATAGGTGGAATTTGAATCCAGGTCTTTCTGACTCTAAAAATAGCCTTTTAGGAAGTGTATGCCACACTGCCTCCTGACACACATAGTTTTCCCCTGCATCTATCCCTACACTCCAGCTTCTCCATAGCAGCCTCATATGTGAAAGCAGAGATATTTTCTCATGCCCAGAATTTTCTATAGACACAGGCATCTATGCCCAGTATGGTGCTGAGTCACTACTGTCTCCCTCAGGAGGAGCCATAGTTTATGGAAGGCCAGGTAAATGAGAGGTGAGGGTAAGAAGAATATCTGGGATGACTCCAGGGAAGAATGTGCTCCCTGGATTCTAAAACCCGAGATGATCTTTCTAGACCTTTCTAGATCTTTCTAGATTAGCATTTAGATTAGAATTTAGGTAACATTAACTTTGATTCATAATTTCTTGTTCTAAATGAAATTCTACTAATTCTCAAATCATTTTCATTCATGTGAGAGGCCATCAATTTCCTAGGGTCTCAGAATCACTTAATCTGGTTTCCAGGTTTATGCTTAGTAGGGAACGGAGGAAAAAAACCATTTCAATCATTTTATTCTGCTACAATGAATCTAGTGAAATGCGAACTTGTAGAAAAGACAAGTGGGCTGGTAAATTTGTGTTTTTATTTACAAGGATAGTGTATTCTACCTACTACTCAGAATAGCTGCAGACCTGATCATCTGCACTTGTGGGAAAAAGGCAATGATGACTTCCATAGATTCCTAGTAGAACCTGGCTTTTGGATATTTCTGACTTTAACTAATCCTTCATCAATGAAGTCAAAAAGTCATGGAATAATGGCCCTTTGACAAACTATAATCATAAGATAATAGATTTAGAGCTAGAAAGGGCCTCTAATCCAATTCTATCTATTTTAGAGATATGGAAACTGAGACCCAGAGAGGTTGTGACTTGTCTAAGGTCACATAGGTAGTAAGTCACAGAGCTGGGATTTGAACTCAGATCCTCTAAATCCAAATCCGTTGCTCTTTCTATTGTATTGTTCTGTTGCTCCATGTTCCACATTCCACGGAACAAACTCAGAGAAAAAAATATTGCTTTATAAAAGGTACCCAGCACCTCTATGTATAGTCTGTATTATTTAATCCTGGGATATGGCTCTTGATTGGGCAAGGGGAGAGGTATAGAACTATATATCATTTGACTTTTGATTTTTCATCTCATGAATGTATCTGGTAAACCTATTTTCCTTTTTTCCCAAACCTGTTTCAACTATATTGCTATCCATCTGTCAATAGAGGGTCCAATAGTGGGGATTTCTGATGGAAGCAAAGAAGTAATTACAAACAGCTATAAAGTATTATTTATCTTGCTAATCAAAATTACTTTCTGCTAAATAAACCATGAAAAAAAGCTTTCCTACTATCAGCAAAGCGGAACATAAATGACACATAGACTGTGAGGAATCTGCCATAGAACAAAACCAACACATCTAGTTTGCCTATAAGGAAGATTTGACATGATTATGGACATTTTCAAACTTTCCCTGGAAACTATCTAGTGAAATACCTCCATTTATAAAGATGTTTGGAGAACTAGGTTACGTCTTTCCTGAGACTTCAAACCAATTTATGCTCCTTGTATTAGAAACAAAGGGGGAAAGCAGTAACTGGCGTGAGCTCCCCACCAAGTCCTCCAAAAACCTATGAAAAAATGGCTCTGAACCAGTTCTAGAAATACAGAACTCACAAAGGGACAGAGGGAAGCAGGACTCCAGCCCAGGTCTGCCTGGATGGTCTTGGGGTAAGGTCTGTCCCGAACGGAACTCCCAGCCCCCAGCCGAGGGGAGGGGAGCGGAGC